>OY756359.1:8215000-9465000 GCA_963576895.1 Ceraclea dissimilis
TTCGAACTATTTTATGGCTGAAGTGAATTGTTTGGCTGATTTTTTTATAATATTGAGGAATACAAGGTTGTTAAAACCTGATTGTGAGGTGTTTTCATCAAAGTTGAAGATAATTATTACAAAAATCGACTTGAATTCCGTACGTTTTTAAATCAATTCTTTATGCATTTTTTGTAGGTATTCTTTATTATATGTGAATATTCCGTACTTGTTTATTATAAATTTACGCAAATATATAGTAGTTCTTCGTTACGAATTGTACAGTTTAGCTATTGAAGACAGGTAGGTATATTACATAACCTGGATAATCTATGTGAAAGCAAATTAGTGTCAAAAAATTCAAATCACCTTAACCTAGTGTTATAATAATAATATGTAAGGTGGATTGCTTGCGTCGCTATTAGTGCATGGATAGATTGACAAGGCCATGTTCTAGCCTTGAGTACCAAACTCGCATGTTCAATAAGTGATCCAAGTGTGTTGAGTGCCCTGCGCCCAGGTAGATTTGGACTTGTTTCATGTGTAGCCTTAACCAGGCTATCTGCATTGATATTATAAAGAGACAGGTGGTGTTATCTTGAGCTATTGTTCATAAAAATAGTCGCCTTTGAGACTATTTGATTGCTTCTTTCATCATCAATCATTGTACATGTTATCTAGGAGTTATTTGGTTATAGCTCCGTGTCCATATTTTAAAGGCAGCCTACTGACCTTAGTGTCATCTTGTGAATTTCCTCAAGAACCCCTATTCCTATATCACTTCATTTCCTTCACAGCACACAGTCATTCCTTACCCCTCTTTTCGATAAAGATTCAATCTAATCATCGGGCTTGGAGTAGCCAGTGCTGGTATATTTGAACCATGTGAAAGTTCTGCACATAGTATTGATGCAAGTTCAAGGGAAGTTTCCCTGTCAGTGGTTATTAATAAATATTAATCATTTCAAGGGTTACCCAAAGATCCATAGAAAGAGCCATGCTGGGTATCACCCTGAGAGATAGAGTAAGAAACGAGACGATACGGCAAAGTACAGGATTAACAGATATTGCCCAGCGTATCACATCTCTCAAATGGCGGTGGGCAGGTCACATGGCTAGAGATCCAGATGATAAGTGGTCGAAGGGGGTCTTAACCTGGAAACCTAGAACGACTACCAGGAGCGTAGGAAGACTACGATGGAGAGACAACCTGGTCAAGTACATTGGAGCCAACTGGATCCAGAGAGCCCAGGATAGAGCGGCGTGTAAGCAGATGGAGGAGAAATTCGTCCAGGAGTAGGCTGAAGAAGGGAAGAATAATCATTTCAAGAAGTTCGATAGTACTTGTTTTTAACCAGAATTCCAGCGCCTCGTTATATAGAAATGTACAGTTCCACAAAGAAGGAAGGAAGTTATTGTATTAAAATCCAGAGTCCAACTACAAATACAAGGAGTAAGAAAGCCAGTATTTGTATATATGGAATGGAAACATAAGTTTCCAGTATTGACAACAATATAAGGTTGGATCTCATCATTTATCTTAATTATTACTTATTAATATGTAATTACCCTAGATGTATACAAACCTATATTATTATAATTTTTGTTGTCACTTTATTCATTTGTTATTTCTATTCTCAAACTCATTTATTATTACATTAAACTTGTCATTTCAGTTTGGGCAAGAAAAACAGAGTCACTATCCTCTGGGTGCCCGGCTATGTCGGAGTAGAGGGTAATGAACGAGCAGATGGACTGACCAGGAAGGGTGCGGCAACGTGACTCTGTGGACCGGAACCGATCGGCGGCCTGGGCGACACTTTCTTCCAGGAGGAAATCGAGAAGAAAGGAAAACAAAAGAGACGAGAGCTCAAAGACTCCACAGAAGGAAACCCACGAAACTAACACGAGGACGATATGAAATTAAAATAATTTGTTTATTGTATGTATTAATTTGTACATAGTTTAGTAGTTACCAACGAATTTGGTATCAGTAGGATAATTACAAATCATTGTTTTATAATTGCACTATATTGTTTTCAGCCACATGCCCCAGTTAATCTTAAATAAATATGTTTTTATGTTAAATTCTAATGATTGTTTTATTGGTATGTTCTAGCTAGACCGGTGGAGAGGTTCATGGTACAGTCAAGTGGACAAGCTCTCGATATTGGAAGATCCAGTGAGGAGCGGAAGAGGAGTCTCTTGTTCCTGGCGCTCTTAACCTCTCCACTGCATGCACTATTCCCGAGCTGCAGCAACCCACGCTTTGGAATGTGAGGAATCTTTCAACCGTGGGTCTCATTTCTATTATTTATACTTCCTGAGGTCCAGGCTGGACGCCCATAATGATTTGGCTGTCTAGGTCCGATCCCTAGACCAGGGGCTACTGGACTGGTTCCAACCCGGTCCAGGGCCAACTGTTCCAATACGTTAAAAATAATAATAATAAACAGTTTATTGCATATACAAATATTATACACTGGGTGTACTTATTGCCACATGGCAATTTCTTCCAGCACGGAAATAGATGGCAAGAAAGACCCAAGAAGACATTCTCTTATGATGTCGATGATTATTTTACATCACAGAATATCATATACATATATGTATGTATTCAATTTTGTTAAGATATTAATTAAGCAGGAATTATTCAGAGGTGGTCAACACGACCTTTAAAAGTTAATAATATAGTAATTCAAATACAAGTCAATTTCTATAGTCGTAAATATACCAGTTATTGAGGAGTTTATTAAAACCACGTATTTTAAGACAGTTATTTTATTTAGAATCATTCCAATAAAAACATAGTATGTAAAGACACATTAGTAACAAATAGATCCTGCCACTTCACTTGGTCTCTTCAACATCAATAATTTATTATCCCGGCTAATCTTCCATTCCAAACAAAAAGAAAACTCATTTATAAAATAACACACAGGATCTATTTCCCTCTCAGGGCAAGACACTACACAACATTGATGAAACATTAAAAAAATATATAATAGGTACTAAGTATTTTCACAAATCAATACCTAACTTATGGATTCATCCATATAAAAACTACCTAATCTTCCACTAATTTAGATTAAAAAAAAATAATATTGAAAATTACATCAAGCGGGTCCTGTCAATTATATTAAAATTACAAAAGCACGAACAGATCAAACAATGTAATATACCAAAGCAGTTGCAACAATTAATAAATAATAATAAAATATACCAAATGTTCATAACAATCAAAAGCAATATAATATACTGAATATTCACAATAATAAATTCAACAATCAAATAATGTAAATTATCAAACATTCGTAGTTGTTTAAAATAACAAAATAGTGGAACACACAAAAATATTCACAAATTGGGATGACTAGCATTCAGGATTCAATTTCATAAACAATACTCAAAATTTAATCTAATATCATAAGTGTTGGTTATTAACAAGATAAAAATAATAAAATAATGTAGGTTCATAACACAATACACCAATCATCTATAGTAATTAATGCCAGCAGTTTGTATCTATTCATGCAAACACCTGAAACTTAAGAAATATCATTTAAGAAGAGATATTTAATTAAAGTCATGTCAATATTAAAAATAATATAAAATGATAAAAACAAAATTACACAAGTACCCAAACAAAGATATATCGAATCACACATCAATCAAAACGTAAAATCACAACAATAAATAGTATAGTGATCGTGGCGCATCAGGGCCGCAACAATGAAACACTGTAAATAGATTTATCAATTTAACTTCATGTTATTAAACGTCACAATTTTTTTTATAAAATTGCACTGATAAAAATTTTTTATCCTCGAGCATGTCCGACGTCAGGTGTTTTTTTCCTCGCATGCGACGTTGACAGTTTCACAATCTTGGGCACAGAATTGACAAATTTAACCTGCAGGTCTTCCTCGCCATCTTCCCTCCTTCCGTCCACCTCATCCCACATTTCCTTCAGTTGCTTGCTTTGGATAAATGTAAGATTTTGTTTAAGTTTAATATTCTTTGGCAATCTTGAACGGTTCGATACAAATCTATTGGCTTGATTTTCATTGCTAAACACAATTTTGATTGGTCTATTAGATTTTCTAGTTTCCTTTTCTTGCACCAAGTCTATATGCTGTCACCACACATAGTTTGCCAGTATCATCAACATCACTAACAAGCTTTCTGATCTTCTGTACATCAGCGTCTGATTTTGCCATATTTTTGCTCGCATCAGAATCTGGAACATTGATTATAACGACATTTTTTTTACTGTCTGTACAATTCTGTCTGTCATTTCATCAAGTGTCTCATTTATGTTGGCTGAAGAATTTTCTGTTATACTTCTCTCAAAAAAACTTTTGTATATCATTAGCTGTGACTCGTTTGATGCTGAGAGTAAAGAAACTTTATTAACGGTGACGGACAATCCAAAAGTGAGCGGCAGCAATATATCAATATCATCCACATATGCCAAGTAGTTACATAGTTTCATACAACGAATGGTTTATTATAGTTTGTCCGCTTCTTAACTACTAGTAATTGTTAATGGCACGGTGGACTGCATGGACTTGGTGGCATTGATCCACTATCACGTACAGCTTAGATGCATCAGACAGTCGGTAACGTTTGGCTAGGTCGGGGCGACCACGAACTATCATTTCTACTCCCCTATATCAAGACTTCATACACTGGGGAATGCATATGGCGAAACTGACGATTTTTTTTACCTATCTTTGACTTTGTATAAGAGAGAAATACTGTCTTAGTCTTTGGCAGTTCGGCAGTGCTGTTATTTTATTCATGTTGCGTGTGTTTGTGTGTGTGCGTTTGTTTCAATTTCATGTTTCCATTTGTATTGATTTTTCATGGGTGAAATGATTGCTTATACCAATGATTATGTAATAATTATTATCTGTCTTACTTTTGTAATGGCCTTGTGCTTTCACATAAATTATAAATATGGATAATATTAAAAATTAAAATTTCATTATTTAAAAAAAAAAATACAAGTACTGTACAACATATTATTTAATTATAGATTGTATGTTCATATAAAATAAATATCATTGGTCAATATAATGAAAATTGGAAAGAAATGCAAACACGCCTGCCATCAGGAACATCACCATATGTATGTAAATAAAAATGGTCATTTTAATTTTACTCTAAGATAACAATACTCTTAAAATACATATTACAAAAATGCTCATTTTAATTTGACTCTAAGATAATAATACTCTTAAAATACAGATTACAAAAATGCTCATTTTAATTTTACAATAAAATAATGCTCTTAGAATACAGATTACATCAGGGAAAATCAAAACCTTACCTGATTCAGAATTATCACATGTTGGCATGGTTTTAGAAGTTCTTGGTTGTCTACAGAAGCATTACACTCTTTCAAATGTTTGACACTTTGGTTGTTGGTTACGTGTCAGATATAATGTAAGTACTTATTCATAAATTTGTGATAGTAAATTTTCAAAGTGCCCACTGCGATTCTTCTGGCAAAATTCTCCACAGAACTGAGGAAGACATCTTCAAGCAGTACAATGCCAACAGGGGAATACGCAACTTAAATCATTTGATCCCACGGCTAACTTCCAGCGGGGATGAAGTTGCTCAATTAAGCAAAGAGAAAGGCAGCATTATTAAGGACAACGCGCTTCTCTTAATGCAATATGGCACTAGCACACCCAGGATTAAAGATTATTTCTCTGCTCATAATGTTCCCACTTCCACAAGAAATATCATAAATACGAAACTATATATGAAATGCAATAAGGGTATTAATAGTAATTTTTTATTAGATTTACAGAATGAACAAGATAACGGAAAGGTGATTTTTGAGGCAGTCGTACATGAAGGAGAAGTGTGTTTACTCTTTTTTCAGTTTCCATGGATGCAGACCTTTTTTAAGAATTATCCCGAACACATACTAGTGGATGCAACGTACAATTTGATTAATACACGTATGCCCCTGTACATAATTATGGTTGTAGATGGAATGAACCAAACCATTCCAGTAGCGTTTTGTTTAGTCATTAATGAAACAAAATTTTACATAGAAAAATTCATTGAACTTTTTGTTGCCCACAATCCATATTCTGAATTAGTGCAGTCTATAATGACTGATAAAGATTTAACAGAAATAAACATTCTAAAAAAATTCTTTCCTAATGCTAAACACGAACTTTGTTTATTTCACGTCTTAAAATCATTCATGAGAATGGTCCACAGTTCAAATGTTCCTAAACACCATATGGACTCAGCTAAAGATTATTTACAAAAAATGGTTTTCACACACTCGGAGATTCAATTTGAGGACACATACAAAAAATTTCAAATGGCTTTTTCAAACTTTTCAGTTGTTGATAGTTTTAATAATAATTGGTATGGGTGTAAAGAAGCATGGGCCTCTTACCTTAGAATTACAACTTTTAATATGGGGGACACGACCAACAACAGATTAGAATCGTTTAATTCAAAACTAAAACAGAATATACGAAAATATTCTTCAATAAATACGTTTTATCTAAATTTAAAATCAATGTTGTCCAGTTCACTTGATAAATGTTATAATCAAGGGTTTATTCAAGAATTTAAGTCAATAAACATAGAATCTAATGTCCCCCAGGAGATTGTCCAAAACATATTTCTTTGTGCCACAAAATATGCCGCTTTTGAAATCATATCTCAAATTTCTCTAGCAATAAACTATAATAACTATACAATCAACATCCTTCAAGAATCTACCACACTGAACTATAAAATCATGACAAAATGCAATACGTATGTTACTAATTTTAAATTTTACTCCTGCAGTTTTTTTAATACAACTAAATTACCTTGCCGCCATATATTCGCCCTCAGAATTCATTTAAAAAATAAAATATTTGATGAAGAATTAGTAATCAAAAGATGGAAAATATCCTATTACAAGGAGATGTTAAATACTATAAAAAATATAAATAGTACATCTCAACCAGCAAAAGGTAAAATATCTGAACCATTCATAAGCGCAGAGACTGAGAAATATTTACTAGGGAGCAAAGCCTGTACACAAATACTTGAAATCTTAAAAACTTCTGGGGAAGAAGATTTCCATTCTCGTTTGACTGTTTTAAATAATTTAATCAACGAATGGTCTGGAAACATTTCAGAGGGTACAAATAATCTTAATAACAAATTGTCTGCTGATCATTCTATTCAAAGTGTCCCTGATATTGCAAATAATCTTAACAATAAATTATCTCCGCATCGTGGTATACAAAATGTCGTTAATGTTCCAGATTATGCTGCACAAAATCCATCTTTAAATTGTACCACAAATAAAATTAAGTTTCCAGTGTCGATTAAAATAAGGGGACGTCCAAAAGGATCAGTTTTAACGGCAATCGGAAAGAAGAGAGTATTACCAAAGCCATCTGAGAGGAAAAAGAAAATAATATCTAAAGGCATAGAATCTAGTTCACACCCACAATTAAATTTAATTTCTACCCCTCAAATTCCAGGTATTTGGAAGACAGTCTGTGGTGTAAAGCTGTCTATGGAGCACGCTGATATTTTACGAGGCGATTCATGGCTGGATGACGTTATTATCGACGTAGCATCAAAATTATTGAAAAAGGAACATTTTACCGTTGGCAGTCTTCAAAATCCAGTTTTCGCTTCCAGCTCACCCCCTTATTTTGATTTCAGCTTAGGACCCTTTGTGCAAGTGTGTCATGTTGGAGGCAACCATTGGAATTGTGTCGCAGGAAGAATTCAAAATAATGTTTTAATTGTAGATCAATTCGATTCCTTGTATAGGTTTGTAAGCAAGGAAGTAATATCTATAGTAAGTAGTTTAAGCCGTTGTCATAATGGCATTGATAAAATAATTGTAAATGTTCATGATCTAGATCTACAGCCCAACAGTTCAGATTGCGGAATATTCGCCATTGCATATGCAAAATTACTTTGCCTCGGGAAGGATCCTTCCAAGGTAAAATTGATTCACAATTTGGCAAGAAGTCATCTCTATTCCACGTTCGAAGACAATATATTTTTGAAAGAGTTTCCTTGTGTGGAACGTAGCGACCACCAACAACCAAAATGTCAAACATTTGAAAGAGCGCACTGCTTCTGTAGACAACCAAGAACTTCTGAAACATAAAATAAATATCATTGGTCAATATAAGTATAATGTGAATTAGTAAGAAATGCGAACACGCCTGCCATCTGGCTTGTGAATTCTTTTTGGCTACGGATCCCTAATTGATGTACCTTTTTTTTGGGAACCCTATCTCGATAACAAAAAAGCAGATTGACAAAAATTACATTTTAACACCGTTTGTGTTATGTTTGACTTGAAAAAAAAAACTATGTTTTTACTTAAAAATCTTTACTGCACGTAGGTATTTAATGTGAAGAATGAAATTTCAGCATTTACTACGACAATACGCTCTAACTCTCGTAACCCCTGCGACCATTCCGTGGAACCCTGGGGTTCCACGGAACGCAATTTAGGAACCGCTGCTGTAGACAACCAAGAACTTTTAAAACCATGTGTGCGTTTGTTTCAATTTCATATTCATGTTTCCATTTGTATTGATTTTTCATGGGTGAAATGATTGCTTATACCAATGATTATGTAATAATTATTATCTGTCTTACTTTTGTAATGGCCTTGTGCTTTCACATAAATTATAAATATGGATAATATTATTGATTTATTTAAAGAAGAACATGTTTAATTACAATAAGTTTACAGATTGAGAGAACAATTGAGAATATATATTATAACGTTTTACCCCCCTTATAAAGTAAAACTTGTGTTAAGGGGGAGGAGTATCCTGTAATTATCAGGGCTTAAAATATCATAACATAACATTACATCCGTAGATTATATATGGTTATAATTCTATTATTACATCATAATTCTATGATTACATCATAACCTACACAGTAGGTGTCAACTAAAATAATAATACAATCTTTACTCATTATATCATATTAAAAATTAACATTTCATTATTTTTAAAAAAATTTACAAAAACTGTACAACATATTATTTAATTATAGATTGTATGTTCATATAAAATAAATATCATTGGTCAATATAATGAAAATTGGAAAGAAATGCAAACACGCCTGCCATCAGGAACATCACCATATGTATGTAAATAAAAATGGTCATTTTAATTTTACTCTAAGATAACAATACTCTCAGAATACATATTACATCGGGGACAAATCAAATCCATACCTGATTCAGAATTATCAAAATTTAACTGCCTACTTCTTAAACAATCAGCGTGGAAACTCTCTTTGCAATGGACACATGTTGGCATGGTTTTAGAATTTCTTGGTTGTCTACAGAAGCAGTGCACTCTTTCGAATGTTTGACATTTTGGTTGTTGGTGGTCGCTACGTTCCACACAAGGAAACTCTTTCAAAAATATATTGTCTTCAAACGTGGAATAGAGATGACTTCTTGCCAAATTGTGAATCAATTTTACCTTGGAAGGATCCTTCCCGAGGCAAAGTAATTTTGCATATGCAATGGCGAATATTCCGCAATCTGAACTGTTGGGCTGTAGATCTAGATCATGAACATTTACAATTATTTTATCAATGCCATTATGACAACGGCTTAAACTACTTACTATAGATATTACTTCCTTGCTTACAAACCTATACAAGGAATCGAATTGATCTACAATTAAAACATTATTTTGAATTCTTCCTGCGACACAATTCCAATGGTTGCCTCCAACATGACACACTTGCACAAAGGGTCCTAAGCTGAAATCAAAATAAGGGGGTGAGCTGGAAGCGAAAACTGGATTTTGAAGACTGCCAACGGTAAAATGTTCCTTTTTCAATAATTTTGATGCTACGTCGATAATAACGTCATCCAGCCATGAATCGCCTCGTAAAATATCAGCGTGCTCCATAGACAGCTTTACACCACAGACTGTCTTCCAAATACCTGGAATTTGAGGGGTAGAAATTAAATTTAATTGTGGGTGTGAACTAGATTCTATGCCTTTAGATATTATTTTCTTTTTCCTCTCAGATGGCTTTGGTAATACTCTCTTCTTTCCGATTGCCGTTAAAACTGATCCTTTTGGACGTCCCCTTATTTTAATCGACACTGGAAACTTAATTTTATTTGTGGTACAATTTAAAGATGGATTTTGTGCAGCATAATCTGGAACATTAACGACATTTTGTATACCACGATGCGGAGATAATTTATTGTTAAGATTATTTGCAATATCAGGGACACTTTGAATAGAATGATCAGCAGACAATTTGTTATTAAGATTATTTGTACCCTCTGAAATGTTTCCAGACCATTCGTTGATTAAATTATTTAAAACAGTCAAACGAGAATGGAAATCTTCTTCCCCAGAAGTTTTTAAGATTTCAAGTATTTGTGTACAGGCTTTGCTCCCTAGTAAATATTTCTCAGTCTCTGCGCTTATGAATGGTTCAGATATTTTACCTTTTGCTGGTTGAGATGTACTATTTATATTTTTTATAGTATTTAACATCTCCTTGTAATAGGATATTTTCCATCTTTTGATTACTAATTCTTCATCAAATATTTTATTTTTTAAATGAATTCTGAGGGCGAATATATGGCGGCAAGGTAATTTAGTTGTATTAAAAAAACTGCAGGAGCAAAATTTAAAATTAGTAACATACGTATTGCATTTTGTCATGATTTTATAGTTCAGTGTGGAAGATTCTTGAAGGATGTTGATTGTATAGTTATTATAGTTTATTGCTAGAGAAATTTGAGATATGATTTCAAAAGCGGCATATTTTGTGGCACAAAGAAATATGTTTTGGACAATCTCCTGGGGGACATTAGATTCTATGTTTATTGACTTAAATTCTTGAATAAACCCTTGATTATAACATTTATCAAGTGAACTGGACAACATTGATTTTAAATTTAGATAAAACGTATTTATTGAAGAATATTTTGGTATATTCTGTTTTAGTTTTGAATTAAACGATTCTAATCTGTTGTTGGTCGTGTCCCCCATATTAAAAGTTGTAATTCTAAGGTAAGAGGCCCATGCTTCTTTACACCCATACCAATTATTATTAAAACTATCAACAACTGAAAAGTTTGAAAAAGCCATTTGAAATTTTTTGTATGTGTCCTCAAATTGAATCTCCGAGTGTGTGAAAACCATTTTTTGTAAATAATCTTTAGCTGAGTCCATATGGTGTTTAGGAACATTTGAACTGTGGACCATTCTCATGAATGATTTTAAGACGTGAAATAAACAAAGTTCGTGTTTAGCATTAGGAAAGAATTTTTTTAGAATGTTTATTTCTGTTAAATCTTTATCAGTCATTATAGACTGCACTAATTCAGAATATGGATTGTGGGCAACAAAAAGTTCAATGAATTTTTCTATGTAAAATTTTGTTTCATTAATGACTAAACAAAACGCTACTGGAATGGTTTGGTTCATTCCATCTACAACCATAATTATGTACAGGGGCATACGTGTATTAATCAAATTGTACGTTGCATCCACTAGTATGTGTTCGGGATAATTCTTAAAAAAGGTCTGCATCCATGGAAACTGAAAAAAGAGTAAACACACTTCTCCTTCATGTACGACTGCCTCAAAAATCACCTTTCCGTTATCTTGTTCATTCTGTAAATCTAATAAAAAATTACTATTAATACCCTTATTGCATTTCATATACAGTTTCGTATTTATGATATTTCTTGTGGAAGTGGGAACATTATGAGCAGAGAAATAATCTTTAATCCTGGGTGTGCTAGTGCCATATTGCATTAAGAGAAGCGCGTTGTCCTTAATAATGCTGCCTTTCTCTTTGCTTAATTGAGCAACTTCATCCCCGCTGGAAGTTAGCCGTGGGATCAAATGATTTAAGTTGCGTATTCCCCTGTTGGCATTGTACTGCTTGAAGATGTCTTCCTCAGTTCTGTGGAGAATTTTGCCAGAAGAATCGCAGTGGGCACTTTGAAAATTTACTATCACAAATTTATCGATACTTACATTATATCTGACACGTAACGTAGCTTGGCAACCAATTTTTAAAGAAGTCTGTGTTGGACGAATACCTTTACATTTGCTGCGGAGGCTACCATTGTGAACACAAGAAAAACATGCATAATAATACCCAACGGAAGGCGGAATTAATGTATTCTTGCACCGTCTGTTTTGGGCAGTTGCAGATTTACTATCAGTGATCACAAAGATTGGACTATTGGTAGCCAGCAGATAGTCCTCATACGCAGTCGCGAAAGAATTCCAGTCCTTAAATTCTTGGCCGGTGAATATTGCGTCAGCCATTCCGAAAAGATTCCAACACGATATAAAAATTGGCAATTTGGTCGTAAGAACCTGAAATAATATACTTAAACACAATTCAATATTATTGCGCTACGTAATCACACAGTATTGAGAAACGGGAAAATTGCGTAAAAATACGATATTATAATTTATAGTGTATAAAGAGAATATTCAAAACGCAAGAAAAAAATAGCAATGTTACGCCGCCACTTGTAATCATACTTGTGAATCGTGACAATACCACCTATAGCAGGGGTTCCAAACCTCGTGCCCGCGGAACGATTCGTATGTGCCCGTCACTATTCGAAAGAGACAGAATTTTTCATAAACATTAATTAAAAATGTGAATTATTTTTAATTATTTGTTAGTTTGAATTTTTTTGAGTGCCTATAGGCCTAGTTTGTTTACGTTTTGGAAATACGTTAATATGTGTGTATGCATCAATTTGAATAATAATTTTATTATTTTGAAACATTTATAAAATAAAATTAGTTTCAATCTAAAGAAACAATAATGATAAAAATTATCGGATTATAGTTTAATAATTATTTCAAAAACGAGTCACGACTTTAGATGAGATTTTCTTTAAACACTTAAACATTTCACACATTTCCTTTCAATTTACTGTTTTCAAAATTGTATGGAAATTTGCTTAAATTAGAGGTGATCTATTTAAGTTATTGTTTCATAGATTTATGAAACTAATGTTTTTTATAATGTTTTGTATATCATTTCAAAGAGCACAAACCAGAGAAGCTTTTCCTAGAGTTCTGAATCTTTGGATAATTAAGCAAGTAGGTACCTTTACTTACGATGCTACTGGGCTAAAACTTGAGTAATTCGGGGTATTTCGAAAAAAGTTCAAATCTCGAAAATCTCGAGAACTGTTTGATTTAGCTTTAGAAACTTAGCTTTGTCCAAAGTTCTGTGAACTTTGGACAAAGCTAAGTTTGGCTCAAAAGATCCTAAATGATCTCTACTACCACCCCTGAATATATCTGTATCCATCTATCAAACACCCTGTATAATTAACATAATTTTAAATGGAGAATGTAGTAAGCTAAATAATTGACAAAAAAAATTTTTGGAAAAATATAGCATACTCGTAAGTGTCCCAAAATGGGACAATAAATATTTGATTCTAGAAATTTGTTACTTTTCTGCGTAAAAAATACAATAAAAAAAATTCCTTTGGCACGCCACAGGCATAGGTAGATTTCAAGTGATTTATTAATTTTATTAATTTTAAGAGTACATCTGTACAATAAAAACAATCACAATATTATCAGCAAATAAACCAGCGAAGTGATGAAGTAGTATGGATGTAGTTTATTCTTTGATTATCGAAGTACCGTATGACGAAAAAATATTTGATTAAGTACTTCAATAATCAAAGGAAGTACCTAATCCAATAATCATATTATTTTCATTCCACACATAATATGGATTGGTACCGGTACCTAAGCACTAGAAATTTGAAAAAAGATGTGAGTTCTACTCGTATCGTGAAGCACTTTTCTAAGACAACAAACACGCTAGTACCTATGCGGTAACTACTTAACTAGATCTTTCGATCGATCAGTGTAGTCCGAGGAATTGAGCTAGACAAAATCTAACTTTTGATCTGTATTCCTTATTTAATGCCCTTTCATGCGATACCAGACACAGACCCTCACAATCATTGGATCCCCTCAGAATGATTGTTTTTTAATTTAAAGCCTTAAAAAGTGAACCTTCCTCTTAATGGATTTCACCCAATCTCCTATCAGTTCATCTACTACTTACCAAAAATCTACCACCCAAGTTTCACGTTTCTGCGACGCATAGGTTGGCCGCAAACGTGCGCACAAGAAAAGGGACATATATATATATGGCTTATATATATAAACTTTTAAACCAAGGTCGGATTCGGGTTCTCCTGGTCCTAATTAGTGATACTGAGTAGAAATTTTTCAATTCTGCGACATCACGGGAGAAACGAATAGGTAGAGTTCCTTTTGGAAATCTACCTAAAACAGTTTATTCTTTTCTGAATACATACTGCTTAGCGCTATCTTTGATGGCAATATGAGTTTTGGGCACTTATCCAGTTTTTCCTTAGAGCACTCGAAATATGAAACTGAACGGCAAAAATTATGTTTTTGAGTTTAAATATCTCAAAAGGGACTGAGTGAAACACGTTCACATTTTCACAAAATTATCTTCCTGTAGATATCAATACAATGAAAAAATAATGAGTGCTTTTGACCTGCATAAATGATATCAATTTGCAATAAAAATCTCACTGTGCTACTACTGTACCATCAGGGTATCTCTCAGCATAGGGGTAACCAGCAACTACCATGTGCAGATATGTACACACAACAATATAATTCTCTCTGGGCCCCTCCTAAAATATAGATCAGTCATTCCAGCATCTTAATATACGGGAAAGTCGGTAAAATTTATAAACTTTTGAAACCTAAGCTACTATGGATGTGTTGTTTAAAAAATCAAGTGTCCATACCCCCCGACCTGACGTGTCTCCCTCCCCCTGCCCCCCGAACAGGGCACCATACGATTTTTTATTTTTTAGGGATATGGTAAAAGATAGGAGAAAATTGTCAATGACAAAATTAATCCTTATTTAATTTTCGACAAAAAATTTCTATATTTTTTTTGATAGGACTAGCGGTTTACTCGCAACGGACCGTCAAAACACCTAATTTTATTTGACAAACAAAAAATATATATAATATAAACCCAAATTATTTAAAATTCGTAAAAGGTAAGAGAAAAAGTTAAAATATAATTATTAATAGGATTTCTGTCACTGGATTTTTTGCAATAACTCAATAACTATTAGTTTTTTGAAAATTTAGCTAGCGTTTAATTAATTTTTTACTATTTTCACATTTTAAAATTATATGGGTACTTAACATTTTTTGTAGATAATATTCCAAGCAATAAAGGATTTTGCCTTGCAATAAGAGAAGTGGTTCTGATTTTTGGATATGTTTTAAAGGTCAGTCTTTTGGTTCAGAATCCAAGTTTTAGACCTCCCCACCCTTGTGCGTTCACTAGGGCGAGCCAAAAACCGTCGATTTTCAGTCCATTTTTCAGTTTAATGATTATAACTTTTTACAGGTGCACCCTAGAGAAAAAATATTAAAGTAAGAATTATGTAATATTAAATTTGCTATAACTTTGTGTTGTTGAGTTTTTTCGTAATGTTATTATTAAAAAAGTTATGCGTCGTCAAAAATGCCATACTTTTGCCATAAATCTGCTGAAAGACAATTAACGGACTTTGTACTACGATAATGCTATGAAAAACTATTATTACAAAAGCAGTAATATCACCACACTTGGTCTGAAATCGCTCAATTTCTGTATGGTATCTCATTATAGTGCTACCAACGTAACATAAAAAAATTATGTGGGTTTCTCTACTGTGGGTCTTTCTATTGACACATTCCTTTTTACCCAGAATGGATGTAGGAATGTATACTCAAGTTATATACTGCAAGTACTCTATCTATAACACTTCAAAACAACGTAGTTCCTTAGATAATATTAGTTCTAGGTAATACTGTTTCTGTATTAAAAATATAAATGTTTATTAAATGTTCTAATATACCTAATTTTCCTTTACAACATACCGTTACGGAAATATAATAAGAAAACTTCATAAATCATAAAATATATATTTTTTTACAAAAATATGGGATTTTGGACAATGCATAACTTTTTTAATAATAACATTACCAAGAAACTCGATAAAACAAAGTTATAGGAAATTTAATATTCTATAATTCTTACTCCATTTTTTTTCTCTAGGGTGCACCTGTAAAAAGTAATCATTAGACTGAAAAACGGCCGGAATCTCGACGGTTTTTGACTCGCCCTAGTGAACGCGCAAGGGTGGGTAGGTCGAAAACTTGAAGAAGACTGACTGAAACACAAGACTGACCTTTATAACATATTCAAAAATTAGAACTACTCCTCTTATTGCAAAGCATGTAGAATTTCATATGAATTTATGCTCCTCCAGGTTGCCGTTTCATTACTCAATAAATTATATTATCTCTGTTTTTGTATGGAAATTATTTAGAGCTCCCCTTCCTAGGTGGAAGTTGGTGGATTGGGCATAAATGTTTTACAGTGGAACAGCAGAAGTGCTGTTTCCAATAAGGCAGATCTCATCCACTCATTACAAAATTTCAATATTGACATATTGAAGGAAAATCCCGCGGGCTTAACTAAATTATCTATTTTTATTTCTCTTTATCATTTTATTTTCTTATGTGTGTGTTTAATAAAGAAATTTCAATTGGTTATCCGAGTTGTTACTGAATACTGATGAAAGTTCCCACCATAATTTCAGGTAATATGCCAATAAGAATCCGAGGAAAAGTTTAGTGGAATCCTGATGGAGTATAATGGGATTTCAATTGTTTTTTTGTATGAGAGGAGAAAGTGGTCCCTCTCTTACAGTTTTTTTTAATGAAAGGAAACCTTATCTGCCCCCCCTCATCCTATTTTACCCCCCGTATCAAGTCTTACGAGCTACGCTTTATTGTGACTAACTTTATTGTGTTTTTTTATATATTATCATGGCAATATATTATGTGATTTATAATATAAGGTACATGTTGTTTCATCGACGAGTCTCACTGGGCTTGCGCCTGTGCCGAGTGCCCCTATACATATACAATTCTTACTTGCTCAAAACTCGAAAGATATTAATGTAATAATTTTGAGATGTATAACGCTCAATAATAAGAAATTATAAAGTGCTCCCTAACATTTTTTCTTCTTCCAATTCGGCCTAAGATTGCTAGCAAACGAGTGGAGGGCCTTAAATAGAATAAATAAATAATTTTGTCATTGACAATTTTCTCCTATCTTTTACCATATCACTAAAAAATAAAAAATCGTATGGTGCCCTGTTCGGGGGGCAGGGGGAGGGAGACACGTCAGGTCGGGGGGTATGGACACTTGATTTTTTAAACAACACGTCCATAGTAGCTTAGGTTTCAAAAGTTTACAAATTTTACCGACTTTCCCGTATATTAAGATGCTGGAATGACTGATCTATATTTTAGGAGGGGCCCAGAGAGAATTATGTTGTGTGTACATATCTGCACATGGTAGTTGCTGGTTACCCCTATGCTGAGAGATACCCTGATGGTACAGTAGTAGCACAGTGAGATTTTTATTGCAAATTGATATCATTTATGCAGGTCAAAAGCACTCATTATTTTTAGGTAGATTTCCAAAAGGAATTCTACCTATTCGTTTCTCCCGTGATGTCGCAGAATTGAAAAATTTCTACTCAGGATCACTAATTAGGACCAGGAGAACCTGAATCCGACCTTGGTTTTAAAGTTTATATATATAAGCCATATATATATATATATATATATATATATATATATATATATATATATATATATATGTCCCTTTTCTTGTGCGCACGTTTGCGGCCAAACTATGCGTCGCAGAAACGTGAAACTTGGCTGGTAGATTTTTGGTAAGTGGTAGATGAACTGATATGAGATTGGGTTAAATCCATTAAGAGGAAGGTTCACTTTTTAAGGCTTTAAATACAAAAACAATCATTCTGAGGGGGTCCAATGCTTGTGAGGGTCCGTGTCTGGTATCGAATGAAAGGGCATTAAATAAGAAATACAGATCAATTTACAGATTTTGTCTAGCTTAATTCCTTGGACGACAATGATCGATCGAAAGATCTAGTTAAGTAGTTACCGCATAGGTACTAGCGTGTTTGTTGTCTTAGAAAAGTGCTTCACGATACGAGTAGAACTCACATCTTTTTTCAAATTTCTAGTGCTTAGGTACCGGTACAAATCCATATTATGAGTGGAATGAAAATAATTTGATTATTGGATTAGGTACTTCGAAAATCAAAGAATAAACTACATCCATACTACTTCATCACTTCGCTGGTTTATTTGGTGATGATATTGTGATTGTTTTTATTATATGTACAGATGTACTTCTTAAAATTAATAAGATAAATAAATCACTTGAAATCTACCTATGCCTGTGGCGTGCCAAGGGATTTTTTTTCATTGTATTGATATCTACAGGAAGATAATTTTGTGAAAATGTGAACGTGTTTCACTCAGTCCCTTTTGAGATATTTAAACTCAAAAAAATTCCTTTGGCACGCCGCAGGCGTAGGTAGATTTCAAGTGATTTATTTATTTTATTAATTTTGAGAGTTCATCTGTACTATAAAAACAAACACAACATCATCAGCAAATAAACCAGCGAAGTGATGAAGTAGTATGGATGTAGTCACTATATATTATTATTCTATGGATGTACTCGTAGGTAATACTTTGATTATCGAAGTACCTAATCAAATTATTTTCATTTCACTCATAATATGGATGGGTAGCTAAGCACTAGAAATTTGAAAAAAAGATGTGAGTTCTACTCGTATCGTGAAGCACTTTTCTAAGACAACAAACACGCTAGTACCTATGCGGTAACTACTTAACTAGATCTTTCGATCGATCAGTGTCGTCCGAGGAATTGAGCTAGACAAAATCTGACTTTTGATCTGAATTCCTTATTTAATGCCCATTCATACGATACCAGACACGGACCCTCACAATCATTGGATCCCCTCAGAATGATTGTTTTTGTATTTAAAGCCTTAAAAAGTGAACCTTCCCCTTAATGGATTTCACCCAATCTCCTATCAGTTCATCTACCACTTACCAAAAATCTACCACCCAAGTTTCACGTTTCTGCGACGCATAGTTTGGCCGCAAACGTGCGCACAAGAAAAGGGACATAATATATATATATATATATATATGGCTTATATATATAAACTTTTAATCCAAGGCCGGATTCGGGTTCTCCTGGTCCTAATTAGTGATACTGAGTAGAAATTTTTCAATTCTGAGACATCACGGGAGAAACGAATAGGTAGAATTCCTTTGTGGAAATCTACCTAACAGAATTTTTGCCGTTCAGTTTCATATTTCGAGTGCTCTACGGAAAAACTAAATAAGTGCCCAAAACTCATTGCCATCAAAGGCAGTATGTATTCAGAAAAGAATAAACTGTTTTTTTATTATATTTTTTTACGCAGAAAAGTAACAATTTTTTAGAAATAATTTTTCATCCTATATACAATACAATTCGAATTGTCTTGATATCTGTATAAATAACAAAGTTATAGAAGTTCTTGCGAAGTACGATTTTGTCAAATTCGAAATTTTTAAATGGCCGCCTAGCAAAAACTACAGGGTAAAAAAAAATATAAACGGATTTATACTGACATAATATCCGAGAACAGCTACGTAAAACAAATCTAAAATGTCGAGCAACAAAAATAATTATTTTCGCTCTTCGTTAATCTTATACATATAATAAAAATGGATGTTCAAATAAATTTCAAATTCAAATTCTCTTCGTTAATCTTAACTTCTGGAAATCCAGAACCTTCTGAGAAATTTTGTTGATGAGGGGATCCAAGGGTTGTATGGGGCCGTGTGTGGTATGGTATTAGGGCATTAGAAAATAAATTCAGATCGCAAGTTATATTTTGTCCAGCTCAAGCCATCGGGAGACACCCAGTGATTGAGAGGATCCGGTCACCGCATTCCACCGTGTTTGGTGTCTCATGAAAGATCTTCACGAGCAGAACGCAGATCTTTTGTAAAATTTTGAATCGGGCAAGTGATAGTGGGAGGCTCTATCCTTCTAGAAAATTGTAGAGATTAGTCGAACATTGCATTCCGAAAGTTGTGAGAATGAATAGGATTCGGACCTTCTGGAAGATTGTGGAAATGAAACGAACTTTGTAGAGCCATCTGGAAATTTATCGAACATTGTAGAACTTTCTGGAAGGTAGTGGAAATGAAACGGGCTTTCTAGAACCATCCGGAAATTTCGGGAAATTTAGCGAACATTGTAGAAACTTCTGAGAATGAATAGAATTCGAACTTCTGGAAGGTGAAACGAACATTTTAGGACCTTGAAGAAAGTTGTCGATTAATCGAACATTGCTGGATGTATGTGTGTGTCATACTGTCGATTTACTTCACAAATCAAATTTGCCGTTACGAAGTACGGGTAACTCAGGTAGTACGCTATATTTGTTGTGTAACAGTGATTAAAATAGACTAAATATGGTTTAAAAGCATTGTTTGCATTGGTGAACAAGTGTTGTGTTACAAATTGTATAAATTGTAAAGGAGATACACCACAGGACCAATTTTTTTTATTTATTTATTTAATCTTTAAGTGAACAACAAATACATATAAATATAAAAAATGGACATAGTACAGATTATAAATCGCTTAAACTTATCGCAGAACTGCGATTTCTTCCAGTTAACCCCAAAATTCGTGTTTTTATCTTTCCAAAAGACTTTGCTGCGATCAAGATGGCTTTGCGCTATTAATCCTTCCTTCCTTGAAGTACATTATTTTGTGTAGGTAGTGAAGTGTATCATTATTCTTTATTTCATAGCCTAGAGTTGATCTAAGGAGATATTGTAGTGATGATATGTTTTATTGATGACATCTTTTATAAATTTTGTAGTATTGAATATCTTCTTAATAAAGGTCTACTTTGTTAGAGAGTATATGACATGTATATGACGTGTTCTGTGGGTCTACCGTTCGAAAGTCGAATTTTGTTTTGTTTAAAATAACCCCATCTTCCACTATCATATTATGTAATTGTTTCATTTATAATGGAGAATTCTGGTGCTTGGATGACATTTCAAATATAAAAACCATAGAAGAACACTGACTTATACCAACTTATACACTATACGAGCCCAGATTTGACATTCTCTTGGCCGCCAGTTTAGATTGTGTCTCATAGGTATTAATAATTTCATCCGTCTTGTCCACCGTGCGGACGTTACCTGCAAGTGGAGTTTAGATTGTATTGTTGGTAGCCCTGATTGTCGAATCTTGTCGTAAGAGCTGTCAAAGGTTCCCAATATTCTCACATTGTATCTTTTACAAGTAACCTACAATGCCGAAAATATTACAGAGTAGCGTTAGAGAAATCGTTTTGAAGATAAGATAGTTTTGCAAGTTGGAAAAAGAAAAAATACTCCAATAATCCCTTTATGCCGCCACCACAAGTTAGAAAAACAATGTTGCCAGTTTATTCTATCAATTCAAAAATTGGCAAAATGTTTTAAACAACAGTTCTGAAATATAATTTGAAAGTAGCGAAAAAATTTAACCATATCGCATTATCACATCAAGCAACACTAAACCAAGTTTGCACCAGGGGACTTCTTACAGAGAATAGTCTTGTAGCTTTTATGTTCTATGTACGATGGTTTCCTCTACAGCGAAGCCAGCGATAGTATGCAAGCCCACACACTCGAATTATGCGCAACCATAGAGATACCATATTCCTATCTCTATGTGCGCAACCCCAATGACTTGATCCAAGCCCTGATTGGCTCTCTTATACGCAAGCCCTGATTGGTTCTTTTATACGCATGCGCACTTACAGAGTAAGACATGGCATAATTTTCAAATTTTGTTATTGTTAGGTAGCTCAAGCTCAAAGACGTCAGTTGAATGATGGTTGAATGCTTGAATGCAAGTTGAACGAGAATGAATGAGTTGGGTTTGTAAACGAACTTCTGAGTATGTATGTTGGTTATGTTTTCACTGGTTTTGAGTTTCGATACTATGTAGAGTCGATGCTAAAAGTTATTGAGATCGAACCGATCGAAGTTGCTACTGAAAGATTTTCAGTTTTTAAAAAGCAACATTCGGCTAAAGTAATATATTCTATGGTAGAAGTGTTCCATCATTTTTTTGTTTCGTTTATCACGTTATCATAACGAACATTTCCACAAATCAAGTTACGGTCTACAGGAAAGATTCCTCACCAAATAATCGCGTATTTCCCAGTTCCAACTTTGTGGACAAAAGTTTTAAACTTACGTACTTTAAATACGTAATTTACTTTAATGGTTTGCGACTCGGCTAACTTGAAATAAATATGTACACTATCTTAGCTTTTTTTAACTGTAACTTTTTTGTGATTGAATTAAATGCAATTGTTTATATAATTGGTATGATTTACATGTTCATTATCAGTACAGGCACGACAAATAAACAAACTATAATTTATAAACTTCTAAACACACTTATACTTCGATTCTCAAATTAGAAGTAATAGTAATTGCCGCCAAAATCCCCAACTATACACATACGCATGCGTATAAGAGAACCAATTAGGGCTTGGATCAAGTCATTGGCTGTCCACACACGCCCCGAAGTTCAGGAGCTAACATTCGGGAACCGGATTCCGGAAGCTCGAAAATGTATGCAATTTAACTACTCTCCACACACGTCCGGAATGTTAGTTAAAACTGAATGTCAGGGCAATCCATTAAAATTCAGAGCACCCGGAGCACCCGTTTTTTTTTTATGTGGCCTACATTGAGATCCTTGATCGCCTTTAGCCAATAATGACGATTGATTTCATACATTTCCAAAAAGCGAGCACACACCTTTCGTCCACACTATTGAGCTGTATAATATAATATTGGAGCAACTAATTAGTCAATTTTAGTTTATAAATATAATTATTTTCTTTTTTAGATGATCGATGATAAAAACTATTTTTAAGTTTTGGAACATAATTGTGTATAGGGAATCCAATCCCGCATCAAAATCGCGATCCCGCAAGCCTGCGGGATTGAGATGATCAATCCCGCGGATCCGCGGGATCACTCGATTATAATAGAAAACTAGATATTTACGGGGTACGAGATAAGGAAAAAACCCTTATTTTAGTCATGCCTTGATAATAGATGGCATCTAACAGAAATTAACAATGTCAGATCTACGAAGCATGTTTTTTAAGTAAGTACCGTTCGTGCCTCTATGTAAGCACGAAGTACGAAAGTGTAAGATCTGCACATCACGAGATTGCGCAACTCTCCCACCGCAACCTCTGCCATTTTCAGGTCAAATTCTTCACTCCCAGCCGAGTTACAAGCAATTTAACATGACCGCTACGATCGATGCTCCCGCCAAATGTGAGTTTACGAAGGTTTTCAATCAGAAAACATTTTGATTTCAAGGTCCGCCTTAAGGAACAATTCCCAAAAATTTTAAAGCCCGCTTTGTAAACAATTATCAGCAAAGCCCTAAGATAAGGAAGGTATGTGCTCGTTTTCCTTTGACCACCTAATTAGGTGGTCATATTGAAGGTCCCTCCTCACACCCGAATAACACAGGCGCCAGTTAGGCGCCTTTTTATTCGCACTTACAGCCCAAAGTTACTCAGACGGCCCCAGGGTTAGCCAGAAGGGCACCCCCCAGCAACACCGTCCGGAATGACACCTTCAATATCCCTCCTACAAGGATGATAACAAATAATGAGCTACACTACTAATTAGGTGGTCAGGTCTACCCGAGGTCGGCGAGGTTCCACAAGGCCTACACTATGGACAGATTTGCGCCCTTGCCCATACCTTCATCAGATACGTCAGCTTTGTTTTCTTTAAATTTTGTGCACCAGTCCTATACCTATCTACACTATCATCACTCATGAAGTGTTTATCGTATTTTTTTACCATTCTGCAATGTGTTTTTGTTTGTGCAAAAAACGGATTACAAGTCGTAACACTCACATTTGGCGGGAGCACCTATCGAGGCGGCTATGTTCAATTGCCTTTAACTCGGCTGCGAGTGAAGCATTTGATCTGAAAATTGTAGAGGTTGCGGTGGGAGAGTTGCGCAATCTTGTGATGTGCAGATCTTACACTTTCGTATTTCGTGCTTACTTAGAGGCACGAACGGTACTTACTTAAAAAACATGCCTCGTATAACAGCTCCTAGTGCATTTGGATTTGCAGTACTACAGGGGTCAATACTGGGCCCATTAATATCAATGGTCTGCCTAACAGTGTTGATGAGGATGATTTTATTGTAATGTTTGCGGATGATACATCCCTATTACTTAAAGACAATATTCCAAATAAAAAGGATGCCTCGATGAAGACCTTGAAATTGAACGGGGTGAAAAAATAAACGGGGCGAGAGGGTGGTTTAGTGACAACGGTCTCGAATTAAATATGACGAAGACCGGTGATATTCACACACTTTCTAGTCCATCTTTTGAACCAGTCGACTAAAATAAGTTTCTTGGATTAACAATAGACCGAACGGTTCAGTGGTCTCCGCACATTGAGGTACTTTGAAGGAAGATAAATCTGGCTATATTTGCTATTAAAAAAATAGGCTCACCTGTGGACTTGAAAAGTCTGTACATTTTACTTATACTTCCACAGCATTATGTCCTATGTCTGGGGGAGGGGGCAGACGCGTGTTTTGTATTGCAGAAACGGGCAGTGAGAACCATGCTGGGAACGAATCGCAGAGATTCCTGTCGAGATTCATTTAAGGAACTCCTCACCAGGGCTCACCATCTTCATATTAGAGTGTTTATACATAATACTCCCCTGAACTCAGAGTACCACAACTCAAAGGACAAAAGGTAGCAGGTCAAAAGAAGACCTTTAAGGCACAGACTAGCGAAGATGTCTAAAAGCTTCGTGTGTCTCAGTGTGCGGATGCTAAACGTGCTTCCAGGAGAGTTCAAATCGCTGGATGATATGGCTTTCCGCGGAGGGGTGAAGAAGTACCTACCTCGTTGATAAAGTATTTTACTCAATTGATGAAATGTTAAAACGATCGATTTTTACGTTCTGATTGGCATTTATCTGATAGCATAGGATTAGGAATGGTACCTCCGAGCTTTCTAACTTGATGTCTGATAGTGATGATGCGATTTTGTTATTTTTTTGTTTACGATATGAATTGTAGTAATGTATAAGCTGATAATTGTAAAAACCAACGACTGCTGCCCGAATGGACCGTTTTGAATCCCGCAAAAAAAGGCGCGGATCCAGCATTTGCGGGATTGGATTCCCTAATTGTGTAGGTAGGTACTCATAAGTTTAATTAGTGTTTTCCAATGTAGGTATTTAGTTTTTTTCTATGAATTAAAAGAAAAAACCTTTTTTTGTCAATTTTTGGCAAATGGAATTAAGACAAATTAATATGGCAGTTTATTGAAAAACTAAACTTACTGAGAAAATAAAACGCTACTTGCAAAAAATATTTATTTCTTTTTGTACCTAGGTACTACGTCATATTTTCATTCTGTTTAGATTTTTTCATGTTTTTAATTTGTAGCGTGGCTCATTGTTATTGCCAGTAATAAAGAATGATCTGTTTTGTTGCCATAACAAAACAAAATAGTACCCACCCAGTAATAAAACAACTCACTCCAATATAAAATTTATAGTTTACCTATTTGTTATCAAATTTTAATCATGCTCGAATGAATTTTTAAAATAAATTTTCTGATTTATCATAGGCTGTCTAATTTCTAAAAATCTGTATAAAACTCACCAAACTAGAGTAAAATTTGTTAACTCTGCAAATAACTTAAAATCTATAGGTATCGATACAGATAAATCCATTGGTATCCTGTAATATAACTTGATGATGAATAAGTAACGTCTCATTCCAGTTTCCATACATTTGGCGCGGTTTAACATATTTTTCCCAGCTGTTAGGAAAACTCCATACAATTTATTTTCCACGGATATTATTTGCTGCTAAGAGAGTAGGTAATCTAGGCAGGTACTTACTAGGTAGTGAAAATGAAACAAATGACTATAGGGTCCTTGCATGTTTTTTTTTATTTTGGTTTTCGGTACATTAACTATAAATTAAGGTTTTCCGAAAATTTGAGATTTTAATTCTCTGTCTTTGTGGATATATTTATAAAATAAAGTCTCATATTCGATTCTAGCGCAAAAACAGGTTTTTGACTGGCCGCCATATTGTGACGTCACTTTCCCCAATTCCTCCATATATAACCCACAAACAATCAAATTTCTTTCTATGAATTTCATCGTGTCGTGACGTCACAATCACGTTAAACAATGGCCGCTCGTTTCAGAGCACCATAGAAAAACTCGTCAAATTAACATTTTCGATTAATTATTATAAATTAACGGTAAATTAAAATTACATAATTTAATTTAATTTGTAATTCTAGTAAGTAGAACTATCGATTTAATATATTTTTTAAACGATAAAAAAAATGCAAGTACCCTATTGTTAGAATAAACTGGCAACATTGTTTTTCTAACTTGTGGTGGCGGCTTGAAGGGATTATTGGAGTAATTTTTCTTTTTCCAACTCGCAAAACTATCTTTTCTTCAAAATGATTTCTCTAGCGCTACTCTGTAATATTTTCGGCATTGTAGGTTACTTGTAAAAGATACAATGTGAGAATATTGGGAACCTTTGACAGCTCTTACGACAAGATTCGACAATCAGGGCTACCAACAATACAATCTAAACTCCACTTGCAGGTAACGTCCGCACGGTGGACAAGACGGATGAAATTATTAATAGCCACACACGTCCTGAAGTTCAGGAACTGACATACGGCAGCTGAACTTCCGGACGTTTGTGGTGAGCCATTGAAGTTGCGCACGTAAAATTAATCATACATACATCAAAAGCGTATACAGCGCCATCGGCGTCACTCGCAACTACAACGCTATTTATCGGCAAATTCAAACTCATATTTAGGCGGCGAATTCAAATCCACTTCCAAGCAGGTAGGTACACGACCTCAAGAGAAGGCACTCACTAGAGTAAAAAATTACAATCTAGCAAAAAATGTGACAATTAAATCACTCACATGTTCTACCAACATGTAAATCTCTAATTACTAGTAAGTACCAACCCTTGTAATTAAGGTAAACAATATAATAAAAGAAAAAAATATACACTAGATAATCTCCTTAATAATTGTGGATTTTCGGCAGCGTTGAGTATTTGACAAAACGCCGTCACAATCACATCGGAACGTTATTTTGAAAATTGTATATATACTGTTAACAAAAAACATTTCGCATTGCACCTAATTTAATTTTGTTTTAATTATATACGTACAATACAAAAAGTAGATATTCGTATACGCCACTGACTTTGCACGAGATTGTATTGATATTTTGGATAAAAATATGTGCAACAAAGGGAATTATTGATTTATAATGATTTTTTATTTCATTTCTGATTTTATAAAACATCACTACCGCCATCTATGAATCATAAATGACTCGGGAAAGAACCTGAAAAAAATGACGATTCGCGTCCGGAGTAAACATTAATACCAGACGATTTTAGACATCCATCTATTAAATAAACTTATAAATGGAATCTCGGCTTCAACATAGGCTATTAAAATATATGATTTGTATCGTGGTTTGGTAAAATTATCAATTTTCCCAAGATACTGAATTCTATCAAGTTAGTATGAAAATGAAAGAAGCCATTTAAAGTAGTCCCGTTAATATGGTTTTTAAATTTGTTTGCGTCGTTACATAATCTAGAACTAGGATATACATCTAAGGATTATTTTTATACAATGTTTTTGCTCTACAAATACTTCTGTATGACTAAAAATGTGTCTATAATAATCAAAAAATAGTTTTGACATTTGCTCCGCGGCGCTTTCTGTCGTCATCTGTTTTGACTCGCGTGGTGTAGGGGCTAGCGTACTTAACTTAAATTGAGTGTTATGCGATGCGAGGGTACGAGTTCGATCCCACTCCATACCCAACGCTTTCTTCTTCTTTTTTTTACTATCTTTTTGTGAAATTTGAATTTAGCAGAATCCTATATACATAAAAAATAATTTTACTAGGTAAAACAAATATATTCCTTCCTATATGCCAAAAATTTATTCCATTAGGTATTTAATTCTAAGACGATGTAACTTCACCACCCGTACACAATTTTAGCCGTTGCGAAGCACGGGAAATACAGCTAGTAATAATATAACTCATTTATTTCCAACTCAAAGATACATTATATCATACAAATAAATAAACAAAAAAAAAAAATATTATATATAAGTAAAATCTCCCCTCAGAATTGAGCAAAGCTCGTGCTCTGAGGGGAAGCTCGCTTCCAACAATATTATTACTAATTAACTTTGGAAGCACAAAGCTCCACGCAATTCGACTCCAAGCTCGACTTGTATTTGAATTACTATATTATTAACTTTTAAAGGTCGTGTTGACCACCTCTGAATAATTCCTGCTTAATTAATATCTTAACAAAATTGAATACATACATATATGTATATGATATTCTGTGATGTAAAATAATCATCGACATCATAAGAGAATGTCTTCTTGGGTCTTTCTTGCCATCTATTTCCGTGCTGGAAGAAATTGCCATGTGGCAATAAGTACACCCAGTGTATAATATTTGTATATGCAATAAACTGTTTATTATTATTATTTTTAACGTATTGGAACAGTTGGCCCTGGACCGGGTTGGAACCAGTCCAGTAGCCCCTGGTCTAGGGATCGGACCTAGACAGCCAAATCATTATGGGCGTCCAGCCTGGACCTCAGGAAGTATAAATAATAGAAATGAGACCCACGGTTGAAAGATTCCTCACATTCCAAAGCGTGGGTTGCTGCAGCTCGGGAATAGTGCATGCAGTGGAGAGGTTAAGAGCGCCAGGAACAAGAGACTCCTCTTCCGCTCCTCACTGGATCTTCCAATATCGAGAGCTTGTCCACTTGACTGTACCATGAACCTCTCCACCGGTCTAGCTAGAACATACCAATAAAACAATCATTAGAATTTAACATAAAAACATATTTATTTAAGATTAACTGGGGCATGTGGCTGAAAACAATATAGTGCAATTATAAAACAATGATTTGTAATTATCCTACTGATACCAAATTCGTTGGTAACTACTAAACTATGTACAAATTAATACATACAATAAACAAATTATTTTAATTTCATATCGTCCTCGTGTTAGTTTCGTGGGTTTCCTTCTGTGGAGTCTTTGAGCTCTCGTCTCTTTTGTTTTCCTTTCTTCTCGATTTCCTCCTGGAAGAAAGTGTCGCCCAGGCCGCCGATCGGTTCCGGTCCACAGAGTCACGTTGCCGCACCCTTCCTGGTCAGTCCATCTGCTCGTTCATTACCCTCTACTCCGACATAGCCGGGCACCCAGAGGATAGTGACTCTGTTTTTCTTGCCCAAACTGAAATGACAAGTTTAATGTAATAATAAATGAGTTTGAGAATAGAAATAACAAATGAATAAAGTGACAACAAAAATTATAATAATATAGGTTTGTATACATCTAGGGTAATTACATATTAATAAGTAATAATTAAGATAAATGATGAGATCCAACCTTATATTGTTGTCAATACTGGAAACTTATGTTTCCATTCCATATATACAAATACTGGCTTTCTTACTCCTTGTATTTGTAGTTGGACTCTGGATTTTAATACAATAACTTCCTTCCTTCTTTGTGGAACTGTACATTTCTATATAACGAGGCGCTGGAATTCTGGTTAAAAACAAGTACTATCGAACTTCTTGAAATGATTATTCTTCCCTTCTTCAGCCTACTCCTGGACGAATTTCTCCTCCATCTGCTTACACGCCGCTCTATCCTGGGCTCTCTGGATCCAGTTGGCTCCAATGTACTTGACCAGGTTGTCTCTCCATCGTAGTCTTCCTACGCTCCTGGTAGTCGTTCTAGGTTTCCAGGTTAAGACCCCCTTCGACCACTTATCATCTGGATCTCTAGCCATGTGACCTGCCCACCGCCATTTGAGAGATGTGATACGCTGGGCAATATCTGTTAATCCTGTACTTTGCCGTATCGTCTCTTACTCTATCTCTCAGGGTGATACCCAGCATGGCTCTTTCTATGGATCTTTGGGTAACCCTTGAAATGATTAATATTTATTAATAACCACTGACAGGGAAACTTCCCTTGAACTTGCATCAATACTATGTGCAGAACTTTCACATGGTTCAAATATACCAGCACTGGCTACTCCAAGCCCGATGATTAGATTGAATCTTTATCGAAAAGAGGGGTAAGGAATGACTGTGTGCTGTGAAGGAAATGAAGTGATATAGGAATAGGGGTTCTTGAGGAAATTCACAAGATGACACTAAGGTCAGTAGGCTGCCTTTAAAATATGGACACGGAGCTATAACCAAATAACTCCTAGATAACATGTACAATGATTGATGATGAAAGAAGCAATCAAATAGTCTCAAAGGTGACTATTTTTATGAACAATAGCTCAAGATAACACCACCTGTCTCTTTATAATATCAATGCAGATAGCCTGGTTAAGGCTACACATGAAACAAGTCCAAATCTACCTGGGCGCAGGGCAAATTTTTTGACACTAATTTGCTTTCACATAGATTATCCAGGTTATGTAATATACTACCTGTCTTCAATAGCAAAACTGTACAATTCGTAACGAAGAACTATATTTGCATAAATTTATAATAAACACGTACGGAATATTCACATATAATAAAGACTACCTACAAAAAATGCATAAAGAATTGATTTAAAAACGTACGGAATTCAAGTCGATTTGACTATTTCCAATTTCAATTGTAAATTCATATTGTAATTTATGTGATGTACTGGAAATGACCATACGATAAATAATAATCCAATTCCAAAAATCTGTATAAATCACTGTATTTGTCCGTTAAAACCTGCATAAACACCGACGGCTTCGTCCATGTTTATCAATGTTTATTCAACCTACTGTCAAAATCAGCTGAGCCCCCGAACAAGTGTTTATTAACAGGTACGACCTTGCACGACTGATAAGAAAGCACGTGCGTTTTGTATTGGTTTCCTGCCGCCCCCTTTCCCCTCTCACCTGCCTCCCCGCCGCTTGGTACGTACCATGTACGTACTCGGTACGTATAAACAACGTCGGCCCTTTTTTAAACCTTCTACAAAATTAGGCTATATTAATGTATTATGTACCTACTATAATGAAGGTAGGTATATGATATAGTATATATATAACAACCCTATAATATGCAACCCTTAAAATGATCACGTATGTTAGACGAGGGTTCTGGTCAGTCCTTCAGTGACCTTCCACTAAAGTTTTAAATTAATACCTTTCAGGCTTGGCTGAAGATATTTTATTGAGGAGGTTGTTTTGTTGTTTATATATACTACATACATATCTACAATCACATTTATACATACGGTAGGAACATTGTTAGTTATATCAACAGTAAAATAAGGGGATGGATTGCTTTCGAAAATGCTATTTAAAGGGGATATCTGTCTACACTCTGCACATACACCTAAAATCCCTTTCCTTCACATGTTTATTTACACAGGGCTGTCAAATAGCCATTTGAAAATCTTTTTTTTTCCACAAACCCAAATACTTTCTTGCACACTTTGCACTAAGTGTGGACTACATCGCCAGCGCCGGGTTCGAACCTGGCACCTCCCGCTTGAGAGACTGAAAAAATATCTTTAAAAAGAAATATTCGCAGAATCTCCGATGCTCGGGAAACCCCTCATTGGATGTACACTTTTCAAATAATATTAATAGAACCAGAGCATCAGTAAAGAATATACGATTATAAAATAACAATCCCAATGATTAAAAACTGGCTTATATAAACTAGCTCTATCGTTACTCAAATTATGAAGTCTGAGAGATTTCCCGTGTAAAACTGATTTCTGGGTGTAGGCATTTCAGTACATACGCAATGCTACTAAAAATTATGCTGATTCTCGATCAGCTAAGTATACTCTACGATGTCTAAAAATACAAGTAAACTAACGCTGATTTCATAATACTTAACATTTCATATAGAAAGGTTGATGCATCATTTATTATAATTACCTATTTCTCACAAAGTATGGAAGGAGTGGTCATTGACTGCTCGGTAATTCCACAGGCGAGGGTAGTAAAAATAATATCAAGTATGTATATTATGAATGAGTATGAAAGTTGTGGCGAATAATTGATTCTATTAGCATCGTAACAGGAAGTTAGCTACCGACTTCCGGGAGAGGGTTGACTTGGTTATTTCCTTATGAACTTTCTAGTAATACAGTTAACTTTTGCAATACTTTGCATCCATGTTAGAGACACATCGCATATTACCTTATTTACTTCCTCCATAGTACCCATACTAAATTACATTCCAAACAAATTTAATAATATCACAATACAATAATGTATCGATCGATTTACTTATTAAACATAAACTTATAAAAATGTTTTCCCTTAAAAAAAAGTGCTTTGTGAACTTTGTTGGCGCGTATAGCTATACCTACAGCGAGTTTTATTCCTCAAATACGAACATTGTAGGTAGGTATTTATTTATTTATTTATTTATTACACATGGAACAGGTACAGTCACAAAAACAAACATTGACAGGTACAATAGTAGAAAATATCAATACACAAGACTAATAACATCCGTTCACAATTAGCACACACGCAAAACAAATTGATTACATTACATAGTTAAAAATATATATCTTATATCTATAAAACATTTATGGTAGGGAAGGAGGAAGCATGGGAAATCTGAGGCATATTTTCTTTAACAAAACTTTAATTTGTTTATAGTTTTCACCATGCATTCACCACCATTTACCCCAAGAAAATTACACTTACCTCAATCAACTTGTCTTTACTTTTAAAGCTTTGCCTGCATTTGAATGAATGAACAATATCTTTTTTTAATGAATGATTTGCTCAACTAGATGTTTTATTGTTGCTGCATTTGACTTTGAAATGTTTGCTGAATAATATGTAAACCTGACAATTCCAAGTGCCTTAAGTAAGGCCTACAAATGATTAAAAACCAATCAATATGCAGTATCACGAACCGCACAATAAATATAAATATCGCTATCAACTAAAGAAATTATAGTTACTAAATCCTACTAAGAAATCTGGAATCGTTCACAGCACAAAAGATCACATAAACCTGTGTATTAGCGGTTGAACTAAATTTCCATCGAAAAAAACTTGGACAGGGTTAGGTACATAACTTATAATGCAAATCGATTTCAAATTTGTGAAATAGTTCCGAAAACTCTACAGAGATAGGCCAAGAGAAGGAGAGTAAGAAAAAAAACGCAATTTGTTGGTGAAGGCGCAAAACAATACATAAATTAATCATTTAATTGTACGTTGAAACAATAGTCAAGGCTTTCTTTGTACCTTTATTACCACTACGTATTAGAATTCCTAAATAGTTCTATTATATGTCAATAGGGATATATGATAGTATGGACTAAATAGCTATATCGTGGATAGGTAGATAATGATAATATTCCAAGTATGCATATAAATAGATCCAACATGTTATTATTAGCTATTTACCTTACATTGATATAGAAAGGTTTAATGGGGGGAGTGGGTAAATATGGTATCATGTCCATATTAATATTTACAAATTGGTAGTACCCAGCGAAGCTATCAAAAGCATTCATTATTATTATTTCAGATGCCGATTATTTTTAAAACTCCTTAAAATGTTATAGTCACTTGATCACCAGAGGGAGGCAGTGGTATATGTAACAAGATTAACTATTGAGTTTAGCAAGGAAATTCGTTTTTTTTTCTTAGTTATGAGTCTATGGTTTGATATAAAGCTCTAAGTACCTATTTACATACTAGTTTGATATTACTTTTGACTGAAGTTTACAGAAACAGGAAGAATCAATGGCTCAAAACTAAGCCCTTAATAGAAAAAAGCATCGATGATAAACCATTAACAGTCATTGATTTCTAAACTAAAAAAATAATCCGAATCCACGTAATTTAGAAGCCAGATTCATTTTCAAAATGTTAATTTGAGTATATCTTGTTTCTCGTAAAATATTCCAAATCAAGGTCGTTGTTTCGTTAATTTTTATAACAATTTTTCTTTTATGAAAGCCCGCTTAACAAAGTTACCCATTTTTCATTTACATGGTTGGTAGGGATAAGAAAACTCGTCTCCAAGAAAGTTCCATATTTCAAAGAGTGTATACGGGAATCATTTGCAGAGCTAATAGTGAAACAAAAGGGTATAGCATTATATGTAACAGTAGGTAATATTCTCGTGTATTGTGTGTATAATATTCTAATATATAATAACAATATGTTAAATGCCACTTGCTTTATAATATTCGATAATGCCACCCGCATACTAATAATGCTTGCCTTCTATTTTCCCATATTATACATACTTGTATTCTATATAAGGACAGAATACAAAGATAGCACATTAAAATATATTGTACTGTGAAACAATACAACAACATGCTCAAGTATACAATAGGTAAGGGTCGTTTCACTCACCATTTAACATGATCTATGTTTTTCTATACTTTTCTGCAATTTTTCTTTCCTTTTGAGGTACAATATTTAAGTAAAAGTTATTTATGACTAATATCTATTTCGTTCTCATTTTTAAGAAACATTTTTAAGTAATCTTCCTATCAATAAGTATCTTCAAACTACCTAAAAAGCTAGATTTTTTTTAGCGGTGTGTGTAAGTACTCGTATTAGTGATTGTATAAATTATATTCCTGTGCACTATAATACTTTACACCGTGGGTGGGACACGTGGCGAGACAGGACAGTGTCAGATGGACACCTAAAATCCTGAAGTGCCCTGGGAGAACAAAAGAGGCGTAGGAAGACCACAGAAAAGGTGGACAGATGACATTGTCCAACTTACGGGTCGTAGATGGCAGCAGATAGCCCAAGATAGAAGACAGTGGAAGAGTTTAGAAGAGGCCTATGTCCAGCAGTGGAACGCAAGTGGCTAGCAGTAAGTAAGTAAGTAAGTAAGCTTTCGAACTGGAGATCAAAAACCCTCAGGTAGGTGTTTCAAAATGTACAGATTTATATATACTTACCTTCTCTTACATTAGTCACAAAATGTTATATGTAAGTACATAAAAGTGTTAACAACTATATTTTAGGTAGGTACCTACTTATTTATGGTTAACTCCTACATATAGGTACTTACTCGTACATATCTTAGTTAGAATTTCTAATCAAATATTTGTCCATAGAGAGGTTATCCCCTCCCCTCGCCCTCTCCTTCCTCCACGAGCCGTCCTGCGTGTGGCGACCCCTGTTTAGCATATGGTAATAGTTTTAAATGATGAAGATGTTTGCATACGCCACTGCCATATTCCGACACCACTCCCCGTACAACTATGTCCTCTTAAGGAGGTTCACTAGCTGACTTTATAATTAAGTACATGTTTTTTTGACAAGTGAAATCAAATTTATATGAATTTTCTTAAAGTGTTTATTGTACATATTCTTCTTCTTTCTACTCGTAGTCGGTTGCTCAGTACTGAGAATCGCAGTCTACATAGAAACCACTTATCGGACCATTCCACAGTGACCTTTGAAACCAAAAGTTTGTCAAAAAAAATGCATCATTTTGAGTCTGACTCATAGGCCTGAGTTCAAATCACTACTTATTATAACTCTTTGTACAACATATATAGTTATCTCCACAGATATACAGCGAAGGATGGACTTTCCATCAGGCTTATAACTGATCATCGGCTGATTTAATGTGGTCACTTTACACTTAAGTAACTGTAAAAAATTCGATGTTCTCACAAAACACATATTATGATTTCAAAATAATATCTAGCTTTTTGTCACAAAAGATATTAATTATTTTAGAAGATGTCTGTATTGATTTATTGTGCGGTTTTTTTTTTATATTCAGGCAATGCCAACAACAAACTCTCTCTTGAAAAGTGCATTTTTTTATTGTTTTAAAATGCTTACTAAAGATTCAATTCAGATTCTTTATTAGTTTCATTTATGTGAGGTTGACTATAAGGTGACTTACTCTATAGTATGGTACAGCATTGCTTTAATTATTCGAATATTGTGATATCCCAAACCCCACACCAAAAGTATTCTTCATATAATATTAATGTATTGCTGAGTAGGTACTATAAGGCAGTAGGCACCCATATCATAATATTCACTACATGTTTGACCATTCAAGTGGACGAAAATAATTAATTTCAATATAAACCCACATCTTACCCTATTTTACATTTCTCGAATATTAAAGCCTTCTTCACTTGTTATGATTTCATTACCTACAGATATTGCGTTACATTATGTACCTTCCTAGTTTCTACTAACACTTAACTAGCAATACAGTTGTACTCATTCCTTATTGAGTGTGTGCCTAAACAATGAGAGCAAATAAGAGTGCATGTTGTTTTTTAAATACAATTCGTTAGAGAGAGGCTTATTCCTACATCTTGGGGTAATAGTTGCAAAGATATTTACTAGAGCTGCACTGTCTTAAAGGAAATATGTGTGACTAGAGGTATTTACTGTATGCTGGGAAGATCTAACTTATATTATTATAATTTGAATTAGTTTCCATATGCTAAATAGGCATGGAAATGCTAAGTTTGTGGAGACCAGGAAGATATATCTACTCTACATATAGTTGTATCCCCCTTGTAAGAGAATGGTAGTGTCCAAGTGTTTGCTTAACATCCACCCTTACAACTCCCACTAACTTCTTCAGTACATCTCTAGGTGCTTGCAAGTATTCTCTCATCTCAATTCACACTACTCTGTGAAGGATGATAATTTTGGTAAGGATAAGCATAGTAGTACCTACATACCTTTTCGTATGCAACATCTTGTCACAAAATCACCGCTTATATTTTGTCTTCATCTGTCTCTTGAACTGTCTCAGAGGATCTACATAACTATAAAGTATACTAAATTATAGCTGTGTTATTAAAAATCGTAGCTCTTTTCATGTTCAGCTGTCGAAAAATCGAAGAAATATTTAGTAATGTGAAGATTGCTCATGTTTTATTTTCGTAAGGTTGTGCAAGTTGTGTGTGTACCTATCTTATAGTGAACATCAACAGAACTATACAAAATCCTTTCTTACCAAAACACATAAGGCAGAAGTTAAACAAATACAGGTATAGGTAATGATTTAAGATAAATGGATCTAGCAAAAAGACCAACACAACTGACTTTTTGCTTATTTATAAACAAACCAATAATGAAGCCTAATTATGAAGCTTGAATACATCACCACATGAATCTGCGATGTTTATCAAAATACCTGTCTATGGAATTAAAACATAATTCACACTCGTCAATAGTTACTAACCATAGGTTTTACAGGTTCTGATGTGAATACATATTAGTGGCAGCAAATCTAAACATACGAAGATACATTATTTACACTTAGTATAGGTAGGAGTATGTACACAATACAAACATGAGATATCTAGATATTATCAATCCGGAAATATTCCGAATATTGGAATCCAAATCTCAAGATACAGACAGAATACTCGTTATGGATTCGAATAACTTGTACCCAATACCTACTAAATATGAATACCTATAATAATATCCCTTCGTACGTGGGCATATTTGGTCAAATATTATATTATAGATCCAATAAAGTAGGTATTAGGTATAAGTTAGTATTTAGTACTCCCAACATACAAATCATACTCCCTTGGTACTTGGTACATTGTAAATGACCGAGAATATGGTAGGCATCTACAGGATGATTACAACATGATAAAATTTATAGTATCTACTGGCTGTATACAGGATGAAATTGACACAAAAATAGCACATTTAATCAACAGTGACCACTTACCCAATAAGCAATGAAGCCAAAAACCTCGTGACTCGAAGATTGGGAGGAACGAACAGCTAACGTTGACAATGGTACATGGACTTAAAATAAGGTCAGACATTACAAAAAATTCTAAATCTCTATATACGTATAAAATAATGTATCGTGCATGGTTTTATAAAAATTAACTAATTTCTACTATAACAAAAATAATGTCACAATTCTCATGATGAAAAAGTTAGTGGGCATGAAACGTAATCAATACAAAATTCTACAAGGAACATTGGAGAATCTAACCCAGAATCTAGTGAATAAGAGTCATGAATTCTACCACCTCACCAGCATATGTATGAAATATCGGGTATATAATAATATTGAAGATGATTTCTATGATGAATGTAAGCAATAAACCAATATAGAAATCGATATGTTGTTTGGTACGTGGAGTTGTCTGCCTGAGATATCATCCTTGCGAGATTGACTAATTATTCAGGCGTATGATAGTACCTTGCAAGCTACGTGGTATCCATCTATTAAATCCCTTCCAAGTATATCAGATATAGAGGTATCTATCTATCTAACATTCTCAATCGCAGATAATCAACTGTAGCTGTAGATAGAGTCAACTATAACATAGGTGATGTACTATGAGATATGTATTTGAAATACTCATGCATGTACTCGTAATGTAAAATAAAAATAAAATAAATAAATAAACTATGTTTACATTTACGAGATTCTAAATTTGCCAACCAATTTTTATCATTCATTTTATATGGTTGGTATACAACCCGTCTTACTGCAAGCTAGATGACACGGACGTTATATTAGCGTACTTACATTCATTTTCATACACAAAAATCAAATGTAATACTGTAAACTTTATTACGTAGTCATCATTTCTATTCACTTATAAATACTGGTTTATTTTATTATTTCTTTCTCATTTCATGGAGGTACTAGATACTGTCTATAATATCTAACCAAAGTAATATCAAATCAAGACGTTTTAATATGTTATATCATTATTACGTATTCTTACATTGTATTCTGACAGATTACTCCTTACATCGCCAGATAATATTATGGTTCCCCTCAATATGTTTATATGTTAGTGTATACTCACAATATATTAACCTACAAACATAAAGGATGGTATTTCTGAAACTGATTGCTTTGTACATATTATACAGTCATATTATTTCAGAACCATAATAATTTATACAAATTATGTTGTTTGTATGAAATTCAATACAAATATGCTATAATTCTCTGTACACAGCATGTTTTTCATAGAAACTCTCCACTCAAACGCCCACATGTGTTCATAAACAGACAAAGTTTTCAATACTTATTCAACCAATATAAATAATTAACAAAATATTATATAAAACAAAAGCTTATGTAAATAATAGTCTTCTTCTTTTCTATGAATTAAGCTTTAAACTGTAATACCTACCTAATTCTAATGAAATTTCAAAGGGTAGAATTTGGATTTGACAATTCAGTGATACGCTCGAAGTAAAATGTGGATACTTGGTATTTGTTATAACGAAGAAAGCACTCGAACCTGACTGCCTGAAGAAGACGAGGAGGGTGAGAAAACCACATAAAAATGTACTATGTTGCAGGTACCTGTAATATACGTAGGTATGTGTTATCAGATTATTGTAATTATATATTGGTGTAATGTGTATGCCTTGTGGATGTTAAAGTGAATAGAATACAATTAGTGAGTATCAGATATGTATAGTGGGTATGTGGGTAATTCATGCAAACATTAATTATAATCAAACGCAGCACCCTTGTTATGTGGAGATATATGAGATAGGGTATAGTACTCTTACAGGGTAAGACGGCACGAAGCAGGTCGGACATCTTATGCCGAATGTATTCCTTACACCCAGCAGACCCCCTTCAGGGTGACTGCGAATGATAGAAGGGGTAAGGGAGTACGATGGGTGGGTCAGTTGAACAGGGGGCGCTTTGGGTTAAGATGGGATTCTGCGGGAAGCTAAGAGGTGAGTTAGAAGATAAATAATTTGGATTTGCATGTTAATGACTATACGTGGTGTTAATTTTGCTCGAAACAATTTCTCCTTATCTGATGAAACAGAAATGCTTGAGAAATTATTACTTGGCAACTAAATAATTGTATGACTTGTAACTTGTATTACATCCAGAACTGCCCATTGTATACATTGATACAATATACTCTTTAAAAGAAAATTTGTTTCAACAGCCATTTTCATTATTTACATTTGGAAATGTAATTTGTATCGATTTGTAAGATATGCAAGAAACACTATGCCAAAAAATAATATTATAAAGTATTAAAGCCTTTATATATTTATAATTATTTTCAATTATTTACGTCGCAATTAAACTACATCCACGTCTTTTACTAAGCAACCCTTTACTTCGGGAGCAATATATGTATTATTTTTTAATGAGTATCGATAAGGATATCATTATTGCTACTGCAATGAGAAGTCGTTTATTGAAACATTTGGCAAATCAGGAGAGGTACTATTTATCCCATAACACGTGAGACTTGACCAATTATGTATAACTAAAAAATATTTTTACCCTCTCCTCTACCAATGATGACCCACAAAGTATTTTTAATAGCAAAGTTGTACAAGCTGCAATTTGTATCGAATTCGGTCAGAGCGATGAGTCTAAGTTACATTAAGATCAAAGATATACATGTAGCTTCTTAGCCTGGCCACACACGTCCCGAAGTTCAGTTCCGGAATCGACCGTTTTGCAAAAAAGTTCCGATCAAAACCTCTCTCTGAATTCAGCGTCACCCCGATTTTAAATTCAGAAAGAGGTTTTGGTCGGAACCTTTTTGCAAAACGGTCGATTCCGGAACTGAACTTCGGGACGTTTGTGGCCAGCCTTAGACTCATCACTCTGACCGAATTCACCACGCAGAAAGTGCCCTCAATACGAAATATAATTTAATAGCTACACTTGTATTGAAGCGTACAAGGCAAGGCAACTATACACTCGTATAATATCACTATACGAGTATGTCTTGAATCTGGTGCCTTTATATTTCGTTAACTTGCGGGTAAACCAGAGGCTGCCCGTGATTTCAATTATCAATTAATATTTATTGTAATTAAATCCATCCATCCATAGGATCGGACGGTTTTCACAACATGGAGAGACCAGTGACAGATGTTTAGATGTGTCTTATATTTTTCCGAAATATGCACGTGTGAGTACAAACAAGTGCATTTTTTAAATAAGTGGTATATCTCATTTCTGTTAATCAACTTTTGTTTTCTAATTTTTGTATTTTCATTTTTACCGGCCTTTACCGGGCACTGAAAAACAATATACTTACTTAATTTTGAAAAAAGTAGAGCCACAATTCTATGCAGCACAAGGGCAACAAAATTAATACCTATTTTCACTAAAATATGAATGATTCTATTTAATTGACAAAATATAAAACTACGTATTTACACTTTTGATTGAAGATATACTTAAATTATTATAGGTTTTGGAACTGGATTTTTATGGATTGCGCAGATGGAAATACATGATCCTCCCCAAGGGAGTTCACATAAAGCTCCATTAAGTGGATCTAGATACCTCTCGCTTCTGTTGAGGAAAATCTGTAGTGTATTTTACTTTCAGATTACTTCCACGTGCCGACAATTAATAAATAAGACCGTTCGAATAAGACATTTGGATCTCTGAACAGGAGATGATTTTCATATCTGCTCGCCGCCCGCTCGGTGGTCAGTTAGGATGGCATTGTCCGACCGCTTTCACCGTCCACCCACCCAACACCCTTGCCTTTATCTACCACCCTCTTATTCCTATATTCACCCACTTACCCCCGGGGCACCCCCTTCATCCCCTACACCAACAGCCCAACACCCAAACTATATTATAGTTTTGAACACACAAATTTGAAATAAACCTGGATCTGTTAAATATAAACATAAAATCACAGAGACACCATTAAAATTTATTATAGTGACATTCTCCTATCACACATTTCTATCCTTGGCGAAGCTCCAACAATATTACACATTAAGAGTCCTTTTACGCTTAATTGATGAGGACTACTGGGTCAAAAGAAACATTTAGCAAATCTGGTGAAAGGACGTTGGATCGTTACCCTATCCCAGGCCACTAGATCCTAGATCTATGATATCCCACTAAATCATTGCATATTAATATTTTAAAATAGTGGAAAGAAATATGTTTTTGATTGTATTACATATTTTTCGAGAAAGGAGAATAGAATATGAAAATATCTGAACTTATTTTACTTCACGTGAAACATTATTTTCACAAAGTCGAAGCTTTAATTGTATCTAACAAATCGCCGATGAAAACAAATCTTTTAGGATTTTTTATCAGGAGATTTTCCTAAAATCATCTGTTTTGGGGGATCCAGATCCTAAAAGATACATTCCCATCACAATTTTTAATTTTAGGATTATATTCCCAATATTATATAGGTGACAAAATATATATCTTCTAATGTCTAAAAAGAAGGAAGATCATACTAGTAGAAAACAGTCTCCTTATTAGAAAATGGAAAAGAAATTCTTATCACAACTATACTCGTAGGTACATATTGTTACAATAATATGTGTCTATACGCCATGTATTGTAACAATCCCTAAAACATTAAGACCATTTGTTGCCATATATTATTATTGCTTCCCCAATAATCCGACCCCTTTTGGGTCTTCAGATGGTATTATGGTAATGATTATTACTTATAGAGATTCTATACACTAAACGATATGTCTAATTATATCTACACTCACATATTACACATGTGTACCAACGGATAAAACATCTAATACATCCGTCGTAATCCCTTATGTCTCAATCGGTTGCCTGTGTTACCACAAACTGTAGGCTTCAAAATAATGTGTACGTAATGTAAATTGTCTAATTATGTAAGTGAAAAAAATAAGGGATATTTTTAATACTATCCTTGGTTAGAAAAATAATGGTACCATATCTAGCCTAGTTCAAGGTGTGCAGAAAGAAGTCCTTTTTTATATAAAAAAAATAATAAAAATAAAAAAAACTTATTTTTGAGTCATGGTGTACACTACTAAATGAGTGTTGCTTTAGGATAATGAAAGTTTGATTGAAAGATCTACACTGAAAAAAATGGCAAGACAAAAATAGGACGATATTACAATGACTGGACACAGAGTTTAGTAATTGCAATGAAGTATTTCGTATGAAGCATATAGTAAGCAAACCTGCGAATTGTATAAAACATCGTACTCGTACATTCGTAACAATGAGTAAACACATTCATACAATCTTCCTCACGTCTTATTGAAATGATGCGTGTAAATTGGAATCCACCCTTGTCCAACATGAAGAAGGGCCGTGCTGGACATAGCGATTAATCTTATCTCAACCGCTTCTTGGTCATTTCCTTCTAAAACACTATAATAATAACCCTCTCTTCTCTTACTCCGCGTTCTTGTGTGGTATTATTTAAGTGTACAATAGACGTGAGCATTTAGAATATCTTGGTGAAATGTATAGAGTAACATTATATTGTACTCACATATGTACTAGTCCCATTGTATAATGCTCACATATAATGTTATACCAAGGAATGTATCTAGGTATTCTAGGTATGTGTAATCTGTTTGAATCATACCCATAATATTTAGGGAAAACTCTCTTTCTAGCCCTTCTCCCTGCCTCCTTGCGAGGTAATCAGAGAGGACAGAAGCCCAGACTACTATATTCTCACACACACGTCTTAGATCGAATTGTACTTGAGTATACTACACACAAATTAATATCTATCAAAATAATACTTATATTTACCTACTATGAAGGAAACATAATTCCTGCATTCATTTGCTTGATTCTGATTTAATAATAATAGTATATTGTTAATCCTTTGTCACGAACAAAACAACACCAGACATCACGTCCAACTCCTGAAATGTGTACGAAGAATTCTCATCCAAACACAATACATACAAATCATCACATGCAAATATGATAATCGATTCAGTATTCACAAACTATTTGTCTCGTAGGGAGGGCTAGAGGAGCCAGCATGGACATTGCCACCTTGCGTCTTACTTTGCCCCTATGTCCCGTGCCACCCTCACCCCAACATATACTTGTACCACCTCGTGTCCTAAGTTACCCACCCCTTGATCAGAATATCTGACTACCCCTGACTTCTACGAATATATTATGAACCATCTTCATAAAATGCAAAGTGGAAGTGTTGAATGCAAAATTCTCAAATCTGTTTTGAAATCATATAACATTATTGTCAGTAATACAAAGCTGGTTCAGTTGGTTAGAATCCCTTTTCTGCTTAAATCGTGTAGGTAGTTGTGAATTCAGATCTACTCAAGTTTTAGATGTTTCATATAAAAATACGTTTCAAGCAATTTTCAATCAAATTCTTGATACATAGGTATGTACTTGAATTAATTTCTAAATCTCATGCAGCTATGTCATGTTGATTTTTTTTAAATTCTCGTTTCGGTACAGATACCTAATCAGAGATAATCTTCTAAAAATAACAAGTTTTCATAACCATCATTCTCTAAAAAAATAAAACGCATACTAATGAAAAAAGTTTTCACTAAAGAATGTTAGTGAATGTATGGGTGCTGACAAATTGAGCATTTTTTTCCAATAATTTATAGGTATAGGTAACTACAGAAAATTTCTTATAAACACCGTACGAAGCTTAACAATGTATCTAAAGATTTTAGATCACAATTGGGTCGAGTGTACAATGTCTTCCTGTTGTAGGTAGTTCAATGGGTTCGGACTTGAATAACATACGTGTCCATTCTGAATATCTAATTCGTACATTACAATAAGAGAAAGCTCTTACCTCCTCCTTATACTTGACTCCATCCAGCATACACCACCCCCTTGTTCCTTTATGGTACCTACTACCTACATATGTACTACCTACCATCATGGTGTACATAGCAAAGTTTATTAGTTTGTATAGTCTTCGGTCTAAGTTTGTAGAAGACGTAATAAAATTGAAATCTATACATTTACAGCTTTTAAAATCATAAAGCCAGGAAAGGCGAAGCTTTGATCAATATGGGTACGAGTCTTATGTATCAATGATATATTTCTTTAGTCGTATGTGTATTTTTTTTAATAAAAAAGGAACTGGGCTTGCATCAGACAAACCCAAATACTTTCTGCACACCTTGTACTTAAAGCCTGTTTCACAAAGTGTGGAATGCACCACCACCGCAACTGTTAGCTAAATTTTATGCTTTAAGAAGATAATCTTGTTTAAATTCTGTACAACGATAGGAAAATAAAACAGTAATTTCTCTTTTTACAGACATTGATGGTGAGAAAATAAGCCTCTTCTTGTATTCGGGTATTAAGAATTATTCTTTAAGCATTTTAGATAATTATTGAACTATTTCGGTACGTCGTGAATACTTATCATGTTTTATCTAATGATCTGTATGATAGTGGAGGCTTATAACCATCAGATACCACTGTACATAGGTATATCTATTTGTTAAGTATAAGTTACATCCAGACCAATATTCTGTTATCCAACACCATTCGGAATAGTAGGTGTACCTATAGTATAAAGTGTCGTAGTTAGATAATTATTGATCACACACCATGCAAGATGTGGTTATCTCTCAGTCTGTAATTCTGCTAAATAATAACTTTAATACATGTACGAGTAACGTATACTTCTATCTTGTAATATTCACTCGCCTAACTTACTATACATAGACGGAACACTGATCATTGTAATGTCCTCTGAAGTACAGAAATTGAAAGGTTAAAAATATTGTCGAGAACCGCGTTCCAATATTACGTCACATCTTTCGCTTTTCCTGAAATCCTTTTCTGAAAAAAAGATTTCGTAGATTACCTGAAATACCTCCACAATCAAATACGCGATTCAAAAACATTGTCCTGTTTAAAGTTTCATTTTAAATTGTTAAAATAAACTTTTGCTAAATTTTCTAGGGAAACCTCGAATATTTCTGAAAATATGCATTATATTCATTAAACCTTCATCATTTCATTAAAATATAAACATTACCTCTGTGTTCACTTTTTTAAGAATGAATTTTATAATAATTATTAGAAAATAAAATTTATAATATAATAACTCCAAAACGGTTGACTTTGTCCGTACATTTACTATTTTTTTTAGTTGTATCCTGTTTTTGTTACGTCAGTGTTTAATATAGGTAAATGTAGAAATATCAAGTAAGCAAACTGTCCCCTGTTAGTACCTAGCGACATAGAAATCTAAATTAATATCCATACCTCGTATTGGTTTTGCCTTCAAGCCACATATGTACAGAGGAGAGGGACTTGCTTGTTGAGAGAGTGGGTGGCTGGAGGAAGATAGGGATGTGACCAATTGAAGATGGGGGCGAGATGGGGTGGGAAAAGTTTGGGTCTAGAGTCCAGTAAGATGGAATTACCTATTAGCCAAGTGTTGCCTTGGCAACTGGGTGGTTCGACAGCGACCGTTTTGAGATTATCTAAGCAATTGAAATATATCATAACCCACTAATTCTATACCTAAACATCCAAATGTATTCAGTGCCTTTCATAATTATTATCTCCACTCATTTCAAAACAAAACTCCAAATTGTTCTTCGTCAATAACTTCATCTGTACAATAAATTAAATTAGTAAACTGTGAATTTCTCAAAACTTTATTTACCTACCTGTAATAGAAATAGCCATTTTGGTGTGAAATTAAGGGCTTGGCACCAAGAATGACGTCACAGTAATTTCCCACGGCATTAAGGTTCAAAATCGCGTGAACAATCGCATGAAAAATGGAAAAAATGGCGTTTTTTCCATTTTTTTGGGGTTAATTTCGCGTCTATCAAGAAACTTTTACGGTTATTCCCTAGATTTTAATGCATATTATCAGTACAAAAAAAAAATTACTCCGCGACTTTCGGGAAACGAGTTTCCGTCTTTCGGAAAAAAGATCAGAGGTGTTTTTCAAAAATTATTTTGAGAAATCTATACAAGATATAAAAAATCTATTACGGTTATTCCCTAGATAAAGGTTCAATGCATCTACCTTATTTTGTTCCAAAGCATATTTAGTAACGGTTGTCGAGATAGAAGGTCTCCCGTTTTTAGAAATTTTTGAAATGTCGGTATGCACACTCTTAATATAGTATTATGGGAGACATTGCAATTCTTAAAACACATATTAGTTAAATGTTCATATTATGTACACTTGAGACTTTATCGTCAAAAACATATAACTGTTTCCCATCAATTATAATCATGAACTGATCAGTATAAATATTGCAAGGGTAATAGGGAATTTTATTTATTATATTAGCGCCATTTTCTCTTTGAAATGATCTGAACTTAAGTTTTTCCTCAACAGAGACGAGAGGCATCTTCATTCACATAATGCAGGATCAAGATCTGAACATACATAATTAAGTTGGTATCCACGTAAAATCAAAACGAATTGAAATATCTTAGTTATTGATTCCCGTCACTTATTAAAATAGAGTACAAAGATAGATTGTATAAGTGATTTGTTAAGATATAGATACGCACATAATATGTTAACAATTTAATTGAATTAACAGGAATGCTTATAACATAATGAAATAATCCTTACAAGTTATGATAGGATTATATATTCACATCATGACGTTATCGTGCGTTATCACACATCTCAAACCCTTAGAAACTCAAGCTCAAGACCCAAAGACCCTAGACCCCCGAGGATCGGCTTATTCCCTCATTATCAAACCGATTTGCATGTTAGACATCTATCAACATACACACTACTGTTATCTTATGTACACAATTCGCACGTACCTAATATAATAACTTCAATTTCTATTTCGATACAAAAGATAAAATACTAGTTACCTAGAGCTAGACAATTAATATAGATATAGGAACTAACAATAAATTCTTTAAATAAATCGTAAATCTTCTAGATTTTTTAACACTTTTCTAATCATCTTATTTGGACAGATTATAAAAAGTAAATATAGATACACCAAATCTGTTAAAAATTCTTCTGTCGTAGACCTGTAATGCTTTGCTATTTTCCCAAATGGAACTATATGAAACGTCGAATGATTTTTCACATATGGAGTAACTTTTTTTATATAATTATATGTGAGTTTGCTTCTCTCGACACAGGATATTCCTAGTGGGGGAGGCAAACATATAAACAATGTATATCAAATGTTAAGATCCAATAAATAAATAAATAAAATAAATAACATATTTTTTAATTTATTTCATATACAAGGTATATGTGTAATAGGTATACTCATTTTTTTTAATAGGGGATCATAAAAGTATTCGGTTGCACAAAATCAATCAAGCAAAATAAAAACCGTGATAATTTTACTATATGTATTGCGCTCAAAATTCAAGTAGAGCATACAATTGTAAAACTAATGAAGTGCTTACAAACTAAAATAACTAAATTACATTTTTTCCAATTATTTCAAAGTACAATATATTTAAAACACACTCATAGAATTGGACCTAAGAATTATAGAATTGGACCTGATAGAACTGGACCTTATAATTTATTTATCGTATGGTCAATAATGGTACATCACATCAATTTACAATAATAGAGCTCATGTTTGATTGTAAAGAAATTAAAAATTAAAAGTATTGTTTCTCAAATATTCGGTCGCCGATTCGTTGAGTGTCAAGAAATCCTCCGGGTTACTTACTAACTGGACCTTATATATAGAAGTGGACCTAAGTATATAAGCAAGAAACATATAGTTAGTAAATTAATGCGTGGTAAAGATGGTCCAACCGCAAATACTTGATCTTTGTTTAGTGTATTCAACGTTGGGAAATTATTCTGCGACACCCGCCTAAACCACTCAATGCAATATGCTTATGTTGTATATTATGATCTAAACTTGTGAACTGTTGTTAACTCCGCTATGTACTTCTCAACAGAAGATACTTCCTCTTGTGAACACTTCATAACCTGACCAATCTCTACTTGGAAACTAAACTCCACCATCAGTGTGGTCACCAAACGACATAATATATAAATACTCGATACGTTATGATTTTTTATTATAATAATACCTAATAGCAAATATTCATTGGCACAAGTGTAATAGGTACAGAAAACAAGTCAAGATACAACACATCACCAAACGAGGTTCTACTTTCGGAATATTTTCCAAAAAACCTTATAGAACTCTTATAGGAAATTTTATTCATACGTTACTATGAATCATATGACAGTACTATACATATGTATTATGTAGGTACAGTATTACATTTTTCTGTGGAGAATTGATCAAAACATAATGAAACCCTTCCCTTTAAAATGATAATAAACTCTGTTATGCATTACGTGCTTCTACAATTGTGATAATTATTATTACTAATATTTTTTTATTTGTAAAAGAATATGGGCTTGCTTACACAAACCCAAATATTTTCCTGCACACTTTGCTTTAGGCTAGAATCCTGTATAGCAAAGTGTGGAATAGGTACATCGCCAGCGTCGGAATTCGAACCTCCGACGCTGGCGCAATTATATTTTAATTTTTTTTCTATCAGAAAATATCCCATTGCCAACAAATGTCAACATCGGCTAATTAATTTCATTTCCAAATTAAAATTATTAATGTATTAATGAGATAATGTTATGCGTTTAAGGAAAATGTGATTTCCCATGTGTAGTTCAACTAATACAAATTCATCACCAGTAATTCTAAACATTGTAATCATGATTAATACGTGGGTAATATGTACAAGGCTTAATAATATTATATCGGGGAATTGGAATAATTCACCTCATACCTCTGTTTATAAATGTTGTAGGGACTAGGGATACAAGAGTATTAGATACCCACAGTCTAAAATATTTCACCCACATGTTACTGTATCGGAAAACTATAAATCATCCTATTAAGAAATTCCAAAAACTATTTAGTTTAGGGTTTGTTCTCGTCCCCAATGTGACAAAACACATTATATTATTTGTTATTGGATATTTTGCTTACACGTACTTCATACAAGACACTATTAAGGAACTAACAAAAGATACGCTCTTAATTTTTACACCATCGTAATAATTTTATATTAGGTGCAAAGTCGTAAAAGACTATTGCCCAATCCCACCAACTTTTACCTAGGAAGAAGAGCCCTAAGAAATTTCCATGCAAAAACAGGGATAATATTCTATTTATTGAATTAACAACATCTACTTCCATTTATAACACAGCCTAATTCCATACGAAATGCAACATGCAGCTCACCTATAATACGTTAGGTGCCCAAATATCTCCGCCCAGAGTAGGTGAGCTGCGTGTTGCAATTCGTATGGAATTAGGCTGTGTTCTAAATGGAAGTAGATGTTGTTTATTCAATAAATAGAATATATCCCTGTTTTTGTATGCAAATTTCTTAGGACACTCATTCCTAGGTAACAGTTGGTGGGATTGGGCATATATGGAATTGACGAAATATTTTCATAGGTAATAGGTATACAACAATTCTACATTCTTTTAGACCGAGTGCATTTTTCTTATTTTTAAAAGTCGACTCCGATACGATTTAGGGAATTTCTTTCTAGGACCTAGACGTAAAACTGACAACCGAACCTATAACCGAGGCAAACATACTCAGATTTAATGAACAAAAATAGGGGAAGCCTACATTCGGAAATAAAAATACCAGGAAACAATCGACCTCTGAATGAGCTGAATGTTGGTGTGGACCTAAATGGAGTGAAAGTATGTGCGTTAATGTTTGCAGATGATTTAGTGTTGATGGCTGATGATGAATGTCAGTTACAACGGATAGTATCCTGTGTATACGAAAGCTGCGATATGAATGGTATGAAAATGAATGTAAATAAAACGAAAGTATTAGTGTTCGAAAGAGAGGAAATAAGGACAAATTGTGTGATAAAGGTTGGTAATGACTGTCTGGAGCAAGTGAATGAGTATGTATATCTGGGAAGTTTGTTTACTAGAGATGGACGCTGTGATGGAGACATTGAAAGAAGGAAGCTGGCCGGTACTAGGACGAATGGTGCGCTCGGTCCGATTGTTAGTAGTAGCAATGTGTCTATGAAAGCAAAAGTGCTAGTGCACAATGCTGTCTTGGTGCCGACCCTGATGTATGCTAGTGAGACGTGGACGTGGATGAAGAAGGATGAATCAGGGTTGAATGCAGTAGAAATGAGGTCATTAAGAAGAATGTGCGGGAAAACGCTGAGAGATAAGATAAGGAATGAGGTTATTAGGGAAATGAGTGACTGCAAGACTGGTGTAGTGACAAGAATGAAAGTAAACAAACTAAGATGGTTTGGGCATGTTGAGAGAATGAATGTTGACAGGATGACAAAAAAGATATATCTGAATGAGCGAAGAGGGGTGAGAAAGCGCGGCCGTCCGAGACTGATCTGGTCCGATCATGTCGACCAGATCCTCAAGGATGGACGCGTTTTGAGTAAAAGGAATCGGAGAGCGTGTATGACTAATTGCATGAATGTGACGGAAGCTAGGAGTGTGTGTAAGGATAGGGCTGTCTGGCGCTCTGTCCTCTCTGCCTACCCTGCAAGGGATGTGGCGTGAGGGTATAGATAGATAGATAGATAGGAAACAATCGATTACATCCGTATACAAAGTACATCATCCTTCACTTTATTGGTAGCTTGTATTATACTACGTTTATATTCAACTGTTTAATTCACATTACTAGAGAAAAATCATTTTAAAACAATCAGTTAGAATAGAGACATCTAACGTACCTAGGGTGAACCAGCAGAAAATCTTTCTCGTTTGCCTATTTCAGTTGCCAAACACGTTTAAAATGATATGTAGATATCTAATACAATTGATACAATTAGCTTTTTTCGATTATGACTACATCTTATTACTATTTAGTTTCAATAATTAAATAGCTTTAGAAGAAAGGTATATCGTATGTTATTGAATTGTAATGTTTCTTAAACTGAAATAAAGCAATTTTTATTATTTATAAAAAAAAAATACTTTGATTAGCTTGAAAGCATTTTCAGTAGGAAAAACCTTCGAAATGCCATATTCTCTCAGTCTTTCTCATATTTAAAATTGTCATTCTTTCACAAATAAAAACAGTTTCATCAGAGCATAACTTTAGCTGGGTGCTGCAATATTATTTGAATAATAATATTGCCTTCTGGTCACGTGACTAATATATAAATTATGATTGTGTTGGTGTGTGTATGTACATATACCTCACAACCAATACATTCACGTATAGTTATTCGTGTAACTAATATTATATATTATTAATATGTTCTGTTCACGTACATGTTAATGTGTATTGAGGGTATTAGCAAGTTATATCCGACATAAGGATAACCCGAAATATGATATTGGTGTATTCCATATAGGGATTACGATACATACCAATTGGAAATTTGCGTAAGTATCATTACTCCATTTTATTTCATGAAAAATTTTCAATTCTTGATAAGCGAGATTATTTTTGAAAATTACAATTTATGTTTTGTGATAACATCGAAATTTTCTACATGACGTTGAATATAACAAGTAGTTATCTCAACAGATATACAAAGCAAAAGATGGACTTTCCATCAGACTGATACTTAAGTGTAAAGTTATTTTAGGTAGTTAGGGTGGATTGCCTAATTATATAAAAAATTGTATATCTGTTGCAATATAATTTATAGTTAAAATACATTGGTGGAAGTATTTAATTTAAGTAAATAAAGACGTGCGATTTATCCCCTCATCTCGGCGTCCACTTCACCCCATATGTAAATTAGTTTGTATTAATATAATGGTCCAATCTTCCCTACACCTGTGTATTCACGATATACTACCACCATAACCAACACTTACCAGCTTTCCTTTCTTCTATTCCAGTTACCACTGGGTACTTATACCTCTCCATATAATATTTCCCCATAGATATTACTAACACCCCGTACACAATCGTTAACATTGCCATATGTTTTGTGATTTGAATTGTTAATAACGCTGAAATATTTTCATATCAAATTAGTTTATGTTGTACACACCTTCATAAAACCTTTCTATAAATATGTTGCTTGCCCTAAAACCGTTCAACGTGGATACTACACCAACAAATACTCCAAAGTATTTATAATCTTTTCATCTCAGAAAGTAACTAAAAAGTACACAGTATTATTAAATTACCTGCTAGATGTGTGTCTAGTTTTATGACTGCATTTATTGCATAGCCTTAATCTATTAAATCTTTATTGTTCCACATTTTAATGTTCTAATGCCGCAGAGATAATATTTGCATCGATTCTGTGTCGCTTATTTCTCAATAATATCATAATATTTCAATGACATAGATAACATAATATAATGACAATAATAGTATGTAGAAGTGGTAGAAAACATTTCCTATATGCAATATATAATCATGGAGATAAATTAGAAGTTATTAGATGATAGTAAGTAGGTATTATACAGCTGTAAATAATATTCACAATGACAGATATAAGGTGCATGTAGGTAGGAATTAGCAATTACCTTATACGTGCGTGACACCCACCACACCACATAGTCCGTTAATATGAACAACATACGATACAATACAATAATATTATTATATCAGAACAGAACAATAATACATATGCATTATTATAATACTTCCTACAATCATACTTTACTATAGGACGTATTTCTAATAGGAGTGGACGTTGTGTTTCAACAATATAATATTATAATTTGTTCCACAGATATCGAAGATGACAATAATCAATAATATATTATAGAAATAACACACCTTTCTATTATTCCTCAGCGTAGGCCAGCCATATTCCATAATCTATGCTTTGGTAGTATTAATATTATGATTTTGCAAATATGTAGGTGTAAATATGCACTGATAAGTATCTGGATTAGGTGAACTGAAATTGCTCTAGGAATGTTTATAATGATCACATTGTTTCTATGAATTAACAGATTATTGGTATTCGCCGCCAAACTCACGCCTTTTTTGTGGTGTGGACATGGAAACCTAAATAACTGACTTAAATAAATAACTATTATAATGAAAATGAAGTTTTTCGTTCTTAAATTGTTTAGATTTTTTAAATAAAAAACACAGCACGTATCACTTAAAAGTGGATATCCTCCGCACTGTATAGCCAATGTTTTCACATGAAATTGAATCAATACATCTCTAGTAGGTATAGTACTTATTAAAACTTCATGAATCTCGAAATCGAATTGGTTTAATCGAATATGAATGCAGTGTTAAAATGCAATGTACAAAATGTTGAATAACTATGTTCACATCCTCTTCCTAGAGTGCAGGAAATATGGTAGATATCTGTATGATAAGTTTAGTATTCTGTAGAGTGTAGTATCTAGTAAGAGGGTGTCACGTATGTAAATAAGACAAGATGTGTATGGACGTGCCGTTAGCGATGACGATTCAGATTACAGGAATTAGATGAAATATGAAATAGATTACAACCATCTGCTAGAATTCAAAAGAACACGTACAAAATGTTCACAGCAATATAATATTTTCTTTAAAATACCTAGTATTATTGTATGACATTCAACAGACAATATAATCATTTACACAAGACACTTACATTGTGTAGATTAACTCCTCCACGTGTTTTATGCACATTCTTGTTTTGATCCTTGTAGAAAAAATCTCTGTAGAAAAAAGCACTGATCTCAACGATCAGTTCATCATTTTTATAAAAGGTGCAACGGCAACTAAAAAATATATGTGTCTTTTGATTGTGCTCATATAAGGTCTAATTTAGTCTGCTTATGGCCTCCTTGCTACCTCGAGGTAGGTACATTAAAGAACGAAACCTATGTAGAAGTCATTTGCTTTAGATGTTCTCAACGAAGTAAAATTCTGAATTTTGAAGAATTGATTGACCCTGGCAACTTATGACAAATTATGTCAATGCCTTCTTATGTTACAACTTTACCCAACGTTCTATTTTCTAACTTTTTCCTCCAAATGATGTGATGTACCTGATGTACCTAGTTATTTGGCCGTACGATAAATAAATATATGTTACTACATTAAAAATGTACACAAAAAACTTTGTGAATTTTATCAAACACAATCGATGATGCATCGGTTCCTTGCCCGAGGTAACTAAAGAGTATCTACATGAGTAAAAGCAAATTAAAGAATAAGTGATAAAAAAGAGATGTTTCAATTTGATTGATATAGGTCGTGATATTATTATAGAATAGTTGAATTCACACTATGAGTATATGTAATGAATGTATTAATATGTAATATGATGTATTGTATTACCACCATACGCCGGGCAACCTTTGTGTTCTTCATAATGTGATTTAGAGGTTTCACCTGTGTAATATAAGTAAGTAATGTTACGAGTATATTCCAATATTGTACTGCAGGGCATATATTATTATTGTTGTTAGAGTTTCATCTAACTTCCATAGTAATAATAATACAGTTGCATTTGATTTCATATTATGTATCAATACAACAATTATTGGAAATATTATCAAATACCTGGCAAAGTTCTAAAATGGAGACCGTGGGACAAAAAGAGAGGAGTAGGTCGGCCACACAAAAGATGGGCCGACGATATAATCCCAGTCGCGGGTAGAAGATGGGCTCGCAAAGCTCAAGATAGAGGACAATGGAAGAAAATGGAGGAGGCCTATATCCAGCAGTGGAGAGATGGCTGAGGGAAGAAGAAGAAGATCTGGCAAAGATATACTAGAAATGAGAATTTGTCAGTTATAATTTTTGCCTCGCAGTCGCTTGATTGCCATTCAGCTATACTTTTCACCAATGTCAATACATTTTATACAAAAAAAACTTAGCCGCACACTTTAAGTACACTGATCAAAATGAACAAAATTATTTTGCCGTCAAGTGTCATAATACATCGTGAGTACCGAAATTCGAACCCGGCACTCCAGATTGGAAGTCGGCTGTCAACCAACTCCATCTATCGGTTACCCATAGTAAATACATAATAGGGAATAGGTAGTAGGTACGGAACTTTTTCAATGTTATTTAAATTTTCACACACTCTTTCGAAATTGTAACTGGCTAAGAGACTAAATGTTTACTAAATTTTGAATTTCCATCTGAACAAAAGTTATCGACATCTAAATGTTTTTTTATTTTTTATTTTAAGTGCAAACAGATATACAATTGGATTTTATTAGATAGAATCTTTGAAGCTAATTTGCTTATACGTATTATGAAACCATACATGAAGGACTGAAGATGTGAGCACAATAAGTATCTACTTTCATAAAATCATAATGGTTTATATATGGCCAGAGAAAGAGAATAGTCATATTGTAAGTATATAGAATACATTGTAATAGACGTATAAATGGTTGTGTCGATATGATTTATATCATATTGCCCGTAGAATTAAATAAAAAAAACGATTATATCCATATTGAAAGATAGAAATGATTGAAACAATACAGTACTTTTTGTTTACATACATATTATACTCGTACCTTCCTTGGTGGGCATACATTCTCTACGTGTGTGTTCTATGTTGTATCAACCTCTATGGATGAAACTATTTTCTATAATACTTTTGCGCTATCATTGTGTCCAGTATTCGCACCTTTGAAAAGAAAAATATAAACCGAATAAATAAGAGACTGACTAGGACCGATCACGTCGACCAAATTCTCAAGTACGGACGAGTTATGAGTAAGAGAAACCGGGAAGCCTTTATTTGACAAATGTGACGGATAGGGCGGAATGGTCTTCTATCCTTTCTGCTTACCCCCATAGGGGCACAGAGACGGCGTGGAGGGATAGACAGATAAATAAATAAGTAAGAATACAAATGTAATTGTACGTAAATTCTTAGATACCTAGATAGATGGGTATGTTGAAGTTGGTATAATTGAGTTGGGAAGACAAAGTGAGAACCTTAAACATTATATTAAGTGGATAGCATGTTAGTCAAGTAATTTCTGTTATACGTTAAGTTATATACGAGTTGGACCCTCTAAATACAAATGGCCCTCCCAATAGATATTAGTGTAAATGGTTGGGTGAGGATAATTGGCATCTTAGAAGACCAGAGGTCAAGCTATATGCTTAGAGGAGATGACTTCCACAAAGTTTCACACTAATTTGAAGCAATATTACGTTATTAATTATAAACTTCAATACAACCTATTCTAATGTGACGTCCGTCCTAATTGTCTTCACTTCACTTATTTTACACATTTTGGATATCAGTTTGAAATTCTAGGACCAAGTACGTATAATAATGATCCTGAAAACGTAAACTTTTTTGAATCTAGACTATTCTACTGTCAAACCCAGTAGTCCTAGTTATGTTCTTCCTTGGCACTATAGAGACCTTCGCATCGGAGAGGGTGAGGACTGGAAAGCCTCGCACTCACTAATAAATACAAAAAGAGTTTAACCCGTAAAAAAAATTATTTTGACCAATTGTTTTTTTAGAAAAACTGTAATTTTATAAATTAAGAGTATGCATACCGACATTTCAAAAATTTCTTAAAACGGGAGACCGTTTTCGACAACTGTTACTAAATATGCTTTAGAACAAAATAGGGTAGAGGCATTGAACATTTATCTAGGTAATAACCGTAAAAGATTTTCTATATCTTGTATAGATTTCTCAAAACAAATTGTGATAAACACCTCTGGTCTTTTTTCTAAAGACGGAAACTAGTTTCCCGAAAGTCGCTGAGTATTTTTTTTTTTTGTACTTATAATATGCATTAAAATCTAAGGAATAACCGTAAAAGTTTTTTGATAGACGCAAAAATAACCCCAAAAAATGTAAAAAAACGCTATTTTTACCATTTTATCATGCGATTGTTCACGCGATTTGAACCATAATGCCGTGGGAAATGACTGTGACATCATACTTGGTACCAAGGCCTTAAGATGTAATGTAAAGAGGACCGAAAAATCGTATTGCCTCGAGCTGGCGCGACTTGGGATCTCTTCTGTTCCTTGGTTTATTAATATTATTATTATTGTCTTGTATTTTATTTATCATCCGGGGAGTATTAAAAATTTCAGCTTCACGAAACGTACATAATTTATTAACTCGAACAGTGCAATACAAAACTATTATGAGATGAAAACTTTTCATTATTATTTCGGACATTAATGATTTTTCAGCTCTTTATTACCGGGAAACATTAATTTAATTTAACCATGCAAAGTTTGTGGGAATCGGGAATAAGTAAAAGTTTTCTCTCGAGTTTATTCTGCCTTCTACATCCATAGCCTTCATCCACTCGTCATATTTAAAAAAAATCTCCGGTTGCCGTACCACCCACTTGAAAAAATAATTAGTTTTTAACGGAACCCACCCCTTGGTTCTCATTTCACTCGCTCTCCAAAAAAAGGAATAACTTTGTTTTTCCACCCACAAAAACATTACTCATATATCTACGAGTATAATGAACTTCAAATTTTTGGTTAATTTTCGAGAATTTAACTACAAACACGAACATACATCCATCCCATATTACACATACATTCATCATGTATATTATATGAACAAAATACGTTGTAGATGATACGAGTATTATGGTGCATTAACATATTTCCAACACCACTTGTACCACTAATGTAATCACAATTAGTAAGGTTATGCATAATATAGAGAGAGATCTTATGTTAAATGTTTTGCTATGAAATGTTTTTTTATATAAGCGTTTCAAAATACATAATTATTAAATGGATAAGCATGTCCGCAACTATTATATCAGACATTTTCATGTATATTTATTTTGTGGTGGTTTCAAACCCTTTATTTTTGTTGTAATGTATTGTTTCATTCATTTAGACTCTTTTAGGTATTTGGTATTACAATTAAATTTTTGTGTTCAAAAATATTAATATCGCTTCTTTTCTGTAATGCAAATCTAATGTAAAAAAATCGAACTATTTATTACAAATTTAAATCTGGATTCTGTACAATTTGAAATGAAATTTTCAGTCAGTAAATGTGTGCAAGTGGAATGACCACTGGTCCACTGTGCATTGATTAGATCAAATGAAATACAATCCTATCAAAAATAATATTACTCTAACCGCATAGTCATACATACATACATACTTTACGCAATAATCTCAAACACCACATTTATTTTATCTCCTTATAGGTAAGTAATCCATCCCTTCCCACTATATAGTATTAGGTATAGTGAGTAAGTGTAGTTACTCCCTAGATTTCTTCTCTCGGTGGTGTTTAGAGAAGTAGTCTTCTTCTCCCAGCATTGCATAGTCTTAAGCAGAGCTATTTTCCCTTGCTACTTCATAACCGAATACATGCTGCTCTATTATTCGTAACCAAACCATTATATTATATTAAAAGATTTTTTTACGAACTATGCAATGAATTAATCTATTTCATGATTTTCATAATAATATTATTGGGTAACGCCAATTGGGACGTTTACTAATGAAATCTCTTCAAGAGCACTGCAAAATTATATCTATCGTTTGTGAGACAAAGTCTTTTTAAAAGATTTTGGGAAAATGTGCCCTAAATTAATGCAACGGAGATCAATAATCAACTGAGTCAATTGATTCACTTAAGACACATTTCAACATAAAAATCAGGTAACCCAAAATGGTACTGATTATTCTGAGAAAAATAGAAAAAAGAAAGGTTTCGTTATCAGTTATTTGCCGTAAATTCTGTTTCCCATTTGTAGTTTTCATTTTGACGTTCTTTAATTCATCATACAATACACACTACTAGTTCCTACTTTGTAATAAATATGAATCATCCTGTAAATGTTTCAGCATTTCATTTTTTGCAGTTGAGTTATGAATTTTTAATGAGATTGCTGAAGAGATTAAGAGTCGGAAAGTCATTTCCCTCAAACCGGCCATTTTCTTTCGTCTTTGGGTAAACTGTCGACTAAGTAGATAGATATGAACTCCGGTACTCGACTGACGGTATGTAGTTAGTTCTATTATACATGTAGGTAACAACATTTACTTACCTATTGCGAGGTTTTCCATTAGCCTTCCACCCTCATCCACACCCCACACACCTCACCCCCTCACCACGCCACTATCCAACCAACTCATTCTCTTATACCAGTCTACGAAACTTATTAACTTCATTGCGGATTATCAAATAGCCTAGATTCATTTTTTTATTGAGTTTACATTTTCATATTCGCATTTCATATTATTATACCTAACTAACCTTCCATAACAACTCTACATATAGCTATACAATCCTATATCTTACTATTAGTTTTATTACTTACGTTTCTTCGCATTTACAGTTTGTAGATAATTTCTTCCTTATTCTATTACAATTCATTACTATACTCTCGGTCTTCAAGCAAATCACCGGGTATAATTTGGTATTATTTATTTAGTTTATGTTCAAATATACACTTGCACCTTTAATTCAAAGTAAAATGATCAATTTAGATACCAATATAATAATCATAGTTATTAGATTTGCAGTTGTATGTTTTAATTTAACTTAGATACCAAAAGCGTGTTGTTAGACGTAAGAAGTAAGTGTCTGCAGAGGAAGCTTTCTCCGTCCAATCTGGAATGGAAACTCTTACCAATCTCATCATTCGATCCATTGAGAATCTACGACTCTGCATACAAATGAGCGATGAATTCATTAAATTATGTAAAAGAAATCAATCATTTCTTTTATTTATTCACATTTTAATATTGATGTATCTTTTTGCTCTCTGTGTGTTTGGTTTTGAATCTCCGTAATGAGCATTATTATTCATTATTATTTTTCTGTTTACATGAAGTCACTAGGGTTACGGGAAATGAAGAAAATAAAATACATGCACATTATTATTATAATAATATTAAAAGAAAGAAACCATGTTCATACAGCGTAACAATGCCAAGTCGTAGATGCCGAGCTACGTCATACTTTACAACGTAGTTCACTCACATAAATGTGCTACGAAATATTCTACGTTGATATGCACCTATGTATAACACTCGTATGCATCCAGATTGTGAAATTTCTATATAACGTATTTAACCCCATAAGAGAATAGCATATTCTCCGTCTTCTCTCATTCTTTTCTAAACGTTTTTATTTCTTATTATTATTTTACTTAATACCTACCCTCATATTCCGGCAGATGCATGCATGTCGTACAAAGCAACTTAAATTCATGATTACTTCTAAAGCGAGGAGAGAACGCGGTCTTATACCTAACAGGAGAGTCTCATACCTACCAGAAAAATGTTTCTGTAGTCATTTTATGTCGTGTTTTTTTTTTCATCTAAATAAGTTGCTGATTTTTTTACTCGCCCATTCTTTGCCTAATAAACACATGCATATGGAAACGAAACTGATTCATAAATCTTTGATCTCTTCCATAATACTATAGCTTTCGTAAAAATTCTCAGGTTTTTGAGAGAACGAATTCAGTACGTACTGTAAGATTATCTGCATCGTAATATAGAAATCTGCTCAATATCTTTCAGAAGCGAGCTATATATAATTTACCGTATCTAGAATTTTCACATTTTATATTTAAAACCTCAAATCACCTCGTTATAAAATTTCAATTTTTGTAATCTTTTTTTGAGTTCAACCCTAAATACGTATTTAAAATTAAAATGGATACATTGCCATTTATTTTAAATCTTTAGCATCACGTTATTCGCGCCCTTTCTTAATTAATTAGCCATTATTAGTCATGTTCCTCCTGTACACTTATATGCACTTACGTACTTGTTGAAAGAGTTACCTGTATACCCTTAAATTAAGTACGATACCGAGTATCTTCTGAAAAAGCTCCAACAATGACGCTTTTAGGAGCCATATTACGTTGTTACGTAGGAAAATTAGGAAGTCAGAGTTGTAACGAAGTGTATAATAGTGAATTTAATATGGAATTTAATAAAGAAATGCCTAATTATCCTATTTGCATATGATTTCTACTCATACGTTTGCATTTAACCACATATAGACAGTTCGCATACTTGATGAATTAATGATTTTAGAATCAATGGAATATTTCTGTGACTAATTATTATGATATCACTGGTACATTTTTACAAACCTATTTTATACTGACGATATTCAAAAGACCAAGAGAATAAAAATAGGTAAGTATACTACATTATTAATAAAAATATGTCAATAAATCTGACAATAAGTTCCACGTTTACCAGGAGCACAATCGTTTAGAAAAAAAAACATTGAGACCAGCTGGTTTAGAATAGTATCACTACTTTCTTTACTAAAACTGTTTTCGATAAAATCCTGAACATTGTACTTTTTGCTATTATGTAATTTTATGAACATGCAAACGCATATTGCTTTTATGGGGAATCGCACATCCACATAACTGTCTCTTATTACCACAATTTTGGGAAAATGCTTTTTTAACCAATATATCAATTTTTCATTTTTCGTTAGACTAAAAACTTTTATGAAAAAAAAAAATTTTTTAGTTTGTATTGTTTGAAATTTTTATTACGTAAATAGTTATTTGGTTGCACGTGTACCTACAACGGATTATGTAGAAATTCAACACAATACAATGCAAGGGAACATTGCAAAATCTGCGGAACCGCATATAAAGTGCAGACAGACGTGTGGGAAAGAAGAGATTTTCTTTGAATTTCACGAGGGTGGCGACCCCAGTGTTGTTAGTCTGTAATAATTATTAAGTAACGTTTGTAAGTCTGAACAAGTCTTCGTTAAGCATCGTCAATATAATTTATTCACCATACACACAAGTACGCGTAGATAATATGTCATACTCTCTATATCTAGTGGGTTCAAGAAAAACTAAATTACAGACTTCGAACTTGTAGCGTAGATAATTGTACGTTTAAAAAACATCATACAGTACATCTCGTCTTTTCATTAACTCGTAACATATTGCATACCTACCTACAATTTGAATGATCCCTATTCTCTAAATTATAACCGATTATTTATTCTCAGTTCCATCGAGGTGGGCCGGTCACGTAATCAGAGTGGACGATGACAACTCCATAAAACTCCACACATGCACTGCACTACAGGGACTTGGATCAGATAGATAGATTCTATAACCATTGATACATCTACTCAAGAAACACAAAACTGGAAGACAAGCGGGCAACAGACAGAAATGAAGGAGACTCCTGAATTCAGGCAAGGTCCACTCAGGCCTATCGAGCTTACAAGTATGATGATGATTTATTTCATATGCATTTAGATGATCCGCTCCGCTCTTCCGCATACATTCTGAATCATTTCTATTACATACTTAGTACTTCATTTAGAAGGCATAATCAACATTTCGTCCTTGATATTATTATATTACAGTAGTACATACAGCATAGGTTGCATAATGTTATAATATTATTATTGTAACGGTAGAGAATTAAATTAATATCAGTCAGTACATTCAGCACTCGTATACTCATGTCTTCAATAACAATAGTGTCCATTGAATTATTATTTTTATCAGATATCCGCAGGTGGTCTAGTGAACTTTTGTTAACAATGTTATAAACTTTCAACTAACATATGAATCATACAAGATATTATTAATAAAACTACTATTCACACATTGTTATTATTTTATTATTGAACAAATTACCTATGGGTTCAATAAAACATTTCCTGGATAGAAAACAATGCCAATTGTTTTGTTGGATAAAGTTCTAGTATCTAGTCTTATAAACATCCCACATATCATTATATGTATTATGTTTGTATGTATACTTTCTTCAATACTCAAAAGAAAACGCAATTCACTTAACTTGAATCTAAAAAATACTTTTTCTTCTTCTGCTATTACGATTTTGATATGATTTTTTCTCGGGGATAAATCAGCCTTGAAATTCAAAATAGGAGTCCCATCATCTCTTGGCTGAATGATGGACATCCCAGAGGACGCTGTCGTACGAGGAGCTTATTGGCAACAACTTTAACAAAGCTTCCAATTTGTTGACAGATTCCTTTAGTGCTCTTGGTATTTGTGGAGACGTGTTGCTAGATGACAAACCCCCGTTTTCACCAACTTTTACCTAAGAAGGAGACCCCTAAGAAATTTCCATACAAAAACAGAGATAATATTCTATTTTTTGACACGCAGGCCTACCAACCACACCCTAATTCCATACAAAATGCAATACGCAACTCACCTAGCCTGGGCAGAGATATTTGGGCACCTAACGTAGGTGAGTTGCGTGTTGCATTTTGTATGGAATTAGGGTGTGGTTGGTAGGCCTGCGTGTCAAAAAATAGAATATTATCTCTGTTTTTGTATGGAAATTTCTTAGGGGTCTCCTTCTTAGGTAAAGTTGGTGAAAACGGGGGTAAGTCTGTTAATGAAATCTATGAAGAAGTTTGCAAAGATTTAAAAGGCGTAAAACAAGTGGAATAAATTAATTGTGGAGAAAATATAGGGAAACAGCATATGTATAACATTATATTGATATACCTGGTAAGTGCTATCTAATAATATGAATGCGAATGAATGTAATATTCTCATTAGTTTTATCAGAGTATTCCTACTGCAGTTCTCCCTCCTGTATCTACTATCTGTATACTAGTGTATGACTAACGGTGGAGCAGAGTAAGTAATGCGGGATTACTAGAAATACGACGTCTGATCAGATTTAATTGAAAGCATACATGCACTTTAATGATAGTCTCATCTACTATTTCAGACGAACGTAGATATTCCTCTTCTTTTCGCTTACTTAATATCGTGGAATTCCATTCCATAAAATGTGATTTCATAGGATTATAGTATTACTATACATTCAACATTCTACATCTACCTACATTCATCTATTGCATTTTGTCTCTCATCCGCTTACTACTCATATCCGAAGAGTACGCATACCGACATTTCAAAAATTTCTAAAAACGGGAGACCTTCTATCTCGACAACCGTTACTAAATTTGCTTTGGAACAAAATAGAGTAGTTCCATTGAACCTTTATCTCTAGGGAATAACCGTAAAAGATTTTTTATATCTTGTATAGATTTCTCAAAAAAAATATTTCAAAACACCTCTGACCTTTTTTCCGAAAGACGGAAACTCGTTTCCCGAAAGTCGCGGAGTATATTTTTTTCTTGTACTGATAATATGCATTACAATCTAGGGAAAAACCGTAAAAGTTTTTTAATAAACGCAAAATTAACCCCGAAAAATGGAAAAAACGCTATTTTTAGCATTTTATCATGCGATTGTCACGCAATTTTGAACCTTAATGCCGTGGGAAAAGACTGTGACGTCATTCCTGGTGCCATGCCCTTAAACTTAGTTGAACAAGATTTAATACTTTTATCTGCCAATTCTAGTTTGTTAAAAAATGCTTTAATTATGGATTGATTTATTACCTTAGTATAATCGGATTTCTCGATTTTATTTGTTTTGTTTTATCCCGAGTAAATCGCAGAATTGCGATAAGTTTGTTCTAGTGAAAATATTAAGATTTTCGACCGACGGTACATGTTGGAAGTCCATTTTATTATATTTATACATTTTATTAGTCTTTCATTTTTACCTGTGAAGAATTAGTGGTTTGTTCCCTTTATGTATTTTGTTTATAATTGCTATTGGGTTAATGGCTGAAAGAGGCATACCTGAGCATAATATTTTAATTTGTTTTATAAAGTTATGTACCATTATCGCAAAGACAATTTTGCTATACTTTATTTATAAATGTCTATAAGGGGAAGAAGGGGGAGTGGAAAAAAATCGGAGAGAATTCCGTGAAAACCAAAAAGTGAAAAGTGGGCGGGCGACGCTCTCTGAAGTCTCAGCCGCCCATAGTCCCCGGCCCACTCAGCCATTTGACAAATCCGGCTTTGCTCCTATATATTATAATGAAAAATATAGCATTATATCATAGTCAAATCTTCACAATCTTTTTAATTAGCGTTGGAATGATCGAATTAAATAGATATGATAAGTACCTAGATTAATATTAATAACGAAAGCACCAATAGGTTTTGAAGCTTTCTGGTGCAATTTTCTCTATAGACACGCGTACTACATTACGATAATACAATGAATCGGCAATATAATAGAATATATCCACCTGTAGTACAAAACACTAAAGTGAATCTGATATAAACAGTCTTAATTAAAAACACATTGTTAACCTTTTATTCGAGTGCCAAAGGGTTTATATGCTTCAATTATCACACTAGGTACTTCAATACAAATGACTCGACTTTTTAATATGATAATATTTTATCCCCATACGGAAACAAGGATGAAACTATTCAGATATTTAAATTAAATTAACGGAAAATATCCGCATCTTTTCTATACTTATATAAGTCGTTTATCATGTTGTAACTCAGAAATATATCCAGATGCGTTGCTATTGAAAGACAATCAGGTTCATCAATTCAATAATTTTTGAAAAATTACATTGCGGATGAATTACATTGCGGGTTTGTTCGACCGGGTTCGGCAATTCACCCGTTTCAGACAAAAATTGTAATAATGTATACTTATTCAATAAAATATTTACCTAAGTATATGTTTTTCTCATTCTCATATCAACACATACCTACTTAAAAAATATAGATAGATGTACTTGACTGTACATATACTGTTTTAGAAAACAGTATATATGTGTGTAACCAGGTAACGTATATAATAATTTCGTCACCTAAAACGAAAAATCTAAACACGTTCTAGAATCCATATTCAGCAACCCTACATTTACAACTCGATTTAAACCGGTGTTGTTTTATACAACGGCCTGTTAATAAGATTTCAATATAACAATATTCATTCACAGTTGGTGCCAAATATCATTTTATTATTACAAACATATTATAAGATTATTATAACGTAGTATTATAGACGTATTAAAAAGGTACAACCCATACGTACATGGTACCTTGCTAACTACATTATCATCGGCTTATATCGACATTGTTAATCATTTTAATAAGAAGTCTATGTATGGGCAACAAATAATTTTGATTAAGAAAGCAAATTTACATATCATCGTACTTATATGAAAGTCTTAGCACCTATGTACTAATAAAAAAATATCTCATACGATAATCATGTTGCTAGTACTCAACTCGTCGATACTGAAAACTTTGGAATAATTTTATATAAAGTAGAATTTCTTTGAAATAATTATTCTAACAAAACTAACTTGTTATCCAATGGTAGTCGGTTTGAGCGCCGACATTTAATCTGGAGGTGCAGGGTTCGAATCTCAGGGCTGGCGATGTATTCCGCAGAATACGACATGATGTGAAGTGTGAAGTAAAGTACTTAAATTTTCTCTTTTTCAATATTAATAACAATAATAAAAAAGGGATTTTTGACTGAAACTCGTGATTGAAAACTTCATTATGTCTCAACGTCACTTCATATGAATAATCACCAGGATCCCAGATACAAGTTTACACAAAACAGACTTATTTTTTTAATGAATCTGAGTTTATCGAAATAAATGAATTAATGAATGAATGAAGATTTATTTCCCATATATACATATACATATACACAGTCATAATATATTAATACAAAAAAAATATACAAAATAAACATACATAAGACAACAAGATACAAGGGAAATTGTACTGCCCCACTAGGCCAGAGTCTACCCAACCCAAAACCCAAATTCATATTTGTACGCTTCACATAAAGCTGAAAAGCTTGTGCTGTAAAGCGGAGTAAGTCGGGGATTGAATCCACACCCACCGGATTAACAGTCGAGCGCGTAACCAACCAGGCTCCCGACCACCTCAAACTTCCCACTCACTGAATTCATCCAACTAACATACTGAATACTTGTATCCTCTTAAAACAATAGAAAACATAATATAATTCTCATCCGTTGAGTCGTGGTGGATGGGGGAGGTATTTGCTTCCAGATAGCAACATTCTATATTTACTTAAAATTATTAACAGCAGGTGGAAAAACTCACGTAGGATATGTTTTTCTATGAAATTATTTTGTCTGTACATTCGTAAAACCTAGCAAGGTACAAATTTTTCACCGCGTACTTATTGAAAATTTCTTCTTGAGCACGTAAAAAATCAGTGTGCACAGTAACGAAAATTTACATAAAAAAAGAGTTAAAAGTATGTTAAAATTTCGTTCGTGGGAAATGTACATATTTTTTTGATAAGGATTAGCAGTACTGGAGTACAATAGATCTTATAGGTTGCAGTAAATAAAATAGGGAATAGCTATAAAAATATTGAATTGCTCTCTCCAGACTGCATTGTTTATATACTTTTAGCAAATAAAAAAAATAATGAATTGAAGAAAAAAAGTAAAACGCAACGGCGTATATATTACGTTAGTTTTTTTTTTTTCGCGGAGGCATGACTTTGCCAACACACTTCTCACTATTATCAGCCAGTAGAGTCTACATATTATTATCATTCATGATTCACATATAAACTCATCAGCTGGCAAATACTGGGAAAAATTCACCTATCCAGATATAACGGATATCACAGGATTAGGCTAGTTATTTTGTTTGAAAGTTTCTCTAAAAAATATTTAATAATTAAATAAATAAAAATGTAATCTTCGAATAAAGTTGTGTAAGAATTTTCCTTTTATTTTTCAACGTGCCAATGCATTGTTTTCTCTTCAGCCAGCTAGTGTACTTGTATTGGGGAGGTAATACATCAGAGTGATATGATCCAGGTGGAGTGACACGGCGCACGCTTCGTATATGAAATATTTTAATTTGATAAGAAAAATGATAAAGTAACGTTTTTCCTTCTTTATGATATTCCAAAATAAATTTCCTCGTAATGTGAATAAAATGAAATCCCTAGGATAATCCTATACATACATACATAATATAACTCTATACCTATATTCTCGTATGTAGTTGACTTGTGGATACCTTCTGAGTACTGCTCATCCTTATAGAATAATAGCTTTGGTAATGACGTGATTAGAAGTAAGTAGGAGTACACTGCACCAAAGTAATCTGAATACTATCATAACCTCATGATGATCTTCCTTATAGTTCTTCACATTTAGAACGTCAAAGTGTACAGAAGTAATAGAGTTATAACTGAACCCTGATCATTTCAAAAAAATTTATAAGTACTAATGAAAACTGAGTATTTAGTGTCTTCCGTGGACTTTGAATTTATTAAATAGGAGACAAGTTTGCGTACCGTACAGTTCATAGTCCTTCCTCAGGCCAATACAAGTGGAAGTGTCCAGTCGCCTATTTAATAAATAAAAGTCCGTGGAAGATACTAAATACTATGTTTTCATTTTAATATTACTATGAAATTACACCAAGAATCTTTGGTCGAAACACATTCCATATTGTAACTTGCTTAACGTATTAAAACTTAATCGTATTAAAAGAGCTATTCAAACGCTTTGATAAACTTAGTAGATCCTGAAGTAGTTATAGTGTCCTGCCGATATTAAAAGAATAAAACTAAAAAAAATGTTTTATTATTTTTAGTAGCGCTGTAGGCTATCTATGAAACCAATATGTTGGGGTAGACAGAGAGATATACTTAGTGAAATCACACATAATGATATTCTGTTAAGTCACCCCGGGGAAACAATGGTAGGTAGATAATATAATAGAAATTGACACCACCATAAGGAGTGATATCACCAGGATATTAACACAAGTGAATGTGGTGTGATGGAGAATGGAGATAACACTCTACAATACACGCGTACCTCGATGCAATACAAAATTATTTTTGTACAAGAAATTCAATTTAAGAGTATGCATACCGACATTTCAAAAATTTCTAAAAACGGGAGACCTCCTATCTCGACAACCGTTACTAAATTTGCTTTGGAACAAAATAGGATAGATGCATTGAACATTTATCTAGGGAATAACCGTAAAAGATTTTTTATGTCTTGTATAGAATTCTCAAAAAAAAATATTTAAAAACACCTCTGACCTTTTTTCCGAAAGACGGAATCTCGTTTCCCGAAAGTCGCGGAGTATTTTTTTTTTGTACTGATAATATGCATTAAAATCTAGGGAATAACCGTAAAAATTTTTTGATAGACCCAAAATTAACCTCAAAAAATGGAAAAAACGCTATTTTTACCATGTTATTAAACGATTGTTCACGCGATTTTGAACCTTAATGCCGTGGGAAATGTCTGTGACGTTATTCTTGGTGCCAAGCCCTTAAAAACAGGTATTACCACTGTTGTTAACAAGTTGGACTAGAATCCTTACTGCATTCCGGCACCGCACTGATTATCCAAAAATTTCTGTCAAAACAAAGGAATTCTTATAAAATAATCTGCTAGTCATCATCAACCTAACGAACATACTCGTAAGTAGGGTTGTTGTTTTCTGCAGCACACCCATATTGCGTTAGCTGGATAAGATAGATGTATAGCGATAAGCTCGCCCTAGTGAGCATTACTTATTATAGTAGATGTGTATTATCTTCCTTATATTCTATAGTTTTCATATTATATTCACTTATATCTCCATTTATGATATCTAAAAAAATTTACAAGAACATTTTTATATATGTGAAGTAGTATTGGGATACAGTGAATTCTTTGATTATTTTCTGCGTTATTAATATAATAGACGTAGATTCTCGTGTGTTACAATTAACAATAACTTAAAAAATAATAAGTAGAGAATCAAGAAGCAAACTATTGTCGGAAAACAAGGCGTAAAGCGGGTTCACTTATTCCAAGTTACGTACGCCGAGTACTTAGTGTGTTGTAACTTCGGTATGGTATATTTTATACGTAGGTACCATGAGTCGTTGTTCGGTTCGAGGGAGTGTTTGCTTATCAGGTATCTGTTACACAAATCAAGGTTTTTTTAGTACCACGGAAGAACTAGAACACACAAAGAAATACGGGGAACTTTTGAGTATCTCGAAAATTTTTGTGCAATTTTCAACTAAAGATTACTTTAAAAAAGCACATCAAAATATGTGAGGGATTTATATAAATACAAGTTCTATTAATTAATATAATGTATTTCGGGAGAAATATGGCCTTAAGTGTTAAAAGAGGATACTCATATGAAAATATTATAAAGTTCATCATGCCATAGATCAAGAGATCATATTTATTCAAAAAAACATTTTTTTGTTATGTATGTGCGTCATTGTAGTTTGACTTTCATGTATGAAGAATTATTTATTCACACTAATTAAACTAACATGGTCCAATAATATAATTAATCATTTAATACAAAACATAAGGCTTCATCTTACATATTATAATTGATTTTTATTGCTAAGCTTCTCAAAACATTTGAGGAAACTATTGTTGGCATCATCCCTGGCAACGTTCACCACATGTATTATTTTTATTCCTTGTTTTTTTCACCGAATATAAAAGATGAATGTAATTTATTTCCCAGTCACACACCCTTCCTTTTCAAATAATATGTTTAATATGACTAACGTGTAGTCGATACTTTGATTGAATGTCGAATCAATTCTACTTAGCGTTGAGTGTATGACTACCTGTTTTTAATATTATCAACCAACCTATGTATTATGATAATACTGTTCTTTCGTTACCTGTATCACCAATGAATACAAAAATCAATTATTTTAGTTTCGGCGACATTAAATGTATCTTGTCTCCCAGTCATCTAATAGTTTTTGTCCTAGGAGACCCAATACAATCTGACGTCTATAAAATTAACTTGATATCAATAAATTTAAAACGAATACATACACCTCTAGTATCAATTATTATCAGTCGGTACCTAGCAGTTAAATTATGTGATTAATAAAAAGGGAAAATTAGAATATATAACGGTAGAAAATTAATCTAAATTGAATTTTAAATAACAATAAATTTGATTTGTATTATCTAACAAATTGTAAACGTGTTCTTAATTTAGTACGTAAATTAGCATTAATGAAGGAAAATTATAAATAAATAATTAAAACTGATGGCCTGTTAAATAATGAATATTGTAATTATATATCTTCATTATTTAACAATAAAATCATAAATCAAGCCTTCGGAAAGATTTGCAAATTGTTCATTATGATTTCTCGCCTCGCTCCCACACCGACTAATATCTCCTTTCCTTTTACTTGAATAATAAATATTTAGGGGAGTAAGCAATTAACATAAATGTTAAAGTAAGAACTGATGACAATAATGACACTATTATAATGAACTAAGTTAACTGATAAAGGCTTACAAAATATTATATTCAACTTTACAATTTAACGGAGGAAATGGAAACTGTTCTGAAAATAATTTTATTCTTAACGTATCTAATCTATTTACCTCCATTGCAATCTCAACGTTTGTCTTGCGTATTTAATATATATTATGTTTTATGTTTCACACTATTTGCCACGAATTTAACTATAAATTTATAACGTTAAAAAACATAAAAACACTATATGAAAGTGAATATATATTAATGTTGTTCACAATAATGATTGATATTGTTTATTGTAGTACACTTTTCATCCATGGATCGTCCGGAAACTTAAACTTGTCAATTAAGTTTAAAATAATAAGAACACTAGCAATGATAACAAAAAAGCAATGCCAATCAGAGTGCGTAAACCGCTCTGATCAGCATTACGTTAACAAACAGCATAAAATACAGATTACTAGGTATAAACAAAATTTTGAAATACATGTCTTTTTATATAACGATCTTTCAAAGTATAATAATGACAATAAGCAATTCATATAATGATCAGTGTATACCACCTTGAATTTTCCCACCCATTCCTAACCCCATCCAAGTTTCCCACTTCATTAAAGCTCCTCGCAAGGATGCTGTGCAATTAACAGGAACGGCTCGTTAACGTGTTTATAAGTAGCGTCATCGATGGCTAATACTCAACATCACGCTATAACATTCACCTTAATATTAATTTATAAGCTACCTTGGATTCGATAAGAGACTCTCATCACGGGATGTGATATTTAAGAAAGACAATCTCGCTAACACTTTGTGAAAGAAAATATAATAACACTTATTAACTATTGCGTCATCAGTATCAAACAAATCAGACAGTTATATGTATATTGTAAAGCCAGAGTGTAAATGACGTGGTTATCGTTAGTAATGAGTTTTGAAGTTAGTTGAAGCGCAGACTTCTAATCTAGAGGTGTCGGATTCGAATCTCGTGATGACAATGTATTCTGCATTTCGCGACATAAGCTTTTGAAGTGTATAAGAAAGTCTTTGGGTTTGTACATGCAGCCAGAAAACTTACTAAAGTCTTGAATAATATAATTTTATAATTGAAAGTTATTCCCTCACTACTCAGTAATCTATTCCATAAGAAAGTAGGTACCTACCTACCTAATAGATTCTGGTAATAGAAAAAGAGAAAATTTTCATTTCGAAGGGGTTTCACTTCTTCATTACCTTGTCACGTAAATATAGAGCTACATAAATTTTTTATACCAAACCAATATAAAAATGAATAAAAAACTATATATATTTTTTTCAAATAATTGCCATGTCGCGACTTTATCGCGTAAATTTTGCTCAAAATATCATCGAAATACTGCACAAAAGTAATATTCAGAATATTACATTTTCTCAACACAGAGTAATCACCGGTATTGGTATACACTGTAAACAGCATTTCAAATGGAATTTTTCGCGTTTTGTTATTTTTGCTTGTAACTTTCTATAAATTTATGTTGCATTTTTTAAGTCGGAAAATCGGATAGATATTGTAGGTATGTCCTGTGTTTCACTCGGTAAGTTGACCGCATTATATCAACTGCTCAATTCGGTGCAGTTTTATGCATTTCATTATAGGGATATTTGTCAAAGCGTTGTATTTTATGTATGAGATTATTCTCTATAAAACATGTCCCCATGCAACAATTCCACAGATATGACAATTTTGCACGTAGAAGTATAAAAAAAAGTAACATAAAAATATAAAAACATCAAGACAGTGGAGTGCTTGTATCAGAGACTACATTATTATAATATTTTGTGTAAAAGATACAATACAATAATATATTATTATATTTATATAGACATGCAGACTGTCTACTCCGCAGAGAAAATGCTATCTACTCGACTTGCACAATAATAATTTTCTTTGTGCGACTCTTCAATCAAGTCACAAATAGAGTCATATTGGAGGATGGGTGGTGGAGGACTAGGATAAGAGTCGGGCGGGGGTGGGGTGGGGGTGGGAGAGAGGACAGGAGGATTGGAAATAATAATACATTCATAAATAACACAAAGTAGGTACTTGCCTATGTGGATATTTTCTTTGAATCTTGATGACGTAAGTTTTAAATGAATACAGAACAATACCTACAATATCTACTATGAAATGCACGTCAATATTCCTTATTTATATTTCTTTCAGACTTGCCTTTAAGTCTCCTGGGCTTACGATATACTCGTAGATATCACAATAGAAGAATATACATATTACTTATATCCTATACCTACACTTAGATGAGTAAAATGCCTTTTGATATTGACAAACATTTGTTTACTTATAACTGATATAAAACCGCGTATTTTATCCATAAACAGGCAAATGAAAGCAAAACACACCATTACTTACTTATACAATACATTCTGTTGTGATACCCTCATTAATTCAAAGTGTAAGCAATATCGTTATTGATTCCACATCACGCCATATTCGAAAACGAATGTTGACTTTACAAAACAAAAACCAATAAAAAAATAACTCCTAAAAATCTCCATATCATCCCTATAGAAAAAAACAATCAGTATAATAATATTCTTTCACCACTCCCTTATGCTATTAATGTAACAACAATTCCAAATATTAAAACCACACTATTTCCTGAAACGTTTCCATTCTTTATCAGACACATAATCAAACACGACATTGTATTAAAAGCAATTTTAATGGAAAACTCCCATAGAATGGAATATGAAATATTGACATGGAACATCACGAGAACAATGTGTAACCATTATACATCCGATATAACATTTACATCTGGGTTATATAATTACTTCTGTTAATTGAATTTTCCGTCCAATTGCAGATATTTGTATAGCTTCAAGTTAAGATTTTCATTTGAAATGGATACGTAGGAAGGTATGAACATAATTCATTACAGATTATCACAGTAATGAAGTAATTAGAAAAACTGTCTGTGTATAGTGGGGGAGGCAAACATGAACAATGTATATCAAATGTTAAGATCCAATAAATAAATAAATAAAAACATACACAGCATTCTCCTGGCACAAACATTTGTATAACATTCGGAACTGGTGGTGAACATCATTGCTACAAAATATGTGAAAGTTTTACGAACGTCTCAGAAGACACTAGAAAAAAATCGAAGAAGGTTGGGGGCTAACTCTGGTTGTAAATGTCACAATTTATGTAAGTAGACATTAATTAGAAAAAACTCTTTATTTTCTTGTACGCTAAAAATTGCAATCAAAGTGGAATTTCAGCTCACAAAAGATAATAAATCTTTAAAGACTGTCAACAAAGGTGACCGCAATATTTCCTACGAGTATTTTATATTTTACTTGGGTGTGTACGGCGGGCAGAGATTACAAGATGCCTAATGAGAATGGCACATAACGGATGAAGGAATCCATACAGTAAATCGTATCGTCTCTGGTATGATGCAGAGCAGACATATGGAAAATTGTTCTTCTTATTACAACAAAAGATGCTCCACGTCTGCAACTACATTGCATCCTCCAGATTATATATAATATGTACTACAGTCAAATAACATCATGGTCCTAGGACACACCGTATAACTTAGTAAATAGTGCAAATATTCTCACTTCCTTTCCTTTTCCTTCCTGAGCATATGTAGTAGTGTAATTGGTACTGTATTATTGTATTCTTGATCTTCTTCTTTCTTATACAAATTCGCATTATAGTATATAGTAGAGGATAATTGCCATGTATAAATTTTAATAGTATGTAAGATTGTTAACAAACATCCATAGGTACACATCTTCCGCCATAAGAAAGAATCACGTATAAGTCAAAGATATTTTGTGATTTTTTTTATCGAAATGGGTCTTTCAACCCTAGGTATACCTACACATCTAATTCAATCATACAAAATCTGACAGACCTCTTATTTTCCAACCCCCCCATAAGTATACCACGCATATGTACGAGTATTTAATTACATATATTATGAACTACACAGGCACTAGAAGTTTTTTTCGGGATTATCACAGTTTCAACATTTTAGCATGGGCGTGCTTCTTGGTGATGAAGGCAGACATCTTGAAAGGAGTGGGCAGTAAAATACGAAATAGAATTTAAAAAAATAATTTAACAAACTGAAATTATGTTAGTGTTCACAAACACCACACACAGTGTACTGTGGTGTCTGCATTAAGGTAGAGCTATACTAGACTAGGTAGGTACTCGTGTATAATATTATCATTGTATCTTTATAATATTGGATAGAAGTTGTGGACTTCCCTCATTTATAAGCCATTGTTTTTCAGTTCTCAGTAATCAAAATGTAGAAGCTTTCCTCAAATCTCAGAGTTCACGTTGAAATACATTTTCATCATAATGAAGACGCATGTACTTTACAGTGTATACTATTGTCATTTTTAGGTAGATTTCCAAAAGGAACTCTACCTATTCGTTTCTCCCGTGATGTCGCAGAATTGAAAAATTTCTACTCAGTATCACTAATTAGGACCAGGAGAACCCGAATCCGACCTTGGTTTAAAAGTTTATATATATAAGCCATATATATGTCCCTTTTCTTGTGCGCACGTTTGCGGCCAACCTATGCGTCGCAGAAACGTGAAACTTGGGTGGTAGATTTTTGGTAAGTGGTAGATGAACTGATAGGAGATTGGGTGAAATCCATTAAGAGGAAGGTTCACTTTTTAAGGCTTTAAATTAAAAAAACAATCATTCTGAGGGGATCCAATGATTGTGAGGGTCTGTGTCTGGTATCGCATGAAAGGGCATTAAATAAGGAATACAGATCAAAAGTTAGATTTTGTCTAGCTCAATTCCTCGGACTACACTGATCGATCGAAAGATCTAGTTAAGTAGTTACCGCATAGGTACTAGCGTGTTTGTTGTCTTAGAAAAGTGCTTCACGATACGAGTAGAACTCACACTTTGATTATTGAAGTACTTAATCAAATATTTTTTCGTCATACGGTACTTCGATAATCAAAGAATAAACTACATCCATACTACTTCATCACTTCGCTGGTTTATTTGCTGATAATATTGTGATTGTTTTTATTGTACAGATGTACTCTTAAAATTAATAAAATTAATAAATCACTTGAAATCTACCTATGCCTGTGGCGTGCCAAAGGAATTTTTTTATAAATGTTTTTTTCCATTATCAAGTAAAATTCCAGAAGTTTATCTCGATAATATAAATTAATATAATTGACGCATATCTATTAATTTTTGACGATCATGGTATTAAGAGTACATGCGATTTTTCATGCGATTTTGAACCTTAATGCCGTGGCGTTATAGTTGGGTCACGAGGATAAAGTCGGGCACGAGGAAAAACACATATCATTTTATTCTTTCAATATTTTTTTTCTTTCGTGATTCAATAAGAACATCCCATATCGACAGTTATAAAATAGCTACGTATTGTCTTAATGGCCTATAAACATTAATCTATATAAGTAGATATATTATCTAGTTGAGTACTATCGACATGCCATGCCATGGTTTTCAGCTTTCAATTAGAAGTGTCTGGAATTAATAGTAATTTATCACATTAGTCATTAGACACGTGAAGTTTTCACGTCTGTTACCTGAAGGCAGGTTTGATTCAGCAAGCAGACATTTTGGGCGCAGGTTTCCGTTGTTTAATGAGACCGGATAGAGCCAGAATACTCCAAGTATTATAAACCTCCTGTCTTGTATTGTTCTAAGAAGTAGCTACACTGTACTCTATACTCTATGTACTGTACAATATACTGGTGATGTGAAAAATACTTTTTTAATCATTTTCATATTAATAATAATTTCCACGCGAAATTTATTTTCGACTCAAGGTACTATAGCAAAATCTCTTATTGTAGATTTGTTTTTCGGGTTTATCGTGTAGTGAACAGGTGCTCTGACGTTTCGGCGAACCTACTGCCGCCTTGTCTTCTTGCCTCACAATCCGTGACCAAGGCGGTATAGCAAGTTCGCCGAAACGTTGGAACATCTGTTCACCAACACGATGAACCCGAAAAACAAATCTACTTATAATCTCTTATTATTTGAATTAGTATACATTTTTAGATAATTAGAACTCAAGTGTTTAGCGTAGTCCAACATATAAGATCACTAATTATTTTTGCGGTTTTATATCTTATGAAAATTAGAATACACTTAACTTGGTCGCGAATTTAATTGTACCCTACTTTAATTGTTCACCTACCTCAAATGAAAATATCTTGTTTGGATGCAGATATCTACCTACATATATTATGTGTAGTGTAGTTTTTCTCTTAAATATTCTGTGTTAAAACAATGGGTGTCATCATCATCATTCAATATACGTACCTACTCTGCTAGAAATGAAAGCGCCGACAAAACATTTTTATCCCTGGTGTACTTAAATCGCGATAAATAATATTTGCAAGTCAAAATATGTAGAATAACAAATTTGGCAATGCGACAATTTGAATGTGAAATACAAGTCCTATAGCAGAGTGTTTGAAGGGTATAAGTATCATTTTAACTGGTATATTTTTGGATAGTCTGTGAATATTAATGATTATTTTGTCTGCGTTCAAGTACAAGTACGTACCACTATACCTTTAAGTCCTTGCACGAGTTATCCATCAATGTAAATTAATTTTACGAAGGTTAACGAATACTCGCTATAAAGAGAAATCAGTTTGCATTTTTATTTGTTTTGTGAATTAAGTAGGTATAATAATTTACATAAAGTCAATATGTCGTTGGAGAGTTCACTAACAATTAGTGAAACCTTCCATGCGACACTTTCATAAAGTGGTTTACGTAATTTGTTGGAAACTTCTCTTTATTGTATACGTCCACGTGAAAAATGCTACAACAATCACGTTCTACCACACGTGCAGAATAATATCACACTTATGCAGGCAATAATACCTACCCCTACACCAATATACGATCATTTATTATTTTACATCAACTTCAACAATGTAGGTATATGAACCTGATGTTTAAATATTATAACTAAGGGCTTGGCACCAAGAATAACGTCACAGTCATTTCCCACGAAATTAAAGTTCAAAATCGCATGAACAATCGCATGCGGTAAATGGTGAAAAGCGTTTTTTTTTTCATTTTTTGGAGTTCATTTACGCTTCAATCAAAAAACTTTTATGATTATTCCCTAGATTTTAATGCTTATTATCAGCACAAAAAAAAATCTCCGCAACTTTCGGGAAACTAGTTGCTATCTGTCTGAATAAAAATCAGAGGTGTTTTTCACATTTTGTTTTAGATATCTATACAAGATGTAAAAAATCCTTAACGGTTATTCCCTAGATCTAGATACAGGTTCAAAGTATCTAATATATTTTTTTCCAAACCATATTGTGTAAGGTAGACGAGATCTTAGGTCTCCCGTTTATAGAAATTTTTAAAATGTCAATATGCCTACTTTTAACAAATCTATTTTTCCTATAGGGGATACTTTGTAAAACTTCCATCGGTAAATAAGATTTGTATATTAGGGTAGTACATACTGCAAATCGCATCATTCAATTAAATGCTACCCCGATATACTCGTAGCGATCATACGAGTCTTATGGAATACTCATTACTCAGGAACGTAGTAAGTACTTTGCGTACCCACCACTTGTAATAAATGATGTCTCATTAAGTCATACGTTGGATCTGTACAGTGGATAAGTACAAGTACTACACTACGTAGATATTAATCACTCTTCATCACTCAAAATGATACAAAATACACTTAAATTCTCAGCATGTCATTAAAATAACCTTACACTGACTGACTGAATGGTTACAGTTTTTTAATAATGATTCCGGCAGTCATCATATAGGAATATAATACGACATATTTTAAAATACATATTATTATTATAATGAAAAAATAATTACTATTACAATTTTCATAAATGTCCCATAGAATGTAATGTGAATCAGAGAATGTAGCATTTTGTCATTAATACGCAAATAATTATGAGACACTATTCCACGTTCCCAGTGCACTCCTTGCCAACATTTTCACAACTAACAATATTCAACACAAAAAATATTAAAATCAAAACAGGTACTTGAAATTTCTGTTCTCCAGAGTTCGGTAAAAGCAAAAGCCGCTTTGCGTAATGTAGGATCATCACAATATTTGATCTGGCTTCTAGGAGAATAACTTCAAATGGCGCCTTTGGTCAAATCCCTCCACTTTCATCGTTCAAGTTTTGTGTAGTGCGTACCTATACCTTTTCTCTAGGTCATTTCTAATGTTCCAAATTTTTGTCGTAGAATATAGTTATAGGAGTATAAAATATGTAAATCATTCATTCATTTTATTTATTTACACTTTTGGGAAATAAAATACGTACAGATGTATGTTGATATTACGAATATAATACATAATATTTGTATACCAGGGCGAGCTTGTCGTCATACTGCGACCTCTGCCAGCTAACCCCCACTTTCCGATACGTATAAATCCAAAAAAAATAATGTAAAGTTTTTATTTTTTAATATTATAAAATACCAATGACTCCATATCCCTGACTCGGGGAGATACAATTTAGTATGCAATGCTGTAGCAATTATAACTTTAAATGTGTAATGATGTTATCACTTCATCATGAAAATATGAGTCGTAAATGCTCTGCACGGGATTGCTTGTACATACTATAAAATCTAGGCAGACTGTATCATACATAGGCTCATCTCATCTGTATCTATATAGGTCTATAGTCTAGCTAGATTATCTTCATCCTTGTCAACTACTGCGGAAATCTTATTTTTATACGGGTAGCTGTGTACTTCTGCTAATGGGAGCGTTTAATATTAAATTGTAAGATTATATGGAATGAAGAAGGTAATTAAAAATAGCATTCACTTTTAGTATTATTCGGTAGGCATGAATAGGAAATCTGTTATTTAGTTTCAAATCACCCTCACTTCTATTGAGTATCACAACGTAAGAATGAGAATCGTCGAAAATTAGTTAAAAAAAATTGTTTCTTGGTAACCTAAACATTAGTTTTACGCATAAAAAATATCCTTCGCTAGGTAGATTGAAAATTTGAACATTGTTACTTATACTTTATTTCTATTTAAAATTGAAATAGGGGTGAAAGTAAAATAATAATTTACATCAAAGAAATACGACATGATCAAATAAAGTATGAAACTTAATAATAATAATAAGTTTATTCAGAAAAATATGTACAGTTTACAAATAATGGTTACAACACTAAATTACATACTCATTGATACTTTGTATAATTATCGAAAATTCCATCGTATCTAATAAGAATAGTTTCCAGAGAAATACGAAAAAATTCCAAAAATGTTTCAATTACGAATTCTCGCGAATATTATTTCCAAAGGTACACAGGAACTTTGAATTCGTCTCGCACAATAATGTGAAATTAACACATTAAAATCACGGTCGAGGGAGCAAGGTGAAATGATAGACGCTTTATTTTTATTTAGCTTGCGTAATGAACGACGAGAAATAAAATGTAAATTCCTGAAGACATTACGACTCTAGCGAGGTGTAGCTAATGAAATAGCGAGAGGAGAAGAGGAGACAATATTTTCCAAAAGAATGTAGAAAAAGCTTAATCAAAAGAATATTACATTCACTAATTAAACACGTACAAAAATATATCTTTCAAACCTTTTGATTGAGTCATAAATGTTGGAAATACCAACGCGTGAAATGATACTGAGCATTCCTTTTCAAATTTTGATATTTTCAAATAATATCCACAACGATCCGGAAATTCAATTTTGTCAAATCACCTTTACTAAATACTTCAAAACAGAAGAAATGAAGATCTCTGTCCAACACTGCATACGAGTACACCCAAGAAAGAAGCTTTAAAAGCTGCAATATGTAGTAGCCCGAGATCCGGCCGCTAAAAAAAGACGCGTTTTTTTTTTCCCGAAAAATGCACCAATTTTTTTTCCATGAAATGGTGGTGGGAGGATGTTAAAGGAAAATAACAAGACAATTTTTTTCCATACTAACCATATATTCCCCCAATACTAACCATAGTAGGCACATTTGTATAGTAATTGACGTGAATACTGGCCGGAAACTTTTACACTCTGACCAGTATTCGATTTCATCATATTCACCGTACTGCGATATTTAATTAATTATTGTTCTATGTATTGACTTGTATTGACTAATTGACGAAATGCTGGTCGGAACCTTTTACACTCCGATCAGCATTGATCTTGGATCATATTTTCTGTTCTATTGATGTATACCTAATTCAAAGTTATTTTTGCAGATAATTCCATCGCCCGAATTATGCATCTTAGTAGAGCCAATATTACGAACGTCGAACAAGTTTCAATTCGACGAACTGTTTGAATCTTCGATATCTTATTCTTCTTCCTTTTATTTCAGATTCCTTTCACTTTCCATTTAATTAAACCATTCTACCTAAGAAAGGCTATAACTGCCCCAATCATTTCCGAAAAATATTTTGGCACCTACCTAGTATTTATTTAAATATTTCTACAAGTAAACATTTAATATTGTGTATTTATTCACAAATATTTATTCATTTCAAAAAACCTTACAACTAATTTATAAAATTTAAATTACATAAAAATATCATACTATATGAAAATAAACTGAAAAATCCACAGTCCTTAGTCTCTACGAGGCTAACACTATCCGTGGGAAATAAAAAAAAAAAATAATAATTTAAAAAATGAATCTGGGTTTATCGAAGTAAACCCAAATACATATTTGTACACTTCACAGAAAGCTTAAAAGCTTGTGTTGTGAAGTGGAGTAAGTCGGGGAATGAACCCGCGTCCACTGGATTAACAGTCGAGCGCGTTACCAACCAGGCTACCGACCAAATATCATGAACAATAGATTTTTTACATAATACTTATAGTACATGCATCTGCCCCCTAAAGATCACTTATTCTTACATCAATTGTGATACGAACAAACACCTACAAAATAATCAACTGTAAGGAAACAGATTTTCCACTTACGAAAATTTTATTCTATCTACTACATAATTATATAGAAGAAAGGTGGTAGTATCTATGGCAAAAATGCAAGGAAGTTTTATTATCGCCGGAGGTAGGTACTTATATATTCTTAGCAATAATTAAGAAGCTTATCTGCTTCCCCAGGTTCCACACGCATATTGATAATGAAAATGAGCATAACAACGCGCTTTCTAAGACCTCCAAAAATTTCCGCTGGAAAAGAGCGTGTGGGGTTAAGGATGTAAAAAGGGGTGCACGTTTAAAAAGTTGAAAGGAATGAGAATGGGTGTTGGGTGATGCGTGGGGAGTGGAGGTAGGGGGGAGGCCAGGGGGGCTGAGTAAAGATGCTGAGTATAATTAGAAAATGTAAAAGAGTAGAGGTGGGGAGAAGCTGTAGGCCGGATATATGTTTTATTGATGGAGCTACGTGTTTTTCTTAAGCTTGCTCGCCTAAGATTGATTTACGCCTTTTGCTTTTAACATTATTCCTCATTGTTTTTAACTGCGTAAGGAAAGTTACTTTCCGGAGAGAATTTAACAACTCATTAAATATTTCCAAATTCTTCGGCTTGTGTTGAATATTTTCGAATCCTTTTGAAATACGGCTTTAAATGAAATTATATTTTTTAGCGGCCTATGTAGAGTTTTAATTAAAAGTGAAAATTAACAAATATTGCTAAGTTTTAATTGAAAACTCCTCAGACCACATATTTTGGGAATTAATTTATTAAAATGTGTTGTAATCTTAACAAAGTTTTTAATTTTTGTTTGCTGCGAATTCCATTATTTTCCCAAAAAATTCTTAGAAACCTTAATACTGAATTATGAAAATTCCCAAGAATATAAATTATTTATTCCACGTTCCTGAAACATCGAAGAAATATTTTATCAATTTCCAATCATAACGTCAAATTTTATGGAAGTACACTATCTTGCAAATTAATTCGATACCTTTTTTCATGCTTCTTGAAACCGATTTCATTAGTTCATTTTGTGAATATACTAGTACATGTATGACTCTTATATGACATTAAACGAATTCATTCATATAATAATGAATTATGTACACTCTTTAGTAGAAAGTAAGTATAACTGGCAGCAAAATATACGTTTCTCCATTTTATATTTAACCAGTATTTAACTGATAGGAACACTGAACAGCTACAAAAATATTCATGAATCTACTTTTTTCCTTCATTCTTCTTTACATCCTCTCATTTTTAATACTAAGCGATGAAGAACGAAGCCACCGGATATTTAGAAAATAATAATGATTACAGAACGTATAGGTATACTGGTATAGGTACTAACGTTAAAGATTGTTTATAATAATACGAAACTTAAATCAATCCGTGAAGAAAGCCTAAGACTGCCTTCTCCGTATTATTTAAAAACGAGTTGAAGGAGAAATAAGTAAGGAAAGGATGAGTGAGAGAAACAGTAGGGAGGGAATCGTAACACAGGGAAATAGAAAAAGGGTGGTCGAATAAGAAGAGGTGTATCCGTAGGGGGTATTCGGGTAGAGTTGGGTGGAACGCTTGCCCAAGAAAAGCCTTGATTGCTTTTTTAATTAGTTTTTTTACCCCCACCCCGCGTCTTCTCGACGTTTAGATACCTATCCAGCAACCCACCTAGCATAATGGGTACTAACACATCGGCTCACTTATTTCCCAGAAGTACATAGCAAACTTATTACATTACTATAGGCAGGCTTAGCTGACTACAACATGCCATTAATTCTATTTTAGAATCTTAACTACCTAACCTACTACCTTCCCTTGTCCATACATATTAATTACCAATTTCATAAAAACAGAATAACGATCATGAATAGGTTAATAATTTAATCAAAATTCAATTTATAGACTCAAATCTAGTTTAATTAGCATCTATCAATTTTCTCTATAATCTAGAACATGTATTTTATAATGATTCTGTACTTATATAAAAAGGTGTTAATCATATACTTGTTGATAGACATCCCTCATACGAAAGAGAAATAATTTATTCTCATTGCTTCTTCATAGAAGCAATGAGAATAATGAACATTGCGCGAAGAGATAGATGCGAAAATGGAGTTTGCGAGAAATTTTATGATTGCTGAGAACTACGGTACCCACTGTAGCTACCCATTGCAAGGCCACAGCGGGACACGATATTTATGTCTGTCGAGTGGACTTATGTAGGTAAATAAATATGTACATACGAGTATATGAATAAAACATTGTATAAAACCATTTTGATATAAGACTTACTTGAGTGAAAATGTAAATATGTATAAGTATTCTATTTAGGCTCACTCTTTCACGTGAACCTAAATCGATTTAAATCTTCACAACCTCTGAACATCTATCTTCCGAATCCTCATTTCGCATGCTTTACGCATTGATACTACGCAATGTCAGAAGAGGTAATGGTATTAGCTGAGGTCACAATCGTTTAAACAAAATAAAAACAAGTAGGCTGCTTGAAGTCTTCCTTGTTGTGTAGGTAAATGAAATCTCTCGCTGCATTCTCTCGCAGTCCAGTCGTGATTATCAATGTTTATCTCCTCATAGCATCGTAATACAACAGTGTGTACTGTGTAGTGTATGTACCAGAGTACCCACCTCTACACAAGGATCATGCTGGTCATATAACATACGTATTCGTGTTATTATATACGAGGAAATGGCTAGATATTGCCAATAAAATAGTCTCGAATCCTCGAGAAATCAACAATCCATCTCGACATCCCGAGAATACGTCTCTGCGAATCTCTGGGCACAGCACTTTTTGTTGCAGACAATTTCTTCAGCTTACACTGTCTGGTGATTCAAATTAATACTATATATAGGTACTTCAAAATCTAACGTTCCTCGCGAAACACGGGGAGGTCATCAGGACTCGCCAAAATTATTTATACTTCAAGTGAGCAATGCAGAATGTTACAACAATAAGTACGAGTAGGTGCACAATATACGCAATTACTCACTAAGGCGAACTTATCGCAAGGCTGCGAGTTCTTCCACTCATTACTGAAATGAAAAGTTAACTAAGGTTTACTAGCTTTCCTTGTTCATCCACTTCAACATCCGACATTATGTGCTCACTTAACTGTTGCTCCATCTGGTCGACTTCATCTTACAGTAATGTATTGTAAGTATAATCGGTATAAAGTACCTAGGCAGATATCCCGAATGGGGAGTTCTCATTTCGATGACTAAACGTGTTAGAAAGGAACGAATGGCTAGGCTAGATGTACGAGTATGTAGCCTTTCCTTTAACATATGACCATGCTGTACTCGTATGACACTTCATTATACAACTTGCATCTTATTATAATAACAATATGTAGGTACCTGGGTAAGCACTAATAAAATTTTGCATATGATAAGTATGTCGTGACTCTTATGAAATGTTCCAGAGCAGATAGTGAATACATATTAGGTAGGTACTTCATAACCATATTATTGTAAATAGGAAACATACACCTACAGTATTGTATTACTCTAGCAACATATGTACATTCTCAATTATACGTAAAGTAATACTAGGATCACCCAAGTTCTATCCTTTTCCCAACAAATAAAACATCTTTATTCGCTGAAGTTTTGGATTGAAACCAAATAAAAACTACACACCATTACGGTATAGCCCAATTTATAATAGGGTAACCAAATACTGTTCTTCTTCTACCGATTCCATAATGTGTATGATACTCGTATGTACATTAGTTCCCATAGAATGGTATGTGAGTACATGGTCTAGTGATATTATAGATAGAGACTCTATAATGAGATGGACACAATGGTGTTACTATACAACACCATGTAGGTATGTAAAGTATTCATGGTTTTTAAAGGAAATTAGTTTCAATGTTTTCACCGGATGCCAAATTCCCTAATATCACTCGAAACACTAGTCAAGTAGATTGTTACTATATTACTATTGACTAGTATTGAAGGCCTGCCAAACAGGCGAACGTATTGCCGAAGCAGCGGAAAAGTAATTATGAAAAGAAAAGGTCTACGAATACACAGAAAATGACGGTAGGTATTTTTTACACTATGTATTAATTCCTCGTGCATAGGTATAATATTATATTGTCTCACGCCAAAAAAAATCAACCTAGACGAAGATCCTTATACACTTTTTTGATAAACCTCTATTGGGGTTGACTGTACTTTCACAATGAGTCCGACCTTTAGCACACTACTATACTGTCTAGTTTTGTTACACCTTAATTTGTGGCTAATAAAGATTTATTTATGTACGATTAATTAGTAATATCAAGGGGCATGAGAATGTCGACTATGAATCTCTATGTGTTATCTTTGGTAAAAGAAAACTTCTATGTCTATATCACTTCAATCCAGAGACATTTATACTATACTAGTAACTAGATAACTCTCTTAGCAACAAATCGCGAGCCGAGTTTGCCTAACAGCAAATGTCAAATTTCATACATTTTGCCTGATTTGAACTGTCAGATGAGAACAAATGCGTCGGACCGCGCAAAATGTATGGAAAGGACTCGAGTTATTCATCAAGTTACTAGTATCTAGTATAGTATAAGATATCTTTGCTTCAATCTTATCAGTCACATTATCTGTCAAAGCATGCAACTAACGACATGTATAGAAAGTTTTCACAACAGGACATACACAAATAAAAAGCTTTTTATGTATTAGATGTGATGCGATGGTACAGTATGTTGATATAATTCTTCATGGTAAACCTCACATTTTCTGATTCATCCAATTTAAAGTGGCCATTGTTTATCATGTATCTACTCGTACCTGGTTACATCTCATCATACACGTTTAGAAACATTCACACAGTTACACCTAACTGTTGATGAATATATTATTACTATACTATATTACCGTCTTCGCCAGCAATCATCAAAAATATGAAATTTAATGTAACTCAGTCCCTCTATTATTTGATGTTATTATTGATAGTGTTTGTATAATGGATAGTGAAGTGATACACACAGTTGTGTTATGATAATTATATTGTATGTAACTATAGATGTACGGAAATAGTTATTACTCATGTAGGTACACAATTTTCGAAGTATTGTAATTTTGAGGAAGCTACACTTGTACATACAAACTCAAAAACATACCCTCAAACTTCACAGTAGTCTTTCCATCGTGATAGGTATATCCAAATAATGGGGTGTACGATAAAATATGTGTGCATAAAAATACACAACATTTTCTTTACACAAACTTACATACATCAGCCAAATTCAGAATGTATGTCGAACCGCCTTGTGAAAAAGATATCTTACGTCGTATGAAAAGCTAAAAGCTTGTATCGTGAAATCCATCATTAAGGGATTATGTTGTTTTCGCTCCAGTAGACTACATAGGTAGATCTTTGCAGATGCAATAAGACTCGACCTGTTCGCAAAAATATGCATGTGAATTTTCTGAAAAACTTCCTTCGTTTCTGCATTGTTTGCATCATCAGGGTCACTTCCAGGCTACGTAAGGAAAATAATCCAAAAACTTTACAATTAATTATCATTAAAGTTACGATATCTTTAACGCTAAAAAGCATACAGGTAACTCGACACAAGTATAATTGTACATACATGAATTCCTCCATATAATAGTAACTATTACTACCACCCAACATTAAATTTTTGTAACAATGCGTCGTTAGTTATAAATCCATTGTGTGACTATTAAACAATTTTACATACAATGCGTTACTTTATTAATTATCACAATATGTTAGCATATCTCAAACTCATTTGTAAAATCACTCATTAACTAAATTTACTATGCCTCATACACATTCCTCCACACTACACCTTCTATCATAGAATCTTCGATGTAAACTAAAATATTATACTATGAAAATTTAATAATTTATTTTATGAAACGTTGGATGACGTTAGGATAGTGTAAGAAGTTATAGTTGGAGAGATATGCAGTGAAGGGTCGCCAGCTGATTGGTTTTGTGTAGGTAATCATTTCACGCTTTAGTTACATTCATCAATTCTTCCATTTAACCTGACCAGGTTCATCTATTTTGAACTTAGCTGAAATTCTCTTCACTCTATTGTGGATGGATCGAGTTGAAACTATGTAGGTATGTGGGAGAGGCAGGGAGACAGAGCGCTAGACTGTCCAGTGTCCATTCTCTACACCACGTCCATGTAGTCCATCATTCCTTTTGATCAGTGTAAGACCATCCTTGACAATCGTGTCGACATGCCACGGATGACCTAACCGCGCTTCCGAGCACCTCCTTTTTCTTATCGTCATCCTATATCGTCACTAGTTCTCTGTTCTCTCAAGTGTCCACACTGTCCACACTTTGGAATAAGTTGAGATGCTTTGGACTCTAAAGCATCTCAACTAATTCGCATTCATTCTTGTCAAAACTTCTGTAACTTGATATGAAACTTCTATACTCTTTCAATATCTACGTCGATTTGCTACATTTTTTTACCACAGAACACATAATAGGTGTGAAATGTAATTGTATCTCTTTAGTATAGGATTTTTCTTTGTAGTAACGCATATTAGAATACGGTAAGTAAATAGATACCTATCGTGTATGTAAAATAGAAGTAAATGACTTCCAAATCAACCTCGTATAATCATCCATCTTATGGGTGAAATGAAATCAGGAAACATTACAACTACTAATTTAGTATGTGAAACAATTGAATTACCCATAGATAACTAGATGTCTATGTATCTACCCACATTATTATACAGACATTCATAGACAGACACCTATTTATAGGTACGGGTATATTGTAGTTACATTAGGTATATTGTTTCTGATAAAGTATCACGCATTTGTAAATTCTCAGGTTGTTAGCCCACATCATCCATCCATCCATACCACTACAGTATTCCAAACAGAAAACTGAGAAAAAAAGGTCCATTACATGGGGTGGAATTATTGCAGTAGAAAACTCTAAATTACATAAATACATATCCACGTCCACTCCCTATGTGGTGCATGTGGTCGTCACCCAGTTTTTCCAGGCTTTTCTCTCCTGGGCCAACTCCGTTGCTTGTTCCCATGTCATTCCAGCCTGGCGCAGCTCTGATGTGTACACTGTACAACCTCTGGATGCTCATTGCAGGCCTGCCCAGGCGTCTGTTGCCTACAGGGCGATGTTGGTTGCTAGCAGCGGACATACGTAGAATGTGCCCGAGCCAGTTTAGTCTACGAGTCTGTATCACTTGGGTGATAAGTGACTGCTGTGTTCGACTCCTAACTTCATCGTTAGTGACATAGTCAAACCATCTGACTCCCAGTATTCGCCGCAAGTATCAAATTAACAATATTTTTACTTACCAACATATATTCCCGCATAATTTAAATAGATTAATATTTTTTCATTCGGAATGGATTATCGCAATCTATCCCCAGAAGTTATCCCAGGAGGACACACAGACAGCAAACGTTTTACTATAATGAAATATAATGTGTATGCATGTGTGAGGTAATATGTTTGGGGCATGTTGAGTGATTACCTAAGATTAATCTACAACATAACGGAGTGACGATTTAAATATGTCGGCAGAGTACACCAACCATGAAGATCTATATCAAAATTCTATACAAGATATTATTAAAGTAGGTAATGTGTTGCCGAAAACACATTGGAGTATTCTACATACAAAATACAATACAGTGTACATTATAGTACCTACATAATGTAACCTACCTACTTGCATAATGATATTGTCAACCACGCGATACATTTTTTCATTAAATTAGGTGTATTATATAAAAATCTGATATATCTCGGACTTACACTACTGTTCCACGCTTACATAACAAGATACTTAGCTCACATGGCACAGCGTTTAGAATACCAGCGTATCAGGCTGGAGGTCTGGGTTTGATTCCCAGCCGGGGCAGATGGACGATGGACTGGAATTGGCGAATGTTACTTAACTGTCAAGTTGGTACACTAAACCAGCCAAATGAATGTCGCATATTATGTTTATTATAGCCCATTCATAACTGGGCTTCGCCCGGTGTATTAACGAAAGTTCTAGCTAGTAAATAAATAGAAGATACGAACTGTCTATTATGTAATGTCATTTTATTTATTATGAAATTAAATTGTGTATTACTTTTATCATAGTAAAATACGTAAAGATATTATAGCGTATAATCAAACTATAGATAATCATCTGAAATTAAATTTTATATATAAGTCTATGTAAGAAAATTAAAATTTAGTTCCGGAAAATATCATTCGACTATCTGTGGGGCACGGGAACTAATATAATATGTGGAGTGTGCACAGCCAAGAAAATAACATTACCTACCATGGGCGTCGTCAGGGGGGGGGAGCAGGGGGCAGCTGCCTCACCCCCCCCCTCTAGATTGGAATAGGTATTTATTTTTTAATACTAAATGGTGAAACCTCACAAAAAACCACATCAATACAACACATTTTCTCATCATAGCATAAATTTTCTAATATTAGTATGAAAATCCATCAGTTTCATAAAAAAATTGCCTGCGGTGCTATTTTCTACTATGTACTATCACTTTTTTATAAAAAATCAATTTTCCTACATATTATTGTGCAACGTACTATATACATTTTCAAATAAACAAACCACATCACGATACCTTCCTTCACTACGTCTCTCTACTCTCACAAAAAAAATTCGCCTGCGGCGCTATATAAATTTCGTTGCCCCCCTGGCTCCGAAGCTGGCGACGCCCATGTTACCTACTGTTTTATTAAAGTTTATTTTCCGGAAAAATGTATTAAATTATTAAATATACCTACATATTTATATTACTAACAATTCTTAATATTATATACGAGTATAAAAATATACTAAATTAATTATATTCGTTGGATTACTCGTATATTTTCAGCTAAGTATACTCGTAATATATTCTTATTCTTTTTGTATCCGATGAGACACATTTAATACAATAATAATATAACCTGTTTGCGGTGCCACAAATAAATTATACAGAAAGAAGGAAATAAAATATACAATTCCCGCTCCTTGATGCGGGAACAACACCCCCGGGCTATGAACCGGAGACTTGTGAGTAGATAAATTATTGTTGTGTTTCACTACAAAGGATACACAACACCTCGGGACCTCAGGTAACTGAGGTAACCCCCGCACCCGCACTCGCACCTAGCCGCACAATATTTTGATTATGATATTATTTGGTATTACACAGTAACCGTTGCTTATTTTTATTATGAAGGATTGTGTTACGAAGGGTTCTATAAAAAATAATAAAGAATTGGGAAATATTACATTTTTCTTCTCTCTTCTAACTTTTAATGCCTTCATGATCGAATGATTTAGATTTAGATGGTGTGGATATGTCTTGGTGGGTGTGCCTTCTTATATTTTGTATTTCTAATTTTATTTCAGACATCCCTAACTATGCAATAAGTAACTATGCAAAACATGTAAAATCTTCATCTACTTTTATTAAGATTGTAAACTGCAACCGTTTTTTAGTTAAAAAAATTTAATGAATAGACTATCCTACTTTTTAACACACTGAAAGAAATCGTATACTAATAGATACAATTAATTTTATTTACAAAATCCAGTTCGATATGAGCTTTTTTCCCTTGAGTAAATTTCCAAAGGGCTTTTGTCTTTTTGGGATTTATTCGTCTTGAGTAATGTTCTTATGGGTTTTTGTCCGGTAACGCAAAAAATTATATACAGGAGTAATATAATTCACGTTTTATAACCGCATTTATTTTGTTTGTTCAATACATTCTAATAGTCAATAACTCATAAGTGTCTGGTATTAGATCTAGTTGTTTCCCATTTCTGAAATTACACATTACTGTATTACATTAAAGATGAACGTTTGTAAACGAAACAGATAACATTTAAAACTTTAATAATTATTCGCTATTCTCGTTACATAGTCACGTTGAGTGTAAACTACATTAGCCCTGATTGTAAACAATCAATAACAGCTATTAGTAACAGGTTCTAATATTCCATTGCATTTTTTTTATAATAAAGGATCTGGGCTTGCATACACAAACCCAAATACTTTTCTGCATCGTATCGCAAGGTATGGAATACATCGACAGTGCCACCGTTTGAAACTGGCACCTCTCGCTTGAGAGACTGCCGCCTCAACCAACTGCGCCAACTATGTACTCATATTTTACAGAGACATCAACCAAACATGAATACATTATCATACAAAAAAGAAAAACACTCAAGTCGACTCTCCAATTAAGGGCGCCCGCAGCATACACCAACAACAAAGACTGACAAATAATAATAATAAACTAACCAAAGCCAATCAGTGCTCGCAATAATACCACCAAACCACGAAGCCATTATACGAAAAAAAAAACAATTGTTATAATACCAATATAGTATGTAATATCTACCATCAAAATATCACAATCAAAACTATTTTTCCAATTTATTGAAAACAACAAAAGTTTTCGTATGCATAATTGAATGTAAATAATAATTTAATTAGAAATATGTCGATTACCAGAAACTTTCATATAGAAATAGGTACGACCGATTCTAAGCATGCTAGGTCCTACCTGATGGAAAAAACGATTGACAAAAATGGTTGATATAAGAATAAAAGCTTCTTCAACATCCATCAATGATATTTGATCCAAGCAACTGTTGATGTTTCTTCAAAGGGAAAATTGAATGTTACAAAACGTACTGTTCTTTTAATTTCCATCTCATCCCAACACCAAAATCATGTTCTCTGTTATGTGCTCATCTTGTTCACTGCCTATCAGTAATTCCCGCCAATAATTGCATTATACGTCAATTTTATTGAGTGATTTACGACTCATCCATTCGCTGCTGTAAAAATATGAATGAGCTAACCATTTCATTTGAATATAGAATACTAGTTCTCGAAGGGCATCACTTTACTCGGGAAGCAGAGTCAGACTATGAATAACGATTAATAAAACAATATTTCAATCTACTGCCTACCCCGCCAGGGAGGCTCAGCAGGAGATATTCTTCTTTCTTTTGTAGTAAATGCGATATAAAAAAAGATTCAATTAAACTTCTGACGACCAAGCTTCCTTGAGAAATTTATATTTACAAAATGTTCAGTCTTGTTCCTCTGAAGGATGTGATGTACTTGTTTGACCATACGATAAATAAATAAATAAGGGTTACATAGAGGTCTCCCGGAATATCCAACCCCAACTGATCTTCCAGGTTGGCAGCTACCAATGGCACGTTATTTGGTGCCATCAAACACCTTCAAATTTGTTTAAGTTTGTATATATCATGTACAATGTGCGATTAGTGAACATAAGCAGGAAAATATTATAATATCATAAATAAATAGTAAATATATAAAACTTTATTGGACTGCATTAGAGAAAACAATGGCTCCGTACGACGCGACGGGCTCGTTACATATGTAAAATCTTACAACCATCCCATACAATTTCCTGTCTTTTTTGACAATTGTAATCATCTAATATTAACGGACAACTTCTATGGTCAATGGTCATGCCCATTGCAAAATATATTAGTAATTGTCATACCTAAAGTGCGGTCGTGAATGTTTTTTGCCTAAGCCATCTCTGTGCAATCATCATCTTGGACGGTTCCCACATCTTTGTAAATTTTAATATTCATCTTCCCATAGTGAAGTGGAGGCAGAACGCTACCAAATAATACCGACCAAGCATAGGACAATCTAAAGATCACTTATTATTATTATGCTAATGCCTGAACCGAATTTATGAAATATTATTGACTTTTGATGAATAATTTACGATATTCAACACGAACCGCGGGGAGTTGCGTTAGAAGTCGTGTTCAAATCATTTTTGTAACATCTTAGTAAAGTAAGTAGTAAATATTAGGTAGGTTCCATTCTTACTGATGAAGTCTATACGAATATATTATTAAAGTTTCATTAAAATATTCTTTATTGAGACATTACACCAGACCATATATAGCACACCAATTCATCGTACTAAAATAGTAACTAAACACAACCGTAGGTACCTATTATTTTATCACATGCATATCATTTTAGCAATATAGATCTATCAGAATATTAAGATTAAAAACATTAAGATTACAGGGAGAATTAAAATTTTGAAAATATAAACTGTAAATAAGTAAGTAGGTACATAATATCGTACAATTAAATTTATTTAACCTTTCAAAAGTCTTAATTATTTTTTTTTAAAAGTAAATGAATCTGGGTTTATCGAAATAAACCCAAATACATCTTCGCACACTTCACAGAAAGCTTAAAAGCTTGTGTTGTGAAGTGGAGTAGGTCAGGGATTAAACCCGCGCCCACTGGATTCAACAGTCGAGCGCGTTACCAACCAGGCTACCGACCACCGTAAGTATATGAAATTATTAAAATCTTAATCAATTAATAAAATATTTCTTCATGTAACTGCTTTAAAACAACCCTCATTAGAAAACATATAGTAAGGTATTTCATAAATCCCGTATTCAAACACCATTATACAACCTTAATTTTTCATTTCATACCTGCAATCTGCATGGAGCGTAGTGATGAAGGGAGATACGAGTATAAACTCTTCTCGGCTCTTCATGAGGAGAGCACTTTGTTATGCAAACACATTACAGGATTTTTCTCACATTACATTATAGTGCAAGTCTCCTGGTATTAGTAGGCACTAGGTATTTATATTAACGTTTACTTATACTAATCCTTAATGTGTATACACGGAGCATAAAGAATTTTACTCAGACTTTCAGATATACTCTCATAACCTATCAACGCTGCTATTTTAAGTCTCCAGTACTCACTTCTCTACATCATTTCATAGACATTATTAATTTATAATGTACTAAATATTATTATAGTACCTCTTTCAGCAAAATTGTTTCTCGTGGACTTTGATTTCACAATTTTCCCCAAAGAGTGTTGTACAAAAATGTTCAACAAATTATTACTTGAAACTTACAAACAATCAATTAGTAAATTAATTAATTTTTGCACAAACAAAAGATCCATAAAGTGACCTGACCCTATAACGCGTAACACTTTGAAATATTTATGATCGATTAAGCAACTGTAGGCATCAATTAACAAGTCTTGTTTGAAATCACTTCAGTAATTTGATTTTTCATTTCTTTTGCCTGTCTTAAGACTAGGATTCTTCTCGTACGAAGAATATTACATTCATTCACTTGTCCATTTTTCGTGTCATTGTTGATAAGACGAAGATCCTCTCTGAAACAATTATTACTTACTAACTTCGTAGGTAGTTGGGTTGGTACGAGTATAGCTGTGTATTCTAATACTATATAAGTAATAATACATCTACGTCGCCTTTAGATTGATTTCACATACCGTCGTATTGTTTCACATCTGTAATTATTATCTCTCGTGATCAAATCCGATTTCCGTCCAATAATGTGACAGGAGAATCTCGTATAGGATGCGAACCCGGGGTCGCCGTTGCATAAACATTCGTGACCACACCAATCGTCCGTTTTGATTGCGAGACTGACTATTTTACCACCGCACCACTCTCAGAATTCAAAATCCACTATAACCTCGTATTATTTGATCATAAATAATAATTTTGCTACAATGCAAACCATACTTCATAGAAAAGATGTTAACATAATCATTACTCGTACTTATGACAATTTTAAAGGCTTACGCCGTATATGTACAATAAATAAATAAATATATTTTTTTCCTGTATGGTCAGGGGACCGTAGTCACTGCGACCAGAGTAGGTCTATTGTGACACTTATGACAATTACTCATATACCTAGGCATTGAAATAATACACCATAGATTAAATATAGTTTTAATAGACATATCACAACCTAATGAAATTATCTTATCCTTGTTAACGAAATTAAGTTTTTTCCTTATTGATCCTTACAATTAAAAGCTGCACAATGACCACTTTATAATTTCACCTACTACTTACATAATCCCACTATTCGGAATACACCGAAAATAGAGATTTTTCCGACTTACTAATAATAAGTTAGACGTAGAGGATATAGCGAGGTTTGAAATGAAATAATGCAGTCATAGATTCGTGCTTCAACTAAGTGATGGACGTGGAGTAGTTCTCTTGCAAGGGTTTGCAGTTCGATTACCGTCCGCGCCAATGTTTACTCTTACCTAGTTGTTTCTATTGCAGATTCTACAAGAGATTCCGAAACGATGTTAAATAATGCAACCTTATAGACCAGACTTAATGGCCACTAATAAAATACAATGGCCCTGTAGTAGATTATAACGTGAAATTAAACTATTATGCCCTTTACTTCATCTTCTATGAAAACTTATGAAATGTTTTTGATAATATGCATCGTGTTTAAACTATCGTGTGTTGAGAGAATAAATAAATAAAACCTGAGCAAAACAGTGTATAATATTCTATATGCTAGCATAGTCTTCTCCGATAGAAAAGTAATTTATTGAGATCGTAGTTTAATAATATATTACATACAATATTATTTTCAGCCATAGAGGAAAGTTTTTAGTAGGTAGTGTATTATCGTAGAGGTTTTGTAAAGTACACACTTACACAGTTATCCACTTCTCCATTCTGTAAAATTATAGAATGCCTTTCGACATCTATCGTAAAATCGTCGAAACAAACCACTCCGAACCACTACCGTCCAAAACAATCTCGTTGTATTGCCTGGAAATTTATACGACATATTTTCACTAAAATTATTTTCTTAAATCCATTACGCAAAGTTAGCGATTATTAAGAATCTTTTTGTGTAGGTACACTGTACACAAACACAAATATTTCTAGGCACACTAAAAATTGTGTTGTGAAGTGTGGAAAACATCAGCTACGAGACCCTCCCGCAAAAAAACCCGCATCGACCTCCGGCGACCAACTGCGACAACCATGTAAATTCTGCATATTACTTATGTATTTGCTTAACAATTACATTATTTATTAATTTATTTAATCTTCTATCTAATACACATAAAACAATGGACATAGTACATATTATAAATCGTTATTCACTAGGGGGAACTCATCGCAGAACTGCGATTTCTTCCAATTAACACACGGGAGTAGTACCATCAACTTAATACAATAACTAATAGGGTTTCCGGTAAGTTCGTCTAAAATCAATTGGTCTAAAATCAATTCGTCTAAAATCAATTCGTCTAAAATCAATTCGTCTAATTATCAATTCGTCAAAAATCAATTCGTCTAAAATCGACGAGCTGATCGTTAGGCAAATTGGTTTTGGGCGAATTGATTTCTTGACGAATTGAAAATTAGACGAATTGATTTTAGACCGATTGATTTTAGACGAATTGATTTTAGACAAATTGATTTTAGACGAACTTACCGTAAACCAACTAATAGGTAGGTACCTACCTATATAAGCTAAATGTATTTGTATATATATTAGGGAAGAAGGTAGATAACAATAATATGAAGATAGAATATATAAATGAGGGAGGCAACATCCAACATCCATCTTCCTTTGGTAGATTACATACCTTGACCGGAAATATGCAAACTTCTTCAAGTTAGTTCTGACTTAGGAATTAACTGGCCATCCCTATCGTGTGGGTCACCCGCACCCGCACACACTCAGGGCTGCCGCAAATAATAAAAAATGTTTCAACATTCGTAAAATTTGGTTTGGTAAATGTTTCTAGATCAAATAGAACACTGTCGGCTGAAATTTCGTACCTAGGTATTCACTAAAAACTTTTTCCATTTTCTAAGGTGAAAAGGGCGTTAAGGGATGTGTGCCTATATAATATATATGTTATGCCGGAATAACTTTAGAGGATTGTATTATACGAGCAACTCAACAGTCAACTATTATAACTACTCATAGGCATTATTCACTCTTATTTAATTATAATACATTTCCATATATGTATTCCACAAATGTTTATTTACTTTTGTGTAGTTATTGATAACCCCTAGCGCACAACTGGTTTTAGGGTAGAATTGTACCCGAACCCTCCAGCACCCATTCTTTAGGTCAGTCAGCCCCCTGTCTCTTTTCCGTCCTCACTTTCCCCCCCTGCTACCTTCACCCACACACCCACACCCACTCCTCTAAACAATTCAACATCGGATGTCATTTGTCTTCGTCCTAGCTGACCTGTGGGCAATCATTTATGCCTCATCTTACTATATTCGTGTGGAGGGCGCGTAGTAAACGTATTTTACACACAGGTACCCCGTAGTTGAAGGGTTAACATCGCTGATTGCTTCTAAATGTTTACATTGATTCTATACAGTCTAAATTACATCTCTACATCAAATCTGGTTTCACTTATACATCTATTTTGACTGTAAAATTTCATTGATCATGTTAGTAACTATAAGAATAGAATATTTGAGTAAAAACATGGTAATAAATAAAATACAAATGAATGAACACTTAGGAGTTCCCATCCATATACGGTTTTATTTGTAGTATTATGTACCCGTAGTATATAGAAAGTTAATATCATATCAACGAAATTTTAAGATAATCGATTCCAATACTCGAACATTTTATTAAAAGAAGACACATATAAAACTAATTACATTTTATTTGTCAATCATTGCACTCTGAGATTCATTTTATTCTGCATTATTTGTACTTAAAACATACCAAACCACTAACATCAACTAAAAAATATTTATGAATGTTTTAGAAAAAGGAGTGAAGCTACATAAAGGGTTGAAGATACAAACCGTAAGTCAGTAAATGTATAAGCGCCTGCCAATACCTTATCGTTCGAAGGTCCGGAGCTAGGCTAGGGAGTAAGTTCAAGAAGTGGGCGGTGGAATAAGTGAAACTCGGACCTGGATTTAGCACACAAGCCTGCTAACTACATATTATTATACTATTATTATTACTATTTGGAAATAGGGACGTTTCCTCTCTAATAAACTCAATCATAATAATATTCAAAGTCCGTTTCATGACTACAAAATAAAATATATTACGTGCATAAAGTAGGTATACCTACCTATATGATACGCCGGTAGCTAGGAGTTTCCATAATAACACAAATACATTTAAAAAAATTACTATAGCGCAAAGATTTACCTACCTGCTTGGAAATAAAAACCGTGCAAACAAATTTCAATACCATGCAACATGCAAGTTTTTTTTTATCATTCACATGGCACTTCATCCGATTGGCGAGTTTCAATATAAAAGTTCAGCTTTATAAAAAATAGGGTGACTATAAAAATTTTAGTATCGGACAGAGATTTTGTAAAAATTAAACATTGCCACTCACTAAAAACAAAGTAGGTAGTTTCCTTGATTTATAACGTGTATACTGTATATGTATGTAGTTATACGAGTACCAATATAGGTACATATCATGTTATTTTACATATACGCACCTTTTCCATTGAAACTGTAAATTAAAAATGATATCAACATTTATATGTATCTAACACCCTTCTTACCCGAAATGTCGGATTTCCGAAAAGGGATAGTGAATCCCCTTTACTTTCGTAAGACAATGAGAAAGTTTCCCCCCACACTGACCACCCGGGCCCACCGGCCACCACAGCACCGACCCAGGAAGGGAAGAAGGCCGCTTATTTGACCATTAGATATGAAATAATTACGTCAGCGTATGAAACAATTATAATTGTAGTGTATTTCTATAGAAGGGTCCAATCTACTGCCAAGATTTAGGAGTTTAATATTTACTTAATACAGTTCTCATATTTATTTTATATTCATGCTTACTTGGCTCTTCTTGAAGTAATAATTCAACTAGGTACTTAATATCTCAGTATCTATACGTTTAAAAGTTGTAGGTAGGAAGGTAGGTATTGAAATATTTTAAGGAACATATAGCTACCCACATAATTTTTCATGTCTTCATTAGTCTAAAATAGCTTAAAACTCCTAGAAGTAATAAAATAATTGTAACTCAATAATAAGAACTTGATATACATAATCTCGCAAAGTGACTATTTCCCAATTGAAATAACTTAATTCTTCATTATTACAAATTAAATCACATTTCAACGGCTATCAGCTGACGTACATGTTCATTCTTCATATTATAATATCTACAAATGACGATTAAAATAGATTCCTAATAAAATAATAACTTACTGGAAAAAATGCATTCCAATCAGATTGTCTTCCAACAGGGATGTATTAATAAATATGTCTCGTGTGTCTTATAATAGTCATAATATTGTTATTGATTGTAAAATTGTGTAGAGCGAGTGGGGAGTAGGGAAGTTGATTTATACCCTCCTTCAAAGAGGCTTTAAATAAGACGTGAGGGATGCGTTAATCCAATACTAAACTAAGAGATAGTCAGTTAGAAACTTGGTCAATAATTCAATCATGCAAGTACCAACTTATTATAAACCACCTACCCTTTTACAATTTTATTATGTGCGTACAATATCTGCATAAATATAGGTAATCTTTACCACTCAAAGTAGTACATACTTACAGCACGTGTACTTGTTATGATTTTATTGTTCTTGCAAATAAAACGTATTCCACTAATTCAATCTTTTTAGGTTTTTCTTATGCACCCAATACCCGCGACGGTGACAATATCATGGACATACATTTTTTGAAGCCAGCCTTTTCCATCATGTCATGTAGAATGTTGCACTCTTTGTAAAAGTTTCATGAACAATATTCAAAATCTAACTACGATTTTTCGTATAATATCAATATACCACTTCTTTATCTTATGGTGAACAGGACATCATATAATATAAGTAGTATTACGAAGTCAGTTGTAGGTGTCTAGATATAAAGTTTTGATAATATCTAATATAGAAATCTCCTTACTAAATACCATTAGTGTACCCATTTCAAATTGAAAATCTGGCATATTACAATAATGGATACATAAATAACGATGAATTTTCAATACTGGGACAGTAGTATGGTATGAGTATTAATATTCCTTAATAGAAGTGGAGTGGAGATGCTATGGAAGTTGTAGAGAGTTAGGCTCCGGACACAGCCCGTGACATTTGGTGAACTCTTGACCGACGTTATTACTTATTACCATTATCTTCTACTGTCCTACTCCTGTTATACATTGTAGTCTTCACTAGTAGCAACGGGGAACTCTCTAATGCGGAATACATCTAGTGGAAGACTCTATATCGTCTTCCTTCACTTATCAAATATTTGTGTAAAGTCTTGTCACTGTATCCTGCAACCCTTACCATACTTATGTGAGAAATTAGTTTTTGTATCAGTCCTGATAGTCTTCATCATAGAAAGCCTAAAATAAAATTATTACGCATTCAACAGCAATCTAAAATGAGTGATTGGAGAATTTAATAAACATTAATTGATTGGTTTTTTAATTGTATTCATATTTCCTACATTTTACTGTTTCTCTTTCGCTAGATGCAGCGAATTCGTATTATTTTACGTTTTACATAACAAATTGTGTAGTTACAATAGTTACATTCTGAGTCGTAAAGTTATGAATAAGTTGTGTATTGTTGAAGGCCGAGGCCTCCTTATTGGGAACCAAATCCCTTTCCTCGGGGCTTAGTAGGTAAATTCAATATGGCAAGAAACCCCACATTCGCAAGGAAGAAGATGAAGTGGTCAGAGGAGGAAGAAGTGAGATGGGTCACTCCTTCAATAGAAACAGGTTACCGAATACTGGACAAATCATTTGAAGCTATTGTTATTAAAACATTATATCGAGAGTGAGACTTCTCAACTCTGCTACCTTCGCTAGAATTTATATTACCTACTTGTAGAAAATATTCACAATTCTCAATGGATACTCAATATCTATGTTGTAAGGCCTCGTACTTTCATCAGGAATGTTATCAATTATCAAAATTCTTAAGATACCTATACCTACAGTAATATCTTACCTTTATTACAGTGGCCCTTACATCGTCATGAATATCGAAAGATATTTAAATTAAGTATTATGTTCCTACAATTTACCTTATCTCAGAATTACCCGTAAAATAATATTATACACAAATTGTGATGTTTAAATAAATCTAAAATTTTGCATCTTCTATATTAATAACTAATTGATACTTCCCTATGTGTTTCCTGGCAATTTATTTAAAGAAAAAAATACTAACTGTAAAGTTAACTACCGTGATAATGATGGTACGAATATTGGTACATTCCTACTTCTATTACGAATATTATTATCATTATACAGACATTAGACAAGTTTCGATACAGACTACTAGCTTTAATTCAATAAAGTTCGTATGAAATCGATAATACAAGTTTTACAATTGATAATATAGAAATGTACAGGGTGGTACGAAGTATAGTTATACGGACATGTAGGAGAAGTTTCTTTTAGTTGTGCATACGCTCATCCCATTCTATATCCTCCCACAGATCCTATCATTCACCTGAAATCCTATTCCATCTAGTTTGCACAGTGCACATACATACGTGAACAGAAAGTCAACATTGTTTTAATATATCAAGAAACTAAATTATGTATCCACGTGTAATTATTAGGTATGACCAGTAACCATAGAGCGTTTAGTATATCTGACTGAACTGACGAACAGAGGGAATTTTCATGACTCTCATCATGGTCCAATTGAACTACAGAAATAGAAAACCCCATTGCTGAGTTGTTGATATTTCATTGCCGATGTAAAATATCTAGAATTCCTTAATAAAACACCTGTATAAAAATAATATTTTTCTATTTGTTTAATCCAAAGCGAACCAAACTATCAGTCTTGAACATTTCTTCAATGCATCCCTGGCTTAGTATTTTATTTTTACTTATGGTATTTTCTACCTTACCTGTATACGAAGTTCCGTACAAATGAGAACCTAAAGGTAGACATCGATATATGATACGATAGAACTTTTAATCAAACAGGTAGTTATATGGTAGTTACATACTCCGTAACTATAAATTACATGTGGAAAATTCATACCACTATTTATAACATTTCCAATGAAATACTGTTTGTGTTCAATTGAATTGATTTTCCTAATATAATATTACGTATGATAATACAATCATGGGCGTCTCCAAGGGGGCAGGTGAGCAGCTGCCCCACCCACCCCCCTAGAGATTGGAATAGGTATACATTTTTTCATACTAAATGATAAAACCTCACAAAAATCACATCACTACCACACATTTTCTCATCATATCCTAATTTTTCTAAAATCAGTATGAAAATCCATCAGTTTCATAAAAAAAATTGCCGGCGGCGCTATTTTTTATTTCTGTTTAAAAAAATCATTTTTCATACATATTGTTGTGCAGAGTAATGTATACATTTTCAAATAAAAACTAACCACATCACGACCTTCTTCACTATGTCTCACAAAAAAATCGCATGCGGCGCTGTGTACGCGTTTTTAGGCCAGATCATTTTTTTTAATTTTGTTTGCCCCCTCCGAGGCTAGCGACGCCCATAAGTACAATGTTACCATATAATAGAAATACGGTTGTATTTGCTTTCATGTAAATTTCCCATATATTTTCCTATACACGTTAGATATTAGTTACAGTTGTTTGTTTAATTTTTTTAGAAAATCATAATAGGTCCGTTCCACCGTCACTGACGTAACATTTAGACCCAGAATTCAATGTTGATGTTACATTTTCTTGCTTTTCTTCAAAGACAACATGTTGTTATTTATTCTTATAAAGATTCATTAATAGTGTATTCAACTTATTATGAAACATCCACGTGAAATTTCTCAAAATTTGAGGGCGAAAAATATGAAAATGTGCTTGTCACTGACGTAACGCCCAAAAAGACATGAGATTTTGGTTGTCGCAAAAAAACCAAAATTTCTCTGAAAATAAATAAATATCTTTTTATTGAGGTATTAAATGTTTAGCACAACTAAATTGCTTGCCGAAATGTCAAAACAATTTTCAAAAAATGTTACAAACAAAATAAATAGAAAATAAAAATCGTGTCACTGACGTAACATGAGTTTGTCACTGACGTAACGCCTGCGAATTGTGTGAGAGAAAATATGTCTAAATTGTATCAGAATAGCTTAATATACCTATATTATTAACAGGATCGGGTTATTTAATCTTTTTAAGCATTTTTTTATATTAAGCACCAAATTTAATCCTTGGTATTGGCCACATCCAGCCACAAAAACAATGAGAGCAGTGTGAGAAAAAAATATTATAATTGTTCCTCTGAATGCCTTTTTCGGTATCAGGATTTGAGTATTCCATCACATCCATACCATTATGCCATTTTCCACAGTCTGGGGTAACCAAGGACAAGTGTGCGGATATGCTCATTTTTATGCATATATGTCCATACAAATGTATCTTTGCATCCCAAAATGAGACATTCTAAGTGGGTGGTGAACCTCTTTACTGAGCTTATCGGGTAGAAAATCCGTCTACTAGCGTGTTTGATAATATTTTTTTGGAATTACTCAATTTAGTCATGCGATACTGGGCGCAATAAACCCTCATGGCATATATGCATTAAATCCATTAAAAATCATTCATTAGTTATGTTGGCGCCCTTAATTCTTCCAGGATGACCATAATTTTGTTATTTGGACTGCCTTCGACAATCCAGGTTCAATGTCAGATTGAAGTTAATAAAAAAATCCATTTTTATCCTTTTTGGTCACGAATGCTCCGCATGACCCTCTTTCACTGCGCATAGCTTTGAGCTCTCACAACCTTAATCTCTGACTCTGGTCTCTCCAATGCCATACGATGTACATAAATACTGTACATAATTAATTTTCAGTACCATTAGAGTGCTAAAACGAAATGAAAATTGAAAATATGCCCTTTAAAAAATCATTCTGGACGGCAAACACTTATGACCTCTCTGTGTTCCTTTTGAGGAACATTATAGGGCGATATAGTAGTAGTAGCAATGTGCCATGTATGTTTTCTCACTTTTCAGTCTAAATATAACGAAATCATCATCAAACCTAATCAAAACTCTGAAAATCTCTGTCACTCACGTAACTATGGCTATGGTTACGCACGGACTCACTCAAAAGTTGTTCGTCAGTGACAACGTTTTTCAAATATTTTTGTATGAGACTTGAAAAACCTAAAAATGGGAAACAATGAGTTACCTTCTATACTTTCAGGAATAGAAATGCAGAGACAATTGCACCCATCAAAATATATATATAAAAACAAAACCAATATTTTGTCACTGACGTAACACGAAATCCACATAATTTTAATCGGCTTATATATTTTCTTTTACATAATGTAAATATCCAAAATTATTTCAAGTACATCATTAAAGGACTCATGTACCAGTATAAATAGCAAAAACACCAATATCAATGTAAACTTATTCATAAAATAATAATAAAACATCTCTAAATTATTACGTTGCGCCTTGCTTTTTTTCAGCTGATTTCAAAATAGCGGATAGTATACTAAATGTCTGAAAATGGCTAAAAATTTCTTAGCACACTAAAATATAGACCCTGGTTGAAATATTGACATAAAAATAATCAAACTTATCCACACTTTTAAAAAGTCTTGTCATGTCCAATTTTCCGTGGAATCGACCATTACCTACTTGAGAATTATGGCTGAACGAATTCGTTCAAACAAATCTTCAAAATAATGTTTACTTAAGACTAATAATTCGCCAATAGCGAATTTTCCATCCAAGGCAGCTAACAAAAAATGATATGGAAATAGAAATTATGTATTCTGTAAGACAGTCAGGAAAAACTCATCATCGCAACTTTCCTATAGAAGCTTCTCCCCCCACCTCCCAAAAAAAAACTTAATTAAGTACGATATTGCCTATTACCATTAAATCATATTTTTCTATATATTTTTTAAATACCAAGCCTTTGATATTTCCTTTCATCTTCAATAAAGAAGTTTTTCTCGTAGAGTATGATTATTCATTAAAAATGTAATTAAACCCTTTAAAGATCTAATCTTTTCTCAAAAGCCTATCGTCTTGCTGAATAAATTTATATAGATTTAATGGGAGAAAGATTGTTTGTGTTTTTATGGATTCTGAACGTTAAATGGTCTTCATTTAATATTTTCTCGTACCGTGTTCATATTTCAAAGGAGTTAAATAATAATTTGATATGGCTCAAGAGTTTACTAAGAAAATATTCCTTTAGGCATTGAAATTTATATTTATTCTAAAAGATATAATGCTAATATTATATATCTACCTGTTTCAACCCAAGTTCCCTTAAAATATATAAGTATTCATATTTATCTATATTCTGTAACCAAGAATGCTCCGGATTTGAGCATCTACAATCTACATGCAAAAAATCATATTTTCATCCATACATCACCTCACTACATCTATTAATATTTGACCAGATTTTGGAGCTCGACAACTATTCATTTTATGGCAAAATTTTACAATTTTAAAAATTAAGATTTTTAACCCTAGGAAAAAAATTGTAGAAAATTTGATTCTCCATTATTCTATCAACCTATATAAATACACAAAAGATTCACAACTGTCCAACCTTTATATCTAAAATCTCTGTGTAGGTACCGATCTATAATATATTCGTTCTTCATTTCTACGTACTTTTCACTGGTGAAATCCAATGCAACAAGATTTTCCTTTGAGGTAATGGATTACGAAATACCCTCGATGTTCGACGATAGTTTAACTTCATGACGTGATGTTTATTCTCGAAGGATCTGACAGCATCTCAACTTTTCATGATTTTGATTGGTTCCACTTCACCCATTAGTTAAGATATCAGTTGCCGACAGTTGTTGACTTTTCCATCTTGAGTCTTGACCAACATCATGCAAACAAAACCATCTCCTAAATATACAAAACTTAATATCAGAAGTATCCATGTATTACTTCGCTATTGACTCAAGGTGGAAACTACGAATCAATAAATGAAGGTAAAATAAAAATGTAAAATAAATATAGAGTAAAAAGTTTACATCCAGGATATAATTATATGTCTGACGTATCATCATTTAGTAAGCAGATAATATTATGTCCATGGATCAAGACATCATTTTAAATATGTCTTTACGATAAGTTAGACGTTCAAATCTGAGCGCTGACCATGCCGAGAAGGGCCATCAATAATATATTTATGCCCATTACACTCATATTAGTCAAACGAATACGAATACATTCAACTATACAGAACCATGCCTACAATGTTGAATATTGGATATCGATTCGTGATAGATGCGAATATATAATATGGATTGCTATCAGGTACTGGAAGACGACTTCTGGAAAAGGACAAGGCCCACAACTACGGCTGTAACGCCAATCCGTAATGATGAAACTATACTATTTCTTTTTTCTTTATATTGACTTTGACCCAGAGTCGTCATGCACGAAATTCCAGAGGATCGCCGAACTTAGGAGAGACCCCCAAAGAGATGGCGAGAGAGCTTGACTTCGTTTCACCAGACCAGAACTGACACCTGTCAACACAAATCACAGACCAGAAGAGATCGAAGAGTAAGAAAAAAACTTTCTACTATACTATTACTACCATTGGTCTTCATTTGGACATCACTTTTATGTAGAGTAATTTGTACAGAAGTTGAAAAATAAATAAAAAGTTATATAAATCTTACTATAAACAGTTAGAATTGAGCCTCTTCCATGGAGAATTAGCTACCAGCTAGCATCCTTTAGTATTTTCTTCATGTATCTACACTAGGTTTCATTGAAATTATCTAATGGCTCCTGAGCGGTGCACATGGGAGTCTCGCAGATAGCTCCCCCTTGGACGATGAAGCAGGAGAGGTTGTGGCTTTCTGGGAGCGGAGGGGGATCTAATGAGTGCTGACCGACACGATAAGAAGAAGAAGATTTAAATTAAATTGTAATATGAAACCATTAATAGAGAACTTTCTTTTGCTTCAGTCGCTGGTTGTCTGTTGTTAAATGTTATAAGCAATACGAAGGCTGTATTATAGAGATGATTACACCGTGCCGTGATGTACATGTGTGATTGTCCGCCTCGGGGTGGAGTGTGGTACCAGTGGTACTGTAGGTACGGAACCTAGTAATATAAATATCACATAATGAGCACTAATGAGATACTAAATGAACACTATCATTAATATGCCCTCTCTAGATTTGTCAAATAAACAACGGAAAATACAAAGCGTGTCCGATATATCTCAATTGAATAATGACGATGAATAAGCACGAGTCGTAGCTTTAATATACCTAGTAATTATATATGGAGGTGGTACTCTACCTACTCGTACTTTACAATGTAAAGGTGTTCAGGGAATGTTTCTCTCTGATTTTTCATTAGAGCAGAGAATTTAATGTAATTATTTATTTTAAGCTCGCGATCCAACTTTGACGTCACGGTCGTTTCCCACGGCATCAAGGTTCAAAATTGCATGAAACAATTGTAAAAATAACGTGTTTTCCATTTTTTGGGCTTAATTTCGCTTCAGTCAAAAAGCTTTTACGGTCACTCCCTAGATTTAATTTCATATTATCAAATACAAATAAAAATCTCCGCGACTTTCGGGAAACGAGTTTCTGTCTTTCAGAAAAAAGATCAGAGGTGTTAGATTGAGAAATCTATACAAGATATAATAAAATATTTTACGGTCATTCACTAGATACAGCATGTTTTTCATTGATATGATTGTGTTTAAAATTCAAAGTTAAATTGTTTTTTTTTTTTTAATTTTAATCATTATGTGAAAACGTGGCTTTTTAGTATATGTGTGAAATAAATTAAAGTATCAGAATTTTTATTAATTTATTTCGACTATCATCATTAGGTTCGTCTGGACACTATCGTCAGTTAATACTTATTTCAGAGATAAGTATACTAATAACAAATGCAGGGAACAATTAGGTGAAGGACATTACAACATTTTTGTACAATCAGAGTGAATACAGTTTCGTCAGACAACATTTTCTTCTGGCGGTGAAGAAATTTTATCAAAACACGGCAATGATTCTAAAAGAAGAGTACTGGAACCCTATATATAATAAGTAAGTAGGTATCTAGGTAATATATCAATTAAGCAATAATTCATTTAAAAATATGAATAAATCACTAAAGGCTACATGATATAGTATTTATATTGTTACACAAACAACCGTTCATAAACGGAGATTAGGAGGTATGGTAAAGATGAATACTGGAAATAATTTATTATAGACCTGTGTTTATTAAGACGTTGTCTATATAATTGTTTAACCACACACTAAACACTAATAATATAGAGAACGTGTTGGCTATCTTAATATATCTACACACATAATTCATAATACACTATGAGTAAAAAACATTTAGTTCAAGAGATGCAAATGGTATACCTACTACACACTATTAAAAATTATTTGGGGGTTACACATACATATAATAATTGTGTTTACATAGGTAGATAGGTAGGTGGAAAACTAATTAACTGAAATTTTAAATGAAATGAAATAAAATAATAAAACACCGTCATTTGTTGCTTCCGTAATTACTCATTTAAAATTATTTAGGTTTGAAACTCAGATATTGTAAATTTAATAATCTATTTTCCGAAAAATTTCGAGACGTGCAAGTACGTACGTCTAGCAGATTATGCAAAACGCTTCAAAGTCAGAAAGTGCGCAAAAATGTAAACGTCAATAACTTATCGCTTATATAAAGTGACGATACAGGTAACATATTGTATGTTTCTATTTCTTCTTTATTTCAATAGTATATTTTTTTATGACGAGTGATGTGAGTTATATGTAGTTTATACTGTATTTCCTAGAGTAATATTATATCGGCATCCTTTGTCTATTTCGGTGCAGTATGGATTATTATGGTCGGCACGGATCATCTCAAAGGTAAATGAGTTGGAAAAATATCAAATCAATTATAACTAAGTGAACCTCAATGAATTTATCCATTCATGTATAGATAATTTAATCACGCGAACAACGATGTAGGCTTTGTTTGATTAATAAATTAATAACAACGTAATATTTGATATAATAGTATGTTGCAGAAAAGGGAAATATTGTCGACCCGCGGCCCCACTTTTTGTGAAAAACATTTTATTTATTCAAAAAAGCGCTAAAAACAAAATTATTTCCCTTGGCTCGACTGCGGGTGGGACCGGACGAGAGCACAGAAAGTCAGAATGTGTTTTTTTTTTAACGAATTTAGTGAATTTACGATGTTTTGGACTTGAAATGTCACTCCTGTCAAAAGTTTATCGTGTTTTAAAAATACCGTTTCTAGCGCTTTTTTAAAACAAAATAAGCTTGTAAATGAATGGGGCCGCGCTTCGACAATAGTTCCCAGAAAAGTTTAAATAAATACTTTTACCTATATTTACCTAAAATCCAAAAGTGGAAATCAATTTTGTCTTTCAGATGAATCATTTATTCGAAAGTAGGTGTCCTGGTTTTGTAAGGAAAATGAAAAGAACATAAAATAAAATGCAGGATGTTGCTTGCGTCCTGAAATGCAACATTGTGAACATTAAGATTCTAATCCACGAGGCAGTGGTGCATTCGTCAATTTACTTACTGAACAACTGGCTAATTTTATTAATGCACATACATTTTTTGTAAAGTTTGTCGTCTTCTTTCAGTTTTACCACACTTCATATAAAATACTGTTCCTACAGCTGTTCGCTTAGCCATTAAATTTCCTCCCAGATTCCACAGAGTCCACATGATGAAGATAGAGGGAAAACTAAATTTTATTCAAATATCCTCCAAGCGTAATGAAGTCTGATTTTTAACAGCATCCATCTACCTACTAAACTTAATCCAACTGCAGCATTCAAATATATCATAACCTGTGTATTTTCCTTTTAAATTATAAAATAATATTTGTGTTCGCGCAGTTATTTCAAATCTCGGAGCTGTTGATGTATTCTACACATTACAACATAAGTTTTTATTTAGTTTACCTACTCTGAACTATTTTTCACTCGTTCACATTTCTCTCTCAAAAAAGTGATTCCAATGACTGATTTGTATTTCAGAAACAGAGCTGTGTGTATTATGGTATTATTATGTACTTTCATCTAAATATTCATTAATAGGAAGTATATAACTTGGTAGGTATATACAAGTATGTAACTGTAAGTAAATTTTTAAGTTGTTCTGGTAACAAATGAAAATATTTTTATTAATACCAATGTTGAGTTACTCAATTCTACGTAAGTTTGAGAAAAAATCTCATTCTGAGATATTCTCTTTTAAACAGTAACGCGGAAAACAATAAAACACATATTAAGTATTCCAAAGATTTTAAAATTAAAGGATGAGAGATAATAAAGAAAATAAGAGAATATTATAATAATTTTTCCACTAAACCACTGAAACTCCGACTGGCGATAGTTGTATATCTATCATACCTATTTGTACTCTTTTTTAACCCCAGAAACTTGGTTGCATTCGGAATGTTTCTGTTTTATTTTTTTATTGTTTTGTATTCATTTACATTTCGCGGGGTTGGCATTCGTGTTTATTCAGCGGTAAAATGGATGCACGGGAGAACGATGGGTGGGGTAAGGAGTCTGGGAGGTTTACTCTACACTCGTATAACGTATCTATACAGAGATACATTGTCAGGAGTTTAACATAAACCGAATTACTTCAAAACTTTTTATCCCAGAGTGAGCGACTCGGCGATCATCATTCAATTAGCCTAAGCCAAGTTTCACACAAGTAAGAAGCCCATCGACCAAGCGCATTGTTTTCCTAGTGGGGTTGAGGGGATGTAGAATAGGATCCCACTTTTATACTTTTTATAATATGTTTGGATGAAGAGAATGTTGTGTCCACTCAGCATTTACCGGTTACCAGCTGATGATATTGGAATATATACCCTCGCCCCTCGTGGTACTGATAATATTAGAGTAAGGAATACCTACGAGTATGGGTGAGAAGAAATGTAACTAACAAGTACCTAACAAGTACGATAATACTTGGAGTTATTACAATGCAGAGATATGCAATACGTGAGTTATTAATATTGCGTATTTCACTCTCTCCCGGGATTCGAATCAAGAACCTCCGGTAACCCAAGAGTTCACTTTAACACTTTAATGTTTAAACACAAAATCAGATATTTGTTTTAAATTATGGTAATAAAATGTCTGTTTAAGTCACGCCTTTTAAATAGGGATATATCATCTCAGAACTCTGCGCCGATACCTATCATTTAATATTATTTTAATCCAATAAATAATTCAAGCAAATATAATTATAATATTTTGTTATCAGATTATTTCGAAGTGATCAAAAATACCTTTGGCTAGACTATCGTGTTCCCTCACAATACTCTAAGCTAAGATAACATTTTCAATTCTACGTGAGTTAATTCTAATTACAATTTTTTGTTTAAAAATAACCTTGCTTGGTTGATTAATATAACATACAACACCAACTGAATGTTTTTTTGTTTCCTATGCCAAAAGTATTCAGGAAAAATTAGAAAAGGTAATTAGTTGGCTCGTACCTTAGCAATGAAGACAATAATGACTTTAATAAATAACTTATACACTTATTACGAGTAAGTGCGTAACTAAATAAATGAGGCACAACCGGACATCTGTCGAAGATTTAATTAGACTTCATTTGAACAAAAAACAGAAACATACTTAAAATCTAGAAATAAGGGATCACGACTTTTTTCACTAGGGCGAGCTAATCGTAATGAGACACATCAGATAGGAAATACGTGATATCATGGATGGATTGAGTTATTAATTAAATGAATATTCAATGGTGTTTCAGATATATCGACAGATATTTTTTCAATTAAATAAAAATAACAATCAGACATCTTCAGGAGGTCTGAGAACAGTGTTATATTAAAACTCTAATTATTTTCAAAATAATGAATTTCCAAAGAATTAACACAAAAACATTAGATTTTTTTTAAATAGGCTATCGACGCAATAGTCGGGATCTCAGTAAACGGCGTTATTTCTCATTTACACGAGTTATATCATCCTTTACCATAATATTATTTTGTTTGGAGTTCTACCTGTAGTACTCGTATATCGACGCTCATAGTACTTAATATGTAGTGTAGATACATACATGAAGATTACAAATAGAGTAATAGCCACTATATCTACACACGATGTATCATGTACTTCTTACACATTACTATTATTAAAGCAGTAAGTAGGTATATAGTTATACTTCCATCTGGCATACCAATAACTTAGTGTAAAGCTTAGCCACGATCTTCAGTACTATTCTCAAAGGCTTCATGCAGATTTCAGACAGCACTGATGTTTGTTGCCGTTGCCTGACAGACCATTTTATTTGATGCATGTTTAAGCTATTATATTTATCATATTATTATGTAGGTTTACGATTACACTTTTGTGCAACAGAAACCTACAACCAACCTATAATAAAAGCATTTTATTCAAATTTATCCATTTACAATTTCAATTTCAAAATTCTTTATTATTTTTAATAAGTATTTACAATTATACCTATAAATAAAAAAATTAGAGATAGTCTCGTCGTGAATACCTATTACCCATGTCTTTGTTTTTTTACCTACAATAGAAGAAGATATTAATTAAAAGCAACTGTTAATGTTTCAAGCTCCAAAAAATTGGTTCTTTACTATAAATAAACTAGTTAAATTTCTACAAATAAAAAATATATTTAGCATAATACATATCTAAACGATCTGAAGACACTTACGGTCCGGAGAGGCGGGTCAAATAATCCAATGATTTCTATAGACAATGCAGATTTTTGTACAAGTCGGCATTGTAGATACATTAGATAAAAAGTTGTACACTATGTTACCATCATCCTTCATCCGTGTTTGGTAGCATTGATATGTTCACGATTAAACCTTCGGGCGGTTGAAGAAATGTGTTGTCTTCATGAGAGACGATGGACGGAGATCCTCTTAAGACTTTGTGATCATTCTCCAGGCGAACATGAACCACACAGTTTGGAATGACACACCATCTATTACGTATCATATATGAGTACAGACACCAAATTCATAATAGGTGTGGTAATCTGCAATGGTATGTTATAGTATTATATCTTAAGAGTATGCATACCGATATTTCAAAAATTTCTAAAAACGGGGTACCTTATATCTTGACAACCGTTACTAAATATGCTTTGGAACAAAATAGGGTAGATGCATTGAACAATTATCTAGGGAATAACCGTAAAAGATTTTTTATATCTTGTATAGATTTCTCAAAAACAATTATTAAAAACACCTCTGACCTTTTATCCGAAAGACGGAAACTCGTTTCCCGAAAGTCCCGGAGTATTTTTTTGTGTACTGATAATATGCATTAAAATCTAGCGAATAACAGTAAAAGTTTTTTGACAGACGCAATATTAACCCCAAAAAATGGAAATAACGCTATTTTTACTGTGACGTCATTCTCGGTACCATGCCCTTAACTCCAGGAAAAAACACAAAAAACTCATTAATTGGTGTATGGAAAAAATTAAATAGGAAAACTAAATATTTTTTTAATGGGCAATATAAATGGGAATATCACTCGTAGACTGGTGGGTGCCTTGTTGAAAAAAAAAGAAGAAGGAGCTAACTTCAGAGAATCTCACTGGATCACAAAAATTCATAATTCAACATAAACACCTAATTTATTAAACGACGATGTAGTTCTTTCAGGCTTTTTTAACTCTATAAAAGCTAAGACGTGTAGGCACCTACCTATATAACACTTAGGTATCTACTTTTTCAACAGTCGATAGATGATACATAGGTATACCTATTTGTATATTTATAGGATGATAATATCAAATATGAAAACTGTTAATTATGTTTCGTGATTCACGGATTTTGTTTAAATAGTAATTCATACCTGTTTTGAACTGTATTAAATGATATTACATATATGTATATGGACTGTATTGCTGCAATAATAATGATTTATTCAAGTTTAAGTAAACAATATTGTTGAACATATGAACTACATAAAATTCCGAATTATGTTTACCTATAGTCAAAATAAATTCATCTAATTTTTCTTATTTTCTTCCTTAATATTCATAAATATTTGTTTTAAACTAGCCTCACTTTAGTAGGTATTAATAAAATTAAAATATAGATTTAAAAGTACCTACATAAGATCTCTAATTGATGTTAGGTACGATATTCCACCCGGAGTCAAGTGATACCCACATTACCTTCTTATTTCCACAAATCTGTACACATTCCTAACATTATGATGTTAGTTGTTTGCGCACTTACCATATTATTTGCACCTTAATCATTTTAATCTATCATTTTTTATCGAAAAATATGACAAGACGTGTTTGTCAAGTTATTTCATTAACTGATATAACAATAAAAGAACTAAAAACTACTCTTCACGAACAAACGAAATATATTACATTTATTTTGAATAGGCTATATTACAAATTATATTGGACCTTCTAAAAAGATGTTGGTACATCTATAATCACTAAGTATTTAATATCAAGAGTAGGTATAGCCAACATCTGAATAAATTACCTACGAATACCCGTGTCTATGGAAAATCATCAAGAGTTTTGAATCCTTTGAAGCCTTCCTGGAAATGCCTAATAATAATAATAACAATCCTGAAAATTAAACCCAAATATCAAATTGGCCAATGGGCAGTTGAAACATTATCATTTCTACCAAACTTCGTCCATCCCAAGCTCCCTTCATCCCCTCATCTCCCAAGACTGTTCTACTTCTTCTTATCCTTATTTACCTACCTCTACCTAAATACCTTACTTTAGAACCACGGGTCGAGAGGTTGTATACTGCAAACATATTCGAGTAGATACCACGAAAAATAGCAGAGGCGTCATTATACATTTAAGAGTATAGATACATTTTACGATAATTTTTGTTACTTATACTTACTCGTATTCTTGCATACAAGTTTTTGTTTTATCCAATTCTTAGTGGATTGCCCGCTCTCATAAATAAATAAATTTCCAAAATTCCAAAAAGTATCCTGGAGAGGCACCCAGGTAGAAGAAGGAGGGTCGGGAGGCCAAGGCTACGGTGGGAAGACGAGGTCAGGAAGGACGCAGCCGAACTACTCCAGGCAACAGATTGGAAGGTTGCAACAGGGGACAGGAGAGGTTGAGGAGAAGTCTCATGGAGGCCAAAGGTCGATATGGGCCGTAGAGCCATCGAAGAAGAAGAGGAAGATAAATAAATAAAAACTTTATTACACAATAATGTATCAAATGTAATGAGCGGACTTATCTCCAATTGGAGATTTCTACCAATCAACCCTCGTATAAACATAGTAGGCGAGTATTGTAAGTATTTTACATATACTATCTATTAATTTTAACAATGAACATCATATAATAATGTATAAATTATTAAATAGGTGGGTATCTCTTGTAGCAAACCTACACCGTTTTAAGTAATTTTTTGGACTGCTATCCTCGACGATGGTCGGCCTTGACTTGCCCTGAGAAGGGCAGAGGTTGATGTTGCGATGGTGATGCGATGGAGAGTGGACGAAAGTGAAACAGCGTTTTGGTGATCGTATGCAGACGAATCCTGAGACTCAGTGAGGCTCAATGCGAGACTGTCTGGCCATAGAAATGGCTCTTTATTATATACTAAATTTCGCAAGCATGCTTTGGCACTGCTCCGACCGTGAACATTGTAAAATGGCGGGATTAAATAATAAATAAATAAAATAAAAAAATCTTTATTGAAAAGAAAACATATCTTCCAAATGGCGGGTTTATTGCCGTAGGCAATATCTGCCAACCAACCACTTGTGACATTAATTTGATGTACACATTACATACAGGTGTATGAAAAATAAGAAAAATATAAATAAATATGAAAATAATTATTCGGAGTATATACGGAGTATATATATACGGAGTTATAATTATTATGCTATTACATATTGTACATATATAAAACTTAATCCTATTGTAATGAAAATACCTAAATCGAATACCCAATAGCTAATCTAAATCTAATACAATTAATCTTATTCCTATAAAATATGTAATTACAGAGATATTCATAAAAAACTTAATTTGTACAATTCTCTTATAAATTCTATATCTCTATACCTAATTATCGCAGAGACCTGGGAATTTCACGTTAAAGCGTGAAATTCTCAGGGCTATCGAATGGTAGGTCAACCAGACTGATTTCTTCCAACCACTCAGGTACGCCCTCAGAGAAATCCCAAACCAACGGACATTCTCAGATCCTGTGATTTGCAATTTATACCTAGCACATTTATGAACAATATTCTTAAAGATTCATTATAATATCATGATTCGCTACGGAGTTATCTGGCTGTAAGCATTTTCTTATTCATCTATACATACCTAGATAGGTATGTATGTATAATCTCCCCGATACCTATAAATATTGACTCCGAAAAGATACACAGCCGCAGCGTGAGGCCGTGAGCATCTGAATTATTTCAAGGTCAACCAAATAACTTCGTAGCTACAAAATAATTCAATTTTCATATAAAAATACATTATTTCTAATATAGGCAGCTGCTCGTCCGCTACATCTCTATCTACTACTAATAATATTTCGATTGATCCACAACAATACGCAGCACCGTACGTCAAAATCACGAGAAGTAGATCGAGTTAAAGAAACAGAAAAAACTTTAGCAGACAGGCGGGTCCTGGTATACCTACATCTATGTAATGTACCAATAATCATATTATCATCTGATGTATACGAGACTGTAATGCCACGGGCCTATTATTATGATCATATGAATGAAATGTCAGAATGCAGAGCGATATGAGAATTAAATAATGCAATGTCATTTCTTAACAACCTTTTATACGAGTACATATCTACATATCGATCTAAATATTATTATTGTATACCACGTATACCTATCCCATACTTGAAACGCTTAGCATTGTGTAAACCCTTGCATTTGTAGGTACACGGAGGGTCGTTTCTACGGGTTATGGTCACCGTGCATTCTGTGCAGCGGGTCCAAGCCTGTGGAATGCCCTTCCACTCAGTGTTAGGTGTGCCAAAAGCCTGGAGGAGTTCAGGGGGTTGCTGAAAACTCACCTCTTTGTGCGTACCTACGGGTCGGTCACTGGTCAGCCAATGATTAGCCAAAACTGATTAGATTCATTTTTATTTTTTGTTTGTGACGATCCTATGTGGTGATTAATCTATCTATCATTTTTACTGTTTGTGACGATCCTATATGGTGAAAAGAAAAATGTAAGGTGCCCTTGGGGCGATTTTATCGCTAAACGGCGCCCAAAATTGACCAAATATTATTATTATTCTATAACCTATTAAATTTACTTAAACTCTATTACAAAATCAGATCGCACATGTTTTAAACGTTGACAGGATTTTTTCTCTCTGGAGTGGAACTAAGCAATTCTGTCTCTCAGTTTAATATATCTCTACATTAGTTGGCTGAAGAGTCGTTCCAGCAGTAGTAGTTGTATAGAGTTCAATGATTATATTAGTTATTAATACTACACCATAATCAAACGATTGTTCAATCACACAAAATAATATGAATGATTGAGAAACCAAAGATTCTATAGGAATGGTATTAATCATAATAATATAGAAGATAATAGCAAGTCATTGGATGTGTTGGAGTTGGTTGGACCCACCAGTTGGATAGAGCTCGGCTATTCTTATTATCTGGACATATCTAGATTGGATTCACACTTGCAATCATATAAGAGTACATCCACATACATGCTGACTCTACCCAACTCCCATACTCTTTGTATACCGACCAATTTGAATTCCCGATTATATTGTGTCATACATACTTGTAACTTGTAACAATGTAATAATATAAGTATTACTATTTTAATTAGTATATGTACGTTATGATGACTATACCTAATAGAATTGTTTTTTGATAAAATGTAATTATCACAATCTACTCGTAAATTATGCTGTGTTTATATTAGTGTGGTCTTCTGACCGCATAAGTTGACGATAATAATATGTACGAGTATGTATGTAGGAGTGTACCAGTATAGGTAGGATTGCAATATAATTGTAAATGTAAATATAATTGTTTATTAGGCAGGATTTCTATATACTTAATTGTTTATGGATGAAAGCTTTCTTTGAAGCAATTCATTACACCAAGCACTGATCTATGATCTATGAAAAAGATCTATGAAATAAAACAACTGAACAATTTTAAACGATGCTATGAAATCTAGTAAAATTTATCTAACACAGAAAATGGAATGCCAAATCTCTCCACATGTTTTCATGTTATATTAATTTTCAATCTGATGATTAGCAAATGATAATCCTAATGAGTTACCTGCTGCTTCACAAACATAATGTTAATAATAGTCGCTGAGTACTGAGATAATAATCTTTACAATACTCAATAGTTAGTATAACAGAACTACAGATATCATGCTGCGGTCTGCTGTAACATGTTTATTTACTAATTCAAAAATGTTTTAAACAATTGGGCAACAATCATCTGGAAGAAACGAGTATATCTACTTACGTCGCGTCGTACCATTGTTAATTTCGATACAATTATCTACATTCTACACCATGACTCAATCGAAATCATTTGTTAAGTGGTTCACGTTTATATCTTCACCATATTATCTCATATTACATATACATATTGACATATACCTAGGCTTTCCCCTCTACACATATACGTTCTATATTATCTTCCCTTTCTGAGAATCAACCCGGACTGTTGTACATAAATAAATGAACTTATTTCTGTTGGTCACGGTGTAGATATACAATATATACAGTAATACAATATACTCGTACAGTACATGCTACTCTTACATATACACTCGTATATCAACAATACGATCACTTTAAAGTTCATTTCAAGCTTCACGCTGTGGGTTTCCAATATTTTTAACAGATATATTAGTTTCGCTATCTTTTTTTTCCGCGTTATTCTATCCAGCTGTCAATAGTGACATGTTTCTCATAGAACAATCTCAGTATCTATCTGTCGCTGAGGTTAGTAGTAATTAACTCATCTACGACATATCAATTGTAATGTCCCACGGTTTATTTAACTGAAACGCACTTCGTATTAAATGTTAAATCAAACTGGAACTTTAGTAATCCATATCATACCTATATTACGTAAATATGTAATTCTTATTTATATTTTTTGCTCATTACACTAGCAGTTAAACATTATTTATATATTAATTCAAGTAATTAAGTATTACTCGTATGAATGTTACCTGATAATCCTAATGATGCAATAATGGACATTAGGAATGTATTAGAGATTCTTGGTCTTGGTGGAAAGAAGATTGACTTGAAAGCGTTTATAAAATGAAATGTAGTCACAATTTAGTGAACCAATCTGAATGGTTTTTCAGCTATAAACCCTGTCGATACTGAAACCTTGCTTTAGATACTTTTTTTATATAATCATAGATCCCAGAAACATCATACAAGCGAAGAAATACTCTATACTTTTACTTAGTATTTTACTGTTTACAGTTCGAATATCAAAACTCCTAAGTTTTCTCAGGATATACTTAGTATATACTAGTTATTTGTTTTTATTTATTTAAATGCAGTAGGCAACTGTGGAAGCTTCGCATTAAATCCAGTAAATGAAATAGAGAACCCCACGACAAGCATAAATAATAAGTGCTAACAAAATAAATGACAAGAGGATTAAAAAATATACGACCATGTATACTCACCTGACTTAACTACCTATAGGTACACAGAGTACCTACGTTCTAATTCTAATATAAATAGTAGTACTTAGTAATAATAAATCGATACAGGTTAAATTCTAATGACAGTAAGGTCATAGCATAAACAGATGAAAAGCAGATCCAGTGACTAACCAAGCGTTCTTCTTTACTCAGCCTACGTGGGAAAACTATTACTATTTTGTACCATAGATAATCATATTTAAAGTAAATAATTAAAATACATGAGACGTCCGCTGTTAGATGTTTCGTAAGCAACTATACGAGTATTATTATCCATTCCACTAAAGACCTCGGTAAATGTTTCCTACAAATCTGACAACCAAACACATTTTTCTACACTATCCCTATCTGTTATGCATATAAACCCATATCTTAATATCATCATCATAAATTGAGAAATCATATTATGTAAATCTTTAGGTTCCTACGCATTAATTGTCAAAGGCACATACGACATACGTGTTACCTACATTCAGTCTAAAAATCCCTAAATAAAAATAATATTTGTTTCGCCTTGTCTTACGTATTTAACCGTTATAAAGTATGTTGCGTATGATAGCAACATTGCAATCCTTAAACTTGGATTATCCCTAAAACAATTGAAATCATCCCATCCAAAATGCAAATAAAGTTTACTTTACAATCAAGTTTCGTGTCATTATTTACTCTCATACAATCAATGGATGAGTAATTTTATTGAAAATTACCTTTTATGTATAATTTTTAAACATTTACTCTTATACTCGTATAGTTCTTCTTCTTGTTGTTTCGTTTAGAAATCAAATTACTCGTAGTAATCAATTATTTAGATGAAAATTCAATCACGAAAAATGTTTCAGAATTGTTGAGTATTACCTTAATCATTTTACCTGAAATTATTCAGTAAAATCTTTTGCTTAATTTATTGATATAATTAAGTGAAAGAGGAATTATACTCATTTCTACTCATACTTTAATATTTTTAACCAATCTGAATTTCAGATTGAAATAATAAACAACAACATTTTATAGGCAGAAAAGAAATCAAGACAAAAAGCGCCGCATTTTTTGAGAAAAAACAGTGACTTTAATCACCGTTTTTTGCACCTGTTTTTATAGTGAAAAATATGTTTTCTGATTGTTCATATACAGAAACATATTTGCCGAATTATAAATCACCATTATTCATATTCGAAATCTTTAAACCGCCTAACCACGGGATCGTGAACATAATTTTACGACAATATGTAATATGGACGGCCGAAGAAGACCCTTGAGGAGACCATCAGACGAGACATGGAACACCTGGAGCTTACTCCAGAAGACTGCTTCGATCGGAGCACATGGAGAGAGAGGATCCGAACCGCCGACCCCAGATAAATGGGATATGGTGCAGAGAAGAGAGAGAGAATGTAATATGTAAGGAATATATGAATCACATACACAATATACATCTGACGCTATTAAAGAACGCCTTTTAAGCACACAGTTAATTTTTATTGTTTTCCCTGCAAATGTTAACTGTTTCCACACAATTGAAATGCAACGGTGCATATCGAAATTGAGTTGAGATAGAAATAATAATAACCTTATTACAAATCCAATCTGATCCACTTACCACCTACATAATGATATAAAATAACCTATGGAACTAACTACACTCACTGATAGATACACAATTATTTAGTTTAAAGTTTACCACAAAGGAAACAGTTGCAACCATAACATATCCTCTTCAACTTAACCATAGATAGGTACTATACTTTAAGTAGGTACCTACCAAGCGCGAAACTACCTAAGAACACGATTCCCACCGAGTTGCCTTTTGGAAAAAATGATAGGTATAATAGTGTCTAATCTGACGTAATCTTAAGACGTTTCTTATGGGATTACGTCAGATTAAACACTATTATACCTATCATCTTTTACAAGAGGTAACTCGATGGGAATCGTGTTCTTAGGTAGCTTCGCGCCTGATATACATCGATACCTACTTACTCGCAAGTACCTGATAGTGATGTACTCACTAGTAATCTAGCTATCATTTATTTATTGCTAGTAAAAAAAGTATCTGTAAGTATTCATGCAGGATAAAATGTGGCTAAGGTTGGAGGCAAGAGAGTTCGTTGTACGAATATATCGAGGAACTACAAATATGACTACAAATTCTATTTCGTGGTAATTTACAGCCCTTTTAGACAGAAAGTAAGTCATCTTAACGTGAAATTCAAAATTATGATTCAACAGATATTCTGAAATGGTCAATACGTTCTCGTAGGTATCCGAATCATCGTTTTTATATCTCGTCTGGGAGGCATATATATAATTATTAATTTTCTGAGTACATTATGTAAGAAAATATGTAGGTATTATAAATCTGTAATATTTTGATTTATTAAATTTCCTTCCATATTCAATAGGGAATCAGATTCTTAATTGATTACAGTTCAACAATCATCTTTTACACAATTCAACTCCACCTCGATCCTCGCATCTAATTTATATATTATTCTTTTAATACTATCATGTCATCAATTTTACAAAATAAAATATGAGATCATTATTCTTAATTTTATAAGGGATCACAAAATGTAATATATGCGTCCCACTCTATCCTTCCTTCTCTGATTCTCCATCTCTCTCCCTGAGGATCTCATCTGCATACGAACTTCGTGTGGTGAAAACAGTGAGAGATATCAACCATGGATAACAAATAATATGCAGAATTCACACTTCATTAATTTGTGTACTATTATTTATAGATATAAATAATTTTTGTAGGCATTGCGACTAGGTTTACTAGAAATACATAATTGCTAAGTATGTTGGTACAATTGAATTATTTCTCACACTCTCACCTCCGTAAAAAAACAGGTAGACGTTTTGTATTCTACAATAATAGAGCAGGAACACTTACTTATAATTTTTATTATCAACCTGTATGACGTTTATAAAAGTGGATACGAGATTTTTTATTGAAAAGGATCAAACAGGAGTTTATAGCTTTTGAAAAGTTGTATGTAAAACTGCTAGTTTTTTAACCAAATAATATTAGATCGATCAAAAATAAAATAAGCGATACCTACAATTTATGGCATCTCCATATCGCACATTTGACACCTCTATGATGCTGGAACACCTACCTAGTCAGAATAGGCATTGTACTTCCACTGTACAGTGTGCAGTACCTACAGGCTTACTGTAGACTGGCGAGGGGTGGTGCGTAGCTCTGTAGAGGAGAGGGTGTTCTACACAAAAATACCCACACACGAGGTATGTGGTGATATCTGACGCTAACCGAATATTGTGGGAAACATTCGGATATGACAACATTTGGTTTTTGAACCTGTAGATATTACCAACTCCATTTTAAACAGTTCCATATACGGATACCAAGATGTTTAATAAATAACTCTAGTCTGTCTATCCATCCCTCACGCCACGTTCCTTGCAGTGTAGGCAGAGAGGGAAGAACATCAGACTAGCTACACACTCCTTGCACATATCGTTAAGTATTATAAATCCTTTAATAAATAAATAATTAATTGAATATTGGTATATCATTATTCTCCATAAAACACAATTGACTGAAAACTAAGTAAGTAACAAGTATATCATAAGTTCATTACTAATAAAAATTTAATACAATATCCTCATGAATGATTCAGTTTGTTAGCATACGAGTACAATAATATTGTACATAACGTGTAAGAACTGCCTTAGGCAATCAACCCGCCACACGTTATTGCTATCATTGTTTTTAAAAAAAAAAATTAATTCAATAAAGGTTTTTTATGACTGCCTCTACACGTACCTCTATTCTTTCTCCATCACCACCCCTGTGAAACCACCCCATGTGGCACAATAAGCTCGCGAGTGCGTGAGTCGAGAGGGGGGCTGGTTTCTCGAGATTAATTAAAGAATCTTCCAAGACACCACAAAGGAGGTACATCACTACGCCATTTTAAAACACATTTGGAATGGTGGGTATTGGGTAGGGCCTTCTGCTACCCTGAGGAGTCCCGTCTCCACAATCCACACTCCACAGACACGTCGTTATTCTTTATACTGAATGGAAACTCATTATCGATGTGTGCTGGAAGATTGTGGAGTGTGGAGGAGCACTACCTACCTAGATGTATAATGTTTATTTGAATACTCACTCCACTTACACTCACACCTATACAATAATACATTATATTAACATTTATATGGAAATCTTCACAGACAGATAATAATATTATTTATTTATATATATATACGGCGAAAAGGTGTTATGCCGGGTAGTGTATGTTGTACTCATATACGAGTACAATAAAATTGGGTTTTGATTTATTTACATTATATCAAAGGTAAGTACTTTTTTGTTTCAATACAAAGTAATCCATCAAATTAGGAGGTTAACTTGAGGTTTTTTACGTCATACTACTTATTAATTTGGAAGTGGTCGGTAGCGGGTCTGGTAACGCGTTCGACTGTTCTGACATCCGATGGACGCGGGTCCGATCTCTGATGCCGACTACTCCTCTTCACGACACAAGTTTTCAAGCTTTCTGTGAAGTGTACAAAGATGTATTTGGGATTATTTTGACAAACCCAGATTAATTTTAACTAAAAAAATAATATATTTATCTATGTGGCCAACTGCCGAATTTTGGTTTGTTTTTTTTTAATTGGTACCATTTTTCGGGTAATTTATTTTGGCATAAAGTATATTGAATCGGCGTATCGCATCTCTTAAATTGCGGTGGGCAGATCACATGGCTGAATGTCCAGATTATAAGTGGTCAAAAAGGGTCTTAACCTGGAAATCTAGCGATCGACTACCAGGAGCGTAGGAAGACCACCGCTTCGATGGAGAGAGGACTTAGTCAAATACGCTGGTGTCGAATGGATCCAGAGAGCCCAATATAGAGCAGTGTAGAAGCAGATGGAGGAGGCCTTCGTCCAGAAGTGGACAGGAGTGGGCTGAGAAGAAGAATGTATTATTCAAATATTGTTTAGTTAAGGTACCCTTTCGGTACCAAGTTTATAATTAGTTTTATCTCACTAATGGTTTCTGCTTTGATTATTGAAGTACTTAATCAAATATATTTCGTCATAGTAGGCAATAAGCCCGCCCTTTGTGTGTTTCGATATGTGTACAATAAAGATTATTTTATTTATTTATTTTAAGAAGAAGAAGAAGATGTTCAATCAACATCTTCACTCTGAAAAAGAGATATAAAATAATGTTTGTTATTTGTAAGATTCCTACAATATGTATATGACAATACATATTTCAACTTCATTACACATAGACAAGACGAGATATGGAGGGGGGGTGAATGGGGTGGTGGGGGGGACAAGTGGTGGCATTAGAATGATAATATATATTTAATATTATTATTACATTTCTGTTAAACAACACATTGTAATTACTATTACGGAGTTTCAAACATTTTCCAACAAATTTACATAAATATATTTCATACCTACTGCTATATAAATCCCAACGTGCAGGCGATAATATTCTTATTTATCTCAGCATTCGTTTAGAAGAGTTCATTTTATTTATTTAACATAGTAGTCTGGCGGACATATTACCTCCCTAAAGGTAAATCTACCAGGGAATAAAGTTCGTCAACCACCATTAAGCTGGCAGTTCTTGTCTTAATGGTGAAAAAAAAATTAAAAATCTTTAAAAAAATGGGAGAACCATATATAATTTCTGAGTACCCATAAGATGTACCATATCAGTTTGTCCAACGTTCTGCCGAACACCCTGTATAAATAGATCCGCAAAACAGAACCACCCACAGACCGGTCACAAATGAGGAGCAGCCTTGTCCCAAGTGTGAAAGAGTGTGCAAGTCCAGAATCGGCCTTCATAGTCACCTCCAATGGCATCATCGACAGGATCAGTAATGACGTGACAGCGATTCTTCGGAGCTAAAAACATGCTCGGCAACGGGCTTAAGGCTATTATTATAAATAGATAGTTAAGTATACAAAAAAAAGCTCCTCGTTATATGCAAACTCAGTTAAGTCAAGTTAAATCGTTTGAAATAAACTATTCATGTATCGTTACATACACCTACCTTTGTTACCCCTGACATACATTTGACGACAATCACATTTCAATACAAACGAAAGCAGATTCAGTCTGGCAGCACACACAGCTTCTTCGCAGATTTTCTTCCACTTAGTCGAGCTTTTCATATTATACCTACATACTTCTTATTTGCTCATATAGTATACTCGTATTGATGCATAAGAATACACACTTGACACTACCTATGGTATTTAATGGAGTATTAATGATTTTTATGAAAATTATGATCGTGATATTTTTCAATCATTATTTCATTTCACGTAAATTTGACATCGATGATTTTGCGTAGTACAATATTTACTACATTTTTGTAGTCATCATAAGCAAATACAAAGTCAACTAATGACCGATTTTTCAGCAAATGTCATTGATCAAAACGACTTCTTATCTCCAGGCTTCCTTCTAAGATTTTCACATTTCCTTATCTTCATTTGGATTCCTAAAACATTAATACATAATCTGAATATATCTACCTACAATATACAACCCTACATACATTTATGTATGTTCCACTTTTTTTCACAAAGCTGTACAGTACCCACACTAACGTAATATTATTATTTCCTATTTTTGAAAGAGTTATTTCTGAAATAATGAGAATATCATTGCCGGTGGATATATTTCAACCACTCACTAATAGGATGCTCCTGCCACACACAAGATATATGAATATCTACAAGTGTTTCCCCTTTAGAGGACTTATCTTGAACAGTATCATCTAGCGGGGGTGATGTCTATGTATGACGATATTGTAACAAGATGTTTCTGTCTTATAAACCAAACTCACTGCTCTTGAGATCTCACGACTTCCCCTTTCCCTCTCAACATATACTCTTACTAATACTCTACCTTACTTCAGAAGAAAATATGTGACAGCAACGTCTTCGGTATTCCTGATAAATGTTTCCCACGATCTATCTAATACAGACATACATTCGCTTTCAGTAGGGGGAGGTACGATTATATAATATGAATTCATGCGAGCTTTACAGAGAAGTTTTCACGAAAACGATCAACTTTATACCAACCATCAATATAAGAATGTAGTCATATTTATATGAAAACTGTCTCTCGCCTTATATACGCATTGCACACTATCTTAAAAAAACTTAATTGAGTGAGTTATGTGAGTACATGTAAGGGAAAAGAGGCGAAAGCCCTGTGTCATTTTGAAAGGATTTTAGGGCCTTCAAAATTAGGTCAGACATCATATTTTGTTCGTTCGACATTCGTTTCTGTGGCCACTTAGCTTAATCAGTACGAATTATCACATGTTATTCAGAGTATAGGTATTAGACGTGGATTTTCTTTGAAAGATATCAACACGACAGAGCTACCTGTGAAAGATCCTACCATAAAACAAATACCCTTTTTTTTCATTAAAAAAAACTCATCCTCATAGTAATATTCAGTGGACATGTGACTACCCATTCTCCAAAACTCTTAGAATTTGCCCTGATAATTAGTAGAGACCGGATTAAATAATATGCATTTGCACATTTTGGCAATTTATTCAAGATTTTGCATATTTCGACCAAAATGTACTGATCATGCATATTTGAGTATATTGACTGTATTTGTAAAATATAAACGTTTCAAAAACAAAAATGTCGGTGTTTAGTTGAAAATGTAGTAGGTAAATATTAGAGACCGACCGAATATTCGGTTTCGGTTTCGGTTACGGCCAGTTTCGGCCAAAATAGCCAGTTTCGGTTTCGGCCAAAAAGTGGCCGAACCTTCGGCCGAACCGAAACTAGCATCCGTATTATATCGAGCATTGTCGGGAATCTTCGGAACAGATTCACACTTTGTGTGTGTATTCTGTACACTAGAGTCCTTTTTTATTTTACAAAAAAGTAAACTAGATTTATACCACTACCCATTTTGTACACATCATTTATGTCTTATGACAAAAATTTTGCCTGCGGCGCTACTTAGACGACCGTTTCCCTGATACAACATAACCAAGTGGTTTACTTACCTATAACAAGATTCTTAACTTAGCCCTTAAAAAATTGCCTGCGGCGCTATTTCTAGGTGCATCTAAAGGAAAAATACTCATATTTATTATTGTATTCCTATTTTAGTTCAAAGATAATATACACATGGGCGTCGACGTCGGCAGGGGGGGGGGCAGCCGCCTTCCCTCTAGAGATTGGAATAGCTATATATTTTTTCATATTTAATGATAAGACCTCACAATAAATCACACACATGCACATTTTCTCACCATTTCATAAATTTTGTAAAATTAGTATAAAAAATCCGTCAAAACATAAATGTTTCGCAAAAAATTGCCTGCGGCGCTATTTATTTTTGCTTTTTATATGAAACATTGTTCGTACATAATATTATGCAAATTATTATGTACCTACATTTTCAAATAAACCAAACCATATCACGGCCTTCTTCACCATGTCTCACAAAAAAATTCTCCTGTGGCGCTATTTACGCGTTTTTCATCCTATATCAATTTTGTAAATTTTTGTTGCCCCCCCCTTCCGAGGTTGGCGACGCCCATGAATATACATGTTAGCAAACTACACCACAACTTCCGTTACTTAACCTCCCTAAGAAAAATTGCATTTTTTATGTCCCCCCCCCCCAGTGCTACCTATGCCATGGATACCTACATAACTGATGACGTGATGACATAAGTTGTAGTTTAATGGGTTCCTTTATTTTGTGCTTACATTGATTTCCGAAAATGAAGCGTGGTTTCCTAATAAATGCCCTAGGGAAACACTAGATATCAGAGCAGGGTACCTATAATTAATTTTTTTCAAAATTACAACTGAAATTCCTAAGTTTCGGTTTCGGTTTCGGTTTCGGCCGAAACTAGAAGGAGAGCCGAATATTCGGTTACGGTTTCGGTTTCGGCTAAAAATCCAGTTTCGGTCGGACACTAGTAAATATAGTAAATAAATAAAATAATAATCGTCAAATCGTAATTTGAAAAAAAAACATGATTTTACGACTGCTCATCGTAGAACTGTTTTTCGCGGTCTTCCAAACGATATCAGATTAAATAAAAATGAAGCTTAATAAAATCTTGTAGTAAGGTTAATTTATTTAAATTTTTGTGGCGTACTTTGGTACTTTTTGGTGATTTTGATGCATATTTCGAGCAGTTACTATGCATATTTCTACCATTTTAAGTTGCATATAATCCGGTCTCTAATAATTAGATAGTCTTCTATACGACCGCTAGGTAGTTGTCACTACCAGGTGCCTTTAATACCTATTGTACTGTACCACCTATAGCTAGTATGAATTTATACTTGCGTAACGTATTATTCCAACTTTTCTAGCGAGAGTGTGGAATTGTGGTTTGTGACATTTCAACTTATTTAATTACAAAAGAAAACTTTTTTGTCCCACATCGGAATAGAATAAAGTGTGTAGGTATGGTACGTGTGTGTGTCACAGTACCTAATGTTATTATACCCTCCAGATATACATATTATATAGACACAATGTTCCACATCACACCCCAATACACACAGATCACTTCGCGAGGAACTGAGATCTTTATATTGCTTGGTTCTAAAACATTGAACCTCAAGATTATTTTGAAAATCATATTTTATATTTTTGTGAGACCATCGGAATTTTCTACATGTCGTAGTTGAATTTAACAAGTAGTTATATCTCAACAGATTCACAGCAAAGGATGGACCTTCCATCAGGCTAATGATTAATCGTCGGCTGGCTTAATGTGATCACTTTACACTTAAGTAACATTCACCAATTCCAGTCAGTCACTTAAGCCTGATGGAAAGTCCATCCTTTGCTGTGTATCTGTTGAGATATAACTACTTATTGAACCTCAATTTTATAAGACATTTTCGTTAACCAACATTTGAGTATTTGAGTTTCGGGCAATTTTCAACAGAACCTCTATCAGGCAATCTGGTCAATTAATCGCCAGAATCAAATAATATTGAATTTTTATATCTCATTAATGAGTATTAATAGCCTAAGAGCCACCGCTAAAAATATGACCTATCTGTTTTTTTTTATCGAAATGTGATTTAAATCTTGTCATTTGTCTTGAAGTCAAATCTTGCCGCATCACCGCCCTGCCCCCCCCCCCCCCCACGAATAGATCCCCGACGGAGTTTTTCGCGCTTTTAAGAATATTGAAAGAAATAGGAGAAAATATGAAAAATGCTCCATACAATTTTTTCATAGGACTAGCAGTGGCTAGTCAAAACACCGTAGATTTTTTTGGTAACCAAAAAATATATTTTAACTGTTTTCCTCTAAACAATAATAATTGAAATATCTAAGGAGCTCTGGTATTGAACTACTGCAAACATATCGAGTGGGCTGGGGTGTTAAGGGTAAATAGGTAAACTTGAAGAAAACAAGAAACCAAAGTTTAATGTGAGGCATTTGTGTTTGAATTGAATACTTAAAACATGTGAACCGAGAAGAGAGGAGCAAGTTGGTACCTACTGCCTACTATACGTGTAGAATGTGTGGGGAAAGTGACTTTTGATAAGGGTAACAAAGTAAATAAGAAAATGAGAAAAAGTTCTCAAAGAAAATAACTAGGTACCTGGGTATATCTGCTTCAGTGGAATGTTATGAGATTTTTTGTTAAAGGGTCCGGACTTCTCAAAAAACCAAAGACTATTCCTGCTCTAACTCTTTTATATAGAAAATATTAGGTCTATTTCTGTAAATAATTAGTTGGGTGGGTACTAACTAAAATACGACCTCCATTTTTCAATTACATATTTCATGATAAATTTAATACACAGTCAAAGGAAGAAACAAAAATACAGAATTGGACATTCTTCTGCAGCCACTTAGGACCATTGTTGGACATAGGCCTCCCCTTTGGTCCTCCACAGCTCCCTGTCGCACACTGCATCCATCTCCCTCCGGCACACTTCCTTATATCATCAGACCACCTTGCCTGGGATTGGACCTGTTTATTATTAATAACTGATTTGTATTAATCTCTCTTTTATTGCTAAGACCACTTGGTCTAGTAACAAATATTTTTTATTTGCGACAAAAATGTATGTTAATAATATCCATTGTTTTACAACTCAGTGGCGTATATAGCTTTTCATTTCGGAGGGGGCCGATCCAGACGTACTAAAAAAGTAATAGCGCTGACGAAATTTTTGGTGAGTGAAAAAGGACCTGTTTTAGATTGTTAAAATTATTGTGCACAAAAAATGTAATAAAAAAAATAGCGCCGAAGGCGAAATTTTTTTGAGAAATGGGTGATGTGATGGCAGAAAGTTAAAATGAATGTTTTAAAATAAAGTTTTTAAAATAATTATTTTCCATTTCGGGGGGGGTCGGCCCCCCTTTATATACGCCCCTGTTACAACTTATTTGCAGTTTTCCGAACAATGTTACAGTTTCAGTCTAATGCCCATATTAGATAAGTTAAATACTAATATTTTTAAAACTTTAAAAACAACATTTGCTACACACGGAATGAGGAGATAAATAATTTTATTTGTTTATCAGATTGTCTCTTTTATTAATTTATCATCAAATTGATGTTCATTATGATTGTACCTATATCAAAAATAATTATTTATATTTCCAACCGTACCCACTACATTTTTAGTGATTAATTAAACTTATAGCATTAGGAGAAAACAATGTGAATTGCATCAACTTAAGTCCATTGTAGATGGAACATCCTCTGTCAAAGTAGCATAATAAAAACATAATATGTATATCTATGTATCATATTATTATGTATACCTAATACAAACCACAAGCGGGTGTCGGGCGGGAAAATTAAAATTCTATAACGAGGTTTCCCTCCCCCTTCCACCTCCCACTCTGTGTTATCCACCACCCCTTGCCCCTAAACCAACACGGACGTGTACATACAGCCGTGTAAAATGCGCGCCGATCAATACGGACGTCTTAAAGTACAGCTCTTAGTTAAGAAGAATAATAAGAAAGGAAGAAAAGTACCACTCACCCTCACACATACACACAAACATTCACACGTACGCAAATTCACCTATCATAAATTCACTAGTCTTCAGAGGCCTGCTATAACACAAGAAAATAATTTTTCTTGCAATTACTTGCCGATTGCGGTCTCTTTCATCAATTTAAACTTCATCTAGTAGTAAAAATATTATTCCACATAGTTCGGAAAGAAAAAAAAACAATAATTGAAAGATTTGATAAAAATTATATAAAAATTCCATCATCTGCCGATTTCTTCTGATTTTTTTTAGATAAATCTGGATGCAATCAAATATTTTTATACAATTGTAAACATGGAAGACTGCACTCCATTAATATTTAAAAAAAAAATAGCATACGAGCACGCATAAGCTAAGCATTTTATTATAACAGATTATGTATATCAGTGTAACTTTATCACTGCTATCTATCAAATAGATAAGGCAAACTACAAAAACTTTTTTTTTTCATTTGAAAGTGCGAATGAACACACCTAATAATGAATCTAAATCCAATTGTGTAATTAATTTATTTTTCTATGAAATAATTGAAAAAATAATTTATTTTAGTTATTTTGTATGCACCTCGTTAGTTACACTATAAAAAATCTCGATCGCGTTAAAACTAATTTATTCGCGAATTTTGTGCTTTTTACGCGAATTTCACCATTCTTTTACGGGAATAACGCAAATTTTCGCATATTTGACGCGAATTTCGACATTTATTTTGGAAAACATCGTATCTAATTGAAACATTATCAAAAGGTGGCTTTGAAGGTGGCATTGATGTGGCTTTGAAAGTTAGAAGAACCACACAGATTTTTTTTGCTAAAACGTTTTTTTTTTGTTTTTCTTAAATACCTAAGTATTTTTATTTTATTTTATGGTCTTAGGAATTTATGTATACTTAAAATATTTTTTACAATAATTTTTTTTGCCTGTAAAACCTGTAAAATTGACCACTTTAATGATATAAATGTATGAAAAATAGCACCACGTTTTGCCAAAATTTGCGAAAAATAACACCCCTTTTGCAAAAAATAACACTGCATTTCCCGAGAAATAGGTTCAACCGATTTTTTTCAGTCCGTACTAATGAGACACCTCATGAGAGTACCGAATAGAAAAAAACACGGATTTCTGAAAGTGGAGCAATTCATCTTATAAAAAATTAACCCTTTCGCCTCACGGTATAATTGCAGATACATATACACATTAAAAGATTGGACGTAAAGAAAGATAGAAAAAGGGGGACAGAACGTTCCGTTAAGAAATGTGGTGGCTACGGGTGGGAAGCTGTGTGTGGGGGTGGGGGTGGGACTGCCGCTGTGTGGGGGGGAGAGAGGGTGGACGTGTTTTAAATTCCAATATTCATTAAACGTGTATTTCTATTGGAAGGCCGCTAATGAGTTGTCAGTCGGACGGCGTCTTGCCGTACTCGAATATATTGCCTTAGGGGTAAAGAGTTTTCCCGGTACTTCAGAGGTAGAGGGGAGGGGGGGAAGGGAGCGCAGGTTGGGGGACAATATATTTTATACATCTACATATTATTTATATTACATAACTGAAGTAATAATATAAGTAGATGGTACATTATTTCAATCGCCTATTTCGTTAAAGTAAATAGGCACACTCCGTTTTATATAGGTTGACAGCACACACAACAAAGGTAAAATAATTATATTAGATAGATTACGTTCCCAGATAATTATCACATTATTGCAACACCTCATTCATGTAATTAATATAAAATAAATTAATTTTTATTTATCAAACTGAAACAAAAAAGTGCTGTTTAAATACTATATAGCTGTGGAGAACGAATGGGAAAACCCAGTAGCGTAGCGTGGAGGGGGGCGTGGGGGCGGTCTGCCCCGGACGGCATTTTTTGGGGAAAATTTGTTCACATTTGTTTCATAAAAAAAAAACTCGAAAATATTTAGGCCGCAGGGCTATTTTTCTCTTTTTGTACCATATCATTATCAAAATTTTAGTTATCCCATTCCAACCTACAAAATGTTCTTCAAAATTTCTGTAAATTTTCGAGTACAACGTCTAAATTAGAAGGGGGGGCGGATTTGACATGCGCCCCGTGCGCGTGCGGCAGAACCCACGCTACGTCACTGGGAAAACCTTAAATGTACCGGACGTTACACCTTTATACAGGTTCCCTAGACGTTACGACCCCTTTGCCTATACTATAGCCCGCAAGAGACTCCGCGTGATGGAATAAACACATGGATACAATAGCGGATCGTAGATAAAAAAAATTCGCCTGCGGCGCTAATTAAATCTGTTGCGTTTGTCTTATCATTTAACCGATTTTTCTAAAAAAAAATTCGCCTGCGGCGCTTATTAAGCCTACTATGTGCTTCAAACCGCTCCATACATTTTTCTAGAAAAAAATTCGCCTATGGCGCATTATTCCAACACTGAAGAAAGTGATAAAAAATCTAAAATTGTATTTTACTTGCGGCCCGTCGCTCATTTATAATTTCAAATGGCCCTTCATCCAAAAAGTTTGCCCAGGCCTACTATACAAACACAAGCAGCCAGGTTCATTTTTTCACACATTTTCTAAAAAAATTCTCCTGCGGCGCTAATTACTATTTCTTATTAAGTAGGTATATAAAATAAATCAATTTACACCACGACATTCTCACTCGCTCAGTCTCACAAAAAATTTCCGCCTGCGGCGCTATTTACAAGTTATTCACATTTGTACTACAATAAAAACAAATTCTGACACATCCATATCATATTAAACTGTTAAACTTAATTATAATTATGTTTCTGGTAAAGGGGACCCCAAGCTTAAAAAGGTTTTAAAACAATCAATCGGGGTCTGGTCTAGCAGCACTGTTTAAATTGTATTTTAATTTGTAATACTCATTCAATTTAAACACGGTAAATAAACGATTCCTCTAAAAACTATAACATTTTTTTTTTAAGTCTAAAACTACCCTCTTTGGAAGGTGGCAGCCCTGGTATTCCGCGCCGCGCTATAAAATCATCACAGCAGAGGCATCTATGATACAATAGTGAAAACTGTCTCTTGAAGTAGAATATTCGTGTAGAATTTGGTAGAATCCTTCGATGTACCTAGAATCTTTCTATTATTTTACAGGTGGCGGACTGTGCCTTTTTATTTAATGGCCATAACAAAAAAATACATTTGTATCGTATCACCTGGCAACACTAAACACAGGTGCGCGCTTTGTTGTGAGAATTTTTGACAGTTGTGGTTGTGCTTGTTGTATTCGCTTGCATTGGCGTTGTCCTGCGGTGTAATCGTAACTTTGCCATTTAGGAAAATAGTTATACAAATTATAATAAACACTATTTTATTTAATGTGATTGATATATCATATTAAACGGTAAGTTTTGTTTTCGGATTAGTAGTTATTTTCGCCTCCGCCATCCTGATAATACATCAAGAACATGGCGTTCGGAATTTGCTTTGTGCACCTTTTTATAAACGAAATCGTTTATTAGTTTATATGAACATGAAAAACGTTTTTTAAAGTAATAGGAATTATAGTGTAGACGTTAATAAACATCGAAGACAATTATTGCTATTCACTTGTGTATTTTTGTTAATATTAATGTGATAAAAGGAGTGGCCTTAGTGTTCCGAAATTGAAGAATGGTTAAAACCAGACGTAGCGTCAATGGGGAAGATGTGGAGATGAATTACTCAAATAGATCTCGTACTAAAGAGGATGACGAGCAGGTGAATTTACTTTTCAACCCAATCTGTCCATCCTAGCACGCTTTCTGTACATCCTGCTTATATAATTACAATCTTACTCAACAGTAGAAAGACATTTATTTCGCTTATGTATCTTACATTGCATGTATCTTGTGGATCTCATTTTTCCAGCTTTATTTCTTCAAACATCACTTATCTTAAGTACTATTCCACTTTAAAAACACCAGTTTTATTTGTGAACCGCTTATGTGCTGACTGAGTGCTAGAATGATGAAGTCACAATAGATTCTGGCATTAAATGGACATTACTTAATTTCCATGTTTTGCTTAGGGCCATAGTCACATTAAAGTGGGATAGTATTTTTCAATTTATAATAACCATTTTCTTTTTATTACTAAAACTAACCATTTAAATTGTTTTAATGCAGAGTTGATTAGGATCAAAGGAGCATAATTTTTTGTAATGAAAAACATAATTTGGTATATTTTTGCATCTATCCGCGAATATAAGAAATTCTCACATAAATTTATGCGCATGTCGTAAAAATGACAATTCTGTGTCTGTAGTCGTGGTATGTCACTCTGCAACTGTTAATGCAAATCCGCTTTTAGCTGAGTTCTGTCTAGATTCTCCTAGAAGTTGTTTGTAAAACAAAGTAGCTAAAGAATCTAAAACATCTATTAATAATAAAGTGCATAAGTAATCTGATAGTAAACGGGACAAGAGGGAGCATTAAAAGAATTTGATAATTTTTGTATTTTTTAGGAGGATGTAGATGACAGATGGACTCCAAGAGGATCTCCCAGAGAACTACGAAGCCATTACAGGGTAACTAGGAGGAAACAACATTGGTCCAGATCAAAATGTAACAGTACCATGATAATATGTGAATGGACTAGGTGTGCGCTTGTGTTTGTTAGACGATGTATGAATGAAATTAGATAATTTGATTGATTTAATGTCAATATAATTATGTTGTCTGTACAAGTGCTTATAAATAATATGTGAAGCTAATATAATAAAAAAAAACTCGCTCAAGCATTCACTTGCTTAAGGGGTGCAGTAGTATTGTATAACAACTGCATGCTTAGTTTTAGGTGTTTTTGTATCATAATAACATTAAAACTAACATTCATGATGATTCTCCTGTAGGCAGAGCTTAAGTAGCTTAACGAAATTAAGTAATCGGGATGCATCATGGACTGACATTTTATGTTCAATGTAGAGAGTTTCCCTCGATTGAACTCATGATGATGGGTTGTCGAGATGCGTGAATCATTTTGAATGTGGATGTCGATTTTGTGATTGTATTATTGTTTATTGAATTGTAATTTGTGATTGTTGTACTGTTTCATTGTAATTGCACTGAGTGGCAAAAAGGTCTACAGCTGTAATGCCACTCACTATTTTGTTTTTATCAAAATTAAGTAAATAAATAATGAATATTAAATAAAACATGTCACTACTATATTGTTGCATTACTAATATATTATTAATTGATTGACAGTCAAAGGAAAATTAAGAAGTATTAAAATGCCTCGAATTGTTTACCCTGAAAGTGAAGACTCAGAGCCAGAAAAGTTTTCACGAAGGTACTTACTTGTTTCATTCTGATATAAACTCGACATTACTATTATTCATGCCTATTCATTAATTTATTTTAATTATTTTGGTGACTTTTCATTTATTTTAGACGCCGTCCAATGAGAGTGTTCTTTAATGATGATGAAGGTATGGAGAGACGTAGAGGTCGTTCGGCAAGATCTACGTTGAAGAGGGAACTACGGCCTCTTCAGCCAAATAATTATATGGAGGATAGTGACAAACCATCACAGGAAGTTGAAAATCGTGAGATTATAGCATCACCTTTAATATGATAAAAGGAGCTGTTGATTAATTATCAAATTATCATAAAATTATTGATCATTTTAGATGTGCGCAGAAGTGGCAGACAACGAAAATTAATACACCATACATTCAATGAAAGCTGGATTACAAATGAGCTTAAGGTTAAGGGATACCCGAGGTTATTTGGACAGTTTGGCAGGTTGTCCCCGTCTCCATCCTCATCCGAGTCTTCCAGTGAAGATGAAAGGCCACAACCAAGTCGCAGAATTGTAAGTAGAATTCCCAGTCTCTTTTCTTTGCGAGATATATGGGAAATGAATTTGCTTTATATCATGATAATTTTAGTAACAGTAAGTTTATTGATATGAGAGTACAGCGCACAGGATTTATCGGGTTGACTGTAAGATATTGCTTTTGCAATAAGTCCGCCTTTTGGCCCACTGCCATTGTCTTGTTTTTGTAACTATGCATGTTTCCTCTGGCCAATAAAGATTTATTTATTTATATTTACACTGTGTTTTGTTGCAGAACAAACAGTTAAATGGAAGGGGTGATTCCAATGAAGATTATATAGTTAATGGACTTAGAAATACTAGAAGGATGATGACTCATTCCAAAAATATTAAGAAAGAGAATCAAGTAGAGGATGAAACTAAAGGAGAGATTGAAATGGGTGAGAAGGCAGAGGAAGGGGAAGAAGAAGAAGCAGTCAGTAATGCTAAGGAAGAAGCAGTGGAGGATAATGAGGGGGAGGGGAATACTGAACACAAGGTGCAATCTGATGACAATAATGAGACTGAAACCGTTGCTCAAACCTCTACAATAAGAAGTCTTCGCAGGAGAAGAGTTAGAACTTGTGATGCAGATTTCGAAGCGCCCCCCATTAGACATAGAGGAAGACCAAAGAAGAATCAGGCCAACCAAAGAGATTCCAGTAAGTAATATTCTACTGTAGTACAGTACACACTATCCCAGATTTATTTTATTATTTTAAGTAGTTTTGTGTACTTAATTATATTTTTTCTTTCCAAATAGGGAGTGAATCTGAAAACAGCTCGGATTCTGACAGTGAGACTGATGTAGGAAATCAGTTAAGAAGATCCAATAGAACAAGGAAACCAAGAACCGCATATATTGAGGCGCCTGATTGCAAAGGTATCATCCTTATAATAAATTCACTCTACCAGCCTGTCAACCTCCTCATTATTATATACAGGGTTATTGGTTCCACAAGTCAGATATTTGGTGAGGTGATATGAAAAAGAGTCAATGTCCAGAAATTGACCCTTTTAAAAAAATCATAGTCAACAATTAAGGCTTTCTATTAAGATCTCGATTGGGGTTTTTGAATTAAAATATAGTGAAAATTTGGTTAAAATACATTAAAAATAAAAGAATTCTAGTGAATATCAAATATCTTTAAAAAAATGACCCATATTGTGTCCCTTTTCACATGCTACAATGAAGCCTAAATGAGGTCTTACCAATTTGAGTTAGAAAAAACACTAGATTTCTTGGCGATTGGGTCACAACATCCGATCCAGTGATTCGCCAGAAAATTGAAATTGCACTACTAGTATTTTTGATTTGTTAGGTCAAAATCTAATTATAGTAGTACATAGTTTTGAGAGATATTGCCAAAAAACCCAAATGATAAATTTTTGTATTCAATTTTCAAGAGGTCATATCTCCACAACAGTGAGTTTTTGGACATGCATCCATTGACCTGTATCACCTTACCAGATATCTGACATACGGAACCATTCAAACTGTAAATATACAGCATCTATGATTTCAGGTGATACTTTCCAAATACGAAAGAAGCCTTATACAAGAAAAACGTACAGCCTTAGGGAACGAAAACAACCTAAAATATTAGTTAGATGTAAGTCGTGTTAGCAATATGTTATACAAAATAAAATGTTCCAAATCCTATTTCTTACATATTGATATTATTAACTTATTCATTTCAGCTCAAACATCTTCATCCAATAGTTCCTCTACAGACACGGAAGAAGAATTAAATGTTTCTGTAAAAAATAAAACTAAAGCAAGGTAATGATACATGTAGTACAAGTTATACATTCTGCTTAATTTATAGGATAATATAATGTCTTTATAATATTTACAGGCAAAAGATTAAAGCTTTCGGAGAGCAATTTGATAAAACTTTGAAAGATATACAACCAATAGAATTAGATGGTTCTGTTAGGTTTTCATCGGTAAGTACTAATTAAGTTTTGTTATTACATGAATATACATAAATATGTACATGTATAGCCCAGTAAATAAGGCATACTTTAATGTATTTGGTGTGAGACATAAGGGTGGGTAGTTTCATTGTATATTGCTCGGGCTAGGCTTGTAATGTAAGGTCCAAGCTTGCAACCATCTTTACCAAGCAACATACCAAAAAACTACCTGATCTTTCTCATAACAAAGTAAATATTTACATTTGCTGTGCTAGTAATTGAAATTGAATTTATAGAAAGTGTACTTATATTGGGTTTGCAGTAATGACTATATCAAACTAGTGTATCTTTGTGTGTGAGCAGTGCTAGTGTCACCTGTATTTTATAGACCAATATGATGTCACTTTTTACACTATGGACTTTTTGTTCCCGAAATCATCGCCACGATATAAGACAGTCTCGTAATTTATTTAGGTTGGAGGTCTAGATGATCACATCCGATGTCTCCGTGAGATGGTTCTCTTCCCACTAATGTATCCGCAAGTATTTGAGAAATTTGGAACTCAACCGCCACGAGGAGTTCTCTTCCACGGTCCTCCTGGTACGGGCAAAACATTACTCGCTAGGGCTCTCGCCAATGAATGCTCCCTGCAAGGTGGTCAGAAGGTGTCATTCTTTATGAGAAAGGGAGCTGATTGTCTTAAGAAATATGTGGGAGAGAGTGAGAGGAATATCAAACTATTATTTCAACAGGTATGACATCATATTAATGATGATAATGATACAAATTGTTAATATAATTTGTACAATATTGTTGTGTGTATTGTTACCAGGCATCTAAGATGAAACCCAGCATCATATTCTTTGATGAAATCGATGCCTTGGCTCCAGTGAGGAGTGTACGACAGGAACAAGTACACACCAGTGTTGTGGGGACTCTGTTGGCTGAGATGGATGGAATGTGTGATAGAGGTTCAGTTATTGTCATTGGAGCCACAAATAGGCTGGATGCAGTGGATCCAGCATTACGGAGAGCTGGCCGTTTGGATCGGGAATTGCATTTCCCAGCTCCTGCTGCACCGCAGAGAGCTGATATTCTGAAGGTTCACACTAAACACTGGCGTCCTCCACCTAATGACCAATTCATTAAACATATGGCAGAAATCACTGTTGGATACGGAGGTATGTTTCCTGTAATTTCAAGTTATGATTGAATTACAATGTTTTGTGAGAATATCTATTAACATAATGTTTATTTCAGGGTCTGATTTAAAAGCTCTTTGTTCAGAATCTGTTTTAAGAGCACTGGAGCGAACTTATCCACAAGTTTACAAATCACCATATGCCCTTCTTATTGATCCTTACAAGGTAAACCATACAGCCATCATAAACTGTTCTGGTGACATTAACGCTAATTATAAATGGTGACCGATTTGATAATTCATAATGATGTATGCATTGTAAATCTGTCCAGGTGGAGGTGACACTAGAGGACATGGTGGGAGGAATGCAGTCTCTTGTCACAGCTGGTTCCCGTGTATCTCCTCCTGCATCGAGAGCTCTGTCTCCTTATATCCGTCCTCTACTTACAACCACAGTTCACCAGGCACTGGCGGCCGCTCTCAACGTGTTTCCCTATGCTGACAAACAAATGGCATCTCAAGGGTAAGCCATGTACATGTATATAGTCAGTCATTAGATCTGTTTACTATATGTATGAGTATGCATTTGTTTTATCTATCTTTGTATTGTATTGTATTGTGGTTTTAACTTCCTACAGTGCAACAAACATATTCAACCATTGTGTTTCATCCGTACTTCTGGTGATGGGTGAATGTGCAGCATCACACATTGGCCCTGCTGTCCTCTCGGCCATGGAACATTGTCCTGTGAAAGAGATCAGCCTGGCAACATTGCACCAAGGGCTGTGCTACACACCTGAGCAGGCTATCCTTGCTGTAAGCGTCTCTCAATATCATTTTTGGAAAATACTGTTTTTTAAAATTCAGTGTTATTTCTTTTATAATTTATTTTATTTGTTTGTAGACATTTGCAGACGTCCGTCGTAGTGGAAGTGGGTCCAAGGGTTGCATTGTGTATGCCCCGGAAGTAGACTTACTTTGGAGACAACTAGGAGAAGGAGGGACAGCTCTTATGTTACACCAGTGGAGAGAAATCTCCATGAATGCTAACTGCCTCTTGCTTGCCACATATGATGGAGATTATGAACTGCTGCCTGATCAAGTATATACAGCACAATCAATTACCTCACATATTATAAAGTGTGGGACACTGACATATTATCAATTGATTGCTAACAATGGAAATACAATCATTAGGTGTATTCCTATTTTTTTTTAGATAAAGTCCCTCTTCCCAGCTTACAAGGATTGCATCTTCAACATTAAGGACCCGTCACCCACAGAAGTTTCAAACTTCTTGAAACCACTCTTCTCTGTGAAAGCCTTGGAACTACCTCCAGTACCTAAACCATCTAATCTCTCCGAACTACCTAAAGGTGAATATATTTTTATCTAACCCACAGCTGTTGGCCATTCTGTAGTTAGTATCTGAGAACTAGTAGTTATCTCATTACATTTTATTGTTCCCAGCTCCCCCACCTCCACCTCCTCAGCCCTCACAACAAGAGAAGCGCAAGCAAGAGCGCAGGGAAGCTCACATCCTCAGAGAGTTGAGGATTTTCCTCAGAGATGTCTGCAGGAAGCTGGCAGCCAACAGAAGATTCTACAAGTTCACTAAACCTGTTGATTTGGAAGAGGTAAGGGTTCCACTTTGCTACAGATACCAACATTATAAATATTGTAGTAGACATTGCTGGAGTGGGTGCTCCTAGGGCTGTTTGGATTTGTTTCCATTTATAATTAATGTAATGATATAATTGTAGGTAACAGATTATTTGGACATAATCAAACAACCAATGGACTTAGAAACAATGATGACTAAGGTGGACATGCACAAATACAACTGCGCTCGTGACTTCCTTGAAGACATTGACCTGATATGTGCCAATGCATTAGAATATAATCCTGATAGGTATGTCACTTTATTTCTTCTAGTACACCCTCCTCACTTACTCAATACCTAACATGTCTAATAGGTTTATCTTCATCAACTCAAATCACCATCACACCACCTCCTGTATGTGGCATGCATATATGTAGTTTAGATTATACTTTGTATTCTTTACATCTTCATCATTCAATCGTCACTGTTTGTTGTTGTGTTAATGTACTTACTGTGTTTCCATGGACATCTCACAGTTTTCTCATACGTGTGTGTATGCGTGAATGTGCGCATCTGTCTGCCAACTTATCATAACTTCATTGTGTATCATTGAGCATACAATAATGTTGCGTTCATTACACTTATGTGCGCTTATGTGTTTTACTTGAAAAGTGACTATTGGTGAGTTGTCAATATGTGAGACTTGTACTCGTCACTAGGTGCTTATTTGAATTGAATTGCAATGTGTGTTTTATGTATGAATCATTATTGTTTCCTCCATCCTTCATGCTTTCAATAGAGTAAAGGGAGTCAATAGGTATGAGAACATTAAGTAATGATGCATGCTTTCAAGTAACCATCTCTGTTTTTCTCTAATATGTAGTCTTATCTCTATATATTTCTGCAGTACCTACCTTATGTTATTATATTTGCACAGAACTTCATCAGACAAACAAATCCGCCATGAAGCATGCTCTCTGCGTGATCATGCTCACGCTCTCATTGATGTAGAGATGGATAGTGATTTTGAAGAAGAATGTCGGGCCATAGCTGATAGGCGTGCTGCTGATGGATCTGTGCCAGATAAGGATCTCCCTCACTTCATATTTACTCCGGCCAATCACACATGTAAGTACCTATTTATCCAATGAATAGTACAATTATGACTGCTATATACTATTACAATTGATAAAACATTCAAAACTATGGAAAAACCCTGATCCTGTCCATTCGGTATGGAGATAGGGGTATTTTGTATGTGAAAATACGGGGACCTATCTAACTATGACTATTTTCCATATTAATTCTATGTTATGTATCATATGAATACATGGAAAGCGAAGTAATTCAGTGTACATTCTCCATATTGTTATAGTGCAGTAGTATGTAGTAGTTCCTAACTTTATGTAATTAATGCATTTGATTTTTACAGTGGATAATGGTGTGGCTTCGGCAACTTCATGTAACACCATTTCTCCTCAAACAGCTGAGAGTAACACTGAGACTCATTTGGTGGAAGGAAGTGCCTGTGTAACGGATGGTCTACTGTCCACTGGTAGGAAGCGAAAGAAGAGGAAGAAGGGATCACTATGGTCTAAGGGAATTGCCAAAAAGCACAAACCCTCTGGCACTCCAAAGGTATAAATTAATTGAATTGTATGTAACCTCTTCAATGAAAAAGTGGTTATAATATGTAGTTACTATTTAATAAATGATTTCAGGAAACGAACGTACCTATTATCACTGACGAAGAATCTAAGGAGAATAAACCTCTGTGTGAGTCCCCCGTGGGGGAAGAGAGTGCGGGGATTAGAGAGGAGAATAAATCCTTAGAGGGCACTAGTCCCACCACAGCTGCAGGAGCAGGGAGTCCCACAGGGAGAGGAGACGTGACCTCCAATGGTGTGAGGAAACTACATCTTGATGATGTGGAAATGTTGCTGGATTCCAACACAGTGGACTCTGTGCCCAGTGGCAAAGCTTTAGATAAGTTAGTGAATACAGTAAAACCCCAATTTGCCTTCCTTAATCCATCGTTTTCCTCAAATTTACGTCATAAATCTCCAGTCCCCATACCCCTCATACAAAAGATGCCGATTTTTCCTCCATTTACATCAGCCTGGAAGTTACTTTCCCACCTTATACCTTTTTTTAATTGTCCACACCTCTAAAAATCGCGAATATGAATTATTATTTTTTTCTCTTGAGTCTCTTATTTATTTATTTATTATGACATAAACGGCCATATGACCTTTGAAAATATACACAATATAATTAAAAACAACAAAAATTTCTCATAATGGGTAGCATAAGCGAATGTAGTACTAAACAAAAAAATCATATAAATACATCTACACTTATATAAAATGGATAGTCATTTGTTTTTCTTTGCAACGAATAGGCTTCCAATCCGTAACTCTGATTAAACAATGTTATACCTCTTTAGAAAGCTTAAAAACACGCGGGTGACATAGGCTATAAATATTTCCAATATATTAATCGACAACTTCAGAAAAAGGCTTTAAATGGCATCCTTTTCAAACGAAATTCTATAATGAAGGGGAACCTATACGATGTATCGCCATCCCTATTACTCATGTTTGTCCCTTTCTCTCTGTAACTGTCATAATCTTACAAAAAACGTAAAAAAACATTCATTATATCTGTTCAGAATAAATCATTGTCAGACCTCATACTTTGTGAAAGTTTGCTATAAAACTATTAGATTAACTTAGATGACACACACTTTCCAATATTCTGAAATTTAAGGAGAAATATTCATTTTCAATAATAATGTTTTGTAATATATAATCTAAGGTTTTGTATGGAAAATGCTGTGTCATGTCAAAAACAGTGCGTGAAAAAACATACTATTCAAGCATTTTTACATGCCATGGGCTGGAGAAAAATACAGCAATGCTTAGTATAAGAATTAAATTAAGTTTTAACATAATAAAATGATCTCCCGTTATGATAAAATCACTGTGTATCATGAATTCCATTTGCCCGAAATTTGCTTATAATAGTAACACGATTCGACGCCATTTTGAAAATATTTTAGAGATGTCTGGAACTTATAGTGGTGTTCTAAGTGCAAAAAAAAACGTTGTAAAATTAAAACCAAAAAGCGATTAAAATCCTTATAAGCTTTTTTTATAACGCTTTAGGTTTATTCTTCTTCTTCAATAGCTTATTTTAAAATTGATCGATTTCGCTAATATTAATTAAGAATTGATGTTAGCAAAAAGATCTTAAGTCACATTTTGTCCAGCTCTAGCCAACGGGAGACACCAAGAGTTGTCATGAAGATGAGTGGATCCAAGGGTTGTGTGTGGTCATGTTTGGTATCATATGAAAGGGCGTTAAAAAATAAATTCAGATATTAAATCACATTTTGTCCAGATCTAGCTAACGGGAGACACCGAGAGATGTCATGATGAGGGGATCCCAGGGTTGTGTGTGTGGTCATGTTCGGTATCATATGGAAGGGCGTCAAAAAAGCAATTCAGACCTCTACACATTAAAATGTATCACATAATTTTTTTTTTTTTTTTTTGACGGTTCCACACAGATTTAGGCGTAGCAAGGCACGTTGGGTCAGCTAGTACATAGATATAGTGCAAGGTCGATAATAATATTAAATCTCCATATTCAGTTTTAGTTTTTGTTGTGATAATTAACTTTTATTTTGAATCCAGTTACTTTTATTCTCTATGTATGAAAAGTATTCACATAATAATGATTTCATTCAAATACTGCATGCCCTAGTCTCCATAGAAGATGAAAGAGCCTTTCCTCACTTTTACACTTTTTCTTTTCTGTCCTGTACAAAAACGTTAATTGGAGTTTTCATTGTACTTTCATGGACAACATAATATAGTACTAATACATTTGTTACTCTAATTATTTTTCAGATAGGTTATGTATTTATGTAATATGTATTTATGATTTCAGTCAGATGTCCCCCTCCCGTGACAGTGATAGGCGCAACTCTGGTCTATTGTCAACATCGACCCCTAGAAAGAAGTTGTCTAGTCACGAACATTCCTCCACATCAGGTAACAACATCACCTCACATACAGCCTTCTACCTTATACAAACTACATATATGTTGTACTCAATACATTCATTAAATAAACAACTTGAGGTGAACCTACCAGCGGGTTGGTGTTTTAAGCTACTGGCACCAAGTCATTATAATGTAAATATGTATTTACTTTTTATTTCAGATCCGAAGATTATTATAAATAGGCTAGAACTTGAGACTGCCCAGAATAAATGTTTGAAGGCACTGAAAGGCATAAGACTGAATCCCCTCCTAGAATTATATAGTCAACTGGAAAGAGTTGTGAAGCTTTACAATACACAACTCGACAGGTCCAACTTGCCTTCTGAATTACAAACTACTGTTGATAAGTTTATACGTACTCTGTCATAACCATTACGTAATATAACTTGTAGTACTTTCAATTCATTTCCTTTTCCTTATTGTATTGTAATGTAGGCATTTATTATCTCATTTTATTTAAAAGACTGATGTTGTATTTTATTATTGTAACCCGAGGTAATTAAATGTAACACAATTTTGGTACTTAAATGTAGGCAAATATTTTTTTAATTATGTTTTAATAAGTAATATTGTATTGTATGTTTGATTCCAAATATTTTTTGTGATTGTTCAATGTATGTATTAAGTTATAATACTCTTGTAGGCATAGTGCATTGTATAGGACATAATATTATGTATGCATTTGTATTGAACCTTATTGAAATGAATTATACAGTTAAATGAATATACTACATAGTATGTAAGTATTGCAAATCAATAAAAAGATGTATAAATATTGGTGGGTTATCTATCACACTACTAGTACTCTCCATATCTCCTCAAACATCTAATTATCCTATTGCATCTCTATCTCCACTAATCGCCTTATACTGTGAATCAAAGTAGGGGTGGACGTATTGAATATCTAAAAATTTAAAGCTGTGGAGCTGTGTGTGGAAAGCATCATTTGTAATGCAACTTACTACCAACAGGAGAGACTGATGACTTTGCTTAATTTGGTAGTCCAGAAGAAATTCCGGGTAAAAATCTATACAGAGCTGAAGTTGTATCTTAACTATTTTATCTAGTGTTTATCTGTACGTAAAAAAAGAGATTCAGCAACATACATTATCAGCTCATCTATGAAAATAAATGTGGACAGGTGGATGTCAGGAAATTTCTCTGTAACACACATTGAAGAATCGTAAGGTGGTAATAATCATAAGTGTATATAGTGAAGATCGTCAGCTCAAATGTGGGGTAAATTCCTTCAAAAGATGTTTCTTTCAAAATCATCTTTTTTTATGATTGGAGATATATCTAAATTATTGTAGGTATTGAACCGGATTCACCTGCATTGCACACACTGAAATGCATTACAGCTTTTTCTCAACAGAGATGAGAGGCATCTTCATTCACATAGTGAAGCGTTACGTGAACTCCCTTGGGGAGGAAGCAGGATGGGTGTTCTGACGCTTAGGAGTTGGCTTTGGCTGGCTTAAGTGATCACTTTATGGCTAGGGCAACGTTCACCCATTACAGCAGGATGTGTTGGGTGTTGTTATTTTGGGTAACCAAATGAAGAAGGTCAAGATGTAGTTTGGTTTCAAATTCAGAAACGATAGTAAATAGCGCCGCAGAAAATATTTTTCAAAGAAAAATGGGTGAAATGAAATTTTTTTATGAAACAATGGCATTTATTAGATTTTCCTACTGAAAATTTATGATATGATGGGAAGGTGTGAGTTAATAATGTGATTTTTTCACATAGTATGAAAAAGTAGGTATATTCCACTCTCTGGGGGGGCTGCCCCCGCTTGGCGACGCCCATGCTAGTATATATTACTATTTACTGGTACCCAAGGAACCTATATAAAGGTTCCCTACTGGTACCTATATCCCTATATATGATATCAATGTTTAGGCCATTTCATAAATAAATTCTGGCAACACTTTCGTTAAATGTCAAATACTCATGAAACCAATACTACCTAGAACAAAAGGCTATGACACACAACCCAAAATGGCGGCCGACGGGCCTAAGCGAAATGTCAAATCTGGGCTTGTGTAGAGTATAAGTCAGTGTTCTTCTGCGATTTCTGTCCTGAAAATGTCATCCAAGCGCCAGAATTCTCCATTATTAATGAAATAATTACATATGATAGTGGAAGATGGGAGTTATTTTAAACAAAACAACATTTGACTTTCGACCAGTAGACCTTTAATAAGAAAATGTTCATCAATACCACACAATTTGCAAAAGATGTCACCAATAAAACATATAATAACTACAATATCTCCTTAGATCAACTCTAGGCTTTGAAATAAAGAATAATTATACACCTCATTACATAAAGTAATGTAAAGGAAGGATATATATACTTATACGATACAAAATACCCACGACTATACCGGTACACAAATCGACCTAACCTCACATCAAAATTAACAAATAAATGTCAACGATAACACGCGTACACATTATAAGACACAGGGATAACGTTTTATTATCATAAATAATCGAGAAATATCATTAGATACCCTCGAATATTGGTTTGGAATATATTTTTTTCCGGTGAATAGCGCGAAGCCATCTTGATCGCAGCACAGAGTCTTTTGGGAAGATAAAAACACGAACTTTTGGTCCTGAGGCGTAATTTCCTTTACAATTTGTAACACAACACTTGTTCACCATCGTAAGCAATGTTTTTAAACCGTATTTAGTCTATTTAATCACTGTTATACAACAAATATAGCGTATCAACGAAGGGCGACCGCACGTCCGCCATACAAAATCAACGGAAATACGTTATGGCAACGGCCTATGATAGGCCCCTTGACGAAGAATTTACCGCTAGGGGCGCTGCTAGTACCACGGCTTTATACTATAGGTGGTATTGATGAAACACGAAGGTAAAGAGAAGTGTAGTGTAAATCCGTGTAATACGTAATGTGTATTATTGTGTTGTGTTCTGTGCACTCGGCTGCCCCGTGGACGTAGAACGGATGCGCAGCTCGCTCGGTATCCAGTCCAGATCACAGAACACATATGTCCAGATTCCAGTTGCTCAATTGAATCCGGGCAGAGTCTAGTTTTCTCACACAGTTAGTGAACACGGAGTTTGTGAAAATAGTTACAATAACCATGCCCGTTCGATTCCAATAGTTACTGGCAGTGGGTACTCAGCTTGCTGTGCATATAATCCCTTGGCCAGGAAAGAATAATTATCTCAAGCCACATTAAATTGGCCATCGATCATCCAGCCTTTTGTTTATGTATAGGGTTTCTCTATAATTTAATTAATGAACCAGACAGACTGGCCTGACCAGCGCTCAGATATCTGTAATAATATTATTTTCTCATGTAAATATTTTCTACCCAATTAAGGGAACAAACATTATTGTAATTTGTATTTTCTTCTTCAGGCATGAGATTTGAATCGAAAGTCGAAAAATGTCGTCTTTTAATAAAGAATCATATTCCTTGGGATCAACTCAAGGATATCAAATGGATGAACAACAAGCCATCACCTAACCAAGCTTACAATCCTACAGAAGTATGTATAGCTATACCTAGTTTGTCCTTATATTTAATTATAGTATTTACCTACTTACTATGTTACTTTACATTTCATGTCAATCTCTTAGACTGGGTGTCTACATATATGTACTTATTAAATTATTATTCTCCAAGTTATCAAAGTACCTACCTTAGGTGCATATTCCAATGGTAGGCAGGTTATGTTATATGTAGGTATACTCGCTAAGTTGAGATACACTTTGAACTCGTGTTTCTTTTTTAGCTTAAGTACCTATTATAATAATTTACTTAGCAATGTATTTATTTATTTGCCTTTGAATTATCTTGTGTTTGGATTCCAGGTGGAACATATTGCCAATGTAATAACTCATGGAGTGTGTACAATGCCCAGCCTGCTGGCTACTTGTGAACTGTTGCGGAGGTCTTGCAACATCTCGCAGTACTTGGCAGCTGGCATCTATGGAGGTGCACTCACAATGCTGTTTGCTGTCTCTACAACTTTCCACTCGGTCTTTTATTGCAATGGCGAATGGTACTTCTTTCTTCAATATTTCTTTTATTCTCTTATCTTGTACTATATGTGTAGGTAGGTACCTACTCCCTTAATATCATTAACAAATTTCATTCATTATTCTGCATACATTTTTAGTAATGGATTTATTTATATATTTGTCTCTGTATGTTTACTGCTATGAACATATGCTGGCAATTTATTAGTTATATAGAAACATCATTTACTATCACCTCCTACTGAATTACTTGAGAATACTTTTTTGCTTCCTTGCTACGCCATATATTCTCCTGTATGAGTGAACTAATACTAACTTGTACATGTGTTATCTTGCTTGCCTGTTTACCTACAGATTACATTTTCTATTGCACTTTGAGCGACAGTGACCTATAGTAGAGATTATAATAAATATGTAGGTATGGTTAATCCATAGCTACATAACTAATGCTGTAACGTAATTATTCCAGTCAAATGAGAAATGTCTTACATCGCTGTGATCGTGCCATGATCTATGTATTTATTGCTGGCTCCTACTTTCCTTGGCTGACCATTGGCTCCCCTAAGGGCTCCATTTTAGAAGAAATGCGCTGGATCATATGGCTACTGGCAACTTTGGGAATAGCGTACCAGCAAATGTTCCACGAGAAATATAAAAGATTAGAGACTGTATTTTACCTCATGACTGCAATAGGACCATCAATAGCTATTGTTATGTCTGATGTGAGTATGTGGTGATATAGTAGTATGTGTTATTGAGAGTTGTACATACATATAATACATAGATAATTGAAACATTTTATTTGTTCTGATTGCAGCATGAGTTTTCTGGTATGGGAGAGCTGAAGTTGGGGGGGTTGTTATACATAATGGGTGTATTCTTCTTTAAATCTGATGGAGTGATTCCCTTTGCACATGCAATATGGCACATATTTGTGGCAATAGCAGCTTCCATACATTACATGGCCATCCTGAACTATCTGTATCCTGAGTTGCAAACTATCGCACTTGGAGAAGACTTAGCATCGCCCATAGAATTACTTCACAATCATTTAGAATAATGAATCTCAGTGTGATATTATTACAAATTATTTACTCTGACTTACTTTATATGCATATTGGTAGTAACAACTAGGTTACATATTTCTCTTGTAGAAACATAACATTTTACTACATATTTTTGTAATGTGATGTTAAATCCTTTGTATAGATGAGTTATATTTTTTATTGAAGTTAATTATGTAGATTATTATGACTGATATTATCAATTATTATTTCCCAGTGTATGTTACAATATTGTTCAACTCTTCCACTATTGGTTACTTATATTACATACATATGTAGTACACCTTATAATATAATATATAGTAGTGCCAATGGGGTTTTGTCACCCTCACATTATGTAGTTAGTGTACTACCAGCAGGACTAGTACTACTATACGAAACCCGATACCAAATAATATTTACATAGTATTCCACTTGTACTCTATTAAACTTGCAATCATTTGGATATTAGTAAAGTTGTCACTTTATTTCTAACAATTGTAGATATTCCTACTGAATTAATTATTATTATCTAGGTGTCATTGTAAGGTATTTGTTATTCTATATATACATACTTAACTAAAAGTAAATCTGTACCTTACATTTGAGGATCTGTCGATTAAGTAATGTGACTAGCAGTAGAATATTATTATTATGATACGTATGTATTTTGTTTGTCTAAATGATTGATGTACTTAGATTGATTGGGCGTGTTCCATGCAAAGTGAATGAAGGGGATGTAGTGTAAGTAATATGAGAGTAATGTAACGTAACCATGACCTGATTATACTCGCAGGGAATTGAGTTGAATCCCAGTCAATGTGTTCTATTTAGCATTAGAATAATATTATTGTCTCAATGTGTACCTGATTTGTATGTTATACTTACACACCATATTAGATTATATATGTAGATAGTTTTATATCATATTAATTTGATATGTACATTATTATTATTATATACACACGTATGTATTATTCTATGAAATTATTATTGTATTATTTAGTGTGTGGTTTATTATTTTTATATTAGTGAGTTAATTGTGTGTCTCTTCCTGTTGAAATAATTACATAATATTACAATGTAATTGTTTGTGTACTATTACACATGTCTAAAATGATATTAAATCTAATATTATGATATGACGTGTTAAATCACATCAACAGACATTGGCAGTAATCCATAATGTATGTTACTTTATTATTTCTCAATTGGATCTTATCCAAAATGCAATAGCACCTAATAATACTCAACACCTGCTCTACTCTAAACAAATTAACTATCCATTGATGCTTGTGCGGAGTGGCTCCCACAGCATACATTCCTAGAAAATGCTATAAAAAGAAAACAATATAAAAAAGAGGCGTTAGGTTCCCGAAAAAGTACGTATCAAAAAAGTAGAGTTACTGCAATTTTTTTATTATATTTGAGCAAAACTGTATTGTTGGAGACCACGTTATAAGAGTGTTACCATATTAAAATAAATTTGGGGTTACGTTGTTCCATATTAAAATGCTTCACTCTCATGGTGAAGAGAAATTTGCAAAAATGTGTCATTCCGACAAATAATTTATAACAAAACAATTAGTATTTACAATAATAATTAATATATTTCTGAATCACTTGCCTTCAGATGGAATATGTGTTGTACTAAAGTGTAGTGTAATAACAGACCTCTTAGAAACAATGAGAGATCCACTGTTGTAGAGCTCCATTAAGAAATGTAAAATATTCATTTCTGAAAGCACTTGTTCAATGTAATCCCTTGTTGACATATTATGTCAGTTTTTATGAGATTGAAAATTTCATTCTGTGATTTTTGTAGATATATTTTCATGTTCTACTAATGCTATGATTAATATTCTAAAGTTCTACTTGGTTCTACTCCTTACATAGAGAACAATGAATATTACATTTGTTGATGTGTAGTGAAATTGTATTTAATTAAGGAGGAATATGGATCATAACAAATTATAGTTAGGTACAGTGATAAGGCATTCTGTTAACACTTAAGGGCCCTTTATTAGCATTTTGTCGATTTCGCTGATTTTGCTGTTGTTTTTGGGAACCTTCCATTCAAAACTGAAGAACTTTAGAAACATTGTGATCCAAGAAAATGAATGCTCAATCTTCTAGAATGTGAATGCAATTAAAAAATAATAAAAAACATTACGGATAATGCAACAGGGTTGTTTTTAAAAAGAGCGTATTTTTCAATATTGAAAAAAGGGGTGAGTTTAGAGCTCTAAGGAAGATGTATCCTCACGTTTTTTTTACATTTTGTTTCGAGATATCGAAACCTTAGGTTGTTTTATCGAGAACGTACAGAAGAAAAGTGCGATTGGTAATTTTTTTTTAAAGATTTTCTGGAAAATAAGTTAATCAAAATTTCAGAAAATTTTGCTTTTTTTAAAGACGTAAAACATTCTCATGTTGTATTTTTATCCAACAAATTAATGTACTTCTGAGTAGTTCATAATGTTTTTAATCTTGCTGGATATTTTAAATTTTCAAAATATTGAAATTATCATAAGATAATATAAACACAAAATGATAATGATAAAAATCAGATTAGTTGGCGACTAATAGCCGTCGCGTGCGGACGTGGAATTTGCTGTCATTTTTTTCGGATGACATTTCATGAATATTTTGTGAATTTAAGAGATAAACACCAATTTAACCGATGTATATCTCTTCCTAATCGTAAAATCTATCAAATGTACATAAGGCAAATGATTATTAACAAAATATAACGTGTAAATTTAGTTTTCAGGATCTGTCATAATCATAACAATAATAATGTCTAATGTCATTATCATGCCACAGTCATACTTCGTCACATGCTAGAGAAAAAAATATCTGTTCCAGTAGTTCGACGCAGTAGGCACTATTAATTACATGAAGCAATATATTCGCAATATTCATATTTATTTATGTAAGCTCTCATCAACTGTATGTGTGTAAAAGATTTCAATGGTAAAAAAGTATAAAGTAGTAAAACATGAAAAAATCTTAGAATTAATGTTATCAATTCTTGACGATTTTCGAGTCTTCGTTATGATAACGATAAGTATGTAAATTGCAAAATAAATACGCAAATAATATGAGTAACACTGATATGATAGAAGATGATGAATGAGATTCTCAAGTTCGCATACTGAGTGGAAGGATAATGAGTTGCGGTAGAGGAGTGTACACGGACTAGCATAATTTTCCACAGGTTGGGAACCCAGAAAGTAAATCCTTATCATGTAAACGCAGTATAGCAATATTTCTTATTGTAATTTTCGGGGAATGGATCGATAATTCTAATCACAAATTCGTATGTAGTTTAAACAATGTATTCCAAATCATTGTTAATGTGGGAACAATTGTATTCTTTCTAAACTACGAAATCGTTTGAATTTTGTTTTATTCGAAAATCTATAGCAATATAAGACAACTTCACAACAAGGTGCATTGTATTTTTTAACTCTTATTCGATAACCTAAAAGTGAATCTAGAATGTTTTTGCGTGTGCTCAGTTACTCTTGTCACTTTTTTCAGTCAATGTCTATAAGTTAAATAATTATAAAGGCGCAATTCCACTGATTCAACACTAAGCTGCGTGCGTAAACCATGCGTCTAAAACGGTGCAATTCAGGAAATATTAGTTTGGCGCGTCATGTTTTTACAAACTTAAAAGTTAATAAAACTTATAAGTCAAATGCAAACCATTTTCCTTATGTCCTGGTAGATGTGCTAATCTTATTTACTGTCTTAAGTTTTGCCTACTTTCCGGGCTTGGAGGCCGTGTTCTAATGGTCGCTTGGGGACCCGACCATTAGACCACGGCCTCCATGCCCGGAAAGTACACATAACTTAGATATGATGACTCCGGCCGTGAAAGCTTCCGCACATACCTTATTTACTGTGTTTTTTCGCCCTCAATGTAATACATAACGCAGATTCCTTATTTACTTTTTTTACCTCAGCCATACCATACAATTGTATGTATTTACTTTATGTATTTAATTTTTCATTCTTCCGGTCCCTGTCGCGCTAAAACCGCACAGATCCAATAATTAACTTATATGCGCATTGTATTTTCGTTTAATGGAAAGACTATAAATTATGTGTATCATGTGTTAATGTTTAAAACTTGCCTCAGTGGGATTGCACCTTAACTCTCTAACTTGTGAAAATACATTCATTCAAACTGATTTCAATTTTGCAAAATATTACAATACGATACTAGCGCCGCGTATCGAAATTTCATTTTCAGTTTGCTAATAGCGGGCTCTTAATAGAAAATATTAGGAAGATTTGCCTCCATTTGAGTAGTAGTACCTATATAATGTGTATACTATTATATTAAATATGTAACTTCTCACCACCACTACGTATTGTATAGACTGCATTCGATATTATTAGTTAAAATATATTTTCTCAAATGATATTATAGTTGAGTTCTCGGGGCCCCCACAGCAGGCATCTGCAAGTTGTATCTTATATAGAGAAGCTGTGAGACAGAATAATATACGTATATAGCAAGTAGTCCATAGTAATCCAATAATTCTGTATTCCATGTTCAAATGAATATATTGTAGTGAAATAGAAGATTTCCATGACATATTGACTAATCTCTTACAGTTACTACTCCGTATTTATACATATATATTATATATTCCTCCATATGATTTATTTATATATTATGCAGAATTCATGAAAGAGGATTTACCCAAGTTATTTAAAATTGCTTATGAAGAGTAACAACTGGTTTGTAGTAATCTCCTACTCAGTTGAATCCATGACTTACGTGGATTCCTACCATGTATTTTAGAGTTTCTACATTTTCATGCAACATGAGTGAAGCCTTCGGTATTCAGAATTGTCACATTCACACCAAGTTTATGATGCAATTCCACTTTATCGAGTCCATTGTGGCTTTGAAATGATCATTTTTGAGAAAATCAATTAAGATTTTTTTATCATGTATGTTAAACGTGGAATCATCTTTTTTTTATAAAGGTTGTATAGATACTGATTTTGCAGTGAAAGTTTTACAGGTGTATTGCCACCATGTTGCGTGTTTAGTGTATAGATATATACATGCTTTGTCACATTGTACTGTCTTCATACTGTAATGCATAATATTATATGTGTATTCATTAAATAATGTTTTTTATTACTTTAGGAAATGATCCAATTAATATATATAATATTATAAATATAAGATACAAATTATGAAATACTCATCTGGGACCAGATTTCCAATGTCCTCTGAGATAGAGTCCAGATAAATATGTCCAAATACCCACTTCAAATAAAAATATGAACTAGGTAGCACGTGAAGTATAATTTACCTCTTATAAGGTTTGAATAAAGAGCAATGTGTACATTACATATTGACAAAGACATTTATTCAGCAAACAGTACATAATACAAGTACATAAATACAAGACTACATCTTGGATACAGGTGTTAAACCAAGAATATGGAAACATTGGGCCATGACTGTAGCAGCCGCTTCACACAATAATATACGTTCCATATTTACCTTCACTATATTGCCAGCTTTATCTTTTTCTACACAATAACAAACGTCGTAAAATTCTGTAAATGCACACGCTATATCATAGAGATACTCGCACAGAGAATGAAGAAACAGATCTGTTTCAATTTTAATAATAGTTTCAGAGAAACGCAGCAATACTTTAGCCAACTTCCATTCCTTCTCATGCTCTAATGACACTGACAAAGTGTGCTTGGCTTTGTTAATGTCCTCGCTAGTTATATTGACATTACGCGCTATTGATTTGATCCTTGTGTAGGCGTACAGTAGATACACAGCAGTGTTACCTCGATCCTCTAACATTTTATCAAATGAGAATACATATTCATTACCTCTATTATGAGAGAGATCTGCATATTTAATACAACCGTAAGCTACAGCCTCTTGTGCAGCTTTGAACTCCTCTTCTGTCAAATGCTTATCTCTCTCTTTTTCAATAAGTTTATCTTTAGCCCTTCTCAAGCCTTCATCCAACAAGTCGACCAATTTAATTGTGTCTCCGGATCGAGTCTTGAATTTCTTTTTATCCTCGCCTAAAACTACTCCAAAGCCAACGTGATCAATTTTTTGATTTGTCAAAATACCAGCCTTCCTAGCGCAAGCCATTATGACTTGAAAATGAGTGGATTGTCCGGAATCTGTTACATAAATGATTCTGTCAGCTTTCTCTTCTAGAATGCGATGTTTGATACAGGCCATGTCAGAGGTGTCGTATGTGAAGCCACCGTCAGATTTAATAATAGTCAGTGGAATTGCCCCCATGTCACCCCACATAATCCACCTTCCTTCATCCTCTTGTAGGAACTGTTTCTCTTTCAGTTCTTTCACAATACTCTCCATACGACTCTGGTAGAAGGACTCTCCTCGTGGTACGATTGTAACATTAAGCCTTTTATAAATGTTTTCAAATTCCTTAAGGGAAACGTCACATATTAATTTCCATGCATCCACATAATCTGGATCCATTGACTGTAGTTTCACTACACACGAATATGCTCGTTTCTTGAATTCTGGCTCTTCATCAAATAACTTCTTAGACTCTTTATAAAACATTTGTAAATCAGAAATAGGAGGAGAGTGCTCTTTATAATCGGGGAACTTGTCTTGCAGGTGAGCAATCAACATCCCAAACTGAGTGCCCCAATCGCCTAAGTGGTTGATGCGGGAAACATTGTGGCCCAGAAACTCAAGTAATCTACAAATACTTTCCCCTATAATTGTAGACCTCAAATGACCAACGTGCATCTCCTTGGCTACATTAGGTGAAGAAAAATCTACCACTATCTTTTCTACTTTTTCCAAAGTCGGAGATTTAACACCGTGTATTAGAATGTTTTGCAAAACATTCTTGGCATAATCCTGGCTTAAGAAAATATTGATGAAACCAGCAGGAGCCACACTTAGTTGTGTCACTACGTGAGATGGAGGGGTATGTTGTACAATCCTTTGAGCGACTTCGCGAGGAGATGCTTTCATATCCCTTCCCTTCAACATCTGACAAATGGCCATAGCAGAGTTACACTGATAATCTCCAAACTTGGCTGAATTTCCTGACAAGGAAATGATAACTGGTGCATCTGGCAATTGTGGATACGCCGCGGCTATGGCTATTTCAAACACTCTAGTTAATTCGCCTTGTGTACTTGGCATGTATTCCACCGACACCTTCTTTCGCTTAGCGGCTTCACATTCGCAAGCAGACTGCACAATAGACAACCTGTGCTTCAGTTTAGTATTTTCAGCCAACAAGCGATCCACAAGTGGGTCATTCAAATTATAATTACCATCTTGCAAGTCTTTTAAATCCTTTTCCAGTTTTTTCACTTCTGCTTCCATCTTTTCTGTGTTTAACAAAATATTTTTAATTGAATCCCCACTCATTATCAAACTCAACGGGAACCAACACGTCAAATAATTAACAAATACCGACTATGACTTATTGTCTCTTAATATACATAAACGGCATACGTGGCTGAATTGATGATTTGAAATGAACGTGCAACCTGTTACGGAAATAGCAAACACTTTTTTATTGACAAATAACCACGAAAATACGCGGCACCGTAATCGAATTTAACTCCGCTCTATATGAAGCACAGAACCACAGAACACATATACTCTCTAACGAGAGAAGAATGCCAACTTCATAGAAAATATATGCAAACACGAAAATGACAGATCTCATCTAGCTTTCTCTCTCATTCATTTCATGCCCACATAAACAATGGCGCCTTGATAAATCGATTATTGGTGTTTTATATGAATCAATACGCATTAGCGATTAAAAATAGTTGTACTCTAATACAAAAGCGGGACATATCCATATATCCCATTTTTACACTACAATACAACTATTTAATCATTAATGCGCACTAACCCTTTGGAAATAAGTATAATAACCAAAGAATTAAAATGCAGCAGTAGGTGGTATGACATTGGCATTTATTGTAAGTAAATAATACACACATATTGTATAAACATTACGTAGAGACAATTAAAAAAGATGTTCAAAAGAACCATTAACAAAAATAATACGAAATAATGAGTCTATCAGAGCGTTTCACCAACTTTTTGATTGAGGAATTTCAGTAAGTAAAGAATGCAGTCGCGTGTCAACATTTCTAGTACAAAATTTGTCACAGATGGCTTTTCCGAACCTAAAGTTTGTGAAATCCAGAATATTTCTCACAAAACTATAACACAAAACAAGTTACACGAGTCTCTGGTCTCGACAATAATTGAATATAGACCAAGTCTCCATCATAGAATTAGTCTCCATTTCTCACACACAAACGAGTACGTAATACGTATATTTCTCCCAAACACAGGATCCCGAAATGATGAATCATATATGTCTCGCAAAAACACAAAAAAGGAGTTTATATTTTACACAAACCTAGTTCAAAACAATGTAATAATACCGATCACGAAACAAATTTTGGAAAGGCGACGCGACAGAAACAGTAAAAAAAATGGCCGCGTGTTGTTTACAAACCATTACAAACGGCATTGGCGTTGTATTGCCAGCTTGCAAAATGTAAAAGACTTGTATAATATTTCTCGAAATCTGGTTTCTTAAAAATAAATAAATATTAATTCACCAATAAAAATATTGCATGATAACATAATAATTCATTTATGTTCTTAATATTCACTGTAATGTTAAGATTTCGGAATTATTTTCATAATCACTAATTCTATTTTTTGCGTCTGTCATACAAATCCCATAAGATCGTGAAAGAGTGAAGAGATGCGATATATATCGCTTACGCATTCCCCGCTGAGCTGCCCAGGCAATACCATGATTATCATCGAAAAGTCCAGCGATGTATTAAGGTGTGGATATACGGGGTCTCAGGAGACGCGCCTCCAGGCACTGACAAAATGGCGTCAGTCTCTTCAGTGAAATACACGACGGGAGATTTTCGTCTCTAGAGACGGCATCTCTAGTAAAAATGGCCGACAATCGCCTCCTGTCATCAAATTCTAAAATACACGGGACTATCTCGAGACGCGAGACTTTGGTCTGTTGCTGCATTCATTCTATTAGTATTTTTGGCGCCATAATGGCGTTTGGTTTTGTGTACATACTCTAGTGTCATGTATTTACGAGTATTGTGATTGAAAAATATAATTATATACCGCTTTGAAATTATTTATCGATTCAGTAATGTACATATGTCGGTCGGTACTTTACTTACATGCGTATGTGTATATTTCCTTTTCTGCGTTAGTAAATGAAATAGAATACTTAATTAGACATTCTTTTAATGTACACCATTCCTATGACATCAGTGACATAAGCCAAAGCAAGTATCGGTATGCACTACATACCCGAAACCGTTGTGAGTAGCGAAATTTTGTTTCCTCCTTATGTTCCTTCGATGAATATTAAAGGGTGAAATGGTAACTACATAGTTTGCTATAAATGTTGTAGGACATGAAGGGAATAACAAAACACGTAATGTTAATGTATTTTTCACAACTGTATTCATATTTCAAATGCAAATGCAACTCTGTTATTAATCCGCCATTATTTAAAAATAATATTATAATTATAATCAACTAACAATTTTATTATTAACAATGTACTAATATCGTCACAATCGCAGGATTGTTTAAAATTATATATCAATACAAATACCACGTGCCCACGCGCGCCAATCCAATTCAGTTGCAAACATCTCCAAGAGACCTCAGATTAAAATTGAACATGTCAAAAGACCGGAGACGCGTCCCCTGAGACGAAAATATGTAAAATACACGACGCGAGACTTGCGTGCGCAGACCGTCTCAGGAGGCGCGCGGTATCGAGAGATATCTCGCGTCTCCGATGTGTTTACACACAAGAGACCTGTCATTTTGGTATCCGGGAGGCCAAAATCTCTCGTGTGTATCTTCGCCTTTACCAACTACACGATATGCTTGTTGGCAAGTACCAAAACCAGAGTTGACTCAGCCTGCACAGAACACATATACTCTCTAAAGGCGAAGATACACACGAGAGATTTTGGCCTCCCGGATACCAAAATGACAGGTCTCTTGTGTGTAAACACATCGGAGACGCGAGATATCTCTCGATACCGCGCGCCTCCTGAGACGGTCTGCGCACGCAAGTCTCGCGTCGTGTATTTTACATATTTTCGTCTCAGGGGACGCGTCTCCGGTCTTTTGACATGTTCAATTTTAATCTGAGGTCTCTTGGAGATGTTTGCAACTGAATTGGATTGGCGCGCGTGGGCACGTGGTTTTTGTATTGATATATAATTTTAAACATTCCTGCGATTGTGACGATATTAGTACATTGTTAATAATAAAATTGTTAGTTGATTATAATTTATTAAAATATTATTTTTAAATAATGGCGGATTAATAACAGAGTTGCATTTGCATTTGAAATATGAATACAGTTGTGAAAAATACATTAACATTACGTGTTTTGTTATTCCCTTCATGTCCTACAACATTTATAGCAAACTATGTAGTTACCATTAATTCAGCCTTTAATATTCATCGAAGGAACATAAGGAGGAAACAAAATTTCGCTACTCACAACGGTTTCGGGTATGTAGTGCATACCGATACTTGCTTTGGCTTATGTCATTGATGTCAATGGTGTACATTAAAAGAAGGTCTAATTAAGTATTCTATTTCATTTACTAACGCAGAAAAGGAAATATACACATACGCATGTAAGTAAAGTACTGACCGACATATGTACATTACTGAATCGATAAATAATTTCAAAGCGGTATATAATTATATTTTTTAATCACAATACTCGTAAATACATGACACTAGAGTATGTACACAAAACCAAACGCCATTATGGCGCCAAAAATACTAATAGAGTGAATGCAGCAACAGACCAAAGTCTCGCGTCTCGAGATAGTCCTGTGTATTTTAGAATTTGATGACAGGAGGCGATTGTCGGCCATTTTTACTAGAGATGCCGTCTCTAGAGACGAAAATCTCCCGTCGTGTATTTCACTGAAGAGACTGACGCCATTTTGTCAGTGCCTGGAGGCGCGTCTCCTGAGACCCCGTATATCCACACCTTAACGAGAGAAGAATGCCAACTTCATAGAAAATATATGCAAACACGAAAATGACAGATCTCATCTAGCTTTCTCTCTCATTCATTTCTTGCCCACATAAACAATGGCGCCTTGATAAATCGATTATTGAGGTTTTATATGGATCAATACGCATTAGCGATTAAAAATAGTTGTACTCTAATACAAAAGCGGGACATATCCATATCATATATCCCATTTTTACACTACAATACAACTATTTAATCATTAATGCGCACTAACCCTTTGGAAATAAGTATAATAACCAAAGAATTAAAATGCAGCAGTAGGTAGTATGACATTGGCATTTATTGTAAGTAAATAATACACACATATTGTATAAACATTACGTAGAGACAATCAAAAAAGATGTTCAAAAGAACCATTAACAAAAATAATACGAAATAATGAGTCTATCAGAGCGTTTCACCAACTTTTTGATTGAGGAATTTCAGTAAGTAAAGATTGCAGTCGCGTGTCAACATTTCTCGTACAAAATTTGTCACAGATGGCTTTTCCGAACCTAAAGTTTGTGAAATCCAGAATATTTCTCACAAAACTATAACACAAAACAAGTTGCACGAGTCTCTGGTCTCGACAATAATTGAATATAGAACAAGTCTCCATCATAGAATTAGTCTCCATTTCTCACACACAAACGAGTACGTATATTTCTCCCAAACACAGGATCCCGAAATGACGAATCATACATGTCTCGCAAAAACACAAAAAAGAAGTTTATATTTTACACAAACCTAGTTCAAAACAATGTAATAATAACGATCACGAAACAAATTTTGGAAAGGCGACGCGACAGAAACACTAAAAAATATGGCCGCGTGTTGTTTACAAACGGCATTGGTGTTGTATTGCCAGCTTGCAAAATGTAAAAGACTTGTATAATATTTCTCGAAATCTGGTTTCTTAAAAAGAAATAAATATTAATTCACTAATAAAAATATTGCATGATAACATAATAATACATTTATGTTCTTAATATTCACTGTAATGTTAAGATTTCGGAATTATTTTCATAATCAGTAATTCTATTTTTTGCGTCTGTCATACAAATCCCATAAGATCGTGAAAGAGTGAAGAGATGCGATATATATCCCTTACGCATTCCCCGCTGAGCTGCCCAGGCAATACCATGATTATCATCGAAAAGTCCAGCGATGTATTACCAACTACACAATATGCTTGTTGGCAAGTACTAAAACCAGAGTTGACTCAGCCTGATATGAAGTGAGGTTATCGCATGGATCTATAATACTATTCTAGTAAACTGGATGGAGAACATAGGTGTTTGTCTATACATTCTGTATGATTCTGGGGAAAATGGCCAGTTAGGCAAAAGAAGCAAAATGGAGGATTTTCCATACTAAACGGGCTATAGGAAACTGCGGTTTTCACATGGATTTTTGATTTTCACTGTTTATATTTTAACCGAAAATGAATTATAGACATCATATTGTCATAATTAAAGGACCAAGGGATGTAAAAAGTGGTAAAAAGTCCATTAATCAGAATTTATGAGCAATTTTATAACACAGGAAACGGCACACGATGGAAGTAAATTAAATTACTTTTATTTATTTTTCTTATTCTTTTTTCAGATTTCCCTTTATTAATTAAACCTTTTGCATAATTTAAGAAAGAAAAAATGGTGAAAAAATGTGTTTTCAGTAGTTGCCTATCACTAATTATGATATTGAATATCACGGATGTGAAGACGTTTTAAATAAGTATATCATTTATTATGTAGGAATTTATTTTTTCATATTTTTTGTTATTTAAAGCTAATGCGTATGTATTTATGAATTTTTGTGCAATGTTTGATTTATGTTGTAATTAATGACAATAAAATAAAAGTTATTTAATTTACTTCCATCGTACGCTGTTTCCTCTGTTAAAAAAATTGTTTATAAATCCTGATTAACGGACTATTTACATCCCTTGGTCCTATAATTATGTCAATATGATGTCTATAATTCATTTTCAGTTAAAATATAAACAGTGAAAACCAAAAATCCATGTGAAAACCGCAGTTTCCTATAGCCCGTTTAGTATGGAAAATCCTCCATTTTGCTTCTTTTGCCTAACTGGCCATTTCCCCTAGAACCGCAATAGTCGGCCAAGAGATGAATCCAGTTTACTAGAAGTATTATACATCCATGGGTTATCGTTATTGAACAAAAGTTTTGACATGCATGACATGAGGTTATGTTGCCCTATGAAAATATAAATCACAGCACACATAATATCATAGCATAATATACTACATTTCGTTTCATCCGTCTTGTCACACTTTTAGCCAGTGGCCAAGTTATATGAAACGCAATGTAGTATCTTTGATTATTGAAGTACCTAATCAAATAATTTTAGTACTTGTATACTATAAATAAATAATCACGATAATGAAACTAAATGAAACCGTCTAACTAAGGAACCTATTCCCTGCGTCTAACGACTCTGCTTTCACCTGACGCCTACTAACCACAGCTACTAACAGGTTTCCTAACGCCTACCGTCACATCATTGTTGATTGTAGTACCGGTGGAAAATGTACCTACCTGGAAAAATATAGCCTTATTTTTTTAGACACCCCTGGGTGTTTTCTTTCCCCATACAAAAATTTGGTGTACGGAAAAATACCAATACCTACTTAGAAATTATATTTATAAGTACGTACTCATCTAAGTCATAGGTGGTCATAGGTACCAAATGTTTCAGGTTTCAGCATATGTAGGACTGTGTAGGACTACTCTCACAACACATGCATCCTGTACTTTTGATATTGAATCAACTTTCAAAATAATAAAATGACAAATCTCCAGGATGATGTAAATTTTTCCCTATGATTTCCTGATGCTTGTGGGAATTGGGAATAAGACAAAAAACTTCATGTAACTATTATTGATGGGGTATGGTATGGTGTGGGTATGGTTCCCATAGTAACAAAATGGTCAACAAACAATATAATGATACATTCCTCGAATATGTTGTACTTCATACTCACTCTGTATTTATTTATAAACTGTGCTGCAACTTATTAAGAAACATGCAGGCAGGATCGTTAAATACATTAAATCTGTTTGTTTAAAATTGCTTTTGATTAAGTGTGTCAGTTTTAAATTACCTACTAGAGGTACAAATTGTGTACTTAAATTACCAATGTGAAACTTAGAAGGCATTAGTTTGTTGTTTGGCTCTTATTAATTGCACTTGGGTACACATTGTATCTAGTTATTTTTCCTTAAATTTTATTTCATTTAATTACTTACTATGAATTCACCATGTCATTTGAAGAATCAATAAAAATATCAGCCAAGATAGATAGAAAGTCCTGGAAAAGTACGCCAAAGCCAACATCAAAAGCATTGTGGATTGAAGATCTAATAGAGTAAGATTGTTTATTTATAGTTATCAAGTAGTTTGTTCCCTGGCAGACTGTATTAATGATTCAGCCATCAAAATGATTATTAGGTACAGTTTTATGGTAACTAGATGACCTTTAAATATAAAACAGCAGGTGCTCATTCACATCCATATGAAATCAAGGAAATTAAATAATAAAACCTAATATTCCTTCACCCTCTCATACATATATCTTGTTATGGATTTGTTTTCTAGTGATTTGAAAGCTGTAAGTGTTGGAGAAGATGACAGCAGTGGATTTGTATCACCCACAGGTGAAGACCCTGTATTTGCAGAAAGTCAAAATAAAAGGTTCAGGTTGGTTACAAATTATCCAGTCGTCTGTAAGTAAATAGTACACAGCTCACTATGTTTTATCTGATGTCAACTACCCATCATATAAATGGAATGATCAAAGAGTTTGTGTATTTACACTCACAATATGATTTTAAAATTAAACTATTATTACACACTCTCAATTACACAATAATTTATAAAAAAAACTCGAGCGCTTTTGCCTCTTGATAGGGCCGAACAATTTTTTTTTTAAATTATTGTGAAAATTGATACTGTGTAATTTTAACATAATTTCTAAATGGAATGATTCTATACGATTAGATATATTTTGATTCCAGAAAGAATGATATTGAGAGAAGAAGATCAATAGCTGGAATAACAGGCAATGTTAATAAACATTATGAGGACAATGTCACAACAGCCACAGCTTTGTCAGCCGATCACATCAGGAGGCGTAGGACGAGAGGTACGGAGTCTGCTGTCTGCTCAAAGTAGTCACACACTATTATTGTATATTATTACATGATACATATTGTATGTTACAGCTAGCAAGTCAACTGGCTGGTTAAGAGATGAATCTGTAGCTCAGGTTGAGGAAGAATATATGCAGTTAGATGAAACGTTCAATATATTAACTAAAGATGTCGATATTAACATTACTAACACCACTCTACGTAATATAAATAATGGTGAGTACCTACATGTACAATAAAATTTAATATTTATTTCTACAAATATAGTGCCATTAGTTCTCTGGTCTACAATTCTGGGTTTACACATCATAAACTGGCCCATTTACTCTCCAATCAGTGGAAGTACCATACATGTTTTTATAATTTACAGATAAAGACGACGATAATTATTGTAGGACACTAGAGTTGCAGAACAAATTCCATAAGCGAACAAGAGCAAAGAGCAGTACAGAATATGAGAGAGTACAATCTAGGTTTACAAAATGTGTATCCTCACCGCATGTTAAAACCAAATCCAAAAAATACCTTAAAAATTCAAATAACAAACACAAACCAGTAACAAGAAATAATGATCAGGCATATTTCCAAATTCCTGAACTACCGCAAGGTACTCTTTTAGAATTAAAAATCTATACAACTTGGGGGGACAACAAATATGTTGGGTTAAATGGAATTGAAATATTTAATGACAAGGGTATGCCAGTTACTATTAAAAAGGTAAGTCTAGGTATATTATTTAGATACATTATGTATAGTTTATGGTAGTTGTTACGAAAAACTGTCGGATTCACTATTCCATCTATAAACTAAACTTGTTTGTTTGTTGAAAGATATGGATGGAGCCTGCAGAGGGGGTCTTAGAGGAAGACTTGGAGTGTAGTAAACTAAAGAATATTATAGATGGAAGAATGAGGACAAGGGACAGCAATCATTTATGGATTACCAAAATGCCATCCCAACCTTACATCCTAAATCTATTATTCAATCAATGTGAAACATTGGCACTCCTTAGAATATGGAATTACAACAAGTCTAGAATACACACTACAAGAGGCGTCAGATTGCTACAAATATTTCTGGACACTAATCAAATATTTTTTGGAGAAATAGCCCAAGCAACTGGAGAAATATCATCTGCATTCGGTGAAGTAAGTTTCTTTATTTTCTATTTCTATTCTCCCATCGTACTTCATTACCAAGTGATGTGCAAGTTTATTTATTTTGAACCAACCAAATTTGAAGCGTTATCATAATTCACATCCCAAATTTCCAGTTGTTTCATACTATTCATCGTAAGATGTTTACAGATACTATGGGAATTTCATTATATTTATATGGGAGCAAATAGCTTTATCCATTAATCATTATTTGTTTAGACAATACTATTTACAACCAAGGACTCAATATTGGAGCAGGTCTTTATCAATGATGAATCTTTTCGAGAACTGGTGGCTGAAGAAAGTAATTGTAATAACATATTAGAGTTGGCAAACAGACCTTCAACACAGAGTGAAATAAAGAAAGATCAGGAAAATATTATTGAATCCAACGAGAGACACTCTCCAGTACCACACTTTAAGGCAAAAACACTAGAAATAATTCTACTGTCAAACTGGGGACAAAAACATCTGATTGGTCTCACTGGTAAGCCCAGTAAATAAAAACATCTATATAATCAACTATCATGAGTAATAACTAATGCTATATTTAATTGTATAGGGATTGAGATATTCAATAACAATGGTAAGCTAAATATAACAAATATATTTGCATACAACTCGTACAACGGAGAGTCTATTGAAGATATCAAAGAGATTCTACCTTGTGAAGAACTGATTCATGACATTAATATTACGACAGACATTACCTACATGTGGTGCTGTAATTATACTAATGGAGTTTATACACACATTGTCATATCATTAGAGGAAACAGTCGATATATCAGGTGAGATCTCACTCAGACATCTTACACTCTCTATTATTTGTAATGTTACGTCATTTTGTTATTTTCTTCTACAATTTCAGGAGTAAGAATATGGAACTACAATAATAGCTTAGATTTCTCATATGCAGGAGCAAAAATGATAAATATTAATTTGGATGGTGTAAAAATAAATAGCACACCAATCCTGTTAAGGAGAGCTCCAGGCAATACTAATTATGATTATGTTCAAGAAATCATGTTGGTAACTATTAGTGATATTATTGATGAAGAGCATTCTATTAATTCTCTAGTAAGTAGCGTAGTGCCTACAGGATTTGTGTATGAGTTTGTCATATATTCTACGTGGGGTGATCCATACTACGTGGGACTCAATGGAATTGAAATGATTGGAGATAAAGGCAATCCAATTCATGTGACAGAGTCAAGTAGGTTCTCTATTACGTGTCAAGCAAAATATAATGTAATCCCCTGACTAATGGCACCATAGTAATATGTATGTACAATAATATATTATTCAGATGTTTGCGCACAACCTGTGAGTATAAACATGATGGATTCAGCGTATAACGATGTCAGATTACCTGCAAGATTATGTGACGGCCTCAACACAACCAGAGATGGTAGGAACTCATGGCTGGCACCTATCCTCCCAGATACCTTCAACAGGTGGTTACGGTTCTTTCAATAGAATTCCTCAAATTAATTAATACTAAACGTATAATTAAGTATTTGCATATTTCAGGGTATATTTTATATTTGACTCTCCAGTTTACATTTCGCGCATACTAATTTGGAACTACGGAAAAACACCCAATCGAGGAGTGAAAGACTTTGGGGTAAAAATATTATTAGATATTATATTATATAGTATAATGTATTGAATATATTACATTCACACATGCGTAATGTTACATTGTTAAATAAATTTCAGATACTAGTAGATGATATATTAGTATACAATGGTACACTTCCAATAGTTCCAAAAACAGGACAAATCCTACCAACTACTGTAGATTTTAGCAAACTGGAAGATTCATGGTGGTAAGAAATACATATACTATACATACATACTATTATTATAACATTTATAGGAGATATAAAAATTAATTTACGGCATACATTCTATTCCAGTGATAAATCTGAAATGAAAGTGGAAAAGGTCAAGAAATCAACAGTTGATCCGAAGCTACGACCCGTGACTAGTGTCAGTGCGCTGCCAACACACCATCGCAACAGGACTACCAGATAATTCAGTGCCAAATCATTTATTATGTATGTAGAATAATATGTAAGGCTGGTATATCTGGCATGTGATCTGATACCTCCACCTATGCACCTCTCCTCAACAAAACACCACCAATTTCCTCGTACAATACTAATGCCCGATCCCACCAACTACCACCTAGGAAGCAGACCCCTAAGGAATTTCCATACAAAACCACAGATAATTTGAGTGATTATTATAACTGTCAAAACCTTTAAGATATAAATCCATACAAAATACAGCATGCAGCTCTACTTAGTTAGGTGCCCAAATATCTCGGCCCAGAATCTCCCTCACTTAAGTAGCTGCATGCTGTATTTTGTATGGATTTATATCTTAAAGGTTTTGACAGTTATAATAATCACTCAAATTATCTGTGGTTTTGTATGGAAATTCCTTAGGGGTCTGCTTCCTTGGTGGGATCGGGCATAAACCTTGTAGTAATAAATGTAACAGACAATAAAAACATTATTGTAGAAAAGAAATAAGAGAGAAAACAATGACTTAGGTGTTTTGATTTCCTTAATTTTCTAACTGCCCTATTTGGATTGACTGAATTGTGTTGTGACATCTTTAGCCAGCTATCGTCTGCCATTTTCTAAATGTACCCTAGCCTGGGCCATTATCTCTCTCAGGTATTGGAAGTGACAGGCCTTTGCAATGGCGGGGCAAGGCCAAAATTTTATGTGGGTGAGGTATTTTCGCGAGGCCCTCAAGTGGCGCAAGAAAATTAATGTTATAATAAATACTTGTGTGGCAAATTCTAAGCTTTCTAAAAAATTAACCGCTCTTACTTATTCTTCCTCTCACATCAAATGCTCTCACAATAGTATCACAGACAGACATAGGTCACAAGACTGCAAGCTACACTTTGAGTCAAGGCCTTCGCCCAGAATTCATTTCGGGGGGGGGGGGGCTTAAGTCCTGGACTAGAGACAATAAGTAACAATCATGGGCGTCATTTTCGTCAAGTGTAATACAGGTGGTAATAATAACAGACTGTGATTAGTAATATAAGGTGTGTATATATGCAGGTATATACAATCACAGATTCATATTGAATCAATCTACACACTCTCCACAACTGGGGTGCATGGAATCCAATGGCACATAATTTTAGCTGAAGAAATACACAGACTTCAAGACGTTCCGCAAGTCAAACTTCCCCCTCTCTGGAAGATCTTTCAAAAGTTTAATCAATCCATTATAAGATGCGTTATCACTGAAATATATAAATACAATGAGTTAGGCCTGATGGCTATTATAAACAATATATATCTACATATTATGTTACATTCTACTTACTTGGGAAGAGAAGCATATTTATCATAAAGGTATTGCGAAAGGTTCTCCAATATTGGTTGTAAATGTAAAGCAACAAATTGTTCCCGGCAAATCTGTGAATTATAAAAGACAGGGTGGATAGATAATATCAGGTGTATATACATACAAAGTAGTGGGTACTACACTGTAGTATAAATTAATATTTAGATAGGCACCTACCCGATTCATGCGTTCAACAGTCGCAGCATGAGTCCAGAAGCAGTCGTGTACAGATACAAATGTCACATGATTTGCTTCACAATGTAAGGAAGTTAACATCATATGGGAGGCATCTAGACAATGGATGAAGTTTGGAGGAAATGCATTCTTCTGCTTCATCGTACAAGGTTTCCTAATAAGCGCAAACAATGCAGTTTGATAATAAATCAGACAGAAATGTTTCCAATAACCTAAATGATATTGCAGACATACTCATTCTCATCATAAGATGCATACTCCATTAAAGTGTCTCTTGCATTAAATGAAACCTTTGTGGCTTTATGATAAGGCTGTACTATAGGCAAACCTAAAGGTGTTATCCATTCCATCTTAGAACTACCAACACTCGATATTAACCTGTAATAATAACTCATTAATAATATTCAATTCACTTGTATACTGGCTACACATTACTATGTATACTACTCACCTGGCACATGCTGTAAACCAATCCTGGATCTCTTTAGTAGATGTAAACATTTCAGTTAAACTTTCAAAAGTTTTTCTAGTCAAATAAAAGGAAGCTGCCCACACATGTTCTTTAGGGAAATCATCGAGATCTGAAAACTCCCAACATTACACAGATTAGCTAACATTAATAAACATCACCTTTAGCTAATACAATCTATTATATTTTATTTCATCTTAAAAAAACCATACAGCCATAAAATATAAAGTAGTAAATCACCTCTCAGCTGCTTAGCTATTTGCAGTCTGGCCCCAAACTTTGTAACACCGTACACTGTTGTCATTATAGTTTGCTTTATTACTTTCCTTTTAACAAATCCTTCAAGGATAGATGCTATTTGTAATCCATTCGCAGCATCTTGAATTCGACTAGCCTCCACCTAAATTAATAACAAGCGGTATTGGTGGTTGATGGCTAACAATGTACCTACATTCTATACAATAAATGTAATGAAATCAACTCACTAGATTAACAACAGCACTATAAACATCTTGAGGTCTATCAGCTGCAGCGAGATTGACGCTATATGCTCCAGCTTCATCTCTACCCAAAGCAGCGTAGTGTTGGAGCCCATTACATGATCCGTCCTGGTGAACAGGAATGTGGCAGATGTATTCTGAAACAATTTCACTATCACAACAGAGTGAAACAAATAGTCTACCTACACTAGATACTATTCCACATACATGCTATCTCACCTTGGTGGTGGTGTACCTACACTACATACATATCATACTATCTCACCTTGGTGGTTGGATGAACGTAATGCATTGGCTATTTCTTTACAACAAGCCAAGGTCTGCCATGGATCTTCTGACTGAATCCACCAGCCTTCTCCATCTAAAGGTTTATCAGCTGAATCTAATATTTTATCAATGATACTATCTGCATATGATAATCTTTCATCAATTGTACTCTTTTTCATTGTTCCTGTAAGATTGATGCAATGAATTTTTAGCCATTTCAGACCATTAGGCCCCAATGGCATTCCTTTGGCAAACATCATTATTGCCCTCGATATATCTGAACCGAGATGTGACAAGTGAGGAGGGCAAGGATAAGTACGTCCACGGAAGTCCATGTTGTGTGGTAACCAAAATATCTTGTCTCTGAAAAAATAAACAAGTAAGTATGTGAACACTGGTAATACGTAGGTATTATGTAAATAGCTCGTGGTGGTATGTCATGCATTACCTATGATGATTAGCCAATGATAGTTTATATAGAAGATCACACCATAATGAATGCATTTCTTGCTTCTGCCTAGTTAATTGGGCCCGAACTCTGTGAGCCAAACCTTTTTCTTTTTTTGTTAAAGATCCTTTTATTGGAGGTGGTAAAGGTAGAGCAGTTGAAGGACGGGCAACATTCAAGTCTGTAGAGCCACCATTTCTATAAGAAATATTACAACATACATAATGTAGTACATAGAGTAGTGTTAGTATAGTACTACTGTACTAGCTAGTCATTGGTCTCCCATACCTACCTGAATATATGTATCATAAGATCTAAAACAGGTTTATTAATCTTCCATGGTATTGATCCTAACTGATTTAGAGAATCCAATGATGGATACAAAGTCTGAGGTGAGGCTGTTTCTAACATTTTCAACTGTTGTATGGAACCCATTATTATTCTGAAACATGTAATGCGTAATGTGTAGGTACATACATAATAGAGCAAAGTACATAGATAGAGTTGTAGAGTACAAGAATGTACATCATACCTTATTACTGGTGTTTCAGATATTAAATAACCCCCTTTAGTGGGAGAAGTCCACGGCAGTGGAGGACAACAAGATGGCACTAGACAAGTCTCCATAGTGAGACTAGGACAAGCACTTTCTACTACTAACTTGACAAGTGTAGGATGGGGTTTCACTTCATTCTTCCTGATGTAACCATGAGCGCGGTACACACTATACAGTGCTGGGAACAGTTTCCTGGAAATTACATTTGATACCAGGTTCACTCTCACTACACTACAGTGTATTGGAACTGTACGCATACTTAATGTTTAATGGTTTCAATACTCACTTCTTTTTTGTATTTCTTTTGAATACATTACAATCAACATGAACATCATTCATTATAATATTATGAAGAAATTTTCCAACACAAACACAAACGCTCACAGGCCAAGTGGAATTATCAAGATCCTGGAAAGGAATCAATAGTTCTTATGTGGTTGTAGTACTTCATTACTATGCACAGTCTGTCAAGAAAGAGATGGTCTCACATTCACTTGGAACTACAATTTCATGTGATGGCAACAATGGCATTTCTATTGAGATTCTGTTAGGGTTGCCAAAAAGCCACATGCAGCGCCCTCATCAAATACCATATTTCTCGACAGACTGTATTATTATTTTGGTACTGGGTAGGTGACATTAGGTGATTTAACCTAAATCTCAGCCTATACTGGAAGGAGTTTATGGCCTATCACTGAATAGTTAGAATACAATAATAAATATGAAGATAATAATATGAATTACCAAAGATGTTCCATCCCTGTTATTGTGAATGATTTGCTCCCATGCTCTCCTGGAATTAAACTTCTCATGACAAATATTATCTCCTCTGTTCAAATACCAATCACAATATTGTTTATAGAGCTCTAATAATCTGCTAGACACGCCACTGGATGTCTTTTTTATAATTTTATATCTGAAACAATTGGTAAGTACATTATCTAATTGTCTAAACAGATAGGTGCTTTATGCCAACATAAATACAATAAGTGATGAATCTTACTGCATGTTTACTTTTCTTCCTAATTCTTTCTGTAAGGACCTTGTGGTTAGACTGAAACTCTCACTTCCACCAGCTAATGTTTTAATATGAGTCAACATAATGTCCACAAAATCATCCACCTACAATAAGCCGATGAATTAACATACATATTGTTGTTAGAATATTGTATCACACTAACATAGAGAATTTATAGGTACTAGAGAAGCAATTTCATACAAATTATCAGTTTAAAACTTGCATCCACCCAATAAGAAGCATAATTTCGACACATTCAGAACAACTGGTAAAGATTCTTTTGACAAAGAAAGGAGATAATGTAACCCTTTTTGTGCTAAACCACTTTGTAAAATACTGCCGCATGCTTTCACCTCTTCACGATACCCTTGAAGTACCCGAGGTGGCAAACGGTTTTACCTGCCGGTTTTTACACTCAGTTTCTTCTGCAGGTACGTAATTCCTCTAACCACACTAAGATTTCCTTGAGTTCACACTGAGTCATCACTCACCAATGCGCACACAGTATCTGAGTAGTCCTAGTACCAACTTATTATTTATGTGATTATACAGCGTCATCGAAAAAGATAGACCCTATTTTAAAAAGGTATAACATTGGAACCACTCTTGTTAAATGAGTGATTCTTTCACTGTATGGTAACTGATGAATGTAAGTTTTGTTTGATGCATGATACAAAGCAATAGCGCATGCGTGCATACTAACTGTGGGGTCGACAAAGTCAATCGGCCCTATTCATCTACCACCTTCCAATATAATGGTGATCGAATGCATGAATGGTACCAAAGTTATACCTTTTTTAAGTAGAGTCCATCTTTTTTGATGCCCCTGTATATGTTTGGTATCCTGCTAATTCTTTATTGCTAATTTCTTAATTCCATGGGTTGCTATTAAAAGAATAATGATGCAATGCAATACCTTCAGTAAAGTTAAATAAGGCAGAATATTCAATGGATTAGGTGAGGCATTGGATTGTGATTTCAATGCAACCAAGTTTCTTGTAAAAGCTTTATGTAAATTCTTTCTTGTTTCCTCCTCCCATTCTTTCAATTTTTGTCTCTGAAAAATAAATAAATGGGAATAAAATACATACAAAGCAGTAGTATAACTAGGGGGGATGAAATACTCTTTTATAAATTTTAGGGAGAAAACCCTAAAAATTTTCGCTGCGCGGCTTTCTTCAATGCATTTATGAATACCTATTTGAGAGAAAGTCATAATGTCTTCGTGGCTTTTTTCATTAGCTAGGTAAGTGGGTTTATTAATTTTTGAGGTAAAGTCCTATAAATTATCACTGCGCAGCATTAATATGATTATTGGATTTTGAAAACAAGGTGTAAAGAAAAACTTGACTAGTAAGAGGGTGGCGCACAGAAAAAGGCTTTGTGGCCGGGTGGCTAAAACTCTAGTTGCACCTCTGATACAAAGTTATACATAATATGGCTAAAGTAGAATTAGTACATTAACATGTGGCAACACATAAATAATACAATACATACATAATACAAGACTGATTCAGAAGGTTCTCCTTTATCCATGATATTTTTAATATGAATCACTCCCTGTTCTTCATTTTCCATTTGCATTAAAGACCGTTGGATCAATTCTTCATAGCTGAGTAAACCTTCAGCTGGTGATGCATATTTATTAATATTACTTTTGTTCTTACTAATTACACTTGGATTCAAATCATTCACTAATTCACACTCGTAATCCATGTCAGGTTCTCCATATTGTGGTCTAAATGTTGGCTCTATAGTTCTTATAGCAGATAAAATGTGATTTATTTGTTCTTTAGAATTACGAGCCACGTCCACTAAATCGTTAAGTGTTAAGCCCTGAAGAAAATAACAATATTCATTGTGTATGTTAGGTCGTCTGGCAGGAATATTGGCATTAAGAAAGACAGAGTAAAAAAGTATCTTACCTCATTGTTCATTTTCTGTTTATAATTAGTTAACAAAACACCTTTATGAACAGTTTTAGACTTATTTATACATTCAAATACAGCCGCATAGCTCTCAATGTTCAAGTGCAAGCCATCAGAAGCGATTGTGTCCAAGATCTCAGTCATAGTGGAATAGTCACCCTATAGTCGAAGAGAGAGATATTGTATAAATATGTATTGATTATAATATAGGTAGGTACATCTCTTGCTTGCATTACACTTATCATATTAAATACAGTCCAACTTGGTTAAAGCGAACACAAAGGGACCATGTATATTTGTTCACTATAACCGTGATCGCTATACCATGTTGGACTATATCTACTTGTGTATGGGGAGATACTAAACACAACTAATTAATATATATCCACCTGTGCAGCATATCCACGTAATAATATGTTAAACAATTCTATATTATTCAATGTTGGGTGATTGTCATTTTTTTGTCCTCTTCTCCGAAAATATTTAAATATTCGATAACCCTGAAATAAAAAATGTTATAACCAAAATCCGCCAACTGATTAGAAGTATGTAGGTAATATAAAACATTATACACATACATTATCTAGATCCCCCGTATGACTGCACACATCTAAATGACAAGCTAACAATTTATTTAATGAATATTCCTTGGCTTTCAATTGAAACTCTTTGGCTTGGATGACAGAACTTCCTTTAGGATTCTTATCTTTCTTCTTTTTATTCTCAAGGGCATTGATTGTATTTCTGTAATAATGTACCTTTATAATATTGAGTAATACATGGCAGATATAGAGAGGCAGTAGGTTAACACACAACAGTAGGTAACAAACCTGCCCTTCACCTTCACATCAGACACATTCTCATCTACCTCCTTTACATTAAACATGTCCTCACTAATGTCATTCTCTATAAGATCCACTGCAGCTGGGAAGTGCACTCCTTTTCCCCTACAAATACAATACCATTACATGTACAAACTACATTACATTACGTACAGAACAATTACCAAAAAATTACTTACTCTAAATCATGAAATACATTTTGATAATCATAATGGTCACTGGTCTCATATTCCGAACTCTTCAATTTCAAAAATAATTCCTTAAAATTTTCCTGTCTAGTTTTAACCCGATCTGTTGCTAGTGTGCTGTGGCCCTGGGACGAGTCGGTAGTACTTTCATACTGATGTAATCCTTCATTTATTGCAATCACTATATCTTTCATCTTTTGTTTCCTAACTGTTTCTCTCCTAAACTTATCATAACTATCCTTTATTGATTTGATTCCTTGCGGTGTTTGAAGTAAACTAAAAGTAGGCACTTGATGGGATGCAAATATTATAGCGCAATCATCTTCTTTTAAATCATTACAGTCATTTTGTCTATATTTCTTCAGCATAACGTCTTCTATTTCTTTATGTAAATCAATATCAATACTACCATCTTGTGATATATCTTGTTTTTTCTTGGACAATTTCAACTTATGTAATTCACTTAAAGATACTTCATTATTAGCTACTAATTGTGAAATATGTCTAGCATTTAGTTTAGATACTCTGGCCTGTGTTTCAGTCATTGCTTTATCATTCACTGAAAGACACAATACATATTTTCATTACCTATATTATGAAAATAAATTATTATTATGATTGAAGGTAGGCCGAGTACTTTTATCAGATGCTTATTTGATAATATATATCTAAGCTATTCTTGAATGGCAATGACAAACGCGACACAGCTTTCTTTAGCAAAATAATTGCGGGCAATCTCATGTAATTGTGTCTTGAATAGATGAACCATTGAATCATTATCGTGGTTCTGTAATCAAGCTGCAACCACTATCATGTCATGCAGATTTTAGTACTTTAATTAAAAATTATTCTATATTGCAAATCACGCTCGTCAACATCCAGTCCCAGTCCAATGCCCAAGCTGTTAATGTTCTATTAGCTAATACTTCGCTACTTTGTAAAAGTGAGTGTTTTAAGAAAATAGGAATGCAAAGAATCAGAACTATTACAATATTGCGGCCCCATTCAAGGTCAAGCTTATTTTATTATGGGCGCGCACCCAGACCCACCTGCTGTCGAGCCAAGCCAAATAATAGTTTTTAACCTTTTATTATAAAAAAAAATTAACAAGTGGGGCCGCAACACTGTGATAGTTCCTTTGCATCTATCCAACACCCTGTAATTATAAGAATAGATGTAGGAGTACCTTCCAAAAGTTCCACATATTTGCGGGAATTTTTAACCTTTCCTTTTTTCCTTGACAACCTGTGTATCAGCACAGGATGAGTACTCTGCAGTCTAATATAGTTATCTGAAATGGTAAGAGTATTATGCAATTGATGTCATATTTTAAAAGGAGCTTAAAACGGCTTAGATTAATAGGTAGCGAGTTTTAATTCTAAAATAAAATAAATTTTCACATGAGAAACTTAGGCATACCGCGAAAGAAATGATTTTTCCAAGTATTTTGACAATGCATGCAGTAGTAAGGGCGAAGCATAACTTCACTATCTATCGCTGATCCATTACAAAAATACTGTAAATTACTTTGATAGACATTTCGTAAACGAAAAAACCGATGCATTATTTCAAAAGACCGATATTAGTGACTAAAACTCATTCTAGAAAAACAACAATAATATAACCAACAAAACCGAGACAAACGTGACTTTTCGCAACAACTTTTCCAGTGACGAAGCGTTAAAAGGCAAATCGTTCCATGCTCCGGAAAGTACCGAAGAAGCGATTCGGGTTCGAACGAAGTAGTATCAGCCTAGTATATGCCTAGTATCAGCTGTACTCGGCGACATACTTAATATATTTTTTACGTTTTAGTGAAAAATGCAGAAAAATGTTCTTTGCAAATATTGTAGAATATTAAATTTGCAACAAAAAATTATACTACACTTTTTTGACTTGGACCTTATAAAGGAGATATGCTTTCCTGAATATTTATATAAGCTCAATATTTAATTTTCAGGAGAGCATATCTCCTTTATTCTTAGTCCAAGTCAAAAAAGTGTAGTATCATTTTTTGTTGCAAATTTAATATTCTACAATATTATTTTGCTAAGAACATTTTTCGCTAAAACGTACCGTGCTGAAAAAAAACTCGATAATCGTGAAAAAAAATTTTTTTTCTTAATAAAAATATGTTTGTTATTATATACTTAATTCTTTAAATAATAGCTTTTCAAAGAAAATAATTCCCACCTAATTTACAGGAAATTTAATACTGTAAATTATTATGTACAATCTTTCACTCTGATGGATAATTAAAAAATTATGATCAATAAACTGAAAAATGACTGAAATATCGGCAGTGTTCGGCTCGCCCTAGTGAACACACAAGGGTGAGGAGGTCGAAAACTTGATTTCTAAACCACGACAGCAATCTTAATAAGGACAAAAAAAAATTCTTAAATTGCATCTTTCTGATTATAGTCCGAGAGCCCGCTGCTTAATTTATGACGTATCTGTTTTTTGATCGAAATGTGGTATAAACGATAGCTTACCTACCAATAGGGCATTACATCGCACTAGGGTTGCCTATCAAAATCTTGCCGCAACCCCCCCTGCCCCCCCGAAAAGGTCCCTCTTCGCGGTTTTTCGCATTTTATAGGAATATGGTAAGAGATAAGAGAAAGTAGTCAATGACAAAAATAATCCTTACTAAATTCTCTACAAAAAATGTTTAATCAATTTTTTCATAGGACTAGTAGTTTACCCGTAATGGCCGGTCAAAAAACAGGATATTTTTTGAAAAAATAAAAAAAAAAGTTTGTTTTTTTTCTTTCACATTCTTCCACCCATTATTACTAATATTTTATGGAAAAAAAATTTAGCCTGCGGCGCTATATCTCTGGTTATTTTATCAAAAACTAAATTTTAAGAATTTTCGTCACTGAGTTTTATTGCAATAACTCCGAAATTATTAGATGTATGAAAATAAGTTATAGCTCGTTTTGTAGCTAAGACTACAGTAATTAATTCATTCTTTGACTATTTTCCTGTAGCTCTTATCAATTTCCAACCAATTTAGTTTAAATACATTTTTTTTGTATTTTAAATGAATTTTGGTTTTGGACCGGCCATTGCGGGTAAACTGCTAGTTCTACGAAAAAACTGACTTTGCATTTTTTGTAGAGAATTTAGCAAGGATTATTTTTGTCATTGACTATTTTCTCCTATCTTTTACCATATTCCTATAAAATGCGAAAAACCGCGAAGAGGGACCTTTTCGGGGGGGGCAGGGGGGGTTGCGGCAGGATTTTGATAGGAAACCCTAGTGCGATGTAATACCCTATTGGTAAGCTATCATTTATACCACATTTCGATCAAAAAACAGATACGTCATAAATTAAGAGTGTGCATTCCGACATTTCAAAAATTTCTAAAAACGGGAGACCTTCTATCTCGACAACCGTTACTAAATATGCATTGGAACAAAATAAGGTAGATGCATTAAACCTTTATCTAGGGAATAACCGTAAAAGATTTTTTTATCTTGTATAGATTTCTCAAAAAAATAATTTAAAAACTCCTCTGTACTTTTTTCCGAAAGACGGAAACTCGTTTCCCGAAAGTCGCGGAGTAAAAATTTTTTTTTGTACTGATAATATGCATCAAAATCTAGGGAATAACCGTAAAAGTTTTTTTATAGACGTAAAATTAACCCCAAAAAATGGAAAAAACGCTATTTTTACCATTTTATCATGCGATTGTCACGCGATTTTGAATCTTAATGCCGTGGGAAATGTCTGTGACGTCATTCCTGGTGCCATGCCCTTAAGCAGCGGGCTCTCGGACTATTAGTGATTACTATTGTCATACGTACTCAGTATGACGAAAGAATATTTGATTAAGTACTTCAATAATCAAAGTACGTACTATACTGAAAGTTTCGAAAATGTTCGTCTTATATTTTTTCAGAAGATCACAACTCTATTTTAGTTGGTCCGAGATAAAAATGTTTGGCATCAAACTTATTGGAAATTGAACGATCTACAACATTTACTTACAACACTTTTCTCTAAAATGTACTGTTTAGGAAATATATTCAAATAAAAAAATAATTGTAAAAAAAGTGCATTTTTTTGAAAATTTTTGATATTTTGGTAACGCATAACTCTTTGTATATTGATTTTAAAAAAAAACTTTATAAACTTAAGTTGCAGGGAATTTAATATTCTACAACTTTTAGGTACAATGTTTCTCTCTAAAATGCATTGTAAAAAAGTTATGATCAATAAACTGCAAAATGACCGAAATTCCGACACTTTTTGGCTCGCCCTAGTGAACGCACAAGGGTTGGGAGGTCGAAAACTTGGATTCTTAATCACAGGACCGACCTATATAACATATCCAAAAACCAGAACTACTATACAAAAATGTAAAGTACCCATTACGGTAAGGTTTCCCGCCATACAGTCGTGTCCATAATCTTCGTTCGAATCCGAATGGCGTCTTCGGTACTTTCCGTAGCATGGAACGATTTGCCTTTTAACGCTTCGTTTCCAGTGGAGTGCAGTGTTGCCGTCAGTGTTGCCGTTTTCAAATTTGGAAAACTACTAGATTTTTGTCCAGAAAATACTAGAATATACTAGATGGGGTCGAAAAAAATACTAGAAAAATACCAAATAATTTTTTTGTCGACCTTTTTTTTTTTTTTTTGGTCCTCCGCCACAAAAGTGTCTTTGCTCTGCGAAAACACGTCGACGGGGGGGGGTCCCTAGGAAAAGACTGACTCTTGAAAAAAACCGTTGACCTTTTTTTTTTCATCACCAGCGCAAAAAAGTTCTATCACAAAAAATTTTACGACGGGGGGGGGGGAGATTTCAATATTTTATTACAATTTTTAATAGTACTATTTTCTTTTGACCTTGACGACTAAAAATTTGGCGAGCGGGGGGGGGGGTGATAAAATGAATAATCCAACTATATATTCACATTTTTTTCATTCATTTTTGGTCATTTCTGTACAAAATTTAAAAGCGTCACAAAATAATATTGCAAACCGAAAAATACTAGAATTAGGTCTAAATATACTAGATTTTGTTCAAAAAATACTAGAATATACCAGATTTTCGGAATATACTAAAGAAAATACTAGATTCTTCAAAATGCCTCAAAAAATACTAGTTTAGTATTAAAAATACTAGAAACGGCAACACTGGTTGCCGTTTCAAAAATACGGGTGTAAAGTGGATGCAGCGCCCCTAGCGGTGCGTTCCAAAAAGCTCCGACAGTTTCATACAATTTTTCGTTGAATTAGGTTATGATTTATTTAATTCAAATTTTCTTACATTATAATGCTAATTTATGTTCCCCTTATAAAATAATGATATTGTGCCACACTTTTAGGCGAAATTACAAAGTAAAACACACCGATATTTGACTATAAAGTTGCGCGTTTAGTATAGAAAATCGCTGTCAAACTTGACAGTTGGAACGCAAATCGTTTGTGACGTCACACTTTACACCCGTATAGCAAAATACAAAATTATTCTCGAAAAAATACTATTTATAAGGTGACCATATTTTTAAAAATAAAAAGGAGGACATAAAATGCGTAAATAGCGCCGCAGGCGAATTTTTTTTTTGAGACAGTGTAGAAGGTCGCTATGTTTGATTTATTTTCTTGAAAATGTTTTCCATTAAGGATGTATCAAAAAAATAGTGCCGCAGGAGAAATATTTGTCATATAAGACAATATGCATAATTGCATATACATAAAAGGTAAGGAAAGGTAATTAGCGCCGCAGGCAAATTTTTTTAAGAAACTATTGCATTTAAATGTATTTTTATATTATAGTACTAGTTAATTCATGGTATGATGAAAATAGTGTGGTTTTGAGATTAACAGATTAGTTTTAAATTTCAAAAAGTAAAAAAGGAGGACACCTTTGGAGGGAGGACAGAACCTAGAAAAGGAGGACTGTCCTTCCAAAAGGAGGACGGTTGGTCACCTTACTATTTAGAACTCGATCGGCGTCGTAAAAGTACTAAAAAAATACCTACAATCAGTTAATTTTTTTGTCAACGGGGGTGGGGGATGGGTGGGGGGAGGGTCACTAGGAAAAATTAAGGATTCAGGATTCACCAAGCATTGTCGAGCGGAGGGAGGGAGGGAGGAGGGGTGTTTAATTTTTTGCTGCGAACTTATGGCTGGCCACACACGTCCTGAAGTTCAGTTCCGGAATCGACCGTTTTGCAAAAAAGTTCCGATCAAAACCTCTCTCTGAATTCAGCGTCACCCCGATTTTAAAATCAGAAAGAGGTTTTGGTCGGAACCTTATTGCAAAACGGTCGATTCCGGAACTGAACTTCGGGACGTTTGTGGCCAGCCTAAAAAATGTCGAAATGATGTTGGCTGTTATAATATTAAATTATAGGCTGGCCACAAACGTCCCGAAGTTCAGTTCCGGAATCGACCGTTTTGCAAAAAGGTTCCGACCAAAACCTCGTTCTGATTTTAAAATCGGGGTGACGCTGAATTCAGAGAGAGGTTTTGATCGGAACTTTTTTCCAAAACGGTCGATTCCGGAACTGAACTTCGGGACGTGTGTGGCCAGCCTTAGACCTTGATCACGAAAAATATAATGAGCGGGGGGGGGAGGGGTGATTTTCGTAATAGGTATGGGAAATTCTTTGATTATTGAAGTAGGTAATTAATCAAATATTTTTTTGGGGAAATTCGTAATACATTTATGAATATGTACTAGTGTTATTATAACAGGAAACGGGGATAGTATAAATTAATAATTACTATCGCTGATGTCGCTGATCACTGATGATTCACTCACCAGCTTCAAAGCCCTAGCTTCTGTTTTTATTCTTTTATTTTTTTTTTCAAAAACGGGTGAACTGGTGATTTGGATGCTATACATATACATGATAAAGGCTTATGATAAATAATAACTTCGTGTATATTCGATTAAAGTTTTTCTTTTGTTACATACCTATTCGTCATTTTTCAACGGGCGCCTAAGGCGTTTCACAACCAATTCAGTGGCGTAACTAGCGTTAGTGCCGCCCGGGGCGGACCCTGAGAATGCCGCCCCCTAAAGTACCAATACAAGTACATGTGTACCCAGGGGTGTCTGCAGCTTTGAAGCTAAGCGCGAGCAACTGAAATTTTAATGTAGACCTTGCACAATAAACCATATAAATAGCGCCGCAGGCGAAATTTTTTCACAAAACTAATTGAAAATGAAGATCGTGTTGTAGTTTTGTTTACTTTCATTAAAAAAAAAACATAAAACATACATATTAGTACGTTTAACAAGGTAACGTTTAATAATGATAAAAAAAAAGAGCGCCGCAGGCGAAATTTTTTAGAAAAATGGGTGAAATGATGCTGGCTATCTTTCTATAGTAGGTAACACATATGGTTACAGGTATCTTACATACATATAATAAAAATGAATGTATGTGGGTATGTGTGTATGTTTGTTCCACCATAACTCTGGAACGCCTGGAGCAATTTCGACCAAACTTGGTATACAAATACCTTGCTATCAGGAAACGAATACTGTGTTGTAGAAACTTCTGGAAATCCAGAACCTTCTGAGAAATTTTGATGATGAGGGGGTCCAAGGGTTGTATGGGGCCGTGTGTGGTATCGTATGAAAGGGCATTGGAAAATAAATTCAGATCGCAAGTTACATTTGGTCCAGCTCAAGCCATCGGGAGACACCCAGTGATCGAGAGGATCCGATCACCACATACCACCGTGTTTGGTGTCTCATTAAAGATCTTCACGAGCAGAACACAGATATTTTGTCAAATTTTAAATCGGGCAAGTGATAGTGGGAGGCTCTATCAGAACGATGGAATCCAAGCGCTCAGAGAATTACATAGAATCTTCTAGAAGGATGTGGAAACAAGACGAACTTTGTAGAACGTTCTAGAAAATCGTAGAGGTTTATCGAACATTGCAGAACCTTCTAGAAAGTTGTTGAGTTTAATCGAAAATTGCGGAACCTTCTAGAAAGTTGAGACAATGAATAGAATTCGAACCTTCTGGAAGGTTGTGGTAATGAAACGAACTTTCCAGAACCATCTGGAAATTTCCTGAAATTTATCGAACATTGTAGAACCTTCTAGAAACTTCTGAGAATGAATAGAATTCGAACCTTCTAGAAAGTGAATAGAAACTTGAAGAAATTTATGTAGATTAATCGAACATTGCTGGTGTACCTATATGTGTGTCATACCGTCGATTTAGTTCACCGATCAAATTTGCCGTTACGAAGTACGGGTAACTCAGCTAGTTGTATATATAGGGGAAGCGACCATGCAAGAAGTAACCAAATTTTAGGAATAAAATATCGAAAATCTAGCTTATTTATCGCGAAATAAAAAAAAACTTAGGCACCTAACACGCAAATAGGTTTTCTTAGCGCCGCAGGCAATTTTTTTTACGAAATTTAATGAAATTTAACATCTTACATATAATAAAAATGGATGTATGTATGTGGGTATGTATGTGGGTATGTTTGTTCCACCATAACTCTGGAACGCCTGAAGCAATTTCGACCAAACTTGGTATACACATACCTTGCTATCTGGAAACGAATACTGTGTGGTAGAAACTTCTGGAAATCCAGAACCTTTTGAGAAATTTTGCTGATGAGGGGATCCAAGGGTTGTATGGGGCCGTGTGTGGTATCGTATGAAAGGGCATTGGAAAAGAAATTCAGATCGCAAGTTATATTTTGTCCAGCTCAAGCCATCGGGAGACACCCAGTGATCGAGAAGATCCGCTCACCGCATACCACCGTGTTTGGTGTCTCATGAATAGGGAATCCAATCCCGCAAACGCGGGATCCCGCAAAATGCTGGATCCGCGCCTTTTTTTGCGGGATTCAAAACGAGGGATTAGTCATGCGGGATCCCGCATGTTTGCGGGATCCAAAAAGTTTATTGTTTTCCATCGTTATCAGACATAAAGTTAGAAAGCTCGGAGGTACCATTCCTAATCCTATGCTATCAGATCAGAATGTAAAAATCAATCGTTTCAACATTTCGTCAATTGAGTTTAAGGTAGGTACTTCTTCACCCCTCCGCGGAAAGCCGTACATCCAGCGATTTGAACTCTCCGGGAAGCACGTTTAGCATACGCACACTGAGACACACGAAGCTTTTAGACATCTTCGCTAGTCTGTGCCTTAAAGGTCTTATGTCTTCTTTTGACCTGGTACCTTTTGACCCTTGAGTTGTGATGCTCTGAGTTCAGGGGAGTATTATGTATAAACACTCTAATATGAAGATGCTAAGCATGGTGAGCACTGCTGAGGAGTTCCTTAAAGGAATCTCGACAGGAATCTCTGCGATTCATGTCCAGCATGGTTCTCACTGCTCGTTTCTGCAATATAAAAACACGCGTCTGCCCCCCTACCTCAGAGATGGGACATAATGCTGTGGAAGTATAAGTAAAATGTACAGACTTTTCAAGTCCACATGCGAGCCTATTTTTTTTAATAGCAAATATAGCCGGATTTACCTTCCTTCAAAGTACCTCAATGTGCGGAGGCCGAAGCGTTCGGTCTATTGTTTATCCAAGAAATTTATTTTAGTCAACTGGTTCAAAAGATGGACTAGAAAGTGTGTCCATCACTGGATCCACCCCCAACGGTCTCTTAACAGAGAAGTGAGTATCACTGGTCTTCGTCATATTTAATTCGAGACCGTTGTCATTAAACCACCCTCTCGCCCCGTTCATTTTTTCACCCCGTTCAATTTCAAGGTCTTCATCGAGGCATCCTTTTTTTAATATTGTCTTTTAGTAACAGGGATGTATCATCCGCAAACATTACAATAAAATCATCCTCATCAACACTGTTAGGCAGACCATTGATATTAATGGGCCCAGTATTGACCCCTGTGGGGAGTGCTGGAGGATGCTGTTCATCGGCATGTCAATGACTTTGTTTATTTGGGCTCCCTTATCAATGTCGGAGGCACGAGCGACCAAGAGGTGGATCGCCGCATCCTACTGGCAAAGAGCGCAATGAGTCGTCTCGACAAGATCTGAAAAAGCCACGACATTTCTAGGGTTAACAAAATGAGGCTGGTCCGTTCGCTGGTGTTCAGCGTCTTCTTCTACGCCTCAGAGACATGGACTCTGAGAGCTCGAGAACGTGACAGAATTGACGCATTCGAGATGTGGTGCTGGAGACGTTTGCTCCGTGTGCATTGGACTGAGCACAGAACCAACGAATCAATCCTGAGAGAGCTCGGTGTCTCCACTCGCCTGTCCACAGTGTGTGAGCAGCGTACGCTCCGTTTCTTTGGCCATATTGTGAGAGCGGGTCCAGACGGCCTGGAGTGCCAAATCATGCTTGGGACGGTTGACGGTAGGAGGGGAAGGAGACGACTACAGATAGGTGGACAGATGTGGTCAAAAGGATCACGGGGGTCAATTTGTACAAATCCACAAGGATGGCGCAGGACCGGGAAGGATGGGCGATACTCATCCGTGAGCATGGTGGTCACGATCCTCTTAACCGAGGGACCGACTGAGAAGAAGATTGACCCCTGTAGTTTTGCAAATCCAAATGCACTAGGAGCTGTTATAGATCTGACATTGTTAATTTCTGTTAGATGGCATCTATTATCAAGGCATGACTAAAATAAGGGTTTTTTCCTTATCTCGTACCCCGTAAATATCTATTTTTGTATTAGAATCGAGTGATCCCGCAATCCCGCTAATCCCGCGGATCCGCGGGATCGATCGCCTCAATCCCGCAGGCTTGCGGGATCGCGATTTTGATGCGGGATTGGATTCCCTACTCATGAAAGATCTTCACGAGCAGAACACAGATCTTTTGCCAAATTTTGAATCGGGCAAGTGATAGTGGGAGGCTCTATCAGAACGAAGGAATCCAAGCGCTCAGAGAATCACGTAGAATCTTCTAGAAGGCTGTGGAAACAAGGCAAACTTTGTAGAACCTTCTAGAAAATTGTAGATGTTAATCGAACATTGCAGAACCTTCTAGAAACTTGTGGAAATTAATCGAACATTGCGGAACCTTCTAGAAAGTTGTGACAATTAATAAAATTCGAAGCTTCTGAAAGGTTGTGGAAATGAAACGAGCTTTCTAGAATCATCTGGAAATTTGCGGAAATTTATCGAAGGTTGTAGAACCTTCTGAGTGAATAAAATTCGAACCTTCTGGAAGGTGAAACGAACTTAGTAGAACCTTGAAGAAAGGGGTGCAGATTAATCGAACATTGCTGGATGTACGTGTGTGTCATACTGTCGATTTCCTTCACCGATCAAATTTGCTGTTACGAAGTACGGGTAACTCAGCTAGTATTTTCATAATAATTTAAGAAAATTCCGAGATTTTTTTTAGTTTGTGTGTTTTATCAAGATGTTTTTTATATGTTGATCCATTTTGCCGCCCCTGATATGCGCCGCCCGGGGCGGACCGCCCCCCCGCCCCCCCCTAGTTACGCCACTGGCACTGAACCAATTGGTCAAATATTTTACAGCCACTAGTTAGTATACCCATAGTATACCTACCCGTGAAAATGGACGGGGGCAATATTATTATTCTATGGACGGGGGGGGTCAAATATGTGTTTTTCTTGTTACACGAGTCCGGAGCCCGACTAATATATAAGCGACATAAATGAAATGTGGAAACATGTTTTATTTGTATTGAAAATTATCATATTTTTGATCCAAATTACTGCCACATACGACATACTTATGTCGTAAATCGTCTAAATAGAATTAGTTACCGAGTCATATTTAGCTCGTCTTGTCAATGACAGGTTGCCTCATGGTTGCCTGTCGAAATCGATATTAATTAAAGTGTTGTGACTCCTAAACTTAATTATGTAGGTACCTATAAACAGAATTCTTCAAAAAAGTTTAACTGAGTAGGTGGTAGGTACCTACCAGGCGCGAAGCTACCAAAGAACACGATTCCCATCCAGCTACCTTTTGGAAAAAATATAGGTATGATAGGGTCTTATCTAACGTAATCTCATAAGAAATGTTAGCCCCCGCTTCCCTCATGCGGAAATCCACCCTTCGCCACTGGTACCCACAAAAAATGTTCTCGTTTTATTTTAAAAATAAAATTTGTACGAAATTTTATAATTCTATAGGAAACAGTTATGACAGTTACCGAAGCGATCAGACATTAATTTGCCTTTTATTAAAATGGATACATATCCAATAGCTACATACATATTTTAGATATTAGGTCTACAATTAATAGATATGTACCTATAAAGTATAGCCCAAGTTCCGGCCGCTAAAAATATGACCTGTCTATCTGTTATTTGATCTAAATGTGGTTTAAATTATAGCTTTCACATAGGGTCATACATCGCACTGGTAGGGTTGCCCTTGGGGTTGCCTATCAAAATCTTGTCGCAACCCCCCGGCCTCCCCGAAAAAGTCCCCCTTCGCAGTTTTTCGCATTTAAGGAATATGGTAAGAGATAGGATCTCTCCTCTATGTCCATGACAAAAATAATCCTTACTAAATTATCTACAAAAAGCACTCTATACCTTTTTTCGTAGGACTAGCAGTTTACCCGTAATGGCCGGTCAAAGTATATACTTATTTTACTTATGCATGCTATTATTATTCTTACGCTTGTTTGTTTTTTTATGTTTCTTTTTACTGTACGTTTTTTACAAACCACATATCATATATTTTGTCATCTCCAAATTGGTTGGTTGGCAGATATTGCCACTGCCAATAAACCCGCCATTTGTAACGTACTTTTTACGATAATAAAGCTTTTTATTATTATTAAAGTAGCGAAATTCATCTAGAATACTATTTTTTTTTTAACTAATTATGTTGAAAATTTATAAGAGCTACGAGAAAATAGCCAAAGAATCAATTAATTTCTTTAGTCTTAGCTACAAAATGAGCTAAAACATATTTTCATACACATGTAATAATTTCTGAGCTATTGCAAGAAAATCCAATGACCACACAATACCCGGAGATATTCACTGATATAGCGCCGCAAGCAAAAAAAAATCTCCACAAAATGTTAGTGATGGTGGTTATAACGACGTAAAGGAAAATATATGTATATAAGTACCTAGACCTACATATATAGACCGGCCATTGCGGGTAAGTCTTACGTACCTATAAAAAGTGCAGAATATTTTTTGTAGTGAATTATTTTTTGTCAATGACCATCACTTTCTTCCGCAGAACACATATACTCTCTCTTACCTAAAAAATGCGAAAAACCGCGAAGGGAGACCTTTAGGGATAGGGAGAGGGGGGTGTCAAGGGCAAGATTTTAAGATAGGTAACCCTAGTGCGATGTATGACCTTATGCGTAAGCTATCATTTAAACCACATTTCGATCTAATGACATACTCGAATACAGGTCATATTTTAAGCGGCCGGATCTCGGGGTACTATTTACTGACCCGAGTTCATCCACTGAAGACTGAAAGAGAGGAATTGAATAGAGTTATTGTATTAGATATATTGTAATAGAGTTATTGTATTAGATTAATTGACCAATACCCCGAGTCGAGTTTATCTTTAGATAAACTCGACTCGGGGTATGCATGAAAGCAGACCGCATATGGGAGAATGACGTCACCGCCGGTGATTAGCCGGTGATGCGCCGCCGTTGTCTGCATATTATGGGGTACAGTTAGGTAGATTCCAGTAGATACACAGATACATTTGTATGTATTAGGTAGGTAGATGGTTTGAATGTTTCACTAGCTTACTAAACCATGTGTTGCTACATTTTTTATGAATAAAGATTTTGATATGCACATAAAAATAAGATTTTGGGCTCTTTTCTATAAAAAATTCCGCCAATGTACATGAAATATCTTCGCAAGCTTTGAGCGAATTGAATTGAAATTTGTGTAGGCCATGTTACCTGACTGAAGAATGCCATGGATAATTACTATGTAACCATAGAATTAATTTTCAATTGTTATGCATACATAGTATAGTTGTGTATTATATAATATTTTCAACCAATATTTTGAGTAGATAATATTTGTTTAAATGCCTACTTGTATCCATAGCTACTACTATTCGTTCACGGCAGAGAGGACAGAGTGCCACTACATTGTCATATTCTTGGATACACTCTTTGCTTGCGTCACATTCATGAAATTCGTCATACACACATGTTTATTCATTTAACTCGCAGTACACAATTTAGAGTGTTTTATGTCTCTATGGAAAAAAAATGATGATTTTAGTATAGGTATGGATTCGCTTAGAATTTGGACAAACTAACATTCAAGTGGTTCGCTTGCCACTCATTACAATATTAGTTCATTGGTGTGAACATTAACTTGTAATTCATGTCACTTGGATAAATTCGATTACGCATAGACTAAGACAGTAAGCGAATTCATTCTAAAATCAACATTCTAGAATATGAAATAGAATATACTATTAGAACATATTATATATTTACTCCTTGTTTCATATAACTTGGCCACTGGCTACATATATAGTAATTCTATACAAAAAGTGTGACAAGACGGATGAAACGAAATGTAGAATATACTATGTATGTATTAACCATCGACATAATATATTAAGTACTTAATATGTAATCTCTTTGGTATTAACCATGACGAAGCCTGCGATAGTATAGTACAAGCCTACATCCTCGAATTCCATCACCACCATGATCGGTGACGTCACCTTGTATCGGTGACAAACACCTTGTCTCGGTGACAAACACTTGAACTACGGAATATTTTTTCCCATACATTTTCTCCCACTATTGGTGACGTCATCATCGTCAAATGTCAGTTGGGCCCGGCCTGTATGACCAATATGGCGCTGGCCTCGACCATGATTTAAATAATTATTTAGGTACTTTAAGGAGTACAAACTTTTATACTTAACACATAAGTACTTGAAAACGATTTGTTTTGTGTCGGATTTGGAGCTTTGTAATTTATTTTTTTTTTTTAAAAAGGATCTGGACTTGCATACACAAACCCAAATACTTTCCTGCACACCTTGCACTAGGCTAAAATTTTTTAAAAGCCTGTATCGCAAAGTGTGGAATACATCGCCAGCTAGTGGATGTTAATTTTCCAAATTATTGTATCCACACTGTTCATATTTCGGAAGAGAATAACTTGGCATATAAATTATAATTACCATTCACTAGGTAACTCTGAGCTTTCATCTTTATATTCACAAAAACTTGGTAGTATTAAAGACATTATCAAAGATTTTTCCGTAATCTACACGCTCATGAACTTTCCCGCTAACAACAAAACTGTGAGAAGAGAATCTGTCAAACGCGCGCGAGTTCTATTCAAAGATTTTTCAGTAACCGATGCACAAATCTTTCAAATTGCGCGCGCGTTCGTTCGGCAACCCACAGCGCAACATCGGCTAGCATCGGCGGTGACGTCATTCTCCCATATGCGGTCTGCTTTCATGCTCGGGGTATTGGTATAATTAATAATACATAATGTTATAATTTCATCTCTATTGTATGACCCCGCGTGACACTCAGATTACAGAATACTCAGCAGTCAGCTCAGCTCAGTATTGTTCATATTTTATCAGCGGGCATTGTTTGTGTTTATGAACTAATTTAATTTAATTTACACCCAAATCTCTCCTCATAATATCACGCATTATTCGGTTTTTCGCCGGTTGTGTTCATTCTCAAAGCAGTAAATAAATACAATAATGGTGGGTGAAATTCTTACGTACTTATATCAGATGTAATTAAAAGTATTTTTTATGTGTAGATATAGGTATTATATGATTATTCAACTTATTGTGAAGGTAAGGGGATAGAGTCCGACAGCGTACCTATCTACCTAATACATTATGTAGGTACCTATTTCAAATATTAATTGATAAACTAAATAAATCAATGGATCCATAATACAGAGTTCAGTTTTCTTTTCAAGTGAGATTATTATTCTATCAAATGGACCCACTCCATGTATAAAAAAAATGTGAAAAAAATATTTACCTTGTTGATTGAGCATTTTTATTTTGTGACAAACTATCCCCATCTGTCACAAATCATCTAGACACACTACTCTTGATAGTTTTTCTAAAAAAATGGTTTTGTTCTTTTTTTTTGATAAAGTAAAACTTGTGTGGCACTCTCTAATTTCATATAAGAAACATGTCATAAATCACTCGTTAATGGGTGGATTGCCTTTAATTGAAAAAAAATATAAGAAATATGTAAGTATACCAAAAACCATAGAATCAGGAATCCAATAGGTACTGATAAAACATACTCGTAATATGTATGTATTTCATATATGCATATCATTCAAAACTATGGAGTATTCCTGGGCCATAATGGTTTCTATTTATAATTTCTTTCAGGTAAAATTAAATACTTTTGTATTTTGCCTAGTACTAATTTTTACGTTTCACATTGGAAAAATCGAAGCTGTACCAAGGGAAGTGACGTAAGTTATGATATCATTTATTTAAATACATGAACAATCTTTTATACTCGCAATAGGGTCTACCACCATCCTGGGTGAAACATTCAAGAGCTCCCCCTAGTACGCCTACCTTACTTTCATTCTTGTCACTCACTCATCACCATCCTAATGGTTTGATTTGAATGTTTTAGCCATGAAGACATTCGAGATGCGATGTTATCACTAGTAAGAATGTTCAGAGGATCTGAAGAGAAATTAGAAAGGCACGAATCTAGAGAGAAAGCTCTGGGAGAACAATTAAAGAAGGCACTGGCCAATCTAGACAAGAAACATAAATCATTGGAACCACTGAAGGGTGCCATATCTAGACTGGATGAAAGATTATCTAATGTTGAGACTATTTTAATACAGGTAGGTGGTATTAGGTAAACATTTGTTCCTAGGATTCATGGAGGGTTATTATATTCTGTTATTTATATTCTGTTTTTACCTTCCGCTATAGAAAGATGAAAGAGAAAAACAACAAATGCAGAAGAATAATGAAGTTATAGAAAGCGTTCAAACAATGCTGAATATATGGAGCTCTAATATAGCCAATATGATGAAAGCTGAAATAAATAATATTCATTTTCCAACAATGGATATTGGATCAATAGAAAGCAAAATGAAAAATCTAGAAGAGGGCATCAGCAAGAAAATAAACAGTGTCACTAAACTTGTTGAAGGAGTAAAGGATGCTGTAATGAATTTAAAATATGAGCAAAACAATAGCGTAAGTTTACTTTGCCATTCACATTACCTTTCATATATTTATATGCACTTGTAACATGAGAAATACAGCAATTAAAATATTGAGTACAAGGTTGGAACACAGGGCCCCCAAGCAGGCTCGAATGTATTGATACAGCCTAACGTAAAGGGTACACCAAAATATTTGTGGTTGTGTGTATAAGTCACATATCCTTTTTATCAAATATTTTTTTCCTTATAATTATATTCAGGTAAACAACTGCAAAGATCCAGGTATTAATGAGAAGGTTATAAACAAATATGTAAGTGAAACAGAAAAAATACTTACGAAGTTTGATAGCAAGCTGATGGATTACAATACGAGTATTTCTAAAATAAACATAAACCCTAACCAATTACAAGACATCCTTGCAGCTGATGAAGCTTGGCATCACAAGATGACATCAGGTAAGGAATGTAAAGTTGAATGATTGTACACCAGGGTAAATGTTAGCAGAGTGTAGCAAAGCAAACACAATAAGTAATACTGGGAATGGAAAAAATTGGTGTTAGTTTTTGCAAAACGGGGTGTTATTTTTCACAATTTTGGCAAAAAGTGGTATTATTATTCATACATTTATATCATTAAAGTGGACAATTTTGCAGGTTTTGATACAAGAATATAAAAAAAATTGATCGTGAACAATATTTTATACAAAAATGCGTAAAACAAAATAAAACAAAAATATTTGGGAAAACAAAAGAACGCCTTTTTGTAAGATTTTTCAGTGTAGTTCTTCTCACTTTCAAAGCCACTTTCCTTTTGATAATGTTTCAATTACAATGTTTTCCAGAATAAAGTTCGAAATTCGCGTCAAATATTCGCATCACGAATGTGAAAATTCGTATTATGTGTGTAAAGAACACGAAATTCACGTTATTCGAGTAAAAATTTGTATAATCGCGATCATGAAATTTTCCAGTCCCTAGTAATACCTAATGATATGTCAGTAAGACAATAATTTAGGCTGCTAATTAATTTCAGCACTGGATACTCAGCAAATGAATCTCTGGGATCTTCGTAAAGACATCCAAACAATAGAAAATGCACTGAAGCACATACCTACCAAAAATAATATTGAAAGTATTAGCAATCAAACACAAAAAATATTACAAGAATCAAAATACGAAATTGTCAGTGGAAATGACAAAGGTAAAACTATTAATAATAATGTTAACTTTGATAAAAAGATCTGGGTGTCCTAATTTGGCAGACCACATGTTTAATACAATATCTTTATGTTGTCACTGATTGTCAGCAAAGCATATGGAGATATGGCTGAGTCTCCCCTAAACCTGAGTCACATAAACCTATTAAGTTAGTTAACTTCTAACACAATGTTAAGTAACAATAATTGACCAATTGAAGTTTTACTTTATGTTCCTGTTTTAGGTGTGATGAAAATATTGGAATTAGTTAAACTCTTAGAGCAGCAAAGTAAAAGTACTGAAGATTCTATTACAAAAAGTATTGCAAATGTAGAATCTGAAACTGATAATAGATTTTCTCAAATTGGAAAAAGTTATGAGCAATTAAGAACAGAAGTATGTATGTTTCACTGAGTTATTATGTAGATACCTCAATAGAAGGAGCAAATCAGCAATAATATAATCGTGATACATTTTCAGATGCAAGCACTATCAAAAGGAGAACGTGTAATGTTACAAACAGCTGATAATGTTCTCGACACAAAGAGAAGGATTGAATATGGAGTACATCAAATATTATTAGAAGTTGGTGAATTAATCAAAGATCAAAGTAAAGGTTTCAACTCAACAGTGATAAAGAGGTTCGATGATATTGAATCTTCAATTGTAAATAGTCAAGTAGGAGCCTTGAGCAATTTAACATCTAAGATAGAGTATGAAATATCACAAGTATGGAGGCAGATGGGAATAATGCATCAGCAGGTGACAGCCAGTAATACTGCGCTGGATCGTTTACAGGTAGACATTCTACTGTTCATTCTACTATACTCACTCACTCACCTATATTGTACACTATATTGTATACCTATATATATTACAGGCTCAAACAGATAAATATGTGAATGGAAGTATCACTACTATGGACAGTATGGAGGGCAAAGTAAGATGACTTTACTGCTACAATAACAGAATACTAACACATCCATACTATTACACTAATACTAATACACACTCCCTTGTAAACATCATGTTTCAGGTTGGTATGATTACTTCTAGAATGAGTGAGGTAGATGATAACCTTAACTATCTATTGGGACGATTATCCCTGGTTACGCAAGAATTCAATCAAATTAAAGTTGGTCTCGGTGATGCTTTGGATAATATTAAACACAGCTTTTTAACAGTTCAATCCAAAATTAAAGGTAAGATGGACAATAAGATTGTATTGTTGTTTTATAGTGAACTTTCACAAAGTATCCTAGCAGTAGATATCAACATTATTATTCTTTCTTACAGAGGCTGGACCAGGTCCCCATGACATACAAAAACCACAACAAACTTAACAATTAAAACAATTTCATTAATCTTTAGCAAAGTGTACGTGCCATAAAGTACGACATCTTATTAGTTCACTAGTGCCACCTAGCCCAACCTACTATAATAAGTTACAAGATAGTAAGTACCTACACAATACTCTAGTAAGCCTTCGCATACCCACGAGTATATTATCCAACATCCCCAGGTCAATCAATAATAAAGACAGATGTAATATTGTTCAAATATTTAATTAAATTTCATAATAGTGTATCTATATATGCATATATATATATAAATATATATATACATACATATATTTATATGAAACTAAATGAACATATTCATTATGATACAGTTACAGTGCATTCAGCAGTTGACTCAACTCAATCATATCATAATAATATTAAAACACATGTCAGAATGCAGTTGTATTATACAGTACACTTATTATTACAAATAAATCCTAGTTATTACCAAATATGCAGGGCGTCTTGTGACCACTCACATGTTTAGAATAATCTCATGTCACCCTGTATAGGTACTGTTCAGTTGCAGGACGGTAAATAAGTTTATTTTCTCATCTATAGAATAATAAATTAGGGCTGAATAAAACAATATATTACATAAGTACCTATGTATGTATGTACGTAGGTAAATAAAGTAGCTGTAAGTAGGTATATGTATGTATATTATGTAAGAATTAAACAACACTAATACCATCATAGTGTAGTAACATATACAAAGTAGTTGCGTCTCATCCCATTTCATTTATGTACATAGGACGTACATGTGTAGGTCTGTTCAATACTTATGTAATATTATTACAATACATATAGGTATGTAACTAAAATAAATGATTTCTCCCTAATTAGCTTGACAAATGTTGCATTATAAAAATCTATAAGTATATTAGGTATGTAGGTATGTATGTATAATGGCATATGTTTAAGCAATACCTACATATGTATATTAATGTTATTCATTATGGATAAGGGTCTGTATGTATTTATTACATTAGATACAAGAGTGTTTATATCATAGCACAAGCAAATCATTGTCTAGTATAGTATAGTACCTACATTAGTATATATTACCTACCACTCTATTATATAGACATGACATGACATCCTTATTGATTTCTCATTATCCTTCAGATGTATAAAAAAATAATAAAATACTTTGTGCGTCTTTGTGTTGGTTTCTATTAATAATAATAATCCATACATACATATGTATTTCAATATGCAGGTACCTACTTCTTACCTTAATTAATGTAATCACTAAATATTCAATTCAAAATATTCTCACACAATGTGCAGGTGAGTGTGCCTCTTAACAGAAAAATCACTAAATTTATGCCATGTCGATATAAAAGGTTTAGCTCTGCACACTTCACAACCACTATACTTGACTATACAAACCAAGTGGGTGACTTATTATATTGCGGTACCTAATCTATGGAATGTTATATTCATGTTATATTATAAAATGGTGACAAATAAAAAACATTATGTACAGTACACTCTTTCTGTTACTTACACATAGCAATTAGCATTATATGTAGTGTGTAATGGTGTATGCATACTGCAGCATGTCTGTTACAGGTAGTCAGTGTCTGCTACTTTCCACATCACAACTTGTTGTATACATACTATTACTATTACATGACACACTTCATTCTGGCACTGACACTACCCGCAGCAGAAAGCCACATGACACATCCATTCAGATCTACTATTACCAAAGTCTACAAGAATGCTAAACAAAAACACTATAGCACTCGGTGTTTCATAAAATCAAGACAAGTAAAATATAATGTCACATGTAATTATGTAAACTGATGTTTGATCTAACCAATTCACAAACAAGATACATAACCAAAAGAGCAGTTAGAGAAAAGGAAAATGCTTCATGTAACTTGAGTAAGAATAGAATGAATTGTACTTGTTATATAATAATATGTAGATTGTAGGTACATATGAAGTATTGGTTGCAACTCTTAGGTTATTAATGCAGGTAGTGTCGCCAGCAGCCAACACTCGTAATGAGCCAAGTATAACTGCAGGAGGTGACCTACCTAGATGTGAAGCTCTTCCTATAATAATATTAGGTGGTACACATCTTCACAAATACTGTGTGCATACATTGGCAAGCAAATCACATGGATCTATAGTATACACTAACTATAAGGATGCAGGTACTCTATTATGTTATGATCATACCTCGGAATACCTAATGCAAGGAGCAGGTATAGAAGGGATTAACTTACAATATTCCAGTGCCGTAGAGTGACCGAAAATATTATTAACGGATAATTGTTTTCTCAAAAACCTTTTTGCCTATATGCCAATAATAATAATAAGGTTTATATCTGAAGTATTGGCAGGTACATAATATACCTATTCCAAAACAATGTCTTATGTTCTAGCTATAACTGTGTATCGACTTATTTAGATTTATTGAATATTGTTGTCATCTCTAATTTATGGAGAAGAAAAAAGAAATTGAGTAGTAAACAAGATATTGGATCGATGGGAGTTAAATACAAAAAAATATTTATAAGGCAGCGCCCACCACACACCTCGTACCGTGATAACGGATATATGTTTCTCGACACACACATACAAAATCGAACTAAGGCTCGTAATCTAACGAGAATGCTGCCTCGAGGGAGGAACTCTGGATTACATGGTGACCACACACCAAAACATTTGGTGCAAAAAGGGAAGTTAGATAGAGAAGGCGATAAAGATATTTCAAATGAATATTTTTTCAAATGGAATTTCAACTATCAAACAACACACGGCTTAGTATCATTGTCTATAAGAGTGTAAATTATGAAAATAATATCATGCATAATTGCGGGAAATCCCCCATCGGCCCATACAATCCTTCACATCACATTAATATTATGGAATAGTAATAAAACAACAAATCTTGTTTATTACCCCCTGGTATTCAATAAACATAATATATACATTTAGGTAGATGTCTACTAAAATACTTCAGGTATAAACCCTATTATCATATCTTGGCAGATTGTTGAAAGATTAAATATTTTTAGGAATATTTTCGGTCACTCTACGGCACTGGAATATTGAAAGTTAATCCCTTCTATACCTACTCCTTGCATTAGGTATTCCGAGGTATAGTTATGATAGCCCTAAAGATACCTATTATCATTACAATATATTATGCAACATAAACAGAGCACCATAATATGTATTGCAAGCGGTGTTCTTTTACATTCAAAAGGTTTATAATCATACCTTCTTCAAACCAGTGGTTTTCATTATAAATACAGCATTTACCCGTTATTTATTATTTAATGTAGAGAACAAATTGTTTTAATCAACTTATATTTAAATTAAATGTAGTGTAATCAAAAATATTTTGTAATATGGATCAAAAAATTATTAACTATTACACATTATTGAGAAAAATTATGTATGAGCAGAGTTTAAATAAACCAAATCACACTATTTGAACTGAAGTTAAGTGATTCAAAGTTTAATGATTTTACTAGCAACGGCATGTTGAATGATGCCTCCCCATAAATTGTGAATATGTGACACCACATATTACTGGGAGGATTTATTATTTAGGTAGAAATACTATGTACTACAAAACCATACATATAATCGTAGTTGGACGCAACTTTCAGTAGATTCATATGGTGCTTCACTTTGATCCATGATTTATAGAACACACTGTATAACTTGACAAACCAAAGACCAAAACAAAATTTTGAAAAACAATATAATGACATGATATTCAAATTACTTACTGGTTATTCACTCATTGTTGTACTAAGGTTATATGTCATTTTCTATATTTTTATTATAAAAAGTGAGTCTCCCTACACTTTGTTAGACTATTTGTCGGCATTGGAAAAACTTGCGTTATTCCAAAGCTTTAAAATTCCAGGAAAGGTTCCTAAATCCCAGTTTTATTATGTTTTTATTTTGCTTTGCCTATAAAGCCAGGAACTATAAACATATAACCCTACAGTTGCCTATAGAACACAATAATGAATAAACTAGTTTAAGGTGAGATTGTTTAGATATACAATCATATAATGTAAGGTACCTACTTATAATGGCAGTGTATGGTGTATGATAATACAATACAACTTTACAGTGTGGCAGTAATGCCTCCCCAAGTGTAACAAGTTAATGGAATGAATGCATAAGTGCTCAAGTTTCCATCTGAAATTATACAGAATATAATGTGCTTCTTTCTCTATGTCACTAATATTTGCTTGATGATGCAATGATAAAGATTTATAGCTAATCTGTTCAGCAATAACTTCTTCCTTCATCAGCACCTTGATTAATGGCAGGCCAAAGTACAATATTACTTATAATAAAGATAATATAATCAAACAACTTGGCAGTCCCTATGACCTATGTATTAACATTACTATACTGATGTTAAATTATTACATACATATGTAGGTTCTTTATATTATTCTGAGTGAGGAAGGTACCATTCCCCCTTTCTCTCTCATCTCTGAACACAAGTTGACAACAGAGTCAAATATATATTATACTCATACTACCTACTCATCAAAACATTACACAGTGTCTGAAGTTCAAAGTTGAGTATTATATGGGGGTGGAGAGAGAGCAATATAAATGTGCAATATATCTGCGCTCTTCACCCCATAAGTATGGTCACAGTGTTCCAGATTATGTGTGGAGTTCTATGGTTGACCCTGATATTTATTTGGTTACAGAAAGGTAAAGGGCAATTCCAAAGTAACTTATTATTTACTCATTTTTTATTTTGTAAAAAAAAATCCTAACTATGTGGTAATTTGAATGTCTACAGAGTGCGTACTGGAGACAAATAGAACTTTACTAGTGAGATAACTGTGTGTGGATCAACTCGCTCATTCTGCCACTCAAACTACACCAGGCTTCTTGTGAAATCATTCTAATGTCACATGCAAAGCCACCTTAAAAGTAAAAATTGTGACACAATATCTTTGACTTAGTGCCTGTAAAAATCTACGTATTGATAAATATTCAAAACTACTTTGCTTGTTCATATCTCATCCCAATTTATTTTATTCTCATGCAACTATTACAAATATTAAATCAACCTGTACTTCAAAATACGACCAAATATCTGTTTGCTCCGAACCGAGCAACAGATGTCAAATATAATACTGTATGCTTAGTAAGGAAAATTATAAGTTGTCGCCACACCCTAACACCAAACATCAGCAATATGAGTAAACATTCTCTTTGTTACTCTGTCTCTGAGATAATTGTTTAAATGGTGAGCGAGATGGATCCAATCATGTTAGAAGCCATTAGATTTATTATTTCAACAGTACACGGTTGACTCCAGACAATGTGTTCTGGGTTTAATAACAAAAGAATTGTGTAATAATTAGATAGATAATTTGTATGGTATACTAGTCTAGATTGATGATCCACACACCACAATCTCAGTCATACTAAAGATGTCACAAGTAATTAATTAATATGTAGTCATATTATGGAAAAGTGCCTCCTGAAGACTGACATAAAAGAGAACCCTACTCTTATGGTCTATAATTAGGTCTGAATGTAGACAAAAAAATGTAACACCTAAAACAGTCCTTTGTTATAACAAAAATCAAAGAAAAGGAAATAATTTTACAAGTACATAATTCAATACAAGCATGCACTGTGAAGCCATGTGCTGTGGCACATTTAGCATCGTCACACACATTAGTAGACCACAGCACATCCACTACGGAGCACTGCGCTGGTATTCTGAGAGCCGATGGGCTAAGAATTGCCTTTGGTGTTGAGTTAGGCGTCGAATACCAAGGTATTTCCAAACTACCACTTCCCCTACCAAAACAAAACATGAACAGTATGGAAGGGATACTGGCTTAGCAAGGTAATAAATAGAACACTCAGCTGTCAGAATACCGCTCTGGTCTAAAGAATGTTTTGCTGGCCTTCACAAAGACCATTAATTTATTTACATTTGCCTGTACAATATTTACATGCGTAGTAAAATTCATATAAAAAAATTACACTGCAGATATTAATATAATTAATTGAATGGTGCTTATAAACTTTCATTAAAACTACCATTTCAATAATGAAATGTATATAATACCAATACCTATAGCCATTACATTCTAATACTCACTCTTAGTCAATAATTAAACAGAACAACAAAACTGGTATTCAAGACAAAGGCTAGGCTAGTTGGAAATAAAAATATATGAAAATACAAAAAGCTTTTATTTCTATTGCATTTGTTTACTTTTTTACCACCGCCCACCACACCTACATGCTAAAGATTAAACCAGCAAAACTTCTAAATCAATAATAGTCCAGCCCCTATAAACACAAAAGCACCCCCTCCATGGAAAGTTGTGGGATTGACTGGATTTTTTTCATTCTATACATTTTTTGGGGGTGCTGAATCCGAATGTAAGGTTTGCCAACAAATTTTTTTTTGACGGAACATGGCAAAAAATGATGAAAATATTCGGGATTTTTGTTAGTACTTGAAAACTATCAACTTTTGTGATTTATCTTTCGACGCAAAATGAAAGTAATTACTTACTACAAATGTATAAAATTTTTCTCTAAAATGAATAGAAACCGAACTGCCAAGCTCCAAAAATTTGCCAAATTTACATATTATTTTAAATAGTGAGAATCTTAAATGTATGGAGAAAGTTCACCTTGTTACATTGATTTTTTTTAACCAAATTTAAACAATTTTCTTTAAAGTTATGAGACATATTTTACCTCCTTGGAATCAGCAGACATGAAGAAAGATTCCAGAGTATTTTTTTTTAATGTAATAAAATTTTTAAACATTTCTACCGTAAGTTTTTAGACTACCCCACAACTTTCCACTGAGAAATGCATCTAGACTGGACTAGAAACATAAATAGTGTAGTACAATAAACTGAGCTTAAGGCCAGTGGATAAATTAAATCTGCAAGATTTAGTAGTACAAGCGAAATACTATAATAAGACATTTCCACTATTTGAGTTGGACGTATGTACTATAATATTAGTTTGGATACATAATAATGAATATGTAAGCAGAAAATTTTGTCCAGTGTGGAGTGTACAGGAAAATATTTGGATTTGGATGTGTACGACGCAGTGGTGGATATGGCAAGTAAACACTGGATCGCATGTTATTACTTTCCAGGTTTGCATACACAAACCACACACGTTTCTGAACACATCCCAATAAACTACAAGCTTGTGTTGCGATGTGCAGAACAAAACATGGAGCAGAAACTCCAACCCTACTTGTGGAATTCAGCTCTCTGACAAACTACACCAATCATGCACCCTGAGAGTTTATAACAAGATTTTTCCATTAAGTCAATTTGGTAAACTGCTACTGTTATACTGGGGCCAGTTTATCTGATTTCTACTTTGGGTATTTTGAGTTAACAACTGATCCTCTGCAACGCACATGGTACACTAATTATATTGGATTGGACAAGTTAATTAAACCATTGTACAATTCATTATTATTAGTAATTATATTAAACAACTTAAGTCAATCTCTATTTATCTTTTCCTTCACGCCGCGTCCCTTTCAGAGCAGGCAGTGAACATAGAATACCCGACTGCCCTAAGATAAACAAATTCAATGGAAAATGTGAAAATAAACACTTTGAAGAGAGGAATAATAATTATGCCACAATGCGATAACTGTAGTGAAAGTCCAGTAAATACATGTATGGAGAGTAGACCTCAGAAAAGGTCAGCTGGTCCATATTTTAGAAATCAAGTATATCAACAGACTGGTTAATCCAAGTTCCCACACATCTTTCCCTTCTGTTATCTTGCCATTTAATTGAATTAGAACATTTCTCTGATCAGCTTGGTAACTCATACTACTACCCTAATTATGTGTAACATAAATTGCCCACTGATTTATGGTCATAAAATTTCTTATCATTATGGTATATAAAATTTTGGTACAAAACAAATTGCAGCGGAGCTGTTAAGTTCCAGAAACTGGAAATTTATTAGTTTTTTTTAATTTTTGAAATTCTTTGGTCTTAACATTGTAACACTTTACTTCTAGCTGTAAAGTTCTCATAACTAAACATGTAGAGAATTTGATTTGCTACAAAATGTATATAATATTATGTACTATTAATATTATTGTGTGTAAATAAAATGTGATACTGATTCCAATATTAATCACACCCAAATTACTCTACAAAACAGATGACTTACAGATATAAGATGAACAAATCAACATTCTCTAAAATAAAACTTAAAATCCATAGCAAATAATATGAGTCACATAATAATATAATATTTACTGACAACTTTTAACTTGGTCGAGTATAACATATCCCTCTATTGTTTATACAATTATGTGCATAACCAACTGGTGGTATCCTGATTAGAATGGCATTTACCCCTCCTGTTGGAGGGACAAGATAAAGCTTATATAGTAAGAAGAATACATAATAAGATTTGGTAGTGAGTGTGAGTGTTATCTCTCTTACAGTCCCTAATAATTCCATTACAAGTAAGATAAGATAAGTAAGGTAACAAAGTAGACAACATGCAATCAACTAATTTACCTTGGAATGTGTTTTCTGTCCAACACCATAATATATGCAACATGTTGGCTCTATGCTTATGTGATAGATGACATGCAGAGATGTATGACAGACAGCATGAGAAGATAAATGAAACAGAACACATACCAGCCGTACATAAGGCAATCTATTAAGCATAATTTCCTATTCCCACACTATGTATATGTATTACCTACTATACGTATGTATATACATATACCTATTCATATTTTAATTAAGTAAATAACAATCAAGTAAATATTTGGAGAAATAATAAATTGATCAACAATATTGTTACCACCTATGTACAGTACATATTGTCAAGTCGCATTAATGGAACATTTAATCATTTATTTATTTATTTTAAAATTGTCCACCATATCTATTTACAATAGTTGAAAGATATAACACTAATAATTTGTATGCACTATCAAATACTTGGATAATTTAAACCTTATTTACATATTGTCGTGTCGAGAATAGAGAATATTAATATAATATTATATTGATGGATAAGAGAAAAAGAATCAACTTGAGTGCGAGTATGTCACTAGAGTCACTAGAGTAATCAGTAGTAAGTCACTGATTGTTATTAAGTAGCTGGTACATAATAATCATAATATGTATGTCGTATGTACGTGTGGCATACACACTCATACTATACATCCGCACAGCGTGCCAGGTGTCTCACAGTGGACGTATGTGAAGCTCCTTTAGTAATAATGGTGGCTTATCTGCGCGTCGCCTTGGAAGAGGAGCGCGACCTGGGGGTGTGGGGGGTATGCGGCGTGTGGGGGGTATGGCTGCCCCCCGGCCGATCCTAACTGGAGCACGACGCTAGTGGAGACACAGGAGAGAGGGGAGAGTCCCGTGGGCACCCTGACAACGTTACTACTACCTTGCGGGAGCCCGCATGATTACGATGCTCACACAACCACACTCCCTGCCACGTACCCAGGTTTAGTTTCCCTTCAGTTATTGGAATGCTTAATGATGAACCCAGGAAACATGCCTTGACGTGCGCCGGCTGGAATTATACATTACACATTATTCTTTACCTACTGCTACACCACTCTATTATGTCATCCTAATAACTAAACCACTCAATGATGAATAAACATTGACAAGAGATGTTTAGAGACACTTACCATGTCATCAGGCCCTTCACAGGAATGTCTATAAGGTAATCCTTCAGGAACAATTTTATTTAACATCATCTCCATGTCGTCTCTGACGTTGGGATCCCAACTTTCATTTAGTGCCAAACTGGCTGAGGTATGCATTACTAAAATTCATAAATGTACTTTATACTAGGTATATAATTAGGCAGTCCACCCGCTCTGGGTGATTTGTGACCATAAATGTACTTTATACTATTTTATTAAAACAAATTTCATTTTATTTATATTTGAAAACTTGTGTCAACAGTGTTGGGGGTACTAGATTATAAAATGACATCCTGAGGACCTGTCAATATTCTTCCATAATGAAATACTAAAAGTTCAGGGTGAGAGAGTCTAAGTTAGGTAGTATGTTAATAGGAAACAATTAATAACACCTACCATACACTTCAAAAGTGATAACTAGTAACATAACACTAACCAGATAGGCCTGATTGTAAATTCACTTCTGTCAACTACAAATTTCCTAATATCATATGGAACACTTAATTAATGCGGACATAATACAGCAAGCTGAATTAAATGACCGCATAAGAAAACAAGGCGTATACATACACTTTCAATTTGATGTGAAAGCAGAAACATTCTACATGTGACACTAGTGGGAGGGGGTAGTAGTGGAAACAGGCCATGCGATATTTCAGCCTGAAAATACTCACTTTGTATGTGACATAAACCCACAGAAAATTGCGATAATTCAGGAATTTGTTTTAGTATTTCCTCTGTTACTAAATGAACACCTCTGTGTTGTGGTCTAAGATTTAATTTCCTTTGAAACCACGCCGATCCAATCTGAATTCCTCTATTTGAAGCCATGTTGAATGCAAAAATCTTTTATTACCGACAAAGAAAAGCACACAAAACCGCGTTCAACATCACATTATTAGACATCAGCTTAGATTTACACCACAAGTATCATAAAAAAATCATTTTGACTTCGTAATAATATTTTTAAAGAATTAATGAAAAGGTTATAGAACAAACTCCGACACCCTATTTTCTGCGGGAAGATGAAATCATAGAAGATAAAATAACCATAGAAACGAAAGGACAAAACTACGATACATAGATAATAATAAGACATGGGGTTCGTTCTGAGGTTCGTATTCTCATATCTCTATCTCTGTTTGACAATTCCAATTGGAACAATCACCCAAATGCGTTATACAGAACGTGACCCAGGGTCACGTTCTGTATCCGTTAATTTTCACTTGGCGAGTGAACGAGCGATTATCGCGCGAAGCAGAACGCATTTGGGTGATTGTTCCAATTGGAATTGTCAAACAGAGATAGGGATTCGAGAATACTAATAAGAGTGAGTTGATAGATATACATCGAGATAGCGATATCGCTATACTCTTCTTTGGTAGAAAGGGATAGACATATCGCGTGTTAATAAGAGTGAGTGAACTGCACGTGCGGACCATTCTATTATCTATGGCGAGCGAATGTCACCCAACAATTTTGTTGAGTGTTATTCGCAACAACCGAGCGTGTCAACTGTGCACATAGAACACGTTGACTCGCACAACCGAGTGAAACGCACTGATGATAGAACGGCGAACAATAGAACCATAAACAATCGAGCGAATCGCCTAGTGAATTTTAACGGATACAGAACGCGATCCAGGATCTTCGTACCATAATCGTTCGTTGACTCGTTGAGTGAAAATTAACGGATACAGAACGTGGCCCTTAATTTATTTTGTCGCTGGACTTTATACTCTCGCCGCGACCCATAGACTTTGATATTATTTACCTAGATGGCGTACTGAAAGATAGTAGTGGAAAAAACTGGTGCCCACAAACTGTCAAATCGTATGGAGATTTTTAACATTTCGTGGGCAGCCTTTTTGAACTTTTGTTCTCATAGTTAAAAAATGTATTAGTTATAACGTTATTTAGGAATTAAGCGATAGTTTTAAAGATGTTTTAGTCTTTACTATTGATGTCTTGACTCTTGTTAATAGTGTGAGTTTTGCGGCTGTAAAATACCAAAAAGTGCCGAGCGTGAAATTGCGTCACTACCGTTCTATTTGAAATACATAGAATCAGATCTCTAGTACTTAATATGTAATCTCTTTGCTATGACCTTAAACTTTTTTTTCGAAACATGCCTATTTTTTTATTTAAAATAGGGATGCAACCTTTTTCCAATCCATTTTCAATAAGGTTTTGGAAAAACAGCCACGCAATCTAATTCCTAATTTGGAAGTAGACTCATGCCAAATCTTCTAGTTTCGAAGATTTTCATTGCCATATGGTCAGAATTTCCAAAAATACATGGTCCTATTCTGGCGGGAAGTATGAAGTTGTTCCGTACTTACATTAGAAACGTCTGTAATAAATTATTTTGAATTCACTGTGTAACACTTTATACAAGCCAAATCTTACAGCGTAATCCATGTGTAATCATACCTCATTTTAAATTAATCCAAAGATGGTGTAATTTCCCCAGTAGCTGAAGGTGTGACCTACCAAGTACCAAGGTGTGTCTGCCACAGGCCACTCCTTACTATTCACCATTAAGGGTTGATAATAGTTTACTCCTGACTACTATATCCATTTCATTATTATTTGAATTAAATAGTGAATAATACAAATTAACATTATGGATGTTGTTGTGGATGGTGTCTTTAAGAATGCCCCAGAGGCAGAGTGGTTGGAAGATTATGTGTTGGGAGAATTTAGAGCGTGGCAAATCATCTTTCTCACCTTCACTGGTCTTACTGCAATTGGTAAGTAAAGCATTAAATTATTTTCACACATCCACCTAGTCTAGCACATGATACAGGTAACTTGAACAAAGGAAGGGGTAAATGAATAATAGACATTAATTTGTTTTTATATTTTAGTTATTGCTTTGTGTTGTTGCATAAAATTCCGTATACCAAGAACAAAACAGCAAATTGAAGCAGACTATCAAAGGCGAATAATCACAAAGAAGTTTCGCGAACAGTTAGAGCGAATACAAAATTCCGATATGGATGCAATTGATTTGAAAGCTGGTTAGTATTACTATTTATTATGTTAAGTCCTACTGTTCTGGTGGTATTTATTGGAATTATTATTTTCAGTCTCATCTCAAAAATAAATACAAAGTACTTAGCACGCCAGCCTGAGACAAGTCTCAAAAGCGCCCAACACCATGAGAAACATAATTTTTGCATGACAAATAGTTTTTTGTGCCCTCTACCACTTGTAACTAATAGCGCTCCCATATTTTCAGCACTGGACTTGGTGCGAGCCGAATTTGATAATGAAAGTGAGAAAGATCATCAAGTGTGTGCCTCCCAAGTTAGTTCCATTGCATCTCAACCACCAAGTAAGAACTATTACCATGCGATATTAGTATGTTATGTAATCACCATCTCATAGCCATGGTGTAACTATTGGCAATATTGCATAAGACCATCACTGCTGTCAAATGTCTTAACAGAATATAATGCGTGTTCTGTTCTGCTGTTACAAAGATGTTGTTATTCCATATTCTATAATATACTAAATCACGTGAATGGAAAATCATTCTATTCTGATAAACTACCAATAGCTACTCATTCTCAAAATATGACTAGGCAACCCAGGACCACTGCCTCTATAAATAGACCTCTAACCTAGGGCTGCCATACGTCCCAGTACACCGGGACATGTACCAGTTTTGAGGTCTGTGCCTCGGCCAAGCGTTTCTTTTTTTTTTTTCTGGAGAGTTCTATTATTTTCGAGAGAGAAAATTCATTATTTTACAATTCTTTCATAAAAAAAGACTGCCTGCGGTGCCAATTAAGCTTCTCCTGGTTTTGCATATTCTGTATATGACAGTACTTTTCTTTTTTCAAGAAAATTAAAGATTCTCACCAGAACTTTTTTATGTAGAAATCAGGTACATGCAATAATTATATCAAAAATTTCACCTGCCGGTAGTCTGACAATTATGGGAGCCCTACTTTAACCACATACACAAATATCTGTATGCGCAACAATACTTCTTTTAGGTTCTGAAGAAAACTGTTCAAAAAATACCAAACTTGGGACAAATGATGTTCACTTTCAAGATGAAAAAGAAATGAAGTTACCTGCAGTTTTTACATTCAGCCACAAACTTACTGCACTAGTAAAGAAGTCAAAACAAAAAACTCAACCTGTTGCTACCATGTGTTAATTATGCTTAAGAAAATATGGGATATTTAATAAATGGATGCTAATCCTTTTCAAGGTAATTGTAGAGGTTATTTAGAATCTTTTCAGACAAATGTTGCTTAGTATAAAATCTTACAGTCTTCGAGATAATCATAATATAACACAATTTTTCTGTTTTCCTCCAACATCACAATAATACTGTCAGATAGAACTAGTTATCTCAACAGATATACAGCAAAGAATGGACTTCCCATCAGGCTTATGACTGATCATCGGCTGGTTTAATGTGATCCCTTTACACTACTTGTTATTTCAACTACGACGTATAAAAAATCTTACGTTTTTCGCAAAAGAAAAATTGTGATATTCAAAATACTGGATTCAATAATTTTAAGACACAAAAGATCCCTCCTACTTCTACATGCACACTGCACTTTCATTCCGATTATTATAGTTATACTACATTTCCATAGGACTTCTTCACTTATTATATAAAATTAATAACTATAAAGAGTAGACATTATAACTATGTACTATTGTTATTCAATCTTAATGCATATTTTTATAAAATTCTGTCATTATCGTAGAATGCCAAACTGCCAATAAGTCTCATGACCTACTTGCCTAGCGACATATGTCCGCACTCAAGTTAATCATTTGATGTCATTTATCTGTTCCCCATTTTTTTTTACCAGTCAGTACCACCAATCAGAGATCTGTATGAAATAAAATAACACTCATTCGTCTGTCAGTTATTCAATCATTCGTCAGACTTTTTGCATGTTGTTACAATTTTCGGACAACGTTCATCAATCACCCATTTTACAAAAAAATGGCTATTTACGTATCTTTATTCCATTTGGAAATATCAAAATGCTAGTTGCACCCCACCTAGCATTAAATCTGGCGACCTTCCTGGTTGTTACCGAGGCCGACGCCATATTGTTCATAGAGGCCATGCACAACTGACATTTGACGATGATTACACCATGAAAAATGTATGGGAAAAAATATTCCGTAGTTCAAATGTTTGTCACCGATACAAGGTGACGTCACCAATCATGGTGGTGATGGAATTCGAGGATGTAGGCTTGTACTATACTATCGCTGGCTTCGAGGTGAACGAGGCCAGCGCCATATTATCATACAGGCCGGGCCCAACTGACATTTGACGATGATGACGTCACCAAGATTGGGAGAAAATGTATGGGAAAAAATATTCCGTAATTCAAGTGTTTGTCACCGAGACAAGGTATTTGTCACCGATACAAGGTGACGTCACCAATCATGGTGGTGATGTTATTCGTGGGTGTAGGCTTGTATACTATCATTGGCTTCGAGGTGAATTCCTGAATTACGATCTTGTTTTCAATAAACCCTTATTGGCTTCTCAAATTCTATTACCCATCCCTGTGTTATTGTGGGTAGGTAACATAGCGTTATGTGAAGCATTTATTGATGATGGCGAGGGCAGAAATTGGAGAGTCCCTTGCTGAATATAACGTGGATTCAGTGATGTGCTGCTATGGATTCGCATCGGCTCTGTCAAGACGGTTAGTAATATAATTTTGATGAGGAAAGCTGGTTCTTCTGGATTGAATTTTTACACAATCAAATTTCTTGACCTGATGTGAATAAAGTAAAAACTTGAATAACTAGCACAAACACAAAACTACTAGTTTGCATATATCTATCTAGGTAGGTACTCTACATGAGTCACACACTAGGTTATTATGCCAGTCCATACATAAAAATTGAGGGTTAGTGCTCGGCTGTTAATAGAATTTTAGCAGCACGTCACTGCATGGCTTAGTGAATAATTATTTGTAAGTGAAAGTTCACATACATTCCAGTATTCTGTGTGGATGGCTGGTTTTTCCTCGCTAGAGTGAGCCCATGGTCAAATCCTGAATTTACGTTTAGAATTTGATTTTCCTATTAAAACTAATTTTTCTATAATTAATATTTTTTCACATTTCTCATATACTACGGTCGGCAAGTCCTACTTCTACTTGGGATAGTCCAGGCATGTGCAATATGGATCTTGAGAAAATTATGGCAGTCTAAGCTAGTGGAATAGTTTGGTGGTTTTTGTTCTGATTTTATTTTATAAAATTAGTACACAATATGAGAACAAGGAAGTACTATATTGAAATATTAAATTAAACATTACAGAGTAATAATCACTTATACCTATCTATAAAATAATAATACATACATACTTAATAAATTGTTACGTCATACCTAATGTTTCTTAATTTAGACAATATTTATATAATGCAGAACCATGTTGATGAGGGAGGCAAGTAATATGAACAATGTATTACATCACTATACCAGAGCACTGCTGACAAGAGGCCATGCTCAAGGAACAACCACTTTTCTCAGACACAAAATAGTGAATTTTAATGTAAAAGTTGTAAATTAATTCAAACTTTACATTTTCCCACAAATTTTTGTAATATTATGTATTGTTAGTACGTTGGTTAGTTGGGCTAAATGTGTGGAAGTAATGCACTGAAGACAGAGAAATACAATATGTACAATAACCATATCATACACTAATGCTGGATTATACCAACTTCTTGGGTGAGGAATAGCAGAGATAGGAGCTACGTATCATTATTTTTCATACAAAATTTATGCTAGGTGGCTCCTATCTCCGCTATTCCTCACCTAAAAAGTTGTTGAAATCCAGCATCAGTGATGTCATTCTTGGAACATACATGGGGGTTAACCAACAGGTATTGAGGTCCCCTATCACCTACTTCCGTTGGTCCACTATATGTACATTAAGATGTCCCTTACTTTCTGACTTTGAAAATTTTAAAACCTCACACCCTAATTTTGTTAGAATGACTCTAAAACATGAAAATACATTTTTTTAGATCGGAGCACTCTAATACGTGCGGGAAAAAATTTTGGGGTTGAGCCCAAAAAATTTTTTTTTCAGTAAGGGACACCCTAATGAATGTACATACACAACCCACCAGGAAGAGTGATTCACATACTTATGGTAAATAATACACAGATAAAATATCGTAATGTGGGCTTTGCATGAATGAAGAAAAAAAATGATGAATCATCTCGGTTGATCCTTTCATAATCTGTGTTCCTTCACATTCCTCTCATTCTTTTCTAACAAATGATCTCCCCCTGAAACAATAATAATTATAACAGGATAATAATAAATTGTTCAATAACCATCATGTTCCGTCAAATTCTAATAATTTAAATGAAATAGTGACTACTAGTATTAAAATCTCTTAGGTAGGAAAGAAATTCATTCCAGCAAAATTCTTACCAATGCCACGTTGACAAATGCGTGAAAGAGATTGCTGTGAAGTTTTGGAATGTTATTGTCAATAAGAAAACAATAAATGTGTTTATGATTTTGTACCATAGTCAGTGATGTGGAGCGGGTTTCCGCCACCCGGGGCGGACCTCCCCTCTAGCTACATAGGTAGGTAGTTATAAAAAGTTGAACTTACGACATAGTTTTCTTCTCAACTGTTCGGGGCTCTGGCCTGGCACGATTAAGAACCTTTAAGAAATCTTGTGTCTTTGCTCTCATCCTCGAGTGAATGTAAGCTTTGGAACATTTAATATGGTAGTGAAGATAATCTCGGAATATATGAAGGAGATCTATAGTGTTATCTCTGGCATCTGCACAAGTGTGTCGGGGAAATAATACAAACGTAACATAGCCAATGTTGTCTCCCACAATGGCATCCGAGTTTCCCAGTTCCAATGGAGGCTCCTTGTGTGAAAATGACACCTGTAAAGTTTGATATGTATGTATCTTATATTGTAATAAGCGTGTTACAAATTTATTAAAACTATATACCTAATATGTATACATACTGTGGGTGCAGTTTGGGCCACTCGCCGTCCTTCTTTCAATTCTTGCATAAAAACTTTACCAATAACTACATCATCTTCATGTTTAAATATTGTTGAAAATATTACAGTTACACGATCGCTTTGTGCTTCAACATATCTACAAATACAAACTGATAAATAACAAGTCCTTATTGATGTAACGGCGATACACACACACACACACACGCATACAATGACAACTTACAATGATTCCTCTTGTCTGTAATTTATTACGGCTCTTTTATTACCAAGCTCCCCTTCTTCTTGAAACTTGAAGTATCTTTCAAAAACTGATGCAAAACAATTTCGTTTTAATAAACCTACTTTCTTCACAATCTCTTCCCAATTCTCGGGAATATTCTCTAAATCCAGCAACACAGACAAATTATAACCTACAAAATAGAATCCATATTAAAACCTAATAAATTAAATTAACATTAAGAACTACAAATATTATGAAAGTCTTAACAAAAAATCATATATATTATTACAAGTGTACAAGCAATTTGACTGATTCGGCGTCTACTGTCTTGGGTCTACGGAGGCAGTAAAGTTTTACCAGGTAGTTGAGCGACTGGTACCTCAAAATAATTGCCTATTTAAGAGACAATTTTTACAGTGAAATTTTGACAATTTTATTAACGTACTTTAGTAGTGTTCTAAAATAACATTTTTATTAAGGAAAATCAAATAAATTGAAAATCCACCGAGGTTAAACCCTAGATAAGAAGTGAATCTATGCTTTTAAAAAATTTAAATGTTTGTATTCTGAAGTATTCCCACAACAGTATAGAAGAATTAAGGATGAACATTGTCGGGCTTACGACCGACCTCGGCTGGCTTAAGTGATCACTTTACACTCGAGAAACATTCGCCATTTTAGTTCACCCCGGCTGGGATTCGAACCCATACCTTCCTCTCACTTAGTAGGGACCATATCCGCTACACCACGAAGAGCGACGGCTGTGTTGTCTGAGTTTCTCGAGTGTGAAGTGATCACTTAAGCCAGCCGAGGTCGGTCGTAAGCCCGACAATGTTCATCCTTAATTCTTCTATACTGTTGTGGGAATACTTCAATGTATTTACTACGGCTGTAGAAAAAATCCAACGCTTTACAAGAATAAAAATTTGTAAATCAAAAATAATTCAAGTTTGTATTCTGCTTTACAATATTTGCAAAAACAATGCGTGACATAACATAAATTATTATATTATTTAGTTTGTATAACAACAGACCAATAAATATAACTATAAAATTAAACTATCTATACAGTCCAAAACAGGTCACACCCTAAATAAGAAGTAAACTTATGATTAAAAAAAAATGTAATCCGCTTCACAATATCCGTCGGGGAAAAGGTGTTATTATTTCTAGAAAGTATTAAACAGTATATTACAAGATTTCTAATGTGGTGCCTCTAAAAGTTGTAAGATACCTAAAATTATATAAAATGGTAATGTTATTACCATTTTCTGGTTCAATAAGGAGTGACCCATAGACCTGCTTCAGAAGTTCATCGGCACCATGCTCCAACAACTGCTTGTAAAATTTCAATGATATACTCACCTGAAACATTAAACATTAATTAAACTGAACGGCGCCCAAAATAGTTCAATTATTATTATTATTCCATTATTTATTATAGGATGACACATGTGAAATCAATCATTTTATCCACCATCTATACTTCAGCATTCTAACATATGTACTCCTACATAGTAATTCTATGGTAATTCTATAGAAAAAGTGTGACAAGTAAGGTGAAACGAAATGTAGACCCCCTTTCCATACTGCTATCTTTATTACCGAAACAACTGTGTCCGATTTCTTTTTTAATATTATTAATGTTCCATGAATAGGGTATTGTGGTAATAGAGAATTCACATCTCTATGGATCAAACCAATAATAATAGGGTCCTTGCATGTTTTTTTTTTATTTTGGTTTTTGGTACATTAACTGCAAATTAATTAATTGGGTTTTCCGAAAATTTGACATTTTAATTATCTGTCTTTGTGGATATATTTATAAAATAAAGTCTCATATTCGATTCTAGCGCAAAAACAGGTTTTTGACTGGCCGCCATATTGTGACGTCACTTTCCCCAATTCCTCCATACATAACCCACAAACAATCAAATTTCTTTCTATGAATTTCATCGTGTCGTGACGTCACAATCACGTTAAACAATGGCCGCTCGTTTCAGAGCACCATAGAAAAACTTGTCAAATTAACATTTTCAATTAATTATTATAAATTAACGGTAAATTCAAATTACATAATTTAATTTTATTTGTCATTCTAGTAAGTAGAACTATCGATTTAATATATTTTTTGAACGATAAAAAAAATGCAAGTACCCTATTCAGTCTGTGTTGCCGTCATACTTACTCGAACTTTAGTTTTATCACCATTAATATTAGAAATATGAAACAGCACTCCATCAAAATCAGCAACAGTCACATCAGTGTGCTCCGGTCTTAATCTGAAAATCAATATTACATACAAAGATTCTTTAAAAATCCGTCTGTATTTCCTAATGTTATTCTTGTGTTATTCTTATTGCTTTCTGTCAAATGTATGGTCACTATTGTGAATTTAGTGAAATGACAGCTGTGTCTTATGCTTGACCAGTTAATACTACATGTACCTGCACATTATCATATATTGTGAGTTGAGGCATTTGAAGAACGCAATAATAAAGTGTCTTCATACAGCAATTTACACATACATACATAATATGTAATCTTTTCAAGTTTCAAATACCATGCACCCCTACTGCTAGTGACTAGAATGAAAATTAGCATACATATTTAGATGGTTTGGGCATGTGGAGATAATGAATGAAGGTAGAATAACCAAAAAGACATACCTACTACATGAGTGATAGGAGAGGTGTCAGAAAGCGGGGCTGTCCGAGACTAACCTAGACCGATCATGTCGACTAGATACTCTAGGACAGACCATTTTGAAAACTCATTCAAATCAGACCGAAAGATATTGGAGGGCATGCATGACAAATTGCATGAATGTGATGGAAGGAAGAAGTGTTGGTAAGAATCGGACGGTCTGGCATTCTGTTCTCTCTGCCTACCTGATTAATAATTGATACTACCATATTGCTAAAGATGTGAAATGTCTTGTACAAGTTTTACGAGCTCCTTACTATTATCCTAGTTTTTAATTGCACCCTTATGGAACTATTACACTATTGCAGCCCCAATTTTTTCCAAGCATATTTTGTTTTGAGTAAAGCGCTACAAATGCCTCATTTTTTTGTTCTGGATTTGGGTGTTTACGCAGTTTTTGGTGACTTAAAAATATTTCGTAGTGCCAACAAATAATTGTTCTACATGATTCTTGTATAATACTTTGCTCCGCTGAGGGCGAGCCCCTTAGATGGTTATGGCGTCTGTAATCTATTACTAAGGATGAGCCTAGTACCCACATTTTAAATATACAACACATAGGGGGTGGTGGAACTTTCATACAGGCAAATAAGCTGGGGTTACCCAAGACTAATTTGAAATTTAAACCCTGAAAAATACTTAAATATTACCGAGAAATAACTGTTTACGCATGGAAATAATTTTAAATTTACCGCGCCCTCCACTAGCCATCTAATAGCGTGAAGCGAGCGCTCAACGCTGCACTAAGATTTCGTTAATACAAGAATGTATTGTGAAATTTTGTATACATAAGAAATTGCACGATCTAGGCTTATCGACAATCTCGCTCTTCCCTATTGCTAATTCCCCATCAAGTGTTGAGTATAGGCTATACATATAATTTGTAAGTATCTATAGAATGTTCTTGTATTGTTTATACGCGTCACGATGCGGGCTTTCGATAAACGTACAGCGATAATTTTCCATGAATAGTGGCGATAATATCGTTTTATTTTTTTGTTAACTAACTATTTCCGTTGAGCAATTTTTAGTTCTTGACATTGCCGACACATGCAGGGTTGGCTAGAAAATTTCATTTGCACGTTGATTCCTGATTCTCGCATAGATAAGTGTAGCCATTTAAGGGAATTTTGTCGCTGAATCTAACGATATTTTTTAATACGAATATTGTTTCTATTGAAATATAAATAGTTATTTGTGTAAATATGAAGAATTTTGCTGAAATAAAATGAAATCTCATTTAATCTCTAATAATAAACGAAAGTGCCTGACTGAATGAATGACTGAATGACTGACTGAATGACTGACTGACATACTCACTCATCAACGCAGAGCCGAATTGGCTAATCCTAGAGAAGTGAAATTTTGAAGGCAGATAGGTTTTAATACAAAAGCTTCCACTAAGAAGCGATTTTTGGAAATTCCGCCCCTAAGGGGGTGAAAAATAGGGTTGAAAGTTTTTCAGAGTATGCGAATATCTCGGAAACCAGACATTGTATGAAGTTGAAATTTGGCACATAGATTCTACTATTAAAATTAGTAATAGGCTGTTTCGCCGTTTTTTTTTAATTTTTATTTAAAGGGATGAAAAAGGACATAAAGAAAAGGGGTGATTTTTAAATGCCTCTTAATACGGTAAAAAATAATTTTATAGGAATTTCCAAAAAATGGATTCCTAAGAAAGGGTCAAAATATGATATTCTGTCCAGAAAAAGAGTCAATCCTTAAGGGTTAGGGCGTGGGATTAAATTTGCTTTGATAGTAACGTATCTCGGTAAACACTGAAGCTACAAAGCTGTAGTTAAACAGTTGCATACTTCTTTTAAAATGAAAAAAATTCGTCTTACATTGTTTAATCAAAAATTGAGGATAAGGGCATGAAAAGGGTACTTTTATAGTTGTTAGTTGATATAAGTACTCTCCTGTATACGTGAATATATACACGTTTTTATAGGTGGTGAAATAAGTGTATTGTTATGCGCTCAGTGAAGCATGGACTCTGAGTAAAAAAATATTTGCAATTTCGTTAATTGTATTTTTTTCATAAGCCGTACTAACTGTATTGCCCAGCATTGCCCGTCTAGCCAAGTTCTACTTGTGAAGCTCTTTTATGAGACACCAAACAATGTGGTATGTGGTGACTGGATTCTCTCGATCACTCTGTGTCTCCCGATGGTCTGAGGACGCATAAAAATGACTTTCTGAAGATTTGAATTTCTTTTCTAACGCCCTTTCATACCATACCACACATGCTCCACACAACCCTTGAATCCCCTCATCAAAAAAATTTCACAGAAGGTTCTCAATTTCCAGAAGTTTCTACCACACAGTATTGGTTTCCATATAGCAAGGCATTTGCGAATATTTAACGCAAATATTAAGTAGTAGTTGTTATTTTGCTGGACTGACTATACTATATTTTACCGTACTACACACGTCTATACTTATGTACACAGGTGGGCACACAGTCATCAGTCTGTTTTTACATACATAATATATTGCATAGTGTGTTTTATCGATTGTGAAATACATATTATTAACCCCGCCCGTTGGAACACCAACGGCGCGAAATTTAAATTGCAAAATATAAACTTTTAAGTAAAATAATATTCGTAATTTTGTTAATTTGTTAATTTCAGAAAAAAATGTAGGTATATAAATTTTGATGATACGTATTAATTATTTCAGACAATTTAGATGACAGATTGTGATGATTCCCAATAATAAATATTTTAGTTCGTACCTATGGTATATACCTAACATTTTTCACCTTCTCCTTTATAGACACCTAAACCGTTCATCCGATTGAGATGAAACTTTGGAAAATTATTGTGCTTGCCCCAGGGAATGTTCTTATTGTGGTAGGGGGTACGAGGAGGGGGACACTAAGGGGGCACGAAGGGGGGGGGATCCACACAATTTTTCCGTAGCGAAGCACGGGTAATACAGCTAGTATTTTAATAAAAATTTCTTAATCCTGAATAGCACATTCTTCTTTCTTTTGTCAAACATGTAATTATTGTGGTGATATGATATGATTGATGCTAGATTAAAATATTATAATACAAATATTTAGTATTTTTTGTCGCTATCACAGTACTTAAAGTGTAATTTAAAAATGTAATTTGTAGCGAGTTAGAGAGTTTATTATTTATAAACTAACAACAAACTAATTTAATTTAAATCACAGTCTATAGCATTTTTTTATGCAAAGATGTGTAAACACAGGTTATGATTTAGAAGTCGAGCGCATGCGCCGAGCAGTCAGCTGACAGCTATATTGCGCGTGTGTTTGTTGACAAACAATTTCAACAAATGTGGTTTTAGTTGCGATTAGTTTCTGTTTTGTCAAATTACAAAATGAGTGATGTTCTTGTGGTTATATGGGAAGACATCAAATGCACCGATGTTCTAATAAACAAAGGTAAAATGAAAACATTATCTTTTCAACAAAAAATTGACCTCATAATTAGTAAATGCCCGAACTCGTTGCTCAATAGCAATGCGAATCGAAGAATAAACTAATTTTTATCTGTGTCTTTTCTTAATTGTTTCATATGTACAGAATATGTTTACTCCTTGTTTCATATAACTTGGCCACTGGCTACATAGTAATTCTATACAAAAAGTGTGACAAGACGGATGAAACGAAATGTAGAAGAAAGCTGTCAACGACAAAATATTTTTTTATAAAGTCTCCACTAAAAAGGTTGCACGCATTTTTCATTGAACTAGCTGTTTACCCGCAGTTACCGGTGGAAATACTGAAAAATTTTGGTCATATGATTTTTTTCGTAATACCTACTTATGTATTTTTTAGATTTTCCTTTTTTTATATACGTGGGCTTACCTAAAGTCAAAACCCTAGCTCCGCCACTGCACATAGGGATTGTGTAGCACCCAAAGTGATAACATATTAAGTATGTATGTAAGGTAGTACATAAGGTAGTATACTTAATATATTATGTCGCTGGTAGCACCCAACAACTTTGTTATTATGGCTGATGGAATGCCAGTCGCATACATCATGCATACATGCCGCATATTGACAGCTCTGATGGTATGTAGGGCTGCCACCTTTCAAAGAGGGCAGACCCGGAGATTTGGAAAAAAAAACTATTTTTTATCCAAAGAAAACAATTTTTTTTCTTGTAGTACAAATGTGGAAGGAAAACTTGTAAATAGCGCCGCAGGCGGAAAATATTTGTGAAATTGAGCAAATAAAGTCGTGGTGTAAACAAGTTTATTTTCCATAAAAAGTAATAATAATACTGAACGAATCAAAAAGGTAGCGCCGCAGGCGAATTTTTTTATGAAACTGTTTAATTTTTAATGAGACTTAACGGATTTTCATAATACATAGGTCGGCAGGGGTCTGCCCGGTGATAGTTAAGCCACTCCGTCTCACCACCCAGTCTGACCCGGAGATATACGATGCTAACCCGGAGCCCGGAGAACACCATTCAAACCCGTAGACTCCGGGTCAAACCCGGAGAGGTGGCAGCCCTAATGGTATGGGAGCTACACATTCACCAATAGTAAAAAGTAGCAATGAGGGCAAGTTGCTGGGTGAGTCATGTTCTGAGAGTTACTAGGCGGGGAAGATGCAGCAGATTTTATATACCAGTACCTAACACGCAAATTGCAAAACACTCGCCACTCGTATATATCACATATGCGAGGATCGGATGTAATATCTAACCAGGGTTAGACACTTGACATTTTGCGATAACAAATGTAGGGTTCCGCCCAAAATGTGAATAGGGAACAATCTCAGAATTGGCTGTACTATGATATAATTGCGATGAATTACAACGAAAAATACTGCAAAGTATACAGAACTACCTTCTTAGCTGAATAATTTAACCTTTACTAAACATAAGGGGTGAACCTCAGTACTTACCGCGCCAAAGCATTTTTGTATTTAACAGTTAGAGTTTCCTCCACTATCCTATTGTTTATCTCCAGTAAAATCATTATTCAGCTTGTTTAATAATTATTGCACTACCAAACGAAGCTTCGAAACCCAACGTGAGCAGCCTCAACACAATTACAAAAAAAACGTCAAAAACAGAAAATTATCATGAATTATCAAAATTAATAGGATGGGATGAACTTAACGGGAATGTCGTGAATTTATGTTTAATTTATGACTTTATGAGTCAACTCTGGTTTTAGTACTTGCCAACAAGCATATTGTGTAGTTGGTAATACATCGCTGGACTTTTCGATGATAATCATGGTATTGCCTGGGCAGCTCAGCGGGGAATGCGTAAGGGATATATATCGCATCTCTTCACTCTTTCACGATCTTATGGGATTTGTATGACAGACGCAAAAAATAGAATTACTGATTATGAAAATAATTCCGAAATCTTAACATTACAGTGAATATTAAGAACATAAATGTATTATTATGTTATCATGCAATACTTTTATTAGTGAATTAATATTTATTTCTTTTTAAGAAACCAGATTTCGAGAAATATTATACAAGTCTTTTACATTTTAGCTGGCAATACAACACCAATGCCGTTTGTAAACAACACGCGGCCATATTTTTTAGTGTTTCTGTCGCGTCGCCTTTCCAAAATTTGTTTCGTGATCGTTATTATTACATTGTTTTGAACTAGGTTTGTGTAAAATATAAACTTCTTTTTTGTGTTTTTGCGAGACATGTATGATTCGTCATTTCGGGATCCTGTGTTTGGGAGAAATATACGTAATCGTTTGTGTGTGAGAAATGGAGAAAAATTCTATGATGGAGACTTGTTCTATATTCAATTATTGTCGAGACCAGAGACTCGTGTAACTTGTTTTGTGTTATAGTTTTGTGAGAAATATTCTGGATTTCACAAACTTTAGGTTCGGAAAAGCCATCTGTGACAAATTTTGTACGAGAAATGTTGACACGCGACTGCAATCTTTACTTACTGAAATTCCTCAATCAAAAAGTTGGTGAAACGCTCTGATAGACTCATTATTTCGTATTATTTTTGTTAATGGTTCTTTTGAACATCTTTTTTAATTGTCTCTACGTAATGTTTATACAATATGTGTGTATTATTTACTTACAATAAATGCCAATGTCATACTACCTACTGCTGCATTTTAATTCTTTGGTTATTATACTTATTTCCAAAGGGTTAGTGCGCATTAATGATTAAATAGTTGTATTGTAGTGTAAAAATGGGATATATGATATGGATATGTCCCGCTTTTGTATTAGAGTACAACTATTTTTAATCACTAATGCGTATTGATCCATATAAAACCTCAATAATCGATTTATCAAGGCGCCATTGTTTATGTGGGCAAGAAATGAATGAGAGAGAAAGCTAGATGAGATCTGTCATTTTCGTGTTTGCATATATTTTCTATGAAGTTGGCATTCTTCTCTCGTTAGAGAGTATATTGCCCGATCCCACCAACTACCACCTAGGAAGCAGACCCCTAAGGAATTTCCATACAAAACCACAGATAATTTGAGTGATTATTATAACTGTCATAACCTTTAAGATATAAATCCATACAAAATACAACATGCAGCTACTTAAGTAAGGGAGATTCTGGGCCGAGATATTTGGGCACCTAACTAAGTAGAGCTGCATGCTGTATTTTGTATGGATGTATATCTTAAAGGTTATGACAGTTATAATAATCACTCAAATTATCTGTGGTTTTGTATGGAAATTCCTTAGGGGTCTGCTTCCTAGGTGGTAGTTGGTGGGATCGGGCATAGGTGTTCTGTGGTTCTGTGACTTAACCGGAACCGGACTCGAACGCTAGCGACGGGATATTCGAGTGATATTATTCGAATATTAAGATAATCGGAGTAATTCGAATGATTCATTCAAACTGAAATGACGTCCGACTATCCGATCATTATCCGATTACTTTCATTCGAATGAATCGAATGACGAATATTCGACTATTCAATCAAACTGAATGAATTACATGAAGTTAGCAACACACTCTATTCGAGTGATCATTCGAACATTTCGAACTGAATGATTTACATGAAGTTAACAACATACTCTATTCGAATGATCATTCAAACAGCCACCCGATTATTTTCATTCGAATTAATATTCGAATAATCTTTCGAACTGAATGAATTACATGAAATTACTAAATTAGCAACACATACTCGGGACTATAGCTTAGGGGATTTTCACATCCTATACGGAATATTATTGTCATTTGAATTAATACCTATTCAAACGGCCATCCGATTATTTTATTCGATTGGAATAGCCGGTTCCCCCCCCCCCCCCTCCTTCCCTCCGTCGGAGATTCTTTTCGCTGAAGAGTTTTCGCCGGCGACAAAAAAAGTCTCAAGTTCGATTCCTAGGGACCTGGCATTTTTTGTACCTACTTTTCCGGGAACTACCTTTCTTTATTGCGTCAATCGATTACTATCCATTCGAATATCCAATTCATTCGATTATGCCCATGGCTATGGCTATCGAACGCACAGAGAGTTACAGAGAGTATATGTGTTCAGGGTCACGTTCTGTATCCGTTAATTTTCACTCAGCGAGTGAACGAGCGATTATCGCGCGAAGCAGAACGCATTTGGGTGATTGTTCCAATTGGAATTGTCAAACAGAGATAGAGATACGAGAATACTAATAAGAGTAAGTTGATAGATATACATCGAGATAGCGATATTCGCTATACTCTTCTTTGGTAGAAAGGGATAGACATATCGCGTGTTAATAAGAGTGAGTGAACTGCACGTGCGGACCATTCTATTATCTATGGCGAGCGAATGTCACCCAACAATTTTGTTGGGTGTTATTCGCAACAACCGAGCGTGTCAACTGTGCACATAGAACACGTTGATTCGCACAACCGAGTGAAACGCACTGATGATAGAACGGCGAACAATAGAACCATAAACAATCGAGCGAATCGCCTAGTGAATTTTAACGGATACAGAACGTGACCAATAAGAGTGAGTGAACTGCACGTGCGGACCATTCTATTATCTATGGCGAGCGAATGTCACCCAACAAATTTGTTGGGTGTTATTCGCAACAACCGAGCGTGTCAACCGTGCACATAGAACACGTTGACTCGCACAACCGAGTGAAACGCACCGATGATAGAACGGCGAACAATAGAACCATAAACAATCGAGCGAATCGCTGAGTGAATTTTAACGGATACAGAACGCACTCCCGGGCCACGTTCTGTATCCGTTAATTTTCACTCAGCGAGTCGACGAGTCTACAACTCTCAGCGCTTTCAGCTCAGCTGTTCCATAGATAAGATATAGTTTACTTTGAGTTTACTTTACTGTATGGTTTGCTGTTCTTCGCCAAGCTTCACGTTAGATTGCAAGATCTGCTGCATATCTGCTGTGATGAATCAATGAAACAATGACAGTGAATATTTTATAGTTATTATTACGAGAGTTCTTACTCTACGATATTACGGTGCATTACCTACGCTTCGGGTGTTAAATACTGTGACTGACCAGCGAATCCAGCGATATAATAATTCCATGTCTATATCTTATGTGCGTGTTTCATTTTTGTGTGTGGATAGAAAGACACAGCTGTGAATCGTAATTGATATTGTGATTTCATAAAAGCAAAAATGAGCGAACTCAGCCAGGAAGAGGTAACATTATGTATTCACATTTACGAGATAATATAACCATATTTATGTTTATTATGATATTATGCTAGTCATGTTTTCGATTGTGCAAACAAAGATTGAAAGATCTTGAGTCATGGGATGCGACATGCCTACAATTTTTTTTTCAGTGAATAGATTTATTTATGCGGAATCATCTTTATTTACAACTTTCCATGTAATATTGTTTAGATTCGAAGACGGCGATTGGCGAGATTAACTGGGGATTCTGGTACTTCCATAGACTGCCCTGCAAATGAACGAACTAATGTTGCTCCTGCAACAGCTCAGGATGGCGAGGAAGCTAGTGCAGTCTCTGATAGTGATACAACACTTCCACACAACAGGAGCAGACAATCCATCTCATCCATTCCTGACCTAGAAACTTCTGGCATTATTGTTACTGAGAAAAACACACAAAATTCTTGTAACATTTTAAATAATATGGCTTGTGATAAAATGTCTGATTTGCCTCAAAATAGAGACTTGACAAATATTAGTAACGTAGTGGAAGTTGGTTTTCAAGGATGTGAAAGCCAGTCGAATAATGACCAAGAAACATTTGGCAATGTTAGATTAATGTCTGTAGTCAATAATGAAACAAACAATATAGTGTGTGACAAGGAGAGCTATACCCAATCTAAAACTCATACATTGCTCCGAGATGATTCCATTAATATGGATATTGATGAAACACCACCATTTGACAAGTCTTCATTTAGAGAAAACCCTTCTCTAGAAAATATGGATGTAAGTATATTACATTTAATACATAATAATAAGTTCACTTCACAAATGACAATAATTTAATTTCTTCATGTCAGGCCACGGGATGATGTTTGTTAATGAATGATACTAATAGTGTGATGGTAGTAAGATTAGTACACTTGATTATATGGAAGCAGTATTATGCTGTGCGTATATTGCTGCCCACGTATTATTACAACATGAACTTTGTATTGAGACAGGTAGAGGAATCGACTACTGGACAAAGTGTTCGTGCAAGAACAGTCAGTGGCACTGAAATGTCAGAAGAGCAACTACGGATTGTGCTTGGACGAATTCTGCAAGTTTCATTTGCGGACTACTGTGAGGGTATGGAATCATTTACTATAAATAGGTGCACAACGAGTCGCCTACTAACAATAAATAAATAAATTACAGACATATGTACCTCGGTTTACCAAGTCATTCCGCAACAATTTGTTATTTTGTTTTCAGGAGGCGTATTTCTACCATCAGTAGCATCCACACTCTTAGAAACACCCACGTTATCTTTGGACCAACTCACATCCCAATGCATTATGGACGTTTTTGCATTGTTTGTGTGTGGAAATGATCCCTTTATATCTGAATTGAATTGTGTGTTAAATGAGGATGGAAGTAGAGAGTTGGGTACAAAGCTGAAGGTTGAACAAGTTAGTAATACTAGTAGTGGTGAGACTAACAATGATAATGAAGACAATATAATGGATACTAGATGGAATGACAATGGAAGTATTGAGTCTAAATTAGTTTCATACATCCTCCGTTGTTACAACAATATATCTAGTGAAGAGAGGTTACAGCCAAAGAAGAGTAATGTTCCACCATTGAGTGTGATGCTGTTAGAGGTGAGAACATCTCTGATTAGACACTTGGTGTTGGTGATGCAAGGTGTGGTGCTGCTGGGGAGCAAGCCTCCGCGCATCTCATTACTCACCTCCTATATCCTCTGCAATACTATCCCCAGAGGTCTACTTCCCGAGATTGCTCAGCAGACTTACACCGATGAGAATCTCTTTAACATTATATTCATCCCTATTCTCCGGGGGATTATGGAAGCCATGAAAAAAGCTTCAGTAGCAGAACAGGAGCATGTTAGGCCCCTGGAAGCTCTAGCAGAGCTTGCTGATATACGTTGTGGGCCCTTGCATGGTGTACGCCCGGTAGCTGCACTGATTGGGACATTGCCAGATTTTTGTCCTGAACCTTGTTCTAGTGCTCCCGGAAGAGAAATATCAACTACTAGCTTCCTAGGAGCATTCTTTTCAGTTTCTTTGTTTTCTGAAGAGAATCCCAAGCTTGCTGATAAAATATTTAGTGGCACTAGCAGTGACAAGTCATTAGTATTTGCTCTGCAGCAAGATATTGAACATACACGGAAACTTTTACATGGAACTTGTCACGCCATGCTGCTTACTACTGCCAGGCAACCATTACTTGAGTATTTCTCACAAATTCTGTTACAAAATGAAAAGCGCACGCAGCTGCAAGCTGATGAGAAGTCTTTAGCCGGTATGTATGGATTCACTGTCACTAGAGTATTATAGTATGCAGGACTAGAATATTTTATCATAAGATAACTTGTGTTGTGTTTCAGGTGATGGCTTCATGTTAAACATTTTGTCTGTATTACAACTTCTGTCAGTGAGAATCAAGCTTGAAAGAGTAGATCCATTGTATGCTTTTCATCCATCTACCTTAGTTTCTATAAACAATGATACAAGACTTTGGTTCACCACTCAGGAAGCCACAGATTGGGTCCAGTCACTGAGTGAGTATAACAATGCAGTAACATCGATCTAGTATAAAAACTATGTTTATGTGTGGGTTATGTTAGGGTGAGGGGCCCATAATCGGTTGTTGTGTAGGGCCCCAAGATGTCTTAATCTGACACTGAATAAATGCGCGTATCTACAAAACTTGAATGTAATGTTTTTTAGTGCATTTCTGATCATACATTATTCTAACTATTATGTATCATCATCCTAAATCAAAGGATAACTCGATGGGAATTGTGTTGCCAAGTAGCTTCGCGCCTGCTAAATGTTCCAAAAGCCCGAGCGTTTACCCAACAACAAATTTCCGCCCATTGGGTTAATAACATGTAATTAATGTATGATAGGTTATAAATAACATTCAAAACTAAGGAAAAATAGTGACACCCACACATATCATTATCATTTATACTTATGTCAATATGTTGATAGACGATTCTTCAAGTACATTCGAGTGGAAAGAAGCAAAGTTTCAAACCCAGTGCTGGTTTCTCACGTTGCACGCTCACCACATAGCATTACTTCCTGCATTACAAAATCATCAAAAGAGAATCCGGTAAGTGTCAATATACGTACAACAGAGCAGGTAGAACTTTACATTATTATACACATTATTATTACATAGTATTGTATTGTGCAGAACTTTAAGAGATCTACAAAAGCTTGTAGATGAAATGATGGCTATGGAATCTCAGTGGAAGAGTATGTTAATTGCAGCGAGGAATAGGGAATTAATTAAAAGATGGAAGAGACAAGTTAAGAAACTTAGCAGGTAATTCATCACATCACATCATTCTGGTTGGCAAACTACTACTACTAGTTGTCTAGTACAAGACAGTGTAAATGCTTGCTTTTATTTTGTAGATCTAAACAGTGTTCTATCAGTGGATTATTAGAAGACAACCTAATGAGGCGTTCATTACAGTTTTATGGGTCTGTAGCAAGCATGTTACTAGATTTACTAGATCCCGATGGTAAACTGAGGTCAGGAGTTAACTCTGGAGTGCCAACACCCCCGGGAGATATGACTGACGTGTTTAGTGCATTGCCTGAGTGGTATGTTGAAGATATAGCAGAGTTCCTCTTGTTTGCAATGCAGTAAGTATTACACAACAAACTATCTAGATCTAGTAGTGATGTATTGTCTAACAAACATACATATTAAGTATCTGCTTATGTGTTTGTTGTAGATATGTGAGGAAGATAGTAGCAGATTATATGGAAGACTCCTTACTAACATGGCTTCTTGTTGCTGCCTCCAATGGACATAGAATCAAGAATCCATATCTCGTAGCTAAGATCATTGAAGTGTTGTTTGTGATGGACCCAGCCATATCTGTTCGCACAGAAAATATATATGCCAGAGTTATGGCACATCCTGTTTCTCAAAAATCTTTGCCTTCAGCATTAATGAAATTTTACACTGAAATTGAAACCACTGGACAAAGTACAGAGTTTTATGATAAGTTTACTATTAGGTAATAAGTTTATTTTACTATTGTTATGTGCACCCACACCTACTGCCTTCCTGCCTCTCCTGTTCACTCTGATGCACTCTAGTATAATCATGTCTATGTATTGTTTCTAGATACCACATAAGTATAATACTAAAGGGGATGTGGTCCAGTCCAATTCATAAACAAGCCATTATTGATGAATCTCGATCTGGAGACCAATTCGTACGCTTTGTGAATATGTTAATGAATGATACAACATTCTTATTGGATGAATGTCTCCAATACTTGAAGAGGATTCATGAAACACAAGAAGCTGCAGCTGATACAGCGACTTGGTCTCGCCTCCCTCCAGACCAGCAGCAAGCACGCACCAGGGCTCTCATACACGATGAGAGACAGTGTAGATCCTACCTCACATTGGCTAGGTACGTATATCTCAGGAGCCGACCTACATATCTAACAACACCAGTCCCATCCAATTATCCTTTGGTTTATTAGAATAATGAATAATCAGAAACATACTTAAAAATACTACAATCAAATTTTGTAGATACGCACAACTCCGTTAGAGTGCACTCCATGTTATAATAACATTGTAGTTCAAATAAGCCTGCGAAACCATTGTGATACCTAATACATGATGATATCATATTGTAAGTTAAACCCTGTCGCTTGGAGTTAGCCATGCAGACGTATTCACAAAACCTTTAAAATGACAAAAGTATATCGTTGTCTTTCAGTCTCTTTTAATCTCAGATAAGGAAAAAGTTCATTATACAGATCTATTCCCTACAACAATATTTTTACGTATGGGTCAATCTTATATTAATGTTGCAGCATTGAAATATCTTTTGGTTATTGTCGATATTGACCGAACCGAAGATTACCTTGAAAATGTACACATTCAGTTCGCACCTAAAATATCGTATTTTGAAATTGGTTTTGTTGGACATGCGTGCGGTAAATTTGTAATTTGTACCCATATGAGGATGCTGTATACTAGATTTTCATGTGATTATTATTAATAGATACTCTTTAGTCTTTATTTACTTAGAATATGAGCTGTGGCACTTAACTAGTGATAGATAGAAATTGATCTCCGGGGATACGAGGTCCAATAAACAAAACTAAGTAATATTTAACTCACATGCCACCGTGTGGACTGAGTTAAATTACTCACATACCACCGTGCGGACATTAGCTGCAAGTGGAGTTCAAGATTGTATTGTTGGTAGCCTTGATTGTCGAATCTTGTCATAAGAGCTGTCAAAGGTTCGCAATATTCTCACATTGTATCTTTTACAAGTAACCTGCAATGCCGAAAATATTACAGAGTAGCGCTAGAGAAATCATTTTAAAGAAAAGATAGTTTTGCAAGTTGGAAAAAGAAAATAATCCCTTCAAACCGCCATCACAAGTTAGAAAAACAATGTTCCCAGTTTATTCTAACAATTCGAAAATTGGCTTTTTTTTAAACAACAGTCCTGAAATATAATTTGAAAGTAGCGAAAAAATGTAACCATGTCGTATTATCACATCAAAGCAACACTAAACCAAGTTTGCACCAGGGGACTTCTAACGCGAAATTGTCTGTATAGCATAGTACCAAAAGTACTGGGTTTTTTTAAGATGATGAGGGGAGTTTAGAAAATTAGATTCTCCATAACTCGTATTGATTTATTGTATATATAATTATTAATATTATTGTTTACAGAGAAACAGTTGACATGTTTGATTATCTTACTGTGGAGATAAGGGAGCCATTCTTACGCCCCGAATTAGTAGACAGATTAACTTCTATGTTGAATTTTAATCTTCAACAACTATGTGGAGCCAAGTGTAAAAATTTAAAGGTTTGTGTAATATTTGTGTAAGATGTCAAGAGTGAATACAAATTGAGTGATGAGTCACAGCACACTCACTAATGGAAATATAAAGAGGATTGTTGTATATTTAATTTGTTATAGGTAAGACGTCCTGACAAATACGGTTGGGATCCAAGGAGATTACTGAGTCAACTTGTGGGGATTTATTTACACTTGGATTGTCCTCAGTTTGCTGCTGCTATTGCCGCTGATGAAGTAAGTTCCCCGGCCCACTACACTCATTTAATCACAAATAGGGTCGCTCACTGTGCTCATTACTCGTTTTGGTAACTTTATTGAGACTGATGGGCCAGAATATCAAAGTAACATCACTATTGCAACCGGTCCTGGTGACAAACACTTGGAATATGTAATATTTCAACTCATACATTTTCTTACCGCGTGGTGCCTTCATAGATAAAGCATCATGTCCGTCTCGACTATTAATAAATTAGTCGATATATTGTCTAAGCCCTGACATTCAAATAACATCACCATGGTAACCCCACTCTTATGGTGACATCACCTTGTCTCGGTCATAGAATAATAATATATAGTACCTATAGAAACCAATCGCCCATACTAGCAAGCGGGACCGAAATGCGCCATCTCTGTGACTTGAGTAGTAAATATTCTTAGAGCGGGAATTTCAAAATCAATTATTGTTCCTCCTCTCCCACCTACCTTGTAATTAGCACGCAACTTTTGAATTTTTTGCCTGTTTTATAAACAAGTTACTTCAATTACATAAATGTGTTATATAATATTAAAAATGTGTGACACTTTTACATTGACTTTAATTAGTTAATTAGAAGGTTAATACAGGCATAAAATTACAAAACATCGAGAAGAATATTATTTTTTGCGATATTGTTATATGACTTTATTATATGTATGGAATAATGGTCATAAAAATATCAAAATTAATATCTTTCACGTGTAAATTGCACAGGTGGGGGTTATTATTTACCTTTTCATGTTACTTTTGCAAGGGCTTTACATAATTAAAAATCTTGACTTCATTAATATAATGAAAGCATAGATGTGTTTGATCAAACCGTCTTCTATTTTTATTGGCATAATATTGTGTTATGTAGATACATATTTTATTGATTAGTTTTTTACCTACTTAATATATGGAAAGATTCTCCTTCTGCTTATGTTAGATCTGGGATCTGTTACTACAGACGTTTGTTGCTCCTTCTTGGAATGTGGAAGACCGGCTATCTCTCCATCTTTTTGGTGGTCTTCCTAGCAGCCTTTGACATATGGGGATTTCATTCGTAGCAACGTGGGCTAGTCTTGTTCCATCCATTCTATTAACATGATCTCGCCAGAACCGCCTCCTCTTCCGGCTCCACTGCACGATATCCTCAGTTTCGCAAGTTTCTCTTATGACAGAGTTTCTAATTCTGTCTCTGAGGGTTTTATTGGAAAGATTATCCTATATAATTTCACATATTATGTAGCTTCCTTCAATATTGCGCTGTACATATCCATCATCACAGTACTTGTGTACTTTTTTATTTCTCTCCAACAATCTCCAAACTGCAAATAACACAATCATTGCATTAAGATACGTAATGACGTGGTGCTTTTTATTCAGCAGACAGCATTAAATAAATAAATAAAATTGATACCATACACATGGCATGGTATACTTACTTGACTATAGGCATCAAATATAGATGTTTAAGAACATTGTGTGGTAACTATTTGTTTATCTAGGGATTATTTTTAAGGTTAATACTCATTTCACTCCATAAAAGGTAATAAATGTCTAAAAAATACTTAAAATATTATAATTTATAATTTCACACAAAAACCTGTCAAAAATTTTCAGCGAGTTCCTTTTTTTGAACAAATGAACAAATCATGGAAATCAAATTAGAAATCCACAGAACATAGGTATCAGGGTTTACACATAAAAAATATTTTCGCTAATAATTTTCAGTAGGTAGTTAAATTCCTATTTTTATGTTTGACTGTCAGAATGTATTCTAGCGTATCTACTTACAAAACGTATCGACTATAATATATTTACTAATCTAATCTAATCATCACCTGCATTTGGGGAAAAATTTGATGAGTTTGTATGAACCATATTACGAAGGGAACCTCAGAAGTCTGAATTTATTTCGATATGGAAACACTGAAAATGTTTTTGTGTCATTGCGTTTAGTACCTACATGAACCATTTAATTTACCCCATCTACATGTCAGAACCGAAGATATTTTTATCCGAGTCACAAACCATTTAACTTACGCCATCTCTTTGACCGCGGTCGACACCTTCCTAGAAGTATTGACCCCTCTTCTCCAAGTATCGCCGTTTGGGGGCCCTGGTCTCGGTGACATACACTTGGGTTACGGAATATTTTTTCCCATACATTTCTTTCAATCTTTGGTGACGTCATCGTTGCCAAATGTCACTTAGACAGGCCTCCATGGTGATATTACGCGGGCCTCGGATTAGTTAATGCCATAAACAATCTTCGTGGTCTTCGGTTGACATGCAATAATATAACAATGGCCACTTCATCTGGGATGCACATTACACCCCAGTACGAGATTAAGTAGTAGGTGTATAGGTATTATTATGTTGAGACTAGGTTCATACTTTCTTATGTGTTTTGTATTTAATCTACTTTGTAGCGATCCTTCAGTAAAGAATCTTTCCAAGAAGCTTTCCATCGAATTGAGAGATGTTCTATAAAGACGCCTGTAGAAATGGAACAATTCCGTGCTTTAATTGACAAGGCTAATGAAATAGCAGGTGAATGTATAACAATGTATATGTATGTGTATAAATTAGTGATGGAATATTTATGTGTAGCAATATGATATTATATCTTGCAGTGAGCAACAGAGAGAAGTGTGACGAGTATGCAGACGCACCTGAAGAATTCCGTGATCCTCTCATGGATACTTTAATGACTGATCCAGTAATCTTACCTTCTGGGAAGATTATGGACAAACCAGTTATCCTACGACATCTCCTCAACAGTAATACAGATCCCTTCAGCAGGCAACCATTGCGAGAAGATCAACTCACTCCTGGTACAAACTCACTTTACGTATATTAGTCGCTCACTAACATATTACATACATTTCTAATTGCATTATTGGTAATTCACACATTTTCGTTTACAGCTACTGAGCTTAAGGAGAAGATATCAAATTGGAAGAAACAAAAAAAGTCATCTGAATCTTCATAAGATAAGACTGGTAGATGAACGTTTGAAAAAAATGTAATAACATAACATTACACTGTAGATAGAAAATGTATGTATGTGTGCTAGATTGCTTGACTAAACAACCCTTGAGACGGAATGAGAGAAAACTAAATGACAAATTACCTACTAAAGATTGAAAAGTATATTATATTAACTGTGGACAATATTGTACAAATTCATTCATTCACTATGGGAGGGTGACTGTACATTGTAGAAAATCTTCCTCTACTGGTGCACTGTCACAACACAAGACGATTGGTTGAGACTCATAGCCATTACGACCTGAGTATCTGGTTCATTTATATAGTCAAAATGTGTACATAGTAGTATGTATGTATTGTGTGTGATGTTAGAGACAACTCCAATTGGTTCAGTATTTAATGTTTAATATGTCTTTAGAATTAAACATTACTATGCACGAACATTTAGTAACAGCAGTCACTTGTGCAGTAGGTACTTTCCCATTTGAAAATCTCAAGATGATGACTTTTTCCCAACTCTGACAAATTTATGGTTTCTAAGAAGAGTTTTTAGCTTGGTTTTTAGGTGGCTACTTGAAATCATCCTGCAGATACTATTTGATGTTAGTAGCCGACCTACATGCTATACATATAACTATGGAAGAGACCCTCTGTTGACCAGACACTGTGTATGTTTTATACGTATTATTATGTAGGTATTGAGTGTGTAATGTAGATATTATATCCACCAAGGTGTCATACTTTAAACAGGAAACATTGCTACATTTAATGTTTGTATGTACTTCATTTATATTATGTATTATATTATTATTATACTAATCAATATGACAGAACTTATTTTATTTACAAAACATTAAATTAAATATTGATATTCATCAAAACTCAAACTAAGATTTACCAAAACCTGCTATTGGTCATATACTATAGCGGAGATCACCAAATAGTTTCATTGGGGCCCGCCTACTGTAGCATCATCATGTGCCTGGTCCTCAGCTCGAAGATGCTGTACATAAAATGTGAAATTCAATTGTTGGACAGTATCGACGTTTGGATTTGTCAGATGTATTTGTGTCAAATAATAAGTTCAATTGAAAGAAGTCAATATAGTCCAGCAGCCAGAGGAAATTTGATGGCATATGTAGGAAAAAATATAGAAGTATATTTTTCTATCGTCCCGTATGCTTTTGGGGGCGCTGAAAAGAGCCTACTAAAATAGGCCGTACATTTCACTCTCGAGCAAAAAATATATTCTTTTGTAATTATTCACCCATAACCTACAAATATTTAAGAAAAAATGTTTATTACAAAAATAAAGCACATTAATTTTTCTGTTATTTATGCTACCAATGTTTGTTCGATAGAGCAACAGATTAGGCTAGGGAACCTGTATAAATGTAAACCTTTATACAGGTTCCTTAGATTAGGCGCTAGAGTGCATTGAGGTTCAGCATAGTGCATTAGAAGCATTTTTGAGAGTTCTTAAAATGATATAGAACGATTGAAAACCCTTTAATTGTATTGAGAACACTTGAAACTATGAAGAAAAGGTTTAAATATTTCTATTTTTATGTTTTTTCCCTTAAGCCCCCAAGAACGAGAGAATTTTCTTGAAAATTTTGTATTTCTGTGTATAGTTTTTGTGTAAATAGTACAATAATAGAAAGAGAAACATCTATCGTTGTGGGTTTTCCAGAAAATATTTTCAAAATTTTTACAAAGAAACCTCATACAAAATTACAGTAGCTGGAAGGACGAGCGTGTTCATCTGGTAACACCCATTTTTAAGTAAGAATAAAAAGCAGAAAATAAAGTAGTGATACGACTTCAATACTCATTACTGTTGGTAAATAGTAGGTACATTGTTTTTTTATTCTAAATTAATGAAAAAACCAAGAATATTGAGAAATATTAGACTTACACAAAATTTGTGCAATTCCTACAAATTAACAAGTGTCTCGCCAACTGAAAACGCAATCTCACAATAAAATATGACATCTGATTTAGTATCGTAATTAGTGGATGACTATTGTCCAAGGTATTGAGTATCCGTGTAATTGGCGAAATACAGGAAGCTGTTTAGTGTGACTGCACAAACACTGCCGTCCTTGAGAGTTAATAGTGCTGTGTTGATAGAAATCAAAGAATAACTAAGAAACAAAAGCTTTATATTTATGTCTATATCTCGAAAACGAAAAACTTAAGAGAAATTATTGTAATAACAAAATAAACTGCACATTGATTTGTTGGAAAGAGTATGGAGACGAGCCACCGAAATACCTAGTCAACTGAGAAATCTGCAATATGAGGACCGTTTGAAAGAGCTTAAACAGGGACACCAGCTGAAACTGACAACAAGATTCACATCCAACCCACGGAAACACCTCTTGACCAATAGAGCTATCAGTTGCTGGAGTCAGTGGTACTTGCTCCTTCCACCAACACATTCTAGAATAGACTAAATAATATAAACACAACATAACTAGGACTTGGGTCAAAACAGCGAAAGCTGCCTACCCAATAACAAATAATAATTATTATCATTTACTAATTACGTCTTCCACTTTTTTTAGTCAGTTGAACCATTTAGGAGACATGCTGGATTGCACCAACTTTTTAGGTGAGGAAAGGCGAATATAGAAGCCACCTATCATAATTTTCCATACAAAATCCAGCAATAGTGATTTTAAAATTGTCCCAAATTTGAAAATTGTTAGTTTCCCTTCTACAACTAAGAAGCTACATTCTTTAAAAGAATAAAATATTAAACTGTCCACAAATTATGTTTAGATATTTTCACTCAAACGAATGAGTTCAGAGTTAGAGCGTCTCCAAGTATGTTATAATAAGAGAGATACTCCATACTTAATATTAACGTCTCTCTGCTATAACAAACTTGGAAAGTCTTATGCGACGATGGAAAAAACCACTTCTATATTTTTCTCACAACCAAATTACCATTTTCATGTGATAATAAAATGTTTGTGTACTCATGGTTGGGTGGTTTTTGTAAATAGTTGGTTAGCAAACATTCTTCCCCTTGGGATTTTCTCCGCCTTTCTGATTATATGCTGCTATTTTGCTTGTTCCTGGGCATCTTCCAGTGCGACATTGCTGTCCTTCATATCCTGCCTAAGCACCTCGTACCACCGGCGCTTGGATTTTCCTCGAGCCCATAGTTGTCGTCAAATTGCTTACCATTTAGGCAAAATTATTCACTGGATGATTTTTTTACTGATTTACTTAAACCTGTGATAATGTATGTAGTCTCAAACGTGATCTATGATTTAGTACTTTGTAAGAGATTGAAGGTTTCAGCTGGTTCAAAGAAAATGTTACCAAGTATATTAGAAAGAACTTTAATAATAACTACGCTACAAATAATATTACTTAAATGAAATAAGTACAAATTTCCATAGATAGTATATATGAATGTACATACATTGCTAAGTTGAATACTAGTCCAGTCCGAATTAACGCAAAGCACTTCCTCGATGAAAAGTTGTGGCGTAGTCTGGATTTCATTCATCTACACATTTTTTTGGGGTGCTGAATCCGAATTCGAGGTTTAGCAACAAAATTTTGGAGATAACATACAAAAGTTGTCAGTTTTCAAGTTCCAATAATTTTTATATGGAAATTGAATATTTTTGCTATGTTCCTGCACAAAATTTTATTGGCAAACTTCTGATTCAGATTTGGTACCCCAAAAAACATATAGAATGAAAGAAATCCAGACTACCCCACAAGTTTTCATGGAGAAATGCATCTAGACTGGACTATACATAAGTTTATTTGAAACAATAATGTAAAGAAACACAAAGCTTATAAATAATATTAAAACAATGTTTATAAAGAACTAAAAATAATAACTTACTCTACGGAAAACAATGAAATTATTTTAGTGGCTTTACATAAAACAAGAGTATTCCCATCACAGGTAGTTAGTAGTAACTAGTGGCAGCAGGATATCTCAAGACACCACGGCTCAGTAAAAACAAATGTTTTATTATGCGACAAGTTTAGTCAGGTACCTAGTGTCGGCTTTGTCATTTAAGATACAAGTTTGTGACCATCTCAGGCTAGCGCACCCACATGGCGCCAAATGGTTGGTTTTACAGAGTACTCCTCAAATATAATTCAGAGTGCCTAGTGTTCTTCAATATGAGTCTATTTTTCTTTTTTATTCCTAATACTAAATTGTAAATTTCCCTGAGCGGGTCTCACATTACTGACCCAAGCTGAGCAACATAGCAACTAGTTACTACCTGCAGGCGTGAATATTATTTAGAAAACATTAGGTTTATACTAATGGATAATTTTAAGTATGGAAGATTTAGTAAATGACAATTGTGTAAAAAAAACAAAATGTGCTGTTGAACCTGGCGAATATAAATTGCAATACTTTATACGGAGAATTTATTTTAAAATCCGCCACCATCTTTGTCGATTCCGATGAGATAAAATTTCACATATGTATTTGTAAAATTCAATATTGGAAAAAATTCTCTAACAAAATGAGAACATGGTTGGCACATTTGGTTAGAGCCCAAATGCCAAAGTGGGTGGTACTGGGTTCGAATCTCGATGCTAAGCAAGTATCCTGCACCACGATACAAGCTTTTGTTTAATTACTTACTTTACGTGTCCGGTGTAAATACATTGTTTACTGTAATGAGGGCAGAAAAACTTGAACTTTTGTGTACAAAAAGAAAACATTATATTCTCCATATACTGGGTCTTCTATTAAGTTAAAGAATCGTTACAAAATGTATGGAGGATTAAATACCCTAGTGTTAAGAATATTGTATTATTGTTTACTGTTTCCATTACAATTCCATTGTATGTATGTAACAAGTTTTACCACACTAAAATTAAGACATGCAACACATGTGGAGTAATGGTCTTGCGGCCCTCTAGGTCCAGCTTTGGTTGGATATAGCCACTTGGACGCCTCATATTATTACCTCTCTATTTCTAGTGCTTCCCTCTCACTGAAATTGAACCAACCTTGAAAATATTATTAGTGGCTAATAGGTGCTAATCAAAATTCAGCAGTAAAAATACAAGAGGCCTATCATAGCAATTATTACAATTACATGTTTCAGTGGGTTAGTTGGCCAAGTCAATGGATATTGGTAGAAGCCAAATTGAACTCAAGTAGGAGACTAGATGTAGGCTTCTTCACATGGGTTTTAGGTTAGAGATTTTTTCCCCGCTTCAAAAACCTTGTGGTTTCTGAGGATAACTCTCTACAATGGTTCACTGGAACTTTCTATCACATGAAATTTACAAAACTCGTATCCCTCTTCCACCTAGGGCTGCCAAGCGTACTATAATACCTATACAGTATTGTACTACATTGCAGGTCTGCGTACTATATACTGTTGAAGAAATATATAGTGCGCAAAAATACTGTGTGTTTCAATAGTACGAATCTTTTATACGTAATATTCCCATATTTCATATGAAATTAAATTAAAGTAACCAGATTCATCACTTTAGGCATTCTTAAAAAAAATTGGCCTGCAGTGCTATTCGCTTGTTGCACTTTTTTTATAAAAAATCTATTTTCATACCAACTATTGTGTGACACATTGTTTATAATTTAATTTTTGAAAAATGAACCTATGTTATGACCTTCTTTACACAATACATTCTATGCGCTTTCACTCACCTCAAGAGAGGGGGGGGGGGGGCAAACCTGTTGCCGTGTATGGGGCCACTGGATGTCTTCAACTGCAATAGAAAATACTGTATTTTCTAAAAAAATGTTGGCAATTCTACCTCCACCTGTTGGCGAAGAACTAATAGGAGGAACACACACAGGTACAAAGCTTCACCACAGCCTTAATACAACAGTGGCTCTAAGAAAACAGTACATATAATTAAAATGTGGATGCAGAATAATTTCTCAATCGACACCTAACCATAATAATTTTATTCCTCATTGGTAAGTTGTACGAAAAATACCAAATTAAAAGTATGAAATTATGTTACAACGTTGTTGGGTTGATTGGCAGAAATCGCCAACAGGCGATAAATTCGCCCTTTGTGTGTAAATTTTATATGCAATAAAATTTTTATTTATTTATTTAACGTTTCTCGAATTCTTAAATAAGAGTAAATATAAATTAGCATAAGTAAGTATTGTCCAGTACACAATTAGTATTAAGATAAACAATTCTGATTACAGGAAATTGAGTGGCTTATTATTTACGAGGATATGATTTCCACTATCAACGAAAGAACATCTTAAAGTACATGTTTTTCATCTAATCGCAACAATGTCATGTGTTTTTAAGCATTCACAGTGACTATGTAGTCAACCCCAAACCCCCCTCCCTTTGGTCCACCAGTACCTTCCTCACTTTGGATAAAATAATTTTTCATAAATTCTTTTCACATTTCAATAGACTGCCATGATCCTCAGGTGACATGCGTTTGGCGCAATGGCTCTTCAATATTTTAAACCCATTTGAATAAACGCTTTTGACTAATTCTACTCCTTTTATTTCACATTTACTTGTTTTGTTTTTTTCTGCACCATTAGATAGGATTTATTTGAAGGGGGGGGGGGGGGCGCATAAAGGTGGACCTTGGTGTAAGGTCACCAACAAAGGACTAGAAGTTGCAATATTGAGCAGAAGATACCGAAAGTTCAAGCTTTCCCCATGTAGAAGATTACTTTTCTTTCTATTATGCTAAATTAGCACTGCACACAAAATATGGAGAGAAATAATGAGATATTTTCCTTTAAATAAAATACTAGGTTCCTACTTAATTAAAATACAAGAAAACCAGAAGTGGCGCCACAAAAATTTTACAAAATATTTGTGGCAGCCCTAACCGAGCCTAACCTAGTACCTACATAATATAAGTACACATATACATACACGGTGTGTGAACTTATACATAACAGACAGTAGATACATTACAATATTACCTTTGCAAAGAATGGTAATGTATGTGTACAACTACAAGCCACTATATATAAAAGACCAAAAAATAAATTTAATTTAGCTGTTTGTTTAGGAACATCTCTTAAAGTATCCAAACGTCGGAAATTCTTCTCAATGTGAAATGCTCGAGGTAAAGTTAACAATGGTAACATGAACCATAATGTGTACTTAGTGGCTACAACCATAAACATGATATAGGGAGTGAATAAGAGGAAAGCATACAAGACATGAGAAGCTGTATGACCAACTAATATGGCGAGAGTTACTATTCCCGCCTTTCTATCTGCCTCTAAATCTCTGGTATTGTTACTATGCAAGATGGCTTCTGTATTGAGAGCTAATGGAATTGCGTAATATATGGTCACCCAGTCTACTCTTCCAGTTTGGGAGAGAAATGCAAACAAGACAGATATGGGGCCAAATATAATCAATATTAGGACGTCCCCGAGAGCAATGTACTTTAATCCAATACCTCCAGTGTACAGGAAACTGGAAGAAAGACCTCCAAAATATACTAGGGCTAAATGCTCCATCTGAGCAGGTGAAAGTGCAGCCAAAAGTATAAAACCTATACATCCGGCACAATACAGAATTGCACCTAAGGAAACAACCTCATCTATAGTCAATATGTGATCCACAAGTGTCCTGTCATCTGATTTTCTGTTATCAATACCTTTAACAAAGTCAAAGTAAGTGTTCACTACATTTCCAGCACAATGCACAGTTACTACTGTAAACAATGTTAATATGAGAATTGCCCAACTGAAATGTAAACTGGTTTGTACACACTGTTTGTATGCAATAGCAGATCCTAATAACGTTGGTAGTAAGCTGACACTTAGCGACCATGGCCTCAGCGCTAACACATAAGTCCTCAGCTTCATTAATGGTGAATCATGCTTCATCTGGTGGGATCCTTTATCTATGTTCTCTTCAATTCTCATCTCTCTAAATGTTGTGTCATTACAATTAGTTTCCTCCTCATTCACATCACCATTGCACCACACATTGGCCATTGTAAGTAAAACTGAAAATAATAAATAACACTACATTTCATATTATTTCAACTAACTAATGCACACTCAACACAGATAGTTCACCCATACCCAGTCTACCCATTACAAGACACACTATTATTCATAATTCTAAATGATTTTACTATATGGATTTGGTTACTCGCATAAAATCATATTCTTCTAGTTTATCTTGTGCAAAAATCCTAATGGCAACATAACCTGATTTTTAAATAAAGTGCAATTGGTTTTTACCTGAGTCTTAAGTTATAAACTGATAAAGAGGGAGTGTTGATAAATGTTTTGCTTTAAAATTATAGTTATACACTAATTCACAAAACTTTTAAATGCAATGAAGACAAACCATCAATTTGATAATAACATGCATCGTCCTAATGTCAAAATGTCACTATAATTCAGTGTTCAGTGTTGCCGTTTTCAAATTTGGAAAACTACTAGATTTTTGTCCAGAAAATACTAGAATATACTAGATGGGGTCGAAAAAAATACTAGAAAAATACCAGATAATTTTCGACCTTTTTTTTTTTTTTTTTTGGTCCTCCGTGTCTTTGTTCTGCGAAAACACGTCCACACGACGGGGGGGGGGGGGGGTCCCTAGGAAAAGAGTGACTCTTGAAAAAAACCGTTGACCTTTTTTTTTCGTCACCAGCGCAAAAAAGTTCTGTCACAAAAAATTTTACGACGGGGGGGGGGGGGGGGAGATTTCAATATTTTATTACAATTTTTAATCGTACTATTTTCTTTTGACCTTGACGACTAAAAATTTGGAGAGCGGGGGGGGGGTGATAAAATGAATAAACCAACTATATATTCACTTTTTTTTCATTCATTTTTGGTCATTTCTGTACAAAATTTAAAAACGTAACAAAATAATATTGCAAAGTACCGAAAAATACAAGAATTAGGTCTAAATATACTAGATTTTGATCAAAAATACTAGAATATACCAGATTTTCGGAATATACTAAAGAAAATACTAGATTCTTCAAAATGCCTCAAAAAATACTAGTTTAGTATTAAAAATACTAGAAACGGCAACACTGTCAGTGTTGCCACATGCTAAACCATGCCAAACTAAAAAAATCTGGAATAGGGTAGGTAGGTACTTGCATTTTTCCTTTATGGATCGAAAAATATATCGAGGCCATAGACTTATTATCTTCATGGACCAATAGTCTGGGCTAACACAGGAACAAAGTAGAGTGGAAACATCGTTTGTACTGGATCGGTCACGTGACCGTTGGCAGCACGGTAGGGTGGACCGTTTTAATTTTTTTAAAATTCGGTTGGGCGGGGTGCGGGAAAGATGGTGACATAAATAAAATGTAGTATGAAGGCATTTTAATTTTTAGTGTTTAGTACCGCCCCAAAGGATCAAATTTATTATTTTTTCCATATAAAGCCCATTTTGAAAACTAAATTTAAAAAATTAACTATGTAGTCCATTTGTCCAAATAATCCGCAAATACCAGAAAAATAATTGTTTTAAATATCTAAAATACAAATTTAATTGTGCCTGTTAATCAATACATTTATTTAATACCACGGACCGGACGGCAGTATTAAACGTCATATTTTTTTGGAAAATATTTCACATGGTAAATGCTAGCATGATACTGCTTCAATCGATGTCGAAAACTTTATTTTTTCCCCACACAAAATCGCTCCACCCTAACATGCAGGTAAGAAAGGCGGCAACACGTGTTCGTTGGCAAGCGATGTTTCCACCCTTCAAATATCAGATTATCAGTCCATAGGATAATATGTCAATGATCGAGGCCAGCGCCATAGTGCTCATACAGGCCGGGCCCAACTGACATTTGACGATCTTATTGGCGATTTTGATTTATACAGGGGTGGAACTTTTTAAAGCTTTCTCACCCGTAACACAGATAAAATGCAAACTAAAAATGCCCTTATGTAAATCGCTGTAAGGGTCATTTTTCATAAACATTTTATTTGCGTGTTTTGGGTGTTCAGAAAGCTTACAAAGTACTAACCCAGGTTCCCTATTGACGATGATGACGTCACCAAGAGTGAGAGAAAATGTATGGGAAAAAATATTCCGTAGTTCAAGTGTTTGTCACCGATACAATTTATACAGGTTCCCTACGATACAAGGTGACGTCACCAATAATGGTGGTGATGTTATTCGTGGGTGTGGACAGCATAACAACTCTCCTGAAGAAGCTGCATTGGCTACCAACAGAAGTCAGAGTACAATTTAAAATGTGCACAATGGTTTATAAAGCACTAAATGGCTTGGCACCTACATTACATTGAGGATCTGTGTACTTTGAGGGATCTCGGAACGAGGCAGCGTGCTCTGAGGTTCTGAGGTCAGCCCAGAGTGCACTTTATGAGCTACAATTTCCACATAGGGAGCGCTTAACCAATTATGGTGATCGTGCTTTCTGTCTCAGCCCCTAACTTGTGGAACAAATTGCCTCTGGGGCTCAGGGCCGCTGCCAATTTCCAAACCTTTAGAAAAGACCTAAAGACGCACCTTTTCAATCAGTTTTATTGACCCACATTTATTGTTTATATTTTTATTGACCCATATTTATTATTCATATCACTCACGTTATTGAAATTCCACATTTATATATTTTTATAGTTAATCTGACGCGGATACACAATATTATGTATGTACATACAATAGGTATTATGATTTTATTTCTTCGACACAATAAACATTTTGTCGGTGATGACCAGAGGTGGGCACCGTTAATCAAAAAGTTAACTTCGTTAATCGATAATCCGTTAACTAAAAAGTTAACTTCGTTAATCGTTAAAGCGTTACATTTTGAAAAATGTAACGGAAGTTAACGTTAATCCGTTAAAGCAAAAAATCGCTGTTAAATGGCATGAAATAGAACTACATAAGTACAACTACTATCACATTTACACTATTGCGATGTATCCCAACAAAGTGATTTTTTTTCCAACTCCCAACCCACATACGATACCACACTTAACCCCATACAATCCTTGGATTATCTAATCGATTATTATCTAATGCCAGCGCCTCCAGTGGATTATGTCTATGCAATCAATCAAATCAATTCAAAAAACGGACTTAATTAACGGAAGTAAAATGCAACGGAAGTTAAATAATCCGTTTACAATTTTTGGAGGTGAGAAAAGCGTTAAATTGTTAACCAAAATGTTAACTTCGTTAATTAACGATTAACGGATTAACGCTTTTCTGCACAGCTCTGGTGATGACACTGATGAGTGATGAGATGACTTTTTATTATACAATATTGCTTTTTTGTGAAGCGTCCTCGAGGTGCTCCGACACAAAGATGACGCTATAAAATATTCCAAATATTATTATTATTATTATTGTTGGCTTGTATACTATCGCTGGCTTCGAATTATTACACCTAGATACTTGCATTTTTTTTATCGATCGAAAAATATATTAAATCGATAGTTCTAGTTACTAGAATTACAAATAAAATTATGAAATGTAATTTTAATTCACCGTTAATTTATAATAATTAATTGAAAATGTTAATTTGACCCTTTTTTCTCAGGTGCTCTGAAACGAGCGCCCATCGGTTAACGTTAGGGAACCTGTATGATGACGTCATAACCCCATGAAATTCATAGGCTGGCCACAAACGTCCCGAAGTTCAGTTCCGGAATCGACCGTTTTGCAAAAAGGTTCCGACCAAAACCTCTTTCTGAATTTAAAATCGGGGTGACGCTGAATTCAGAGAGAGGTTTTGATCGGAACTTTTTTGCAAAACGGTCGATTCCGGAACTGAACTTCGGGACGTGTGTGGCCAGCCATAGTCGGAAATTGGATTGTTTGTGAGTTATGTTAAGTTATGTATGGAGGAATTGGGGAAAGTGACGTCAGAATATGGTGTAAGGAACCTATATAAATATGGTGGCCTGTTTTTGCGCTAGAATCGAATATGAGACTTTATTTTATAGGTAGTACTTAATATATTATGTCGCTGAAATATATCCACAAAGACACAAAATTAAAATCTTAAATTTTCGGAAAACCTTAATTTATAGTTGAGTACTGCCACATTGACATTACAATACCACAGAAAATATTGTTTTCCTATATTTGATAAAATAGGAAATGAGATATGTTGAAATGAGTTAATAAAATAAAGTACCTATTTTATTTAAAAACCTTTTTTTAATATTCTTTATACAAGCAATACCTACCAGAAAAGAACAAATTTTTTTTCAAAACGGTTTTGGACACCTGTACTTAGGACAAACGGAAAATTGGTGCAAATTCAAAAAAACTTATTTGCATGTTAATGAAGAGATTAAAACAGTTTCCAGCTTTCCGAGAATTATTTACGCTACAAACCATAACTTTACTGGTTTAAATAATGTGTTCATACTATGACGAAATATATTTGATTAAGTACTTCAATAATCAAAGGTGTTCAAATGCTGTAAGAAATAAAAATATACCGCGAAAATGTCATATTTGAAACAGGCGCCATCCCGTTCTGATTTCGCTTCCGGTTTCCCAGAGAGTAGTAGGTGTATATGGGTATATAGATATTGCGCTCATAGATTAATAATATTGCGCTATGTTATGTAATGGTCTCGAGCGGTGTAAGCTGTATACCAATGTGAACTATATTTTATTTGCGGGTCTGGAGCTAGGCTTCCGTTGGGTATATTTTGCCCAATTGTGAGATTCCATCGTTTTTATACACCTTATTTTGAAGCATTATGAATTTAGTTGATAGATCCAGGGTAGCAGGGTGACGCAACAGTTCGTGTTTTTTTGGGTTGTACTGGCACTCGTTTCCTTCCTTCTTTGAGGAGACTTAAAAGTTTTTTTAACGATTTCTTTTTTTTATCAGATATTAAAGTTGGTCTTCTAAAATGTCTAAACAATTAGTACTTGGGATGGATATAGGAACGACTTCCGTAAAAGTTTGTTTGATTGACATGGAATCTCGGGAGATAGTGGCCAAACAAAGTAAAGATACGGCAGCCAACATCCCCAGTGATTTGGGAACAGAAGGAAATAAACAAGATGTTCCTAAAATAGTATCTGCTGTACATGGTTGTCTTTCCAGACTTCCCAAGGAGCTGCTGAAGCAAGTCGTCAAGATAGGAGTGTGTGGTCAAATGCATGGAGTGCTACTTTGGGGAAGTCATGGAGATAACAAGTTAGTCAAAAGAGACGCAGAAATTGCACATTATGTAAAAAATCGACAATGTTTCAAGCAATTGTACCAGCCATTTTTCATAGAAACTATAAGATTTTCAAAGCTAAAAACAATTTTCACAACCCAAAGCCTATGTAAAGAATCATTTGGAGATACTACCCCAGTTCTCTAAAAAAGTAAATAGTCCTGTCTGATTTGTAGTATCCAACGCATTTGGCAACTCTAAAAAAAGATTTCTTGAAAAAAGCCTCTATTAATATATTTCACCATTTTCAAAATAAACCATAAAACTACTAATGTAGTGAAGGTCGCTGTTTTAGATCATCTCGAAAATGGAAATTGGCATTGAGAAAAATTTCAGATGGCCCTAAAGTTAAGATACCTTCCAGTCGGTTTAGAGAACTGGGAGTATCAGCATGTTATGATTTTCTCCTCATATTTTACTGTACTACATTTAAAGAAAAATGTGATTGTAATATAGGTAGCTTAACGTGTATAAATTTATTTTACTGATAATTAATTGATCTTATAATTACAGATCATGGGAGATCGTTGAAAAAGACGGTGCGCTGGTCCGTTACGAAATTTATAAGGAGAAGGTTTCAGCTTTGTACACATGGCAAGACAATCGATGTAAAAAAGACTTCCTTGAATCCTTACCAAAACCAGATTCCCATTTAGGATGTTACTCTGGATATGGATGTGCAACATTATCGTGGATGGCTAAACACAAACCAGACAAGTTGCTGAAGTTTAATAGAGCCGGTACAATACAAGATTTTATAGTAAGTATGATGTGTGACATGGATGCACCAGTGATGACTACACAGAACGCTGCCAGTTGGGGATATTTCAACACTGTATCCAATTCCTGGAATATACAAGTGTTACAGCAAGATAATTTCCCCATACATTTATTACCAAATGTTGTAGCAAGTGGAGATATTGTAGGCTCCTTGTACCAGACGTGGCACGGCATTCCCAGTGGAACCCCAGTAGGCGCCGCTCTCGGAGACCTGCAATGCTCAGTACTGGCAACATTACAGGACACCCACGACGCTGTACTCAATATCTCTACATCTGCTCAACTTGGATTTGTTGTCGAAAACATTGGAGAAAATGGAAAAACTGTTGAATATTTGCCTTATTTCGGTGGTCAGTACCTGGCTGTAGCTGCATCTCTCAACGGTGGCAACGCTCTTGCATCTTTTGTCCAGATGTTACAGCAATGGGTCATGGAACTTGGTTTCTCTGTTCCACAATCAAAAGTTTGGGAGAAACTCATTAATTTAGGGCAAGATGACAAATCATTATCATCACTTAGGATTAATCCTTTATTACTGGGAGAAAGACACTCACCTGAAGTATGCGCCTCTGTAACCAATATCAACCTGTCCAATATCTCCTTGGGGCAAGTGTTCAGAGGACTGTGCGAAGGGTTGATTGGGAATATATATTCTATGATGCCTAGAGAAATTTTAGTAAATGCCAATATAACAAGAATACTGGGAAATGGTTCTGGGCTATCCAGAAACACCGTGCTTCAAAGTTCCGTTGAGAAATTTTATAACTTGCCTTTACAGTTCACTGCGGGAGGCGATGCGGCAAAGGGAGCAGCCATTGCTGTAATGTAATTATATTCTATACAAATCAAAGCTACTGCTGGCTATTACTTTTATCACATTGTTGTAATATGTAGTAATATGAAACACAATATTTAGTACATCTCCTAGACTTTTCTTTTGCACTCATCCTACATATGAAAATCATTACCATTCCACAACTATTATTGTGAAAACAAACCTTTGAGTATTCCAATATTATTTTGAAACTTATTGCATGGATACCTGGACGCAGCAACATTACTACGTAAGCACAACCAAACATAGAAATAGCACCCACGCGGCCAGTTGGTTCCAGAATTTATTAGATTATGGAAAACTTATAAACGGGGGAAGAATAACCTACAATAAATCTTCTACAAATTGTGCCTCTCCAGTTTCACAGGTTTAGACATTAGAGCGGTGTTGTCCAACCGAATTCGCGCCAAGGACTACATCGAAACCATTGCCATGCTTCATGGACACTGCTAGACCTCACTCTTAACTAATAGAGCCTTGATTTACCTCTTTTCGTTTCTCTTGATGAACAGTGCCGCAGACAATTTTATTTTATCTCAATCTACCATTTTTCATATTTTTACAGAGGACAGTAGAGTTGCAAAGGCAGCAGATATTATTTATTTAATAGGAACTTAATAGATACCTACAGTAAACATAAACCTAAAATGTGTAATTCTTCTGTCCCATCTTTTTGTTTGCGGGCGCATAATATACCATTGCGAGCTACCAGTTGGACGCTACTGGCACATTTCCATCAAATTTGACAAGTTAAAAAACAGACCAAGACATTCTTAAATTCTCAGGCGTTTTTACCAACTTAAAAGATAATTTTAGGAAAACACTGGTGACACCAGGTTACAGAAAGAGCTTAATATTTATATAATATATATATATTTTCAAAACAAATCGTGTACGTACACATTAAACACTGCAATGAGATATCAACATTTTAAGCAGAAGTTGTTCTCTCACTACTGATTGTGTATTCATTATGTAGGTGAGTCTCTATCCAGTTTGCTTTACTCTGTGTAGACCTGTTGTCGTGATTTAAGAATCTCCATGATTGAAGATTTCCTTTCACTCATTACCAGATTGTCTTATCCCGTTCTACAAAGAGTTCTAAGGCCACATGCCTTGGAACCATTCATCAAGTTACAAGCCCGATTATCTTAAAAACTGAGAAATGAAAACTCATTCTCTACCAGAATGGACACCATCCAATATAACACTGGCAGAGGTTCTCATTACTAGTAGCTTGTTGAATAAGCAAGTCTACCTGACGAGCTACAGGAAGGGCTTCGTCAGGGTTGAAGTCTTTTCCTGTCAGTTTATCTCTTACTCTTGTGATAATTGCCAAAGCTTTTTTGTTTAATGCCTCGGGCTGTCCCTCTGCTGGAGGAGCTAATCGACGAGGCAGGGGAGCTTGAGGTGGAGGTGCTGCGGGAGCTGACAGGGAGGATGCTTCACCACCAGAGCCTGCTCCACCTAGAGAACCTTCCCTGGAGCGCCTACCAGCATCCATAAGCCTCCAATTCAAGAGCGGATCATGTACAAATGCTTCGAGTACAGCCATCAGACTGTCTTTGTTCCCATGTAGAACAGCCATAACTGATTCACATGTACGTCTATATGTGCCCTCAATGCCTGTCACCTCCATGGCGTTAATTAACATTCTAGTTAATCTAAATGGAATCTTCTCTGGGAACTTGTCTCTAGTGACAGCCACTTCAAAGCAATCTCCAAAATCAATGTGTAATATTTTACCAGTAATTCTATCCAACATTAAATTAGATGGGTGACGATCTCCAAGGCCAAGGATATAACCAACCATTGACATGACAGCCAAGGAGCGAGTATAATTAGTTCTACGTTCAAACCAAACTTCCGATGAGGGGCTTTTCAGCCACAAAAGCCTGGCTAGATCGTCTCCAGCAGTGTGCTCCAGAGCATGCTCAAATACTTCTACCTTTTGCATTAACAACAACCTGTCATAATCAGCAGCCATACGCAACATAATCCTATGTTCAATGTTAAGTAAGCATTTCTTTCTTTCTCTGTAGTCTCTAATTAGAGAATGCAATGTGTCACAGTGTGGAACCCATCCTATTAGTCCAGAGTTTGTGCTTAAAGGAATCACAGCATATCTTTGAATCGTTAAGTTTCTTCTAAATGTTTCAGGGTCATTTTGTAACAGAGTATTTGCTAATCCAAAAAGTTGCATCACTCTTTCGTCTTGTCTTAAATCCTCGTGTCCTTTAAGTAGGAACATATAGTCTTTTCCATTACTACCACGAATACATAAACGTCTAGGGCGTTGTTTGGATGTAATTACCTAAAAATATAAATACTAGTGTAATAAAATTACCACAAAAATTGGCAATCAACAAAATTTTTTTTTTCATCTTTTACACATAATTCTGTAAGATCTTAACTGGCCATTACGGGTAAACTACTAGTCCTATAAAAAAATGTATGTAACAATGTTTTGATTGACCACTGCTCGCCAAGAAAGTGTAATACCATTCTTTAAGCTGATAAATTATCCAGCAGACCATTTCGTACGTCCACAATTCTGCAAAATATCACTAAATAAAAAACAAATATTAAATATAAAACAACAGACTCACTTGCAAATTACTCTGAATATGTGCAATCCGGACAACCTCTTGTCCAGGTCGGTAAGTTCCCGGTACAGCCAGCTCAAGATTATTGCAAGCTAACAAATTTGGACTGACATATTGTAATTCTAATGATGTCAGCTGTGGCAATTGGCGTGAAATGCGCCTAAATACATGATAATACAAATCCCACGCTTGATTTAAGTCTCTTGGATTACCAGATTCCTGCAAACAAAATGATACATGAATAATAAATTAGACACTAACATCAATAGGTAAAGCAACGCTGAATGAATCACAATCTTACCTTATACCTGAGGCACCAACCTTGAGCTTCCATCAGATCTCTCCCATATGCTTGATTAAAGGAAGTTTCTTTTAAAGTCTGAGGTCCACGTTCCAACATAGCGTGTAGTGGCTCCAGTGTATCAAACATTCCAGATACATTTCTCTCTCCAAAGTAAAGTCTAGATGCTTCTTCCAGTCCCTCGTGCCACTGCTCATGCCATAAGATGGCAACTCTGATGAGTTCTTCCGAGGCCATCATGGCTTGACTTACAAGTGTAGCAGAATGCGTACACATGGATTTGAGTATTTGATTAGCGGCATTTCTTCTTGCCACAAAGGATGATTTAGAAGCGACCGTTAGAGGATAGACCAGAGCTTGTGGATGAGACTTGCCAATATCAATGAGGAGAGAATGAATTAAACGCCCGACAAGTGCACGTGGAGTATCAATTCTAGCAATCAGTTGAGGAATAACTTGTAACCAGGTGTTTATCTCTATACTTCTAATACCTTCTACAATTGCTTCATGTACCTCGGGCCATTGCCCATAATCAAACCATAATGTTAAAAGTCTTAAAGTGTCTTGAAGAGAATTGCCGTGAGAGAGATTTATGGACTTGAAGAAACCTTCCACTGCTGGTACTGTATATTTGGAAACGTAATGTCCGTTTACTTTGCTCTCTTTAGAAATTCCAGGTGTGGCCAAGTTATTGTCACCATTGTTATGTTTGTAGAAAAGCACGGCTTCAAAGTTCATATAAGCCCATGCATGCCATGCCTTGTACCAATCAGATGCATGATCTGTGGCTGCGGAGTAACACTGTAATACTATTGGTATGGATGATTCAGTTATCCCTTGTAAAGACTCCGTCCATGCTCCCAACTTTAAGTAACACCTCGCTAACAATCTTCTCCATTCACTCTCATCCCCATCATCTGTCACTGTCACTGTTAATGGATGTGTTTCTACAAAGTACTGCAATTGATTAAGAGCACGCTCTCGTTGGTTGGCAACCCACAAATGTTTGCAATACGCCAATGTTACTTGAGGTTGCTGGACTGGCAGTGGTTTGTCAGCTTGTTCCGAAGGATCACATCCCATCAACATCACTAAAGTTTTATGGGACAGCATCAATGAACCACTTTTTCGACATAATGATGCGTATTTTAACCACGTGTGCATATCATCAATAGGACTTACAACAAGTCGACGCACACGTATAATTCTCTGCCAATCTTCAACAAGTCTCTGCCCACCCTGTAGCCTGGCCCACCACATTGATCTGATGGCAGGTCGCCTCTCCGGAACTAATTTGTATTGAATCACTTCCTCTAGCTCTGCTAACATTTGTACCCAAACCATTGCACCATAAGCACGTTGGTACGACTCTCCAGCCATTGCAGTTAATTCCGTGTCTAACAGATCTCTAGTTTGTTCAATAAGGTGCTGTGCTTGAGAGAACTGTCCTTCGTGGACTGCAAGGACAGCTCTGTAGAAAGCTCCATCTTGAGAGTCACTTGGAATGCATTGTACATATTTCTGCATAGATTCCCATTCCCCCATACCCCACGCAGCTGCCGCTGCTAATCGTCCAGCCCTCGCCTTCCCTTCATCCTCCCAGTCTTCCCAATGTTCGCCAGCTATACGGTGAAGTTCGCTCCATTCTCCTAAGGCTTCTAAGCAACGCATTTGACCTAAGCGTGCCTCAGAATCAATAGGTTGTTTAGCTAGTTCATCATTATAGAGTGACAAAGCCTTTTCCCAACTGTGCAATTTCTCATACCAGCGTATCTGCACCTGAAGATCAGTATCTCCTGCACTGCGGCGAGCCATTACATACTCCAGCAAACCTTCAGCGGCTTCACGTTGTTGTAATTTGTTGTTAATTAATATAAGGGATTCTACAGCATGAGAACGGAGGTCTGATCCTACGCCTAACCTGAATTCCTCTTCTTTGTAATGCAAGGCTTTAGCATAAGCTCTGCAATACATAGCTCTTTCACCTAGTAGTTGAGGTTTAATTGGCAGAGATCCTTTGTCGCAATGCTCCATAAATTCAGCAAGGTTTAGGATAGTTTGGGTAATCTCAGGTAAATCAGGCACCATTAATGCTTGCTCCAAGGCCTGGACAAGTTCCGTTTGCATTGCTTCTGACAACTCAGTCCAACACGACACAAATGCAGCATTAAATAAATCTCTTAACAGTTGCGAGTAATTCTGAGCTAAAGCTAAGCATGATCTGAAATACACAACAATACACAAACATTGTCATATCAATATGAACTTCTGACAGGTAATACATACTATGTTAATGCAGCATACATACCTTAATGCAGGACTTTGTGACTCCTTCAATAGGCCAATACTAAGATTACGTAACCATTCTAACCAATCATCTTTGGAGACACGTCTAGTAGCCGTCCATGCTAAATGTAGATTAGCTGCATTCACATGTAGTTTCTTTATTGTTGTTGTATCAGTTGCAGTCAAACTTATCTAAAATAAATCCAAACACTCAACATGTATGCACCTGTAGATACAAGAGTAACTTCTCTGCTTACTAGAAAGATACACTGCACCATTCCAAGTCCCTGAACCAGCCATCTTATTTAACTCGCTCTGGGGTTCACTTAGGATTTGCAATAACAGAAGTCAAGTACGATACAACAGGAAACAAAGTTTTCACACTATTTCTGTTTTGAAGTTAATTGTTACATCAACTTTTGGTTTTTCTCAAAAATGATTACAATTGTTAAATAGAATTGTGGTCAGTGAACACAGGCAATTCACCCAAAAATATGTAAAATTGGGTTATATTTTAACAACTCGTTCTCAACTCCAACTTAACATTCTTAATAAAAAATATATAGCCAGAAAATCTGTCGCGAATTTCTTAATTCGGTTATCTTCCTACCTACACAATAAAGGATCCCACAAAATATATTTCCCTAGGGCCTTAGCTAGCGTACCTTAACCTTTGGTTTACATTTAGACAAAGTGGGGGGTACAATTCCCTGAAATCATGACAGGTACTAGATCTGCTAACCCTATACTAGGGTTGCCAGACGTCCCGGTTTACCGGGACTGTCACCGGTTTTGTGCCTCGTGTCCCGGTGTCCCGAACAAACCTCTCGGGACGCCTAAATGTCCCGGTTTTCGGAATAGTTGGTATATTTTTAGGGTTACAATCATTTGTGGTAATTTTGACAATTTATATACAAAATAATGTATAAAAACAAATAATGTTACGCATTTGATTTGCCTACTATAAACAAACAACCAGACCCCATTTATCTAAAAAATTTCGCCTGCGGCGCTAACTTGTTGATGCGTTTTTTTATAAGGTATAAATTGCTATTGGGGGGGGGGGGGCGCAAAAACTTTGTGCCTTTACCTAAAAAAATGAAAATCCTGTGTTGGTACACCCCCCCCCCCTCCCGCTCATGAAATTTTTCTGTCGTCCCGGTTTGACTTCAAAGAAATCTGGCAACCCTACCTATACATTAGGCTGGGCCGTTTTCACTTTTTTTGACTTTTCCGTGGGGCTTTTTGCAAAAAAGGTGCCAAATGGCTTTAAACCAACGGGTGCAAAATATTATTCCATTCTGATAAGATCTTCTGCCTCCGGATCGTAGTTAAGTATTCGGTTTTTTAGCACTTTACTATTGCTTTCTAGAAGGAAATTATGTACTAACAATCGAGTTAAAAGTTGATTCCTAAATCAAATTAAGACTGTATTATAATCAAAATATAAAATAAAAACATTATATTACCCTGCGTACGCAAAAGGTGAGGGAAGAGGGCGAAGAAAAAATCGCCAAATAATCAAATATAATAGAATAATAAAAAATCGAAAAAAATATTTCTACAGACACTTTGTTGGCGATTATAGGGTGTGATGGAACCAATGTGAACGTTGGTATGCAAGGAGGCATTATTCGTCTTATCTAAAAACGATTAAATAGACCGTTACAATGGATCATATGTCTTCTTCACATGAACGAGTTGCCTTTCTGACATTTGTTCCTGCACTTAGACGACAAAACTTCAGGACCTCAAACACTTTCAAAACCCACTGAAAATTGTGAAAAGAGACATTTGTTGTCCAATACCAGCCTATTCCCGCATTTTTTCCCGATGTTTCTGCAGAAGGTATGAGCGCCGATCAAAAATATTTGTACAGAATCGTGTTAGCGGTAACAACAGGAAATTTTCCTTCCGATTTAGCAAACAAATCGCCTGGGAAAATGTCTCATGCCAGATGGCTAACGCGGGCTAATAGAGTTATGCGGTTGTATGTTTCCATGCAATCTCCGTCTCAAAACCTGATTGTTCTCGCAACGCACATCGTCAAAGCTTAAGATCCGACTTGGTTCAAAATCAAAACACATCCTTTCTGTAAAGATGGAGCACGACACCTGTACCAACCCATATCCGCCACTAGATACTTGCCAGCAGAACTGAAGGCAATAATAGATAAGAAATAGTTACTTCGCCCATCCTGAAAATATATTGTTAGCAATGTTAACCGATCCACAACAGCACATCGGTGAAATGGGGGGACGTCGCATATTAAAAGCTCGAAGTAACAAAGAAAATACCATTCGACTGTTCCAACTAAACCTTGATGCATCATCCTGCATACATTGATATCATTCAGTGGCATGATAATGATAAAATCACAGACCCACCGCTGTTAAAACCGATACTCAATGAAAAAATCCTACTGTTTGTCGCACAAAAAGGAGAAGGTGACTTGCCTCTTCTACGGCTTCCTTGCCACTCTCAAGTAATGAAAAGAGCAATGAAGACTGTCACTGAAGCTTCAGCCAAGCTAAGCTAACCACAAAAAGCGATAGAGAAGGCTATATCTCAACCCAAATTGAGCCTCGAAAATCTATGCCAAAGTTCGAGAGTAAGAAAGATATTCGTGCTAATTAAAAATATTTATTTTTATTTTCTTATACTATATTTCTGTGTTTTCTTTTGGTAATACATTCTTAAAGCTTTAAAACATGTGTTTCAATGTTAAAGACTATATTGTTCTGCCTTTTTACCCCGTTGCGATGACTTAGAAATATCACGTATTTTTTTCATAATTCCATAATTTCAAACCCAATCCGGAGGCTGAAGATGAAGTCCTACCGAGACCATATTTTACATGTAATATAAAGTAATCATTTGGCACCTTTTCCGCGAAAAGCCCGAAAGAAATCGAACAAAAATTTTTTTTCCATACAAAAGTGGCCCAGACTACTATACATATGTATATACACAGGATGTATGGTCAAGCGGAAGTCCAGAGATAGAGCACCTCTGGGCGTACGCAGTTTTTTGTAGTTATGATTTTTTTTCCTACTTCTTAGTCAAAACTGACTTACAAGATGTTATTGGTCACAGAGGCACGAATTATTATGATACCAATTAAGCATGTATCCTTATAATTAATGCCTCTGTGACCAAAAACATCTTGTAAATCAGTTTACACAAAAAAATCATTACTCTAAGACTGCAAAAAATGGTGTAACATAAATTGGGGTTTTACGTACCCCCAGAGGTGCTCTATCCCTTTAGATGTATATTTGGTTGCCCAGCCATGTGTTAGATCCCCATGTCTAGTTATGTATGTACCAGGTACCTACCTCATTATTATGCTGAGTGGTGAAGAGATGTCTAGTTAGTTGAAAGTCTTCATCCATAGCAAGTGTGGTAGTAGATTGTAATTTAGACAATATGAGAACATCAAACTTAGCACACTGAATACGATGTTTGATCATAGTCTTCTGTATTAAAGGAATAAAAGGGTTGAATTTCCTACCCAACTGGTGTACGAGAGCACAAATAGTATTCATAGCTGTACTTCTTAATTCAGGGCACGTCTCCAAGCTCCGCACTAGTGGGTGTACAATCCGAGAAGTAAGATCTGAGAAGTCCAGACAGTTTGCTAACTGACCAACAGTCTCCATTGCAACTTTACACACAGATACTGGACAGTCATTTGAATCAAATAATTTAACTATTGGAGGTAAAACTAAATGCAGATAATCATCCAAGTTGTCACCAAACTTCTGTAATGCCAATAATAACTTGACAGTAACTGTTCTCTCTTTACTGGAGTCATGAGACAATACTTTTAATATCTGCGGGATTAACTGAGGAAGGTAGATTTTAAACTCGGCCCCCAGAGCTACTGCAATATGTTCTACCAACAAGATGAGTGTTGTTTGTAGAGGACTGTTTGGTGTCCAGAACTCTTTGATTAACTCAAATATTTGATCCAAATAATTTCGAATATGTTGTTTAACAATAGCGATCAATGTTGCGAGTTGTGTGAAAAGGAAGTCACGGAAAGTAATATCTGACATTTTAACAACATACAGCAGACTGGGCATGACTTGTGAGATGTATGGAACGCACTTAATGCCCAACGACTGGAATATGAATGTGACAGCTTGCACAACACTAGTATGATGTTGAGATAGTGTAGGATCACGAATAATACGCATCAGAGTTGATATAGCTATAGCAGGATAATACTCTTCCAACATAGAGGATGACATATTCACTAACATCTCACTAGTGTTCATATCAAAATTACAGTCAGCATCACTCTTAGAGTCGGCTAAAGACAAGGAGTTAGGATCTGTCTGGCCGTCTATCATACCGCGAGACACCTTATGTTTGTAAGGGTCCAACGCCCCCAGCAAACCAAGAACTCGGATGGTTTCTCTTCGTATCACAGGCTGCTGCTCAGTTTTGAGGAAATTTATGAGGACATCCATCAAATTAGGAAATTCAGTGTATGGTGTAACTACTTGTCCCGTTGCACTAATCAATTGTCCAAAAGCCCACAACGCAACATTCCTCTTGTCTGGAGCACTAGCATCAGCAAGTAATTCAAGTAAGATAGATAATAATTCAGGAATCCACTTTTGTAACCCATTTCCATCACCATTCACTTGGGCGAGGTCACCAATCCCTCGTAGTACACTTAACACAACACCAGGATTGCTATCACTTTCCTTCAGCTTTGGGACCAATACATTTAGAATAGGTTCCATGTAGGGACGGATCAAGCGTGGAGCACTCACGATAAGATGATCCAACATGCGTGCAGCTTGTTCTTTATTTCTGCTCATTCCGGAATGTTCTAACTCCGTTAAGAACTGTATTAGAGTTTTTCTTAAGCTGGGCATAACATATGCTGGATTCACAGTACTTAATCGTCCAATTGTACAAATGGCTAGTTCTCTGATTTCTAAAACCTCGTCATTCATAGCAATGAAGAGAGAAGTTAAGTTCTCTATTTGAGCCAAATGTGAATCAAATGAATCATTGAGTGATGCTAGAACCCAATACCTTACATCACAGTCTGTATCAGTAATACCAACAATAAGAAGTTTCCCTATTACATCTGCTACAGTACATGTCACTGTATGAGAATACTCTTTATCGTGTGACTGTATAGCTAAACTAACAAGTCTGCTACATGTTCTAACGGCTTCTAAGCGAACCTCTTGCTGTTCACTTTGCAGGAAATGATTTGCACAACGTCGCACAAATTCAAGTAAGCTATATCCCTCAAAATCAAATGTCCCCAAAGTCCTCAAAGCCAGCACCATACTAGGAACATCATGTGTTTCAGAGAGTAATGAAAGCGATGTCATTTGTTGTTCCAAGTGTTTTGGCATTCCAGGATGCAACAGAGGTTTATTCATCAGAACTAATGACAACATTTTAAGCAGACCCTCTGATATTTCATTCTTCACTGATGGAATACTTTGGGATAATTCTCTCAAACAAATTGTTAATGCTGGACTCAAGCCAGTAGCTAACATTGAATCTAATATATCTTTAACATCAATAGCCAAGTTTTCCTTCAGTGCTCGTCCCAAAAGAGATATGCAGACAAAAACGGCTGGATCCATAGTAATTCGTTTCTTACTTGGCGTCTCATTGGAAGGAAGAGCTATTTTCACAACATCAATAATTCTTGATTGATATGTTTTTATTTCTCTTTCCACAGCAATAGCGAGTAACCCGATAGTTGTAAAAGCCATGTTTTTATCTTTTTCTCTACCTCTCAACATGGTTAATAGATAGTTAATAGTAGAATTCAAATGTTTCTTTACAAAGAGATCCTTGTTGAAAGCGGCTAACCGTGGAATTATGATCATCAGAACTTGCTGTACATTTGGCGCCCTAGTTAACCTATGTGCCATTATTTCTGCACATATAGTATCATACTTTTGTATGATAAGTTGCCTGCAAACAGCAGATTCATATATGACTGTGGGTTGTACGTTAGTATTAGATGCAGTGTTACCAACGTCAAGAATCATTTTGCCTCTGGAAGTCATAGGACTGCGTAGCTTTGGCATCATAGATATTATATCTTCAGTAAGACTAATTTCTTGATGTGTATCTAATGTCTCCATCAAGTTGGTGTATTTCCGTTCCCACACTGCATGTGAACATCTTAGTAACTCGTTTAATATCAATAACCCTCCGTGAACTCTGTCTTCTCGTGTTATGCCCTTCTCCTTAACAGGCTGATCATCTAAACAAGATATGGCTTCTCTGTAGCAGTGGTTGTACCATTGAGGTGTATGTGTTTGCTTAACACTTTCTCTTTGAGCAGTAACAACAAGACCAGCTTGTAAAGCCTTACTACCTGCTTCTCTAATGAGGCTTTTAGGATCTCTCAATGCGATGAAAATGTGGTCGAAAAATCCCGACACTTGTTGATGAAAATATGTCGGCATAGCAATAGCTAACTCTCGGAGAATCAAAACAGCAGAGTGACGTTTGCCTTCATTACGTTCCACAGATAGCCATTCAAATGCTCTTTTTACTTCAAATTCAACGTATTCGGCTCTCTTAGCACCCGATATTGCAGCTAATCGACCCACCGTCTTAGCAGCTAACTCCATTACACCAGCATCCGAGGAAGGAAACAAGTTGCGAAGATAAGTAGCAAATCTTGATATTCTAGTTTTGGTTGTATCGCAGTCTCCGCTGATCAAGCACACTAAAACAATTCTCATTATTAATTAATGCATAATGTCATACTACACTTACTACTATGCTATACTACATACTACAATCATAACAGCATATACTTACCGATAGCTAAGACACCTCCTTTTTTCTCATTTACATCATTCCCAGACACCATCTCGAATATATGATGGTTAAACTCATCAAGGAATTGCGTAATCTCATCCTGGGGCACTTCCCTCAACTCGGTTTTGACATACAGATACAGCTCTCTAGCTGTTTTGCTACGGGTGTCCGCATTTCTAGATTTCAGACCCGAAACAAACTGCTGTATAAGCGGCGAAGACATGACGTATAAAACGTATAACGCGTGTGCACTACGATTTACAACTTAACTCAATAAATACATCTTAAAAGCATTGAAACGTAATACCAAACGATTTACTATATTGGAGCCAATATCAGCACATGCACTTGATAAGAAAATAAGCACAAATAGAAATATTCAAGAAAATCGACAATCCGTCGCACTGACGCACTCAAACCATCACACAAACCATAGTCAAACCCATGTCAAACCGAGTAACTTGACAGGAACATAATTTATTTATTTATATAGGCTTTCCTAACATGCACTCCGTTTCAATGTTCGGGTTTGTTCGGTTCACGAAATGTAGTGAAAGGATGTGACGTAGTGCAGTGGCGCTAGCATCGGACGATAGACTCGTGTTTGACTTCTGTGGTTTCCGTTTCTCTTATCATATCATGTGTTATCTTCGCGGTTGTTTACACGTTGGACGCGAGTGCGAGTGGAGGTGTGTGTGTTTCAACGGTTATCATTGTTATCAATCGCGTGTTTTTTTTATTAATATTTGTTGTGGCTAAGTAAACACTTTCGAACCAAACCTTTTTTCAATAATAAGACTTGTTGTCCTCAGGTAAGTTTCTGAGCATTATTATTATAAACGATGGGATAATATGGTTATGTTTCATCAGTAAATTATTATCGAAGTAATAAGATGCGGTAATTAATATTGTAGCCATTCTTTTTATACAATAGTAGTGGAAAGTGAATTTGTTATGTATTTGTATTTGGCATTATTTTGAGATAAGCTCTCAAGGAAAAAATAGTGTCCACGTGGACCATCAAACGCAGTTTTTTCATTATTTTTCTATTGATCAAAGATTGTCGTATATAAGTATTATGGAGTTATTCATGGCTACCGTATACATATTTGCTCATGCCGCAACCCTTGCGGGGTGGGCAGAGAGAACAGATAGACTTCCTATCCTTGTAATATATCGTTTACCTATTCACTACTACTAACACTATTTACCTTTTACTCATTACACATTATCCTTGAAGATTTGCTCTACATAGTTAAGCCACGTGGTTCTTGGATGACCGCCCTTCCTTATACATCTGTATCCCAGTCATATTTTCTTCACTATCCTTTCATCAATCACCTCCCCTTGGTAGGGCTGCCACCTCTCCAGGTTTCTACGGGTTTGAATGGTGTGTATCTTAGTGATCACATCAACAGCATTTATACCTGATTTGTCCTTCGTCACATACGGTGTTGGAAACCAGGACGCTTTGGAGACCAGTAACTTTACTCTATAGCAGAGGCGAAGAGTGGGTTTCTGCAGAAGGGAAGCCGGGGCTAACATTTCTTATGGGATTACGTCAGATTAGACACTATTGTACCTATCATTTTTTCCACGAGGTAACTCGATGGAATCGTGTTCTTAAGTAGCTTCGCACCTGCTCTATAGTTGCATTTCTACTTTTGATGAGGTCTAATTCCCATTCAGCCTGGTTCTGACTAACTGTCTTCTTTCTATAATAATAATAGACGGACAATTTCTAATGCACAGTTTTATGCAGCAAGTCCACCATTTTTTGTATAAGTGAGTTTTAAGCTGGCTCTTGAATTCAGCATCGACGTCACTTTCGCACCATTTGTCCCTAGTTAACAAACATGGCTCCCGAATATATGTATGTATTCATCAACTTGCTCCAAGCCTTCATTTCCAACCTTTATCTCGCAGTTCGATCTTTTCTCATTCCTCTTAAAGATCATTAATTTCGTCTTATTGACATTCATCCTCAACCCATTTCTTTCGCAGCTTTCGTGCACACAGGATATAATTTCCTATAACTCACATTCATCGTCAGCCATTAGCACCAGATCATCCGCAAACATTAACGCACACACTCTCACTCCTTTCTATCCACATTGACATGTTTCAACAATGCATCATCCACACAATTAATTAATTACTGTTTCAGAAATTAAGATGAGCAATAGTGCAAAGTTCGTTGAGGTGATGAGGAGGAGGCTTGAAGATTTTACCATGCAAGAAGATTTTGTATCTGGATATATTGAAGAGCATGCTTATTCAGAACTACTAAATGACCTAAAAACACAAGGTTACAGCTATTCCACAAGATCAAGTGTTGGTAATGATAGTGAGTATTTAGATCCAGAAGCCAGTGTGTTTTATCAAAATGTTGCTTTAATACACCCACATACCATTAATGTATTTGTATCTTTCTCCCATAGGTGATAATGTACGATTCTCACAACTTCCTGATGTGAAATTTATGGGCTTTCCGTTCCTACCCCAGACTAGCGGGTACCTAACTGAAAATTACGGAGATTTCGCATTTTTGTTAAATAATAACTATTAATGGGTATTGCTTACTACTTCGCCTTTCAAAGTTCACCGAGGAAACACGGGGAGACACCAGGCTCCCTCTTTTCTTTGTCACTCCAACATCCTAATGTATCTAAAATTTAGTTTTGTGTGAGGGGTTATCCAACCATCAGGAGGTCTCAAATATACGAGGGCTCACATCCTATTATTGTGAGTCAATGTATGACTGTTATCTTGATGGTATTTTAATTGAATGTAGGTACTGATCTTTATAAATAGGCGGCTAAATTATGCAATGATTTATCACTTTGCTCTCTTGTTTTAGACTGATCATCCTTCTGTACAAAAAAAACGGTTTCACATCACGAACACAAGGAAAATGGGATGTCCCGCTACGATAACAATTAAATGTGTAAGAATGTGGACTCATCGAGACTACCTTCTGGATGAAAATGCAACATCGAGAGCAAAACAACTGGTAAGAAAAGACTTGTTTCTTAGAAAGGTATTTATTTTGAGAGAGGATGTAAAATTGTTATCAATCGTCATTATGTTATATCGTAATAGTTTGGTACTTCACTCATACTCTAATGATCTTAGTACAATGCAAAAAATATTTCCATGCAGAAATCTCAGGGGTTACAACTACTCAGTAAATGTCAGTTTTTATTAGACTGTTTATTTAATGTTAGTTTTTCAAAAAAATGGTCAGTTTATTGGGTTTGGCACTCAAAGATTCAACATCAGAGCTCTATTTTAGAGATAAATCATATCTTTATTACCTACTTCTCTCAATTTCACAAAAAAATCATCTAGGCGCTATTTACCTTTATTGACGCCATATCTGAATTGTAATTGCGCTGAGTAAGTATGCTTTATGAAAATCTTAAGAGGCAGGTACCGAGAACCCCGACTTGTTGAATTGAATTGTCAAGATGAATTCTCAAAGCCAGTCCACCACTTACCATACACGGTTGTAAGTTAAAGAGGGATCCGATAAATTAAAGACGGCCCTGATGATGGCGTTTTTCTTCTGTGTGTGCATTTCTGTGGCTCGGGGCTTAGAAGCAATTGAGCAACATGCATCATCTCAAAACATAAAGAGCAATCAAGAGTGTGTCTGCAACTAGGGCACGATATCTATATTCAGTATTTACCTACATTTTCAACTCGGTTCAGGTAGTCAGTAAAATCAGTATTTTTAATGCTATATTTGTTTTGACCCCTGAAATCTATTTCAAGGCTTACATGGAGCTTTTAATAACTAGTATAGTATCCCTCATATCTAGAGGTAGATACAGTAAAATTATTTGAGCCTTTGGGTTGGAAGCTCCAGTGCCGACTATACAAGTAATAGCAGATCTTTTTGTATTAGAAATTACAATTCATGGGATTGATATAACTGTCGCAGATAATTTTCTAATTCTTATGTTCTTATTTTTATAGGTTATACAAAAATTGAGAGCAGACCTCCAGATGTCATCACCACCAATAAACAAAACCTTGTATTTTGTACGTGCTTCTTCTAACCATACACACTCGACAATACAAGCTGAACTAAATGAACGGATTGATCCCAAGTTGGTGGAAGAAATTTATAAGATGGTAGAAAATGGCTCAACGTCCACAAGGGATATCAAACTGTACCTCAGTCGGTTTGTTACAAATATCTTAGGGGAGAACAAACCTAGTCTTTTCAATAAAGCATATTATCCATCAAACGAAGTAATGTATGCTCACATATATAATGCTATTTTCAAACGCAAAAAATCAAGATTTGACCAAGAAGTCCTCGAACAAATGGTAGAAAAATGGCAAAAGGATGCCCCAGAGGACTATTTCCATTTTCGCCCTTATAATGGCAATCATACCCTCCTGTTTTGCCACGTAACTAGTTGGCAAAAACATCTTATTGAAAGGTATGGTGAAATTGCCCTTCTAGATGCCACATATAAGACAACAAAATATTCATTGCCCCTGTTTTTATTGTGCGTGAAGACGAATGTGGGATACTCTGTTGTTGCCACATTCATTGTACAGGCCGAGAGGACAGCGTTGGTTATTGAGGCATTAAACATAATTAAAAATTGGTGTACCACTTGGACACCGAAATTTTTTATGACTGATTTTAGTGAAGTCGAGATAGGAGCATTAGAAACTGTTTTCCCCGATTCCATTGTTTACCTCTGTGCGTTCCATAGGGAACAGGCATGGCAGAGGTGGCTGAGAAAATCTGGACATGTTGAAACTGGTGAGGAAGAAGAGTTGTTATATGTATGGCGAAGAGTAGCCGCATCTGAAACCCGGGTGGAGTTAGATGAAAATCTAAATGCTATGAAACAGTTGGCGGAGAACAACAAAAAGGCGGACACATATTTCCGAACACAGTGGTTGCCACACGTTCACCGATGGGTGGCATACTACTCGCAAAAAGATTTTGTGACATTCATAAATACTACAAATGGAGTGGAAGCACAGAACAAATTGTTAAAACATTCTTATTTGTGCCACAACTCGTAACAACTCTTATTGTGCCAACTGTGAGTTGTGGTAGAATCTTATTTGCCTGAAGGGTTGAGGAAATATGCAAAAAAAAATTGTGTTGTAAAAGCATACAACACTGTTTTACCAGAATATTTAAAAAACCGTCCTGATAAATTTATTCAACACATGATGGCACGAACCACATCAGCTGCCAGTGAGTTTCAAGCTGATGATGTCGCAGTAGTAGCCAATGGAATTGTTTCTGTAAAAAGTTCACGATCTTCAGACGCCTACTGCGTAAACTTTGACTTCGGCACGTGCAGTTGCAAAGATTTTAGATCGACACGACTTCCGTGTAAGCATTTTTGTGCGGCATTTGAGCATTTGCCGGAGTATTCATTTTATAAGTTGCCGCATAATTACCTAAATAGTCCATACCATACGTTAGACTCGGAATTTGCGACCACAATCATCGAACCACGAGGGGAATATGTTGATGATTTGTCAGAAACCACCAGTGTCATTTTAACTAGCACCAAAGAACAACCTGTCGTAGACAGCCAACCACAGCCGGACATATTGCTGTTGCAGCGTGAAATGAGAGAGTTCAACAAGGCCATGTCTGACATGTCATATTTGTGTTTCGATGCTGACGTGCTAAGATATCACGTGGAAATTTTGAGGAAGTCTACTTCTTCCCTGTCTGCAGCACTACCAACTACCAGTGGCCTTCCCGAGCTGCCGAAGGCAAGAAAGGATTCAGCTGCATATAAAACGAATAAATTCGCCAATATATAAGTACCTACTGCTAGTGTGCTTTAATTTTATTGCGCCATTTTATTTCATAGCCATGGCATCTTTGTACATACCTACATATTTATAAAACAAGTGATGTTTTATTTTAATACACGTGTTGTATTTTATATTTAGATTTATTTGTTTCTATTTTAATACACGTGTTGTATTTTATATTTCTTATTTAGATTTATTTGTTTCTATTTTAATGCACATGTTGTATTTTATATTTCTTATTAGTATAGATTTATTTGTTTCTATATACTACATACCTACATATTTATAAAACAATGGATGTTTTATTTTAATACACGTGTTGTATTTTATAATTTCTTATTAGTATAGATTTATTTGTTTCTATATATGTACTACATACCTACATATTTATAAAACAAGTGATGTTTTATTTTAATACACATGTTGTATTTTATATTTTTTATTTAGATTTATTTGTTTCTATATACTACATACCTACATATTTATAAAACAATGGATGTTTTATTTTAATACACGTGTTGTATTTTATAATTTCTTATTAGTATAGATTTATTTGTTTCCATTTTGATACACGTGTTGTATTTTATATTTCTTATTAGTATAGATTTATTTGTTTCTATATACTACATACCTACATATTTATAAAACAAGTGATGTTTTATTTTAATACACATGTTGTATTTTATATTTTTTATTTAGATTTATTTGTTTCTATATACTACATACCTACATATTTATAAAACAAGTGATGTTTTATTTTAATACACATGTTGTATTTTATATTTTTTATTTAGATTTATTTGTTTCTATATACTACATACCTACATATTTATAAAACAATGGATGTTTTATTTTAATACACGTGTTGTATTTTATAATTTCTTATTAGTATAGATTTATTTGTTTCCATTTTGATACACGTGTTGTATTTTATATTTCTTATTAGTATAGATTTATTTGTTTCTATATACTACATACCTACATATTTATAAAACAAGTGATGTTTTATTTTAATACACGTGTTGTATTTTATATTTCTTATTTAGATTTATTTGTTTCTATTTTAATACACATGTTGTATTTTATATTTCTTATTAGTATAGATTTATTTGTTTCTATATACTACATACCTACATATTTATAAAACAAGTGATGTTTTATTTTAATACACGTGTTGTATTTTATATTTTTTATTTAGATTTATTTGTTTCTATATACTACATACCTACATATTTATAAAACAATGGATGTTTTATTTTAATACACGTGTTGTATTTTATAATTTCTTATTAGTATAGATTTATTTGTTTCCATTTTGATACACGTGTTGTATTTTATATTTCTTATTAGTATAGATTTATTTGTTTCTATATACTACATACCTACAGTTGTATTTTATATTTCTTATTTAGATTTATTTGTTTCTATTTTAATACACATGTTGTATTTTATATTTCTTATTAGTATAGATTTATTTGTTTCTATATACTACATACCTACATATTTATAAAACAATGGATGTTTTATTTTAATACACATGTTGTATTTTATATTTCTTATTAGTATAGATTTATTTGTTTCTATATACTACATACCTACATATTTATAAAACAAATGATGTTTTATTTTAATACACGTGTTGTATTTTATAATTTCTTATCCTTTAATATTAATTGTATACATATGTTGTGACTGAATAAATTGAGTGACTCTGAATATGTTTTTTATTAAACTCTGTTCCCCTTTATTTTTAGTCTTTTTGGATATTGAAGGATTTTGAATATAGTATCAAGTAGATTTTGAGGCGGTCGGTAGCTGGGTTAGTAAGTAGCTCGATCGTTATCTGGTGGGTGCGCTTTCTATCCTCGATGCCGACTTACTCCACTTCACAACACAAGCTTTTCAGGCTTACTGTGAAGTGGACAAAGATGTATTTGGGTTTATTTTGATAAACCCAGATTCATTAAAAAAAAACAACTTCAGTAGATAGCAATTTCATTTGAAGCAATAAAGGATTCACCAAAATGCCTTTTGAAATCTGTTCATTACTAGTCATTTTTCCCACTTAGTATCGCTACTGTATTTCATATCTGAAGAACATATTACACTTCTGATTTGTCTCTATTGACTGTGGTCACCGAGCTTCAAGCATTCCTCACTTTCATGCAACATTGCATAAGTTGCATTGCACCCATTTGAGAAGACATTCTCTGAATATCACCAAGGAACGGTTTCACAGTAATCCTAGAAAGAATTTTATTTGCAATAGAGCGGTGAATATGTGGAAACATTTACCCCAAAATGTGATACAAGCACCATCAGTGAACATTTTTAAAGGCAGGTTGGATGACTTCCTCAGAACGACTGATGGCACAGACATTGATTTGGGCCCATCAGCCTAGGCTGCTTGCCCAAAAATGATTAATAATGTGCACATTTTTGTTATGGAACAATTTTGTATACTTCTCGAAGTTAGGTTTCTGCATCTTATCAAGTCAGACCTGCATAAAAATAATTTAATCCTGTGAAAAGAAAGCAGAGCTTCACCAGTGTGAACTGGACGACTTGATATAGACAGGAGAGGACAGCGATGTTGTTTAGGAGATGGAGATAATTTTAGTTATTTCTTTGATATTTACTTGCGGCGCAAGCCAACATTCATGAGTAAATTACAACAAAACAAGTAAGTGAGTAGGTAGGTACAGCATCTGAATTAACAAATAGTTACCCTGAAATACCAAATTAAAAAGAAGTACTACCGAAATGGAAAATGGCATAGGTAAGTAAGTTCGTTTGAAATATTGAGATGTTGAATTTCAACATTATAGCAAGATAGTAATTTCATCTTATGGGAAAACAAACAAGAATTATTCAATCATATATAGTACTTAAGCATGTTATGTTGTTGAGGTTAGGTTGTAGGTGACAGAGATCGCATTGCAGCACTGTGTAGGTATCTATAGGTGAGGTACTGGTATTATTAACATATTTCTGTATTTTGTTCAATACATAGAAATTATTCTGTACCTATATTCAGTAAACTGATTAGATTCATTTTTAATATTTTGTTTGTGATGATCCTATGCGGTGATTTGATCTATCATTTACTGTTTGTGACGATCCTATATGGTGATAAAGAAAAGTGTAAGGTGCCCTTGGTGCGATTTTATCACTAAACGGCGCCCAAAATAGTTCAATTATTATTATTATCTACTTCAAAGTGAGTTCCACGGACCTTCCACGTAAAGTGTAAATAAATAAATTACTTCACATAGAAAAATATCATGTTATGCTTTGATAGAATCTATCAAAGTTTTTTCACACATTATCCTCAAAAATCTCATTTTTCCAGCCATGTTCAGGTCTTTTCATAAAATGGCCTTTCTGTACCCCAATAAAAGCAATACAGTAATAAATAGAATAGCTATATAAAGTCTTCATCAGGCATTTACATATAACATTATAATACAATAATATAGTATTTGCTTGTATTTCCCGCCAGTGTGAATGTCATACGAAATTTGAATTCCGCGCGATCATCTATTTTGGTACTAACCGGTTCGGACGATAGCCGAACATACCCGAACATTGAAACGGAGTGCATGTTAGGAGACCCATTTATATATGGTATCTTCGTGAATTGGCAAACGCTATTTTCCAGACTCGCTCCCCCCACCTAAATATCGGTTTTGACAGTTGGTATCTATGAATTTTACGTATCTGGTTGGTAAGGTTGGTAGTTTCCGACAGTTGCCTGTCAAACTGTCAAGTTAATTTGCCCGCCATTGCATTGCATTGTTGATTGTCGTTCTGCGAAGCGTGTTGTTTGCGAAGTCTTGTCATCTTGTGTCTTCTGTTCAATTTTGTTTTGTGTTTTGTGCGCGTTTCCTACCGATTAGCTACCAAAACATGTCGAAGAGTGTGGATACGATTCCTTGCAGCTTATGTGACAAAGTTTTCACCCAAAAGCGGAATCTTAACAGGCACCTTCGGGAAGTCCATAACCAGCAGAATATATAATCGTCCAAAAAATGGTTATCAAAGTGTTTGGAGGCCGAATGTGGAACACCATTTTCAAAAATCAAATTATTAATAGAACACCTCAACGCTGTGCACTCCTGTAATTTTCGAGAAGAAACGCACGTTTTTGCAAACATGGAAGGGTGAGTAGTGCCATTCATTTCCGTAGTCAAATGTTACAATTTTACCTGCCATGCAAGGAAGAACAAATCACCACACTTACCTATCCTTGCACACACTTATTTCTTCCATCACATTCATTGTCATACACATTTAATATTCTTTTTACTCAAAACACATGATTTTTGAGCATTTGGTCTACTTGATCGAACCAGGCAGTTCTTGGACAGCCACGTTTCCTTTCACCGAACCATATTTTCTTTGTAACATTTCATTATTGGTTGGTTTTAATTCGGAAGTGAATTCTCCTCAAATATTAATGATACGCTTCTCGTTTAGGTTAGAGTCTCTAAGCTCTTTTTATACGGAACTCCTGGGCATTGTTTAGTAGTAGGAATTATCATAGTAGGATTTGGGCAGCAGTAATTAACGTAATTAAATTATATTTACAGAATTTCTAAGTTGGAAACAGTTGATGGAAGAAGAAACTTGCAGTTCATGTGTTTACAAATATAAGAACAATAAAACTGTTACTTGTACTTCCGATGTAATCGCAGTAAAACAGGTATGTGTACAACTTTATGTTATTGCTTTTATGTTAATGATTTAATTTGTTGTTAATTCATAATGCCACTCCAAATGCCTTGCAGTGTTTTGATGTTGCACTCTAGTGTCTCCTGGATGTAACAGTGAAAAATTCTTTGACTCTAATACTCTGGTGACGTCACCTCTCGGTGACTGATGCCAAATAATAATATAATTTGTTAACTCAATATCTTCTTCTTCTTCTTCTTGCCTCTTCCCAGTTTATCTGGGGTCGGCCCTTCTGGTACGTAGTCGCCAGACCTTACGATCCTGTGCCATCCCACTAGTAAGCTGTTGGTCCCTAAGCTCCTTTTCGATATTTGTCCACCAGGTGGCTTGTGGACGTCCTCTGGATCTGGACTGTGATGGTATGTCCAGTGCGAGCTTTACCACGTGATCGTTGTTACGTCTGCTCACGTGACCGTACCATCGGAGTCTTGTTTCTTTTAATTTCTCCGGAATTGGCGCGACCCCAAAACTACCCCGGATGTATTCGTTTTTAATTCTGTCTTCCCTTGTAACACCTCCGGACCACCTAAGCATCTTCATTTCTGTTGTATGTAATTTCTGCTCATGTTTTTTCTTAGTGGCCCAGCATTCCGATCCGTAGAGCATAGCCGGGCGGACGGCTGTTTTGTATATTTTGCCCTTGGTTTTTATGGGCATCTTTGGATCGCACATAACACCCGTTAGGGCTCTCCACTTCATCCAGCCCGTATTTACGCGGTGTGTTACATCTGCTTCTACGGAGGCATCTGGTGTCACAACGGATCCGAGGTATTTGAACTGGTTAACTGTTGGAAGAGGTGTGTCATCTATATATATGATGGAGCTGCCCGTACTCCCATCGAAAATGCATGGCATGTACTCGGTCTTTGTTCTGCTTATTCTCAGGCCGTTGTCCTCCAGAGCAGCCACCCATCTATTCAGAGACTCCTGCAGAGCCATGGGGTCTCCATCTATCAACACGACGTCATCTGCGTATAGCATGCACCACGGTAGTCGTTTTTGGATATCTTTGGTTAGGTAGTCCATCACCATGTTGAATAGTAGGGGGCTCAGTGCTGAACCCTGATGGACTCCGACTCCTACTTTGAAATCCTTGCTATAGCCCGCAGGACCCCTGACCCAATTTGTTAACTCAATATATTGTTTTTTTTTTCAAACATGCAAATTCCTTTCAATGGACAAACATAATATATCATTTACATGAACTCAAACACCTTCATTACACTGTATATGTGCAATAAAGTTTTTATTTATTTATATTACCGTGTTCCTACGACACCAGTCTGTTTTCAAAACTGATACCTGTTTCATATATATTATATCAATGGGCATTTTCTCGAGTGTCCAGAGAGAATTGAGTTCATGTTGCGGTTGTCAGTTGGTGCTTCATACTATGGCCTCGGAATGTATTATCTGCCAAGTTTGTGTTCAACAACTGATAAATTAATGCAGACCAAGCTTAGGTCTTATTTTAAATCTTGATCAATCTAATGCAATATATAATGAAATTTTATATAATTTATTTTGTAGGTCATGATGGAAGAGATGTAAATAAAATATATAGTAAACGGAATTGCAAGAGCAAAGGCCCTTATCACATGGATACAATATGTACTAGTCACATGAAATTGTTTCAAGATGGTGATGGTAAACTGACTGTGGATTTCCAAAGGCAGCATTATGGACATTCCCCAGATTTGTCAAAAATTAGATTGCCAAAGAATAAAAAACAAAATATTGCAACTAAGTTAATTAACGGAGTGCCTTGTAGAAGGTAAGTTTAATGCCTTTTATTATAATGAATTGCTGTATACTATAGGAAAAATGGTATACACCATCTAATTTATTATATTTGAATTGGCTCGAGTGATTTTTGTACATATCTGATTATTATTTTTAGGATTATACATACATTTACTGACAATATTGGCGAGCACTTGAAACGGATATACATACTTACCACCAGAGATGTAAATAATATTAAAAAGTCATATGGAATCGAATCACAAGATGGCAAACTCATCTGTAAGCACGTTCATTATATTGTGTTGCATGAGGCCAGAAAAAAACCAAGTACTAGTAGGAATTCAGAAAGCAATAAAGATGACTTAAATTTGGTTTGTAGGGCTTTGAACAAATCTCAGGATGCTCAAAGTGCTTTGAATCAAAATATTCAGAACACATTCAATAATCTACTAGCACTAGATGTCAATTCTATGGATTCAGCGACTGTAGATACAATAAATTTCCAGTTGACTGTACTGAATAAGTTAATGAACATTCAGCCCCATGGTTCAAAACAAAACAATTTTGTTAGTATAGATGACAATAAAAATAAATTTATAAAACCCCAGGTACGGTTTTCTTCGACTAAAAGAAAAAATATAAATGCTTAGACTAAATTAACAGAGAGTGAAAGAGCAGAAACAAAAAAGATGCTACAAAACCTGCCATCTCTAGTGATATCAACTAATCAAGTGAGGACCATCATTATTGTAAAACCCTAAACTAGTTTATCGGTATGTTGATTTGGCGAGCAGATTTATGTTTTTATCATTTAAAATTAGTACAAACATTGTTTTTTTTATAGAGATGTTGCAAAAGGATGTGTTAATGATTAATCTTACAATAAGAATTAATGTGAATTGTTGTCTTCCATATTGATTTTAATTTTATTTATCATTCTACAATTGATCATGTTTTGAATTTTCCCATTTAATTAGTATGAAACATAGTACATATTTAGTTATTACACAAGGCCATATGGAATAAATTTCAAAATCTGAAAGAAAGTAAATACAGTCATTCTAATAATATCATAACGAACTTCCATCAAGAACCTTCGGTAAAACATGCAACCTTCTAAATTTTCCAGTATTTTTTTTCATTAGGTCCTCTATATTGGTCTATTTTGCTAAATGCATTAATCAATGTGCGGAATGCGGATATATTTATTATAATCAGTTTCTTTGCATGGAAACATGTTAGTATCGCTTTCATACATTTATGTGTAAAAATAACTATGTACCAACTTTGTGAATAAAATATTTTTGTGAAATAAGGTGAATGTAACAAATTTGATTCAATTTCTAAACTGTTTAGTTTAAGTACGTATAAGTAATTCTCATTTTTTTTGTTATTCTCTTTGTACAGTTTTCAATGTTTATACATACACGTCTCACTAATCAGTCCAGTAATCTGGCACCCTACGACACCGCCCTCTCCACCTCCTCCATCGCTCCCTACTCTCAATTAATTCTATGTATTTTTCGATAAATTTGTTAAGATGATTGTCACATGGAATAATGTAGTAAATTAACACATATCTGCTTATTTCTACATACATAATATGTAGTGTCCGACCGAAACTGGATTTTTAGCCGAAACCGAAACCGTAACCGAATATTCGGCTCCCCTTCTAGTTTCGGCCGAAACCGAAACCGAAACTTAGCAATTTCATTTGTAATTTTGAAAAAAAAAACACATTATAGGTAGGTACCCTGCTCTGATATCTATTGTTTCCCTAAGATATTTATTAGGAAATCTCATCATTTTCGGAACTCAATGTAAGCACAAAAGAAAGGAACCCATTAAACTACAACTTATGTACATCAGCTATGTAGGTATCCATGGCATAAGTAACACTAGGAGGGGGCATAAAAAATGCTATTTTTCTTTGGGAGGTTAAGTAACGGAAGTTGTGATGTAGTTTGCTAATATGTATATTCATGGGCGTCGAAGCCTCGAAGCTAAGGGGGAATTACAAAATTGATATAGGATGAAAGAAGCGTAAATAGCGCCGCAGGCGAAATTTTTTTGTGAGACATAGTGAAAAAGTCCGTTATATGGTTTGGTTTATTTGAAAATGAACATAATAATTTGTGCAATACTATGTACGAAAACTATCTTCTAAAAAAATTATAAAAAATAGCGCCGCAGGCAATCTTTTGTGAAACAATTGTGTTTTGATGGATTATTTATACTAATTTAAAAAAAAAAATGAAATGGTGCGAAAATGTGCGGTAATAGTGTGATTTATTGTAAGGTCCTATGTATCATTTAGTATGAAAAAATATATACCTATTCCAATCTCTAGGGGGGGGAGCTGCCCCCCCTGCCGACGCCCATGTGTATATTATCTTTGAACTAAAATAGGTATATACAATACAATAATAATTATGAGTATTTTTCCTTAAAATGCATCAACAAGTAGCGCCGCAGGCAATTTTTTTTTAAACAGGCGAAGTGATGTATCTTGTTGTAGATAAGTAATACACTTGGCTATGTTGTATTACGGAAACGGCCGCCTAAGTAGCGTAAAATTTTTGTCATAAGGCATAAATGATGTGTATAAAAATGGGTAGTGATAAAAATCTAGTTCGCTTTCGTAAAATAAAAAAGGATTTTAGTGTACAGAATACAAATACAAAGTGTGAATCTGTTCCGAAGATTCCCGACAATGCTCGATATAATACGGATTCTAGTTTCGGTTTGGCCGAAGGTTCGGCCACTTTTTGGCCGAAACCGAAACTGGGGCCGAAACCGGCTATTTCGGCCGAAACCGAAACCGAATATTCGGTCGGTCTCTAATAATATGTAATGCTTTACTTCATTTATCCTGAATTTTCCTATACAATCCAGTAATTCAAATTTTCCAATAATCCGGCACTATCTGGTTTATAAGAGTGCCAGATAAGTGAGACTGCTGTATACTATGTTGTTCTAGTAAATAAATATTTAAAGTATTGTCATAATTGTTATAATAATTTCATAATATCCATTTAAAACATATTTATGTCAACCTACAAAAATGTCTACCTACCTGAATAAAATTATACATTTTTGAAAAACTTAACATGTGTTTAATGTATACCTCGTCATTCATATTCAGATAACACTAAACCGATGCAAGACCAAAAGCTCCGCTTTCTTTCTGATATTTTTTATTCAAATTGAAAGCTCCAACCATGAGTGACACTACGGACTGCTACAAAGTCAGATCTAGATCCAGAAATACGTAGACGCAGAAATTTGTTCAATTGGTAAAAATTACGATTATAGATACCTAAGTACATATTATATTATTGTAGATGAATCAGGGGCGAGAGGGACATGCCCGGAGAACACTGAACGTAGGTGGGTACTCTAACGAGTCAAGGAGGTTATGAACTTATTCTTCTCTCGTATGTGAACGACCATTGTACAGTGTATCTTGAGAGTCAAAGCTCCGCGTCAATATTTCTCAAATATTCTATTGCCCTTGACGTCACCTCATGGATGAACTTATTAATAAGTGAGATAAAATCAGGGGTATAGCAATGAAATGTAAAAATAATCAGAATAAAGTGGAGACGAGGTAAATAAAGAATATATTATATTAATAGAGGTGGCTATAGCCGAGGCACAATGTCCTATCAGTTCTATCCATAATTCATAGAAACTCCACAACATTTATTATCGATGTGCTCCAGAAAAAATACTTTCCATTCCATAATAATAGATCTGAATGTCCCCATTAAAGTAAAATGTGAAGCAAATGATTGAATCTGGAACTCGTCCAAAATACCTAACCCCTTAAAAGAATAATTATTATCAATTAGTTTGTACTAATCAGAATACTTTCTATACTAGGTATTATCAATTATTTTATTTATTCATTTACACTTTTAGTGAATAAGATTCAGAGATATGTTAACTTAACATTACAAATTTAATATAAATCATAGCATTTGTTTACTAGGGCGAGCTCATGTCTGTAAGGTTGTCTTAAAAAGTGAGTAATTATTATAAAGTGCGAAATTTAGGATGAATTTACTTGTGTTTTTTCATTAATTGATTATCTTTTACTTTTATAGCTGTAGGAGTACCCAGATACGTTTGAAATTTGCGGTTATGGTTTTACTAACGAACCTATATAATTATATAAAGGTTCCCTGGGTTATACTAGCAAGAGAAATTGCAAAAATACAAACAGTTTATTCCTGTATGTAATTTTAATTTCATTTCATTGTGTCCACATAATCAAGACTATGATTGAAAATTGGTAATATTTCACGAAGTTCCTTCAAATAAAGGACTGGCTAAAGGCGATCTCCAAGTAGCCACAAAAGAAAAAAGACAGGAATACCAACCAAGGAATAATCTTCATAGGTACCAACTGTCAAAATCTACACATTTTGGTTTAGGTGGGGGGAGCGAGTCGGGAAAATATACCGTCGTCTATGAATTTACCCGAAGCCAGTGTTGCCACACTTTTAAAATAAAAATCTGTATTCAAAAACATGCAAAGACCTTCTTTGGTATTTTTTTGCTATTTTTGAAACGGCAACACTGGCTGTCACCACTGTCACTAGAGATGGCGTTTACTGCTTATTTTCTTTAACGTCGCACGCGTTGCGTTTATATATATAAACGTTTATATTAAAGGCTACATGTTTATTTCCCTATACGTAAAAATATTTATTTATTTATTTATTTATTTATTTATTTATTTACGGCGCAAGCCTTTAACATTAACAATAGTTTTGTACAAGTACAATACAAGCAACAACAAAAATAAGTTACTTAATGTAGGTACATCTGAAACATTGACAAAACAAAAAAAAAACATAAAATATCAGATCAAATATTAAAAAAAAGGGGATGAGGGGGGGGGGGGGTTGGGGGGAAGGGGGCAAGAACTGTTGTTTAAAAAACCAGCCAAATTTTGGATTGTTAGAATAAACTGGCAACTTTGTTTTTCAAACTTGTGATGTGATCATTATTTCAATCTTTTTTTGTGTCGGCCATTTGTCCTGTCGGCCATATGTCTTGTCGGCCATATGTCGTTTCGGCGATTTGTCCTGTCGGCCAGTTATCCCTATCGGCCTATTGGATTTCGGCCTATTGTACTTGTCGGCCATATGTCCATGTCGGCCATTTGGATTTCGGCCTTTCGTCTCTCGGCCATTTGTACCAGTCGGCCATTGGTCGTGTCGGCTATTTGTCCGTGTCGGCCATTTGTCCTGTCGGCCATTTGTCCTGTCGGCCATATGTCTTGTCGGCTGTTTGTCCGGATCCCAATTTTTACACAGATGTCGAAGCTATTGCTTAAATAATTATTACACAGATATCAGGGCTTAAACGTTGATTGCTGTATATTGAAATCGTTAAAACGATTTTTTTTTTTATTTCATAACTTAAACTGCTTGTCGTTTAAACGCCATCTCTAACTGTCACCTATCTGTCACGTTCATGTCGAAGAATAGTGCACGAGTAGTGTCATAGAATTGGATTCCGCTTGTCATAGAACGTGGTTGCTCGTTGGTGGTATTAGTTTTTGATACTATTTTAAATGAATGCGTAACTTATTATCTTATTCAATATGGTGAATATCAAAGCATTGTTGAACTTTGTTCCTAATCGACGGTTTTCAATGACTCAGTGTCTCGAAGGGAAGCGGAATTTTAGGAAATTCATGTTGGCTAACAAGAGAGGACCTCGAATATTTAAGGAAAAACAAGCCAAAAGTCCCGATCCCGGGATACCTATATATACTCGGGGAGTACGCAGAACTGGTCATTACGTGAACGGCCGGTTTGTAACTATACCGGAGATGATACCACAGCTCATTGTGCCCGATTTAAGAGATTGCCAATTAAAGCCTTATGTATCATACAGAGTTCCTGATATTAGTCAACCGGAGTTCACTGCTGAAGAATTATTTGATGCAGTGTATGCACCAAAAATAATAGAAGATTTCAAAAATAATAAACTGGATGTTAATGGCAACTCACTGGTGCCATCTGCAGAAGAGAAGCAAACGGCTGAAGAAGCGTATATTAATGCAAGAAAAACTGGTTCCGATATATTTTAATTTCAATTAAATGATTTCTTTTCAGTTTGTCACAATTAATCTGTAGTGAAGGAAGAAGCATAATGTTACTAGTAGTGGATAGGACTTGCATAGCAGTCTGATTTTAAATAAGTTGGCCATAAGACAATACATAAGATTATATTGAACACCATACTATAGACTATTATTATCACCTGTTGTTAACTGAGGCGAAGCCTGCGATAGTAGAGTACAAGCCTACATCCTCGAATTCCATCACTGCCACGAGTGGTGACGTCACCTTGTATCAGTGACAAACACCTTGTCTCGGTGATAAACACTTGAACTACGGAATATTTTTTCCTATACAATTTTGATGGTGTAATCATCGTCAAATGTCAGTTGTGCCCGGCCTCCATGAACAATATGGCGACGGCCTCGACTGAGGCAATCCAACCATAGAGGATGATTTTTGGCTATTTTTCAACCATCTTGAACAGAGGTCCTTGAAGTATTTTATGTCGTGGACCATGCAATCCATTTCCTTGGACCCCCATTTACATCTTATGGACCTTCAATTTTTATTGACATGGATCCCTAGGAGTTAGGAATCGACTTCTGGAAGTCGATATAGAGCACTTTGGGAATCATTGCTCTAGTAGAATGTATTTTGAAGCAGAATTCCATTACATAATACTGGTAAAATCCAAGTCCTGTATGTTTGTAACGATGGGCCTTTCGCAAATTTTGCAAGTTCTATGAATATGTATGTAAATTTAAAACAGCAATGTGTCCACGGGTGGCTAAATTTTTTTGTCGAAGCCTCACTTTTTGTGTCTCATGTTCGCAGAACTTGGTAAAATCAAATAGGCATGTTGTAAATAATGGAATTAATATCAGTTTTTTGTTTGAATATATAAAATTTTTTGGAATTCTCTATACCATTAGCACTTTAAATCTGTCAAAAAATATTGGTTGACCAATACATCTAGACGTAAACTTTTATGAATGAAAATTTGAAATATCGAATTGTACCTACTAATGAAATAATGAATGAAAATAGTCAAGAAATATTTCTTTCGTGAAAATATTCAAGTACCAAGGGTGGAGTAGTAATAGTGGTTGCACAAAAACATATCGCCGCTCGTTTTTTACTTTGACTTAAGCGCCACTTAGGTATAAAATGAGTTATATATATCGTTGGAATTGTCTCGGCGAGCTTTATCGAATGGTCCAAGTTCAAGGTCAATCAGACAACTTTTTTGGTCGTTTAGTCAAATAAAAAAACAACTTTTATCTTTCAAAAAATAGGTAAAGCGACGAAAATAACAACTTATAAATCGCGAATGGCGCTTTGTTTCGCCAAATTTTCACAATTCATGAATGTTTGGTTTATAAGAAAAACAAACTTAACACATAAAACAATGCAGTGGCGCTTTAGCTTTTTTGACTTATCAAAATTATTTAGACAGATGCACTTTAGTCAAATCGTATAATATTAAATCTAAACATGTTCTTCGTCACATTTACATGATACTAAATAATGTTAAGTTGTCGTTTAGACTTTTTGAATTTTGGATATTACTCTTTACATGTCTTTTAAGTCATTTCTACTTAATACTGAATTTAATTGAAATGGCCATTAGTCACATTGGATTGTTACTTTTTAATTTTATGTTATCCGTTAATCGTTCTTACTAATTGTTTATAATTGAATTTGCACTTTAGTATTTTTGCGGTTATAACGATAGCTGATATTTGGTACATCTGTCGTCGTTTAAGACAAAATGTTTGAAACAGAATTATAAGGTTTGAAAATATTATTATCTGTCGTTCAACTAACAACTTCATTGTCAATACACGTGTTGCTTTTGTGTGCGATGGGCGCGAACGTATATACCTATTTAGAATATATTTAAGAAATATTTATAAATAATATATTTAGAAAACTTTTTCTTTCCTTCTTTTTTGAAACAGATATGAAGATGAATACTTAGAGTTCCTTCTTCAGCTTTTATTACTCACAAAATTCTATATAAAATACAAGAGTTTGTGTGTTAGCCATTTTAACTTGGAAGTGTTTGGAAAACATGGTTGCATTAATCACTTTGAATTATAACGATTTTATTTTCAGTGCTAATTTAGACGTTCTGCTTGATACAGTTTGTCACAAAAAGTTCTATTAGCCATTTTGAATTATTAAAAAAAATATATAAATGACGTTTTAGTCATTTTGATATTTTTGAGGAAGAGTACAAATGGCGTGTTAGTCATTTTGAATTATTAGAAAATATATATAAATGACGTGCAAGTCATTTTGTTTTTTTTGGAGGAAGAGTACAAATGGCATGTTAGTCATTTTGAATTTTCATGATTTTAAGGAAAGTGGTCATTTACTTGTTTTGAATTAATAAATTTCGAATTATACTAAATATCAGGTTGGGCATTAAGGGATTAAGCGCCATCTAACTCACACAAAAGAGACTATATTTATTAACATTATATACTAAAAAATAGAAAAAAAAATCCATGAACAAAACCCCCATACAATTTATTTAAATCGGTTCATAAATAAAAAAGTTATCACGGTTTTTCTGTTTTTTTAAACTTTAAATCGCTCTCCTGAAAAGTTGACCCTGTGTCACTTAAGTCAAAGTAAAAAGCGAGCGGCGATATTTAACCAAGCCTCCGTGAATTTTCACAGATAGGTCCTTACCCACTAGTAGAAAAATAATAACCTATCAGTAATTGAGTGCAAATCAACCGTCATGATCTTTATGTACAAAAATCACAAGTGTATGTAATTATCTGAATACTCCAAATTATCATGTAATAAAACATCCACTGCCTGTAGGGCATGCATTCCGGAATTCCCTAACTCCGTAATGTCGGAAAGGTTTTTCCCATATTTCAATTCCGGAACTGAGAGGCAAAATAGTGTAATTCCGATATTGAACTGTTAGGCCCGATTCTACAATTTTTAAAACACCAAAAAAAAGTGTGTTTTAAACTTGTTTTACTAGAATCGATAGTATGTAGATCCAACATTAAATCAGGTATTATAGTGGAAGTAATTCAAAGTGGCGAACGCAGTCATAAAAATGTGTCCGAGAAGGGATGACTACCTGCTTTTTTCGCGCTTATGCCAGAGCCGTAAGTGCAAATAAAGCAGGTAGTTGTCCCTTCTTGGTCACATTTTTATTACTGCGTTCGCCACTTCGAATTAATTCCACTATAGTGAATTTTTGGTATGCTATGTAGGACAGTGAGGTAGATAAGAATCCAGATTTGCACAATTTTCCTCCCTCCGCCCCCTTCACCATTTTGATAAAAACTTTAGAAATCGCCTGTATATTATGCACTTTAACATTGTTGTTTCACGTTTTAGCTCAAAAAAATGATTTGCCGATTTGTACACAATAAAATTCCCCATAATTTTACCATATAAATTTTTGCTCTAAAATAAATAGCAACGAGCTTTAAAGGTCCTAAAATTGCCCAAAATTCTGTATATTTTTCAGTTTTAAGTTTTTAGCCAATAAACATCACGATAACTTGGTTATGGTTAATTTTAACCAGAAAGTTATTATACGAGGGTGGGCTGAGAACTTCGCGGCCTTAAGAAAATAATGTAAGTACTGGAGTATGGTTGGATTTTCTTATTATTTTTTTATACGATCTATTCGAAGTTGAATACACTTTTACTAGCCACGCTCCAAAGCTAGGATCCTAGTTTTATAGAAGAAATTGTAAAGGTCTTCAAAATGCTCCGCGTTCATTGTAACACCGTTAACTGAGTCAATTTTTTACATGCTGAGATTTTTTATGCCTTAAGGATGAGGGGAAGGTCTAACGATTCCATTTTAGGTAAATAAGGCAGATGTTTCACCAACTGGAAGCCATTGGCATGCAATTTGGCTACTAAAATTGTTTTTCTGTGAACTGGCTCAGAGTCGCGGTGAAAGATTACGACTTTGGCCAATTTTCCCGGTTTTTCCGCGTTGGTAATTTGTCGCAATTGAATTATTAGATTAGCATAGTACTTCCCACTTCTTTTTTTACCCTTAATCAAGTAGTCTATTGTAATGCTAGCCCTAAATTCCAAAAAACTAATGCCATCACTTTTCCAGTTGACAAAGGAGACATCGATTGGGGGAAGGTCTAACGATTCCATTTTAGGTAAATAAGGCAGATGTTTTACCAACTGGAAGCCATTGGCATGGAATTTGGCAATAAACAATAAACTAAAATAGTTTTTCTGTGAACTGGCTCAGAGTCGCGGTGAAAGATTACGACTTTGGCCAATTTTCCGGGTCTTACCGCGTTGGTAATTTGAAGCAATTGAATTATTAGATTAGCATAGTACTTCCCACTTCTTTTTTTGCCCTTAATCAAGAAGTCTATTGTAATGCCATTGAAGCCATTGGCATGGAAGCCTGGAAGCCATTGGCATGGAATTTGGAATTTGGCAATAAACAATAAACTAAAATAGTTTTTCTGTGAACTGGCTCAGAGTCGCGGTGAAAGATTACAACGTTGGCCAATTTTCCGGGTCTTTCCGCGTTGGTAATTTGAAGCAATTGAATTATTAGATTAGCATAGTACTTCCCACTTCTTTTTTTTCCCTTAATCAAGAAGTCTATTGTAATGCTAGCCCTAAATTCCCAAAAAACTAATGCTATCACTTTTCCAGTTGACAAAGGAGACATCGATTGGGGGAAGTCTAATGATTCCATTTTAGGTAAATAAGGCAGATGTTTCACCAACATTATTTTACTACCGCATGTGATAGGGCAGGCTCCAATTATGTATCTGACATCTTTTAATATGTTTGTTTTGATATACAGCCTGTGATAATAAAACATTTTATCCTGGATTATGGTTGAAAATTTCTCACTTTCACAAAAATCTCAAACAGGTGGAATAAAAAATGGTGCCAAGAGTGCCAGCTTAGTTCTGTTGATGCCAAATTTTGCCAGTAGCCTTGTAAAGGTTCAAATTACCCATATCAATAATAAATTGAAACTGGCCAGTACATTTTTTCAAGGCCGCGAAGTTCTCAGCCAACCCTCGTATAACATCTTATAGGGACTATTCAATTTTTTACAAAAACGTTTATACGCAATACGCATACATATCATTATTCCATATTATGCTCAAAATAGCGGATTAGGGACAGAATTAGAATAAAAACAAAATAGTGATTTTTATGATTTTCTATACATTTTCTAATTTCACATACCTAGGCACTTTCCGAAAATGTATGGGAAAAATGTTTTTAGAAAGAAAGATTGATGTAGAATGATGAACTTGGTTTTCTTTCTACAGTAGTACAGTATAATATAACTCACCTGGTTATATCTGTCTACATATAAAAAGGAGTGGTGTAAATCTTGTTTAGTTTTATCGAAATAAAAAATAATTTGATACTGATAATATAAATGCAGAATATGTAAAAGAAGAAGAAGCATAATTGGCGCCGCAGGCAATTTTTTTTTATGTAAAGCATTCTAAAATAATGGATTTTCGTAATAACTCCGGGAATTGTTTTATTGAGCAATTAATACTAAGTGCCTGACCGGGACAAATGACTCTCGGACCGGGACACAAACCTCAAAACTGGGCCATATGTCCCGGTGTACCGGGACATATGGCAGCCCTAATCTACATGCCAAACCTCAAGTTCTGATTTCAGAGATATTCGTAAGTATCTTCTTCTTCCTAGTCGGCCCCCCGATTCCGGGGATCGTGGCATCACGCATGAGGATGAAATTTCTCCATCCCTCTCGGTCCTCCGCCACACGTACAGATTCATAGAGTGTGGTTCTTGTGGCTGCTTTTATTTGGTCGGACCACCTCATGGGCAGACGACCTCTACCCCGTCTACCTTCTATCGCCCCAAGCATTATGTGTCTCTCTAATCCATTTGCTCTTACTATATGTCCAAAGAAGCGGAGGGTGCGCTGTTCGCATTGTGGGACAAGCGTGTGGAGACACCGAGTTCCTGGAGAATCGAGTCATTGGTTCTGTGTTCTGACCAGTGAACACGAAGCAGTCGTCTCCAACACCACATTTCGAATGCGTCAATCCTCTCACGTTCCCTGGCTCTCAGAGTCCATGTTTCGGAGGCATAATAGAAGACGCTGAACACCAGCGATCTCACCAGTCTCATCTTGGTAGCCCTTGTAATGTCGCGGCTCTTCCATATTTTGTCGAGACGACTCATTGCACTTTTTGCAAGTTGTATTCGGCGGTTTACTTCTTGGTCGCTCGTGCCACCAACATTAATAAGGGAGCCCAAATATATGAACTCGTCGACCAAATCAATGCCTGTAAGCTGATGCCCAGCATCCCCCAGTCTGCCCCCTCGGTCGATGATCATGGCCTTGGTCTTGGAGCGGTTGATCTTCAAACCCAACCTTTCACTCTCCATCTCCACGCGGTGAATCAGTTCATTTAGCTCATCAATACTTGCAGCAATCAGTGTGGTGTCATCGGCGTATCTAAGGTTGCTTAACCTTTGTCCTCCTATGGAGATTCCACCATTCCAGCCATCAAGAGCCTTACGCATGATGCTCTCGCCATAAGCGTTGAAGAGCTTTGGTGACAGAATGCATCCTTGCCGGACACCCCTTTCGGGGTGAAACGGTTCGGACATGGCATCGTCGATTCTTATGCGTGATTTCCCTTCGATATACAAATTTTGTATCAGAAATATTAAATGGTCTGGAACTCCCATCTCCCCAAGTGCTTGGAATAATTTATCCCATGCCACACAATCGAAAGCTTTTGAGTAATCTATGAAGCATATTACCATTGGTGTATTGAATTCGCGGCACTTTTCGATGATTGTGCGCATATTTAATATCTGTTCTCTCGTGCCTCTGCCCGACACAAACCCTGCTTGCTCCTGTGCCATCTGCCAGTCCACGTACCACGTAGGATTTTACTAGCGTGAGATATGAGGGATATGGTGCGGTTGTTCTCGCATTTTCGTGTCGAGCCTTTCTTATGTAGAGGGAGAACCAAAGACTCTGCCCAGTCGTCCGGCCATTGTCCAGTCCTCCATACTTTCTGGCATATTGTATGCATGGCACGAACACCGGTGTCCCCTAGGTGTTTTAACATCTCTGTAGAAATACCGTCGCCACCGACTGCTTTATTTTTGAGCCGATTAATAGCATTTACCACTTCGGCCAGCAAGATATCAGGCTCACGTGTCGCAGGTTCCTCTCGTCTGTGTGGAATGTCGTCATTCATAAAGCCGGAAGCATCCCTGTAAAGATCCTCACAATATTGCCGCCATCTCTTCACCACCTCTGCCTGGTCCGAGATTACAGATCCGTTCTCATCTTCAATGAGCCAGGTTTTAGGTTTGAAGTCTTCACATCTCAAAATCTTCACATATTTAAAGAGGTCTTTGGTCATAGCTCTATCAGCAAGGCTCTCTAAGTATAAGTAAGTATACTTACTTTAAAAAACTTTCAACCCTATTTTTGCAACACCTATCTACAAAAAAGCTCCGACCAAAACCTCCTTTGAATTCAGTGATACCCTGATTTTGAATTCAGAAAGATGTTTTGATCGGAGCTTTTTTGCAAACGGTCGATTCAGTTAACTGAAATTCCGGACGTGTGTGCGGACTAGGGCTGCCACCTTTGTAAGAGCGTAGGCCCGGAGATTTGGGAAAAACCAATTTGTAATTATATAGTTTGTAAGTTTGTAAAAAAGTTGATGACCTTTTTTTTTGGTCAACACCATCATTACTAACCCGGAGATATAGTATGCTGACCCAGAGCTCCGGTCTTACTATCGGGAAGTCCTTTTTTTTTAGTCATGACAAAAATTTCGGACCCGGAGATACACTATGCTAACCCGGAGCCCGGAGCACACCACTCAAATCCGTAGACTCTGGGTCAAACCCGGAGAGGTGACAGCCCTAGTGCGGACCCTTAGTGGAAGGTTTTTTAAATAAACCTAGGTAGGTATAGCTGTCTTCAAAATTTCAGAGCTCTGCGTTGATGAGTGAGTATGTCAGCGCTTTCGTATATTAGTAGAGATAATTACGACGTAAGCTGATGTGATGGGGAGCACAGAACACATAATATATATACATAGACTATCTGCTGTCAGAGGTCAGACATAATAATACAAAATATACATACGTACTATGAGATGTTTCTTTTTAACCAGCCCAAGTTAATCAATGAGATAACGTATGAAGTACTTATTAAGTAGGTATTTCTTCGTTTTTTTACCGGTGACTGTGACCGGTCCTCATACTCCTCATCTGTGCTCCTCATTTCTTTGGTTCCCGTGGACGTGTCTTTGGTAGTTGGTGTTGGTACCTACTTATGTTATTTATTTACCACTACCTACATGGTCATTTGAGTTGTCATTTTTTGATTTGATTGAAGTGGATCGGGGCAATAGTATTTGATCAAAGTTCCATACGCCGCGGGTGCATTGCATACAAATTTAAAATATCTGCTTAGGATTCAAACATGGGTGGGAAATATTCATCGATGGATCCGATGGAAGTGGATGTTCCGGAACTTGATAAATTATTAGAACGCGATCCTTATTTAAAACAATATGAAAGAGAATTTCGTCGCAGGTATGTATAAACTTATTAATTTATACCATTACATATAGTTATCACGATCTATAAAATAAGCGGCATAACAGTGACGCTGATTAGGAATATTATTTATAAAATATTTTCCTAACAATATTTGAATGTCACTGTGAAGGTCACCCACTCAGTGGCGCCTTTTTAAAAAAGTTTATGAAGAATAAATTTAATTTGGTTCCCAATCATTTGTCGTACTTAATAAGGGATCAATAAACAACTAATTGGCAATAAAATATTTTAAAATGTACACCTAGGTGTCAGATGACCCTAGATGACCAGTGAGTTATAATACATTAATATAAGTACTTATATGCTTTATTGTTAAATAAATTATTATTTTCATCAGCCTAAGGTGTTTTGTTTCTAGGTATGCATGCTTTAAAGATACATGGGAAAAAATTGCTAATTTTGAAGGTGGTTTAAATGCATTCAGTAGTGGATATAAGAAATTTGGTATACAAATAAAATGTGATAATTCAGTTAGTTGGAGGGAATGGGCTCCAGGGGCGCATTCAGTGGCCCTCAGTGGAGAATTTAATAACTGGAATAAAGAAAGCCACTTGTTCAATAAATTGGAATATGGGAAATGGGAATTAAACATTCCAGCTAATCCAGATGGCAGCTGCCCCTTGCGCCACATGTCTCGAGTTGAGTTGATTATAAATGGCCATCTTCCAAGAATATCTCCGTGGGCAGCATACGTGAAACCACACCACGGCACAGTCTACCAGCAGCATATTTATAATCCCGAGAAGCCTTATGTCATGAAGAATGAGAAAGTTCCAAAACCTAAAAGTCTACGGATTTATGAGTGCCATGTTGGAATTGCCACTTCTGAATATCGTGTGGGAACATATAATGAGTTCACAGATAATATGTTGCAAAGAATAAAAAATCAAGGTAAGTAATCAATGGATAATGTGTTTAGCAATTCCAACAGACAGTATAAATAAAATAAAGGTACCAACAGTATCATGTATACAGGCTGCTTATTATTAAGTGGATATGTATTTGTTATGGGGTGATACGATAGGAGAGGTCATTTAAAGTCTTCTCTATCTCTTTCTAAATGACCTCTGCTATCACCTATTAAAGGATTTGCCATCCATTTATCACCATTATTTACAGACCCCCTATTTCAATTCCAATTTATTTATTTATGTAACATTATATACTGGTACAATGTTTCTTATAAGATATATACAGGGTGATTGGTTCCGCTATTCAGATATTTTGAGAGGTGATAGAGGTGTTCAAAAACGTAGATCTGCCAAAGGGATATCATCCCAATTGTTAAGGGTTGCGGAGTTACACCCTTTTAAAAAAATTCCACCCCAAAAATTTCATCAGAAATGTATCTATCTAATAAATTTTCACTATGTACCTACTTAAAGAGGTAGTCAGTAGCGAAGTATAATTTCTGATGATATTTTTTATTGAATATGTACTTACAAAATCGAAGTTTTTGAAAAACTGGTTCAAAATATGGATAGATAATGTTCGGCATTTTTATTCACAAGGGTCTAGTGTATTTATTAAAAGAAAAAAAAATACTAGTTAATTATACTTTTTATTGAAAAAAAAATTAAAAGATGTCAAAACTTTCAACAAAAAAAAAATGAAAATTTGTTTTTCTGTTTAATTTTATCTAAGTTATTATTATTATTATTAAATATTTTTGACATCAATTAAAAGCTTGTTTTATTACAAGACAAAAAAACTTTTTTTTTATTAATTTTGGACTCATATCATCAGAGTTATTCAGTGAAATGTGACGGTGGTCGATGTCAGGGGTGGAATTTTTTTAAAAGGGTGTAACTCCGCAACCCTTAACAATTGGGATGACATCCCTTTGGCAGATCTACGTTTTAGAACACCCTCTATCACCTCTTAAAATATCTGAATAGCGGAACCAATCACCTGTATAATAAGATTTTATTAATATTCTCCCACTAAAGCAAGACTTGTGTGTGTATTATTTATATAGCAATAGCGTCCTGAAGTAAAAAATTCAATAGGTGTCGTTGCGAGTCTTCTGTTTTTCAATTTTTAATTCTATACAAAAAATATAGTTGAGCTTTTCTAAAATTTACCCGTTCTTTTAAAAAAATTTTTAGTCGAAAAGAGCTAGGTATATGGAATTTTACTTTATTTTGGGTGTGTTTTTGAATCTGAGTTAAGGGGTCCGTTAAATTTCACTCAGTGATTTGCTCGATTGTTTATGGTTCTATTGTTCTCCGTTATAAATCATTGGTGGGAGTCAACCGGTTATGCGATTTATCCTGTTCTATGTACATAGTTAACACGCTCAGTTGTTGCGAATAACACCCAATGATTTTGTTGGGTAACATAGAGTGGTCCGCACATGCTGTTCACTCATTCTTATTAACACCCAATATGTCTATCCCTTTCTACCAAAGAGGAGTGCTATGATATCTAGGGTTGCCAGATTTCTTGGAAGTCAAACCGGGACAACCGAAATTTAAAAAAAAAAAACGGATTTACACTTTTTTTAGTCTCTGACTTTTCGCCCCCCCCCCAGAATTTTTTTATCTCACAAGAAACAAAGTAAAAAGTAAGCGCCGCAGGCGAAATTTTTTATACAAATGCAGACCTGGTTATTTGCTTATAGCTAGCAAAGCACCGTGTAAATAACGCCGCTGTCGAAATTTTTGACATAACTTGTCTACCTTTATTTGTTTTTTACATTATTGCAAACTTAGTGCAGTAAGGAGAGGAAATTTAATGACATTTCTAGGAAAAAACTATAGACATTTTTTTCTCCATCATACTTTACGTATTTGGGTGCGCTGAATCCGAATTTCAACTTTGCCACCTCGTAAATGTGATGCGTTCTGAGATATCTCAGAAAGAAAGAGAAAAAAATGCTTTTTTTACATACTTTGACTGATAATTCAAAAAGTATTCATTTTAGAGAAAAGAAGCTTAGGACAAGAATAAACTTCACCAAATTTCCTATAAAATGACATATAAATCTTTTTTGTGGCATAAACCGTTAAGGCATCAGAGCGAGCTACAATAGGGCGTAATTTTCACCCTACAGCCAAAAATTATATATGTTTGTAATTTTTCGCTCATAACTCAGAACCTTCAAACTTTTGAGCAAAAATATCTAAGAGAAAAATAAAGTACATATTTTTTTCTTTAATTTATGCTACCAGTGTTTCGTCGACGGACAAACAGTCTAGGCGCTGGGCGCATTGAAGTTTAGTATAGTACATTAGAAGCAGTTTTGACTATTATTTAAAGTGATATATAACGATCAAAAAATACTTAATTGTAGGCAGTGCACTTGAATATATAAGAACAAAGGCTGTTATATTTATATTTTAAGGTTTGCCACCACTTAATAGTGCTGCGTTTATAGAAATGTCAGAATAACTCAGAAACAATAGCTATTTCTTTGTTTTTTGTTCATATTTTAAAAATTTAAAACTTTGAAGGAATTATTTTATTGAAAAAGTAAACTACATTTAATTATCTATGAATCACTTCTACATTTTTTTTAATCAGATGAACCATTCAAGAGCCAGAGCGCTTTAAAATTAAATCAAAATGGAAAAATCGTTCAATTACTGTACTTTCTTTGGTTTCTCGCCTACGGATGAGTAGGTACGTACTTTTAATGAAAAAATTTTAAAAGAATATTTAATTTTTTTTCAATATGTTTCTTGAGTTTTTTCACTAGACGTACAGGTTCGGAGTTATAGCGCATCAAGATTTACAATTCAAAATCAAATAGAGATATTAGTACGACGTACATAAATATCGTTCTCTCTGATATACTACAACAAATTTTGATGCTTTATAACTCCGAATCCGTTCGTCTGAGTGAAAAATATTAAGAGAGATAATTTGTTGAAAATTTAATTTTCTTTTATATTTTTTTCATTAAAAGTACGTACCTTCTCATCCGTAGGCGAGAAACCAAAGAAAGTACAGTAATTGGAGGGTTTTTCCATTTTGATTTAATTTTAAAGCGCTCTGGCTCTTGAATGGTTCATCTGATTAAAAAAAAATGTAGAAGTGATTCATAGATATTTAACTGTAGTTTACTTTTTCAATAAAATAATTCCTTCAAAGTTTTAAATTTTTAAAATATGGACAAAAAACAAAGAAATAGCTATTGTTTCTGAGTTATTCTGACATTTCTATAAACGCAGCACTATTAAGTGGTGGCAAACCTTAAAATATAAATATAACAGCCTTTGTTCTTATATATTCAAGTGCACTGCCTACAATTAAGTATTTTTTGATCGTTATATATCACTTTAAATAATAGTCAAAACTGCTTCTAATGTACTATACTAATCTTCAATGCGTTCTAGCGCCTAGACTGTTTGTCCGTCGACGAAACACTGGTAGCATAAATTAAAGAAAAAAATATGCACTTTATTTTTCTTTTAGATATTTTTTCTCAAAAGTTTGTAGGTTCTGAGTTATGAACGAAAAATTACAAACATATATAATTTTTGGCTGTAGGGTAAAAATAACGCTCTATTTTAGCTCGCTCTGATGCCTTAACGGTTTACGCCACAAAAAAGATTTATATGTCATTTTGTAGGAAATTTAGTGAAGTTTATTCTTGTCCTGAGCTTCTTTTCTCTAAAATGAATACTTTTTGAATTATGAGTCAAAGTATGTAAAAAAAGCATTTTTTTCTCTTTCTTTCTGAGATATCTCAGAACGCATCACATTTACGAGGTGGCAAAGTTAAAATTCGGATTCAGCGCACCCAAATACGTAAAGTATGATGGAGAAAAAAATGTCTATAGTTTTTTCTCCGCGAAAATACGATATTATTGTACTAACTGTCAAAAATACCACAAATGATGATAATCCTAAAAATATACCAACTATTCCGAAAACCGGGACATTTAGGCGTCCCGAAAGGTTTGTTCGGGACACCGGGACACGAGGCGCAAAACCGGTGACAGTCCCGGTAAACCAGGACGTCTGGCAACCCTATGATATCGCTATCTCGATGTATATATCAACTCACTCTTATTAGTATTCTCATATCTCTATCTCTGTTTGACAATTCCAAGTGGAACAATCACCCAAATGCGTTCTGTCTTCGTGCGATAATTGTCCGTTGACTTGCTGAGTGAAAGTTTTAGCCCAGGGGGTAAAACTTTATGACTGGAAGATTTTATGTGTTTCATTTCGGTTTTTTGCAACATTGTGTGTGTACTACGGACATAATAGTACGTCTTTTTCCCAACGGTCCCTCAATGCTGAGGATCATGACCTTCCCATGATATTTCTCTCAACAGTCGGCCCACCCTGGTCCACAAATGTTGTTCTATTGACCTCTGTCACCTGGTCGTACCATCTCATTGGTATACATCTGCAACTTCTCCTGCCTTCAACTCGTCCAGTCATTATTATTTTTTCTAGGTTATCTGGCTCGCAATGTGCCCAAAGTTTTCCCATGTGTTCCCAACGTTTTTCTAATGAAAATCATTAAATAATTTTGGGCATTTAATGCCACAATCTCCTTAATACAGTACTCAGATATATAGCTTCAGGTTAGAGAGCCCAACATACCTGTTCTATACAGCGACATAATATATTAAGTTTAATATGTAATCTCTTTGGTTCTATATTATGTGTACAACTTTCAGGGTATAATGCAATACAACTGATGGCTATAATGGAACATGCTTACTATGCATCGTTTGGTTATCAAGTTACTAGTTTCTTTGCAGCTAGTAGGTAAGTACAATAGAACCGCATTAAGTTATCTTTATTTGTGCAGACAAGGATAAATAATGGAAGGTAACTGAACATGCACGAGTAATTTATTTAGTTATTTATTCATGGCACTTGTACGTACGAGTAGTGTACGCAGTGGTAGGCTATCTCTATGGTAATTAACATCAGCGCATTGTATCGCAGGGAATGATATGCTACTCTATTCACAAAGGTATCCGACCGTAAGCCATAAAAACGCTCATAAGCAGATATAGCAATTTCACCTTAATCTCTTTTAAACTAGTCCCCTTGAGATGCCACATACTTGTTCTTAAAGTTTTACTGCTCTTGGAGGTGGCTCTGGCTCTAGGAAGCCATTTGTGAGATGGTGTGCAGTTTTGTCAAAATTTGAGTTACGTCTTCCCAGAACCAAATTTAGTCTCTATATATAGTGAACATTTGATTCACTCGGAGAAAGTCAAAAGTCACATACAGACACCCCAGGAGAGTAACGAACCTCCTAATGCAAAATCTGCAAGCGGAGGTTGCTTCTGATTCACTGCTACCAGCATTGGCCCATATTTCTCATAAACCCTCTTAAAAGCCCAGATCCTTAATAAAATGGAAAGATTTTTGGTCGTAATGCTTATAACATGGTGGACTGTATACTAATGACTCCTCATTACTCTCAGAGCAAATATGGGCTGCCGGCATACCAAATAAGTCGCTTAGTGATATGTTTGATATTTTATACTTTCCGCATTTCCACAAAGCTGAGAATTTCCTGGGTAAATTAAAAAAAAAGTACTACATACATAGATGATTCTAAATTCTAACAAGGTCATAAAAGTCCATATTTCTCAACACCTCTAATAAGGGAGATTTAAATAGAGACATTTGTGAGAGAGATGAGTGACTGAAGGACGAGTGTTGTGACAGCAGACAGGGTGACTATTTATATAAGTTGAGTGGAGGAATATCATATGTCTTGTAGGTACTTGTACACATGATGCATCAAAATATTACAAAAATGACTTTTATAAATGGTTTTGTTTCTAACTTTGTTGTGTTGTGTGGCACAGCATGTTGATTATATGTATTATGTATAGATAATTATTTTAGTCGTTATGGAACACCATGCGAGTTGAAGCGTCTTATAGATGAGGCTCATGCTAAAGGACTTTATGTTCTGTTAGACGTAGTACATTCTCACGCTTGTAAAAATACATTGGATGGATTAAATGAATTTGATGGCACAACTTCCTGCTATTTCCATGACGGAGCTAAAGGAACTCATCCTCTTTGGGATTCAAGGCTATTCAATTACTCTGAGTAAGATATCATATTATATAAATGTGGTAGGTACCTATATATTACATAACTAAACAATTTTTTTGATAATTTTAGGTTTGAAGTTTTACGATTTCTACTCTCTAACCTTCGGTGGTATCAAGAAGAATACATGTTTGATGGATTCAGGTAAGTGTTATGGAGACATGAGCGCAGTAAACCCCACTGCTAATTGAATCAATGGGTCCTAGAGTATAAGTACAATAATGAACTACGTTAAGTATCAACTCTTTCTCTGATAGTAAAACAGCTATAACAAGGACTGGCTGGACTAGATTAGTTGACTAATACTATGAATCAATATTGTGTTATAATAGATTTGATGGAGTGACATCCATGTTGTACCACAGCCGAGGCGTAGGTCAAGGATTCTCCGGGCATTATGATGAATACTTTGGATTGAATGTCGATACAGAAGCCCTCATGTATCTTATGTTGGCCAATGAATTACTTCATACAAACAACAAAAACTGTATAACTATAGCTGAAGTAAGTAGACTCCATATAACAGTTTGAGACCCTAACAACAAAAATTCCTACAATTAATGGGTTAATATTACATTCATCATATTCTTTCATATCATTAATTATAAAATACAGTTTGAATAACTACAAATCAATCAATACGGTCTGTAAAGAACGATAGGTATGGTCTCATATTAATCTGTGCTGGCAATAACGAGATTTCTATTGTTGAAAATCTACAAGTGTTGCCAAAAACAAGCACCCTTATCCAACACCATCTGTTTTCTGAAAAATAAATAAAGATGTAAGTAGGTACCTATGTATGTATTTCTTTTTATATTTAGTTTATTGTTTTGTATTATTTTTATAATGGAGTTAGCTGGCAGAGATCACAGCACTGTGATAAGCTTGCCCTAGTGAACATATGTTGTGATTTATATTTGTAATGTTAACATGTTTCTATATCTTGTTCACCATAACTGTAAATAAATAAATAAAATACATAAATGTAGGTAGTAAGTATATTGTAAAACTTGGAATATTTTTCATAAAAAGAAAAAATAAGAAATAGTTTTTGAAACAAATAGAAAAATGATTAGGTACTCTTGAAAATTAAAATAGGACAATTCATATAGAAGACATGTTGGACATGTCAATCATATGTCAATGATTTCAGATATTATAAAAAATACATACATAGGTATTCTGTTTTAACAAAATCAGTCACAAATGGCTATTTTCTATGAATGATTGCTTGTTGCACCCACAATTTTTTTTTTCTAAATATGTAAATATTTATTTTGTTTTGAAACTTGACGTTTAAAAATACATGAATTTCACAAATTTTCATTGATATGGACCCAACTTTTAATAAATATTAAGTTTTATTAAGGCCATAATACTGTTCCTCAAAGTGTGTTGTAGTGCTATTTTTATTTAAAAGATTTCCACCCACATGCGACAGTTAAATAACTTTCATTATTCTGATATTTCTCAAGTGTATGTGAAATTCGTCGAAACAGCGTCAAATGGTTACACAAAATATCGACTTTGATCATACTGAACTTTCTTACTTTAAAGTTATTTTATTACGTTTTAAATTTAAATCTCTTGAACTTTTGCTCTATATCACGGCTCAGGAGTTATTTAACAAAAATAGTCGAGGAAATTATTTTTTTTAGTAATGCTTTTTTTTAAAGACTGTAACTCAGTTATTATTTAAGTTACAGAGTTAATTTTGAAATCAAATTATAGTAAATTAGTTTTAGATAAATTTTGAGTAAAATATTTTTTCCCGAACATCAACTGTTCAGGAGTAATATTAATAAAACTGATGAAGGTAAAAAAAATAGTCTTATCGATATAAGTTGTTATGCAGTGGCGTATCAATAGTGAAGTTTCGGGTTTTACCCCCTGTACTTAGCACAATCAGAAAATTGGTGCAAACTTCAAGAAACATTCTTTGTATGTTAATGAAGAATCAAAACAGTTTCCAGCTTTGCGAGAATTATTTACGCTACAAAGCTGAATTTCCTGGGCTAATCGTTTTCAAATGCAAAATGTATTAACAATACTAACAATACATTGCTTATCAAAACTTCAGACCTGATGAAGTTCAATATGATTAAATGATGAGTGGAAACAAGTTAATAAGATCACTTTACACATTCTTTAGTTTAATTTACACACGTAATACTTATATAGCGAGTTACCTATGAGGAGTCACTCCTCACCACTGGTGAACTGGAACAGTATTACAAGATAGTATTGTATAATAGTTTTATCTAGTTCATGTTTGTAGTGAGCTTGCGTGGAATCTAAATGAACTCATGGTGAAACAATTGATTGTAGGACGTTTCAGGAATGCCTGCTTCTTGTAGACCTGTGAGTGAAGGTGGTACGGGGTTCGATTACCGCCTCGGAATGGCAATCCCAGATAAGTGGATCAAATTGTTGAAGGAGATCAAGGACGAGGATTGGAATATGGGCAACATCGTCCATACATTAACTAACAGAAGGTGGATGGAAGGGACTGTTGCTTATGCAGAGAGCCATGATCAGGCGTTAGTTGGTGATAAAACAATTGCCTTCTGGTTAATGGATGCTGCAATGTATACTCATATGAGTACAACATCTGGCAATAACCCTGTCATTGAACGTGGTCTCGCCCTCCACTGCATGATACGACTCATCACTCACGCACTCGGGGGAGAAGCCTATCTTAATTTCATGGGTAATGAATTTGGCCATCCTGAGTGGCTTGATTTTCCGAGAGCTGGAAATAATTCATCGTATCATTATGCCAGGAGACAGTGGAACCTTGTTGATGATGACTTGTTAAAATATAAATTCCTCAACAACTTTGACAAAGACATGAACAACCTAGAAGAGAAGTATGGGTGGCTGCACTCAAATCCAGTGAGTTTTAAACTATTTGGCCCGATTAATAATAATGTATCAAATGTTTCTTGTCTGACCAATTAATAATAATGTCATATTTCAGGCATACGTTTCCATAAAACATGAAGATGATAAAGTAATAGCTGCTGAACGTGCGGGACTATTGTTTGTGTTTAATTTTCACGCAAATAAGAGTTTCACTGACTACAGGCTCGGTGTAGATGATACGGGAGATTACAAGGTAACATAACCCAACATAATATGTAATCTTACATTTGTTTCACTCCTCTTATCCACCCATGAACACCACAGCATAAAGGATAGAATATGACCAAGGTGTACATACTTCTAAACACTGATAATAATAAAACAAGATAATTTCTATAGCGCCGTTTTTTGAGTATAGACTCACCACAAGGGCGCTTTGTTAATCTAGTGCTTATATACATTGAACTCTTTTAATAAAAAGGTTGTTTACCACTAGTCAATGTAACATTCGCCTACAGCTAGGGTTGCCAGATGTGAAGGAGAAAAAACCCGGACAAATATTATTTTTAGCCTCCTCCCTGATAAAAAATATTTTTCAGGGATGCATACACAAATTGCGCTGTGGCGAGCTCTGAAGGGTGGTATTTTCCCATAAGAAAACATAAAAAAACATCAAAGTAGTTCAAAACAGGGTTGAATTTTATTTCATGTTAACTATTTCAACAATCGGGTTTTTACAATTAATAGGTATATGTGCCTAACTGCCCACTACATATGAAAAATTGATAACATAATAGAAATAATAAAGATTGTATTGCCTTAAAGGACTCCATGAAAAAGTACTTGGTACAGTTGATCTTGAAGTTCAATTGAAAAAACCAGACTGTCCTTTGTCCGGTTTTCCAAGATATTTTCAACCGGAGAGATGTAAGTTTTCCACCATGTGTTCTCACCTGGGTTACTTTGCAGGTGATATTATCTTCAGACAGCTCCAGATACGGAGGGTTGGATAGGGTGAAAGTTGATGGAAGCATTCATTCTACTCAGGGAATCCCATGGAATAACCGTAAAGACTCCATTCAGGTATCATATCTACTACTAAAGTAGAAAAGCATCCGATCTCCCGATGTATTTTAATAATTATTGATAAATGGTAGGGAAGTCAGAGAATTGCAATAAGCTTATAGACTAAGAGCCCGCTGCTAAAATTATGACATATCTGTTATTTGATCGAAATATGGTTTAAATGAAAGCTTACCAATAGGGTTGCACATCGCACTAGGGTTGCCTATCAAAGTCTTGCTGCAACCTCCTAGTCCTACGAAAAAAACTATAAAACATTTTTTGTATAGAATTTAGCAAGGATTATTTTTGCCATTGACTACTTTTTCCTATCTCTTACCATATTCCTATAAAATGCGAAAAACCGCCAAAAGAGACCTTTTCGGGGGGGTTGCAGCAAGATTTTGATAGGCAACCCTAGTGCGATGTACAACCCTATTGGTAAGCTATCATTTAAACCACATTTCGATCAAATAACAGATACGTCATAATTTTAGCAGCGGCTCATCCTGGTGAATACAAATAAATAATACTAATTCCATAACTTAATATAATTGTTAGATTTCGGTATGAAGAACTGGTTGTCAGGGCCCATCTCATCACTAGAGATCCTCACATTTATTTTCATATTATGAATGTTTTAATTTGTCATTTTTGACTGTAGTCTTATGTAAATGATAGGATGAACAGGGCCTCGTCTTACACCTAGTAGTATCATGTATTTTTATATATTTCTAGGTGTACCTGCCATGCAGAACGGCACTCATCTACTCCAAATGGTAAACACAATGTTTAATGCAGCTGATATGATATGCTCTTAAAACTCTGGTCTCCTGCACCAGAAGAGTTAAAACCACGGAGTTGTTTAAGTAGGAAGAAGAGTAGAATAAGTAAATACAATAACTTGTTTTTGTTATAAATATATTTAATATATATTTTGTTAAAATATGTACCAAAGTACATAGTTAGTTTTATGTTGATGACTTATGATCTAGAATGGTTCTCCAACTAGCAGCATATTCTTTGGTGTACAGTTGAGTGGCAAAATGCGAGTGAGGCATACAGTATAGCCACTCTGCATAGCTTTATGAGCTCTATCAGAATCAATAATGGCCATACAGTGTGAACCTTGAGCTTCTAAAGGATGATTTGCGTGAGTTTGATCAGCGGCGTGGCTGATGCATAAATATTTATCTACGGATACTTGAGAAAATATTTGGCTGCGTGGATACTCGAGTCTTTCTGTACAATGTAAGGAACCATAACAACAGGGGCACACTACAAATGATGCTTTCTGGTCTATACATTTCTCTAAAACCAGATCTGTAGCTACACCACAAGCGTGTAAAGCTACACCGATATGAAATTTCCCAATAAAATAATGAAGATTACATTGAAATACATATATATTGTTAAGTCGGAGGCTATGAATCCTAGAAGCAGCCCTTTTCAATGACTCTTGTTTGTTCTCAAGTAATATGATAGTACATTCTGGCAGAAGATAAGCTAACAATATGCCTAGGTGACCACCGCCACAGCAGAAATCAACAATCCTCTGTCCTCCCCTAGCAAGGCTCATTACACACTGAGCTAAATTTTCCAACTGCTGCATTTTTCTATCCTTTCTTTCATCGGGTAGATGTCCTCCATATGGGTTTGCTTCAGGAGGTATGGTTGACCAGTCAATCTTATTTTTATGAATAAATATATTTTCTTCAACTTCAACTAACATATTATTTGTTTCTTTAATAAAACTTAAAGCCGCTTCCACATCACTCTCCTTTGTAAACTCTCTCTTCTTCGGGTTGTGTCTCTTAGGATCACATTTATATAAGCTGACATTTTCTATCTCTGGAATAATATAATCACAATCATTGTTCCACCATTTCTTGCCAATAATTTCTAGTGTGAAGTGCAGCACTTTCTTGATGGGTACAAAATATTCACATCCTTCAATGTTTTTAAACCACTTCACTGTTTTTGGTAAAATATTTTCAATTGCTGTGAAATCAATATATTGAAAAATCAACGAGTAGCAGGAGTATAGAATGATATCAGCCAATGTCATGAATGGACCCTCGGAATAAGTGTGATCCAATTGCTTTAGTAATTCTGCATCGGATTCTAAATTCTTGGTGTCATTATTTCCTGCAGAAGTACTTTTCCATTTTCTGTGCTTCACATGGCTTCTCTTTTGCTCATTTTTTGTAGCGCCAAATTTTCCAGAAGAATTTTCGGGAACACTACGTTCTTCGGTACGAATTTTAATTTCTCTGGCAACTTTATACACATTGTGTATTCGTGAAGGCTGATTTAAATGTTTTTCAAATTTAACAACAGTGTGGGGCAACACTGATATTTTTTGGAAATCATTTAACAAAGATTTTGTAGTATTTATAATTTCTATTTCGCAAAACTTGGTCCAGACAGACACCTCGTTAGGAGCTTGCAAGCAACTGCTTCTAAAACCAAGCAAACCCTCAGGATGCTCATCCACATGCTGTGGCGTTGTTCTGTATTTAGTCAGTTGTCTGACTACACCACACAATCCCGTTGTGATACTATTTTCTGAAGTAAGTACAGGGAGTTTGCAACACCTCACTTGCCATGGCAACTCACTACTTTCTCTTCGAAAAGTCTGTGTAGGATCTGTACATTGTAGATTTACTGGAATATTAACTTCCTTACTAGCATCTTCTACCAAGATAATGGAGATATTTGAAACTGAACAATAATTATAAACGCATAATGCTACTAAAGTCTCTAAGGTGCACTCTGATTTCAAAGCACTCACACGTGCATCCAAATAAAGCACATTATCCATGATTAATTATTATTCCATGGACGACTTCCAACTGTGAAATCTGCATCTAGCCTCAAACCCCGCTTTACTTTACAAAATAAATAAAATACTAAACATTCCAAAACGAAAACAATGTTTCGCCAAATTGTGCCAGAGCTCCACTTTACCTTACCATTTACTTTTTTCATAGTATTGCTAAATAGTATTGCTCGGCTAGGAAACGTCATGGCAGTGTTGCCACACTTTTAAAATACAAATCTGTATTTCAAAGTCTAGAAATCTGTACGAGGTTATAATAAGCCAAAATCTGTATAAACAGTCATAAAAAGGCAAAAAATCTGTATAAGTGAAATTTGAAAACAAATAAAATATGGTACTTTATTGAAAAACTAACCTTTTTGAGAAAATAACAGTACTCGTGCTTACATAAAATATACTACCTTGTTTCTTTTTGTACATATTTTTACTTATTCTACAAATGAGATTTTCATCTATTTACTTATTATCAAATGACAAATGTGATCGAATCTGTTTCTTTTTTACTTTATTCTTCTGATTTATCATAGAAAATTTCCAAAATCCCAAAAATCTGTATAAAACAGAGTAAAATTTGTCATCTGTATTTCTCTGTTCCCGTTGCCTAAAATCTGTATAAATACAGATAAATCTGTATATATGGCAACACTGCGTCATGGTCTTGGAAAGGAAACGTCAAAACGTCATTCGTCAATGTTCAATGTAGTGATGGGATATTCGAATATTTCGAATGCATTAGATTATTTTAATAATCGGAATATTTCGATTATTTTAATAATCGATCATTGGTAATCGAATGATCATTCAAACGGTCATTCGATTATTTTGGAATATTCGAATAGCCGGTCGAGCACGTGTACAAAAAGTCTCCGGCAACCAAAAAAAGTCCACACCATCACTACTTGCCGGTCGATTCCTAGAGACCCCCCCCCCCGTCGACAAAAGATACTTGGCATACACTTACTTACTATTTTTCTGCCGATGACCTTTTTTTTTAGTCGCCGACCCCCCCTAAACCAAAAAAATAGGAATATTCGAAAGGTTGACTAGTACTCGAATAATCGAATGATCATTCGATATCGATTATTCCGCCAATCGATTATCATTCATTCGAATATCCAGTTCATTCGATTATGCCCATCACTAGTTCAATGGATTATGGAATGTCAGTGTTGCCGTTTTTACTGTTTTTAGTATTTTTAATACGAAACTAATATTTTATTAGTATTTTTTGAAAAGTTGGAATATTGAAGATTTCGTTAGTATTTTTTGATCTAATTTAAGCATTTTTTGGGAAATTGAAATTTTTTCGTCATAGGCGAAGATACCATGAAGATACACACGAGAGATTTTGGCCTCCCGGATACCAAAATGACAGGTCTCTTGTGTGTAAACCAAAGAGATTACATATTAAGTACTAGAGATCTGATTCTATGTATTTTCAATAGAACGGAAGTGTCGCAATTTCACGCACTGCACTTTTTGGTATTTTAGAGTCGCAAAGGTCACACTATTAACAAGATATCAATAATAAAAACTAAAACATCTTTAAAACTATCGTTTTAGTCCTAAATAACGTTAAAACTAATACAGTTTTTAACTATGAGAACAAAATTACGAAACCGTTGCCCACAAACTGTCAAAATTTTCCATACGATTTGACAGTTTGTGGGCACCAGTTTTGTTACACTTCTAGCATTGAGTACTCTGTCTAGGTAGTATACTTAATATATTATGTCAATGGTGTAAACACATCGGAGACGCGAGATATCTCTCGATACCGCGCGCCTCCTGAGACGGTCTGCGCACGCAAGTCTCGCGTCGTGTATTTTACATATTTTCGTCTCAGGGGATGCGTCTCCGGTCTTTTGACAAGTTCAATTTTAATCTGAGGTCTCTTGGAGATGTTTGCATCTGAATTGGATTGGCGCGCGTGGGCACGTGGTTTTTGTATTGATATATAATTTTAAAAATTCCTGCGATTGTGACGATATTAGTACATTGTTAATAATAAAATTGTTAGTTGATTATAATTATAATATTATTTTTAAATAATGGCGGATTAATAACAGAGTTGCATTTGCATTTGAAATATGAATACAGTTGTGAAAAATACATTAACATTACGTGTTTTGTTATTCCCTTCATGTCCTACAACATATTTATAGCAAACTATGTAGTTACCATTTCACCCTTTAATATTCATCGAAGGAACATAAGGAGGAAACAAAATTTCGCTACTCACAACGGTTTCGGGTATGTAGTGCATACCGATACTTGCTTTGGCTTATGTCACTGATGTCATAGGAATGGTGTACATTAAAAGAAGGTCTAATTAAGTATTCTATTTCATTTACTAACGCAGAAAAGGAAATATACACATACGCATGTAAGTAAAGTACCGACCGACATATGTACATTACTGAATCGATAAATAATTTCAAAGCGGTATATAATTATATTTTTTAATCACAATACTCGTAAATACATGACACTAGAGTATGTACACAAAACCAAACGCCATTATGGCGCCAAAAATACTAATAGAATGAATGCAGCAACAGACCAAAGTCTCGTGTCTCGAGATAGTCCCGTGTATTTTAGAATTTGATGACAGAAGGCGATTGTCGGCCATTTTTACTAGAGATGCCGTCTCTAGAGACGGAAATCTCCCGTCGTGTATTTCACTGATGAGACTGACGCCATTTTGTCAGCTCCTGAGACCCCGTATATCCACACCATTTTGGCCCATGTCAAATGAAAGTATACCTCCTAAAGGTGTGGATATACGGGGTCTCAGGAGACGCGCCTCCAGGCACTGACAAAATGGCGTCAGTCTCTTCAGTGAAATACACGACGGGAGATTTTCGTCTCTAGAGACGGCATCTCTAGTAAAAATGGCCGACAATCGCCTCCTGTCATCAAATTCTAAAATACACGGGACTATCTCGAGACGCGAGACTTTGGTCTGTTGCTGCATTCATTCTATTAGTATTTTTGGCGCCATAATGGCGTTTGGTTTTGTGTACATACTCTAGTGTCATGTATTTACGAGTATTGTGATTAAAAAATATAATTATATACCGCTTTGAAATTATTTATCGATTCAGTAATGTACATAATGTCGGTCGGTACTTTACTTACATGCGTATGTGTATATTTCCTTTTCTGCGTTAGTAAATGAAATAGAATACTTAATTAGACCTTCTTTTAATGTACACCATTCCTATGACATCAGTGACATAAGCCAAAGCAAGTATCGGTATGCACTACATACCCGAAACCGTTGTGAGTAGCGAAATTTTGTTTCCTCCTTATGTTCCTTCGATGAATATTAAAGGGTGAAATGGTAACTACATAGTTTGCTATAAATATGTTGTAGGACATGAAGGGATATGAGGTCTAGGACGAAAATGAACAACAAACAATAGACAATTGGGATATACCGTGATGGTGTAGTGGTAGTAGTAAAACGTACTTCATTGAATTAAATATATTCTACTCGTGTTATTCCATTTTATTTTTTCATCTTTCACTTTAAATAAGCCAGAGTACTCAGTAAAACGATGCAAAATGCTCTTAAACATAAATCCGTTTTACTCACTTCCTATGTGAACCGCGGCGATAAAACTTCTACACAGTAATTGTAGGTATAAAATATACTAGTACTAAATATCAAAATTATCCCTGGCCGCGGATGGGCCAAGCTCCATAAAAAATTTACCCATTCTCCTTTTGTACAGAAATTAACAAACAATGAAAAATATAGTGAATTGGACTAGTTCATAAACTTTTTTCACCCGCTTGTAATTTTTTTGCGAAACTGTTCCTTTGGACCCCTCCCTTCGTCGACGATTTTTTTCTTGGTCAAGGTCAACAGTTTTAGCCTTTCATCGTGTTCCTTTCCTTAGGGCCCCCCTTGGACGAAAAAAAATATCAACGTGTTTTTTTAGTAACTTAACGAAGTAACTTTTCGAAGTCGACCTATATATACTTGGGTCACTCTTACTAATTCTTGTTTCATATAACTTGACCACTGGCTACATAGTAATTCTATACAAAAAGTGTGACAAGACGGATGAAACGAAATGTAGAATGCGTTTGAATACCCCGCTACACTTCTACTTGCTTCTATGCGTCTCACCATCAGCGAACCACTTAGCAGAGAATGACAACCAGTTAATATTTACACTTTATTTTTTATAAACTTTCACTGTTAGATGTTTCAACCGTGAAAGCTCGTTTAAAACTAAACAGTATATGTGACTCGTTGTACTAATACGAATATACTTAATAATCTTGATTTTTTAAATATAGTATTATTCTTTTAACACAAAATATCCATATAGGAACTCTTATGTCAATGTGACGGAAGCAAGAAGCGAAGAGTGTGTGGCCCTTGGTCATTTCACATGTCTACCTACCTAATGTAGTATGCAGGTATATAGATTAAATAATAATATCGAAAATAAAATATTCTACAACAATTCCTTTGGTTGCCGATACCTGTCCATGAAAGAGACCATCATGTCTGAAACGCATAAATAGAGTGGTTCCACTATAGTATATTCTAGTATTTTCTGTAGAAAAATCTGGTATTTTTGCAACTTTTGAAACGGCAACACTGCTTACGAATTTCTGACACTTGCGGTCTGCAGCGACAGCGTGGGTATCATAGAATGTACCAGGCGGATATGACGTTTTGCGGCACAAACGGTAACTAAATCGCTAGTATCGTATATTGGTTTCCTTGAACCAATCAGCGTGCCGTAAATGTATGATACGATTTCGATTGGTTGACGCGGTTGACGACCAAAAAATAACAATAGATCACAAGCACGTGGTGTTGTACCGGGTCGTATTTGTATGTTTATGTCGCCGTGCTCGCCGTTGCAGTCGCTACCGCGCCATTAATATTATTGTCGGTGTGTTTTTCGTTCGGATAACAAAATTGTGGAGTCGAATGTGTGGTAATACTATTTTTCGTTATGTATCTAATTATATATTTGATATTAGACATGCAATTAATATTAGTATGTTAATGTGATAATAATGGAGGCACGTAAACTACAAGTCAACTTTGAGGAAACTGATAGAAATGTGTTTTTGTATTATTATCTCACGCCTCATCCTTTGCGGGGTAGGCAGAAAGGAATATATACCCTCTTTACACATTACTAGTTTTCGTCACATTCATACAATTTGTCGTACAGGCTCTCCGGTTTCTTAAAACGCATTCGTTCTCGAGGACCTGGTCAACATGATCAGTTCAGAGCAGTCTCGGACGGCCATGCTTCCTCGCTCCTCTCATATCACTCATATATCTTTTTGCTTGACCCCATTCATTCTCTCCACATGCCCAAATCGCCTAAGCTTGTTCCCTTTCATTTTAGTCACTTTGCTGTCTTATAGCCACTCATCTCTCTGATAACATCATTTCTTTCCTGATGTCTCGATTTTCAATCTTTTCCCATACATATGGGTTTTAAAGACATTGTTTTTAAAACAGTGAATAAACTAAGATGGTTAGAATGAAGGATACAAAAAATACATATTTGAGTGAGCGAAGAGGTGTGAGGAAGCGCGGACGCCCGAGACTAACCTGGTCCGATCAAGTCGACCAGATCCTCAAGTGTGAACGTGTGTTGAGTAAAAGGAATCGAACTGAACGAATGTAATGGAGGCTAGGAGTGTGTAAGGATAGGGCTGTCTGGCGCTCTGACCTCTCTGCCCACCCTACAAGGGACGTGGCATGAGGGGATAGATGGTTAGATTTAAAAACTTAAGTATACTTTAGGGTCAGACTGGGAAGGAAATTCTGGCTGTGAATTTTGCCCTAGTAAGTCCAAAGCTGCCCACCGCGAACCGTAAAACATACATTTTTGTTGTGAGTGGCCCACAAACAGCCCCGGAGGGCACTCCTCTGTGGACAAAACTCCAATATGGACAGTCCATCAGTATATATCTCTTCTGTATTGGGGTTAGCAGTTAAATAAAAGACAAAAAACAAAAACTAGTAGGCATTGTTTAAAATTTATATAATCGTTGACTTTTCTTGGGAAATACTTTGATATTTTTGTAGAAATTCTGATGGGATTTGAGTACACCAGTTCCGGCCAGTTTTCTTCTTTCATTGTCTTCAGTACAACGTCCATCTCTAATAAACATACTTCTTAAATATACATACTCATCCATTTGCTCCCCCCTCCCTTCGATGAAAATTTTTGCAATGCATTTTTAGCGCTTAAATAAATTCTCGTAAGACTAAAACTGTTGACCTTGGGCAAGAAAAAATCGTCGACGGGGGGTGGGGACCAAGAAAGCATTGTGCACAACACTTTTGCTTTGGTAGACACATTCAGCATGAGTGTACCATTTGTCGAAGTTTTTTCTTAGTATGTAAGGCGTTTCTAAAGTTAATTATTTTTCTTTCAGATACCAAAATGAGCAACGATTCAGTTTTTGTTGAAGTGATGCAGAGGAGGCTTAAAAATTACTCTATACAAAATGAAGAGATTTGTGGATATGTAGAGGAACACACCTATCCCGAGCTATTAGATGAACTTAGAACATTAGGTTATAACTACGCAATTCGAAGAAGTGAACTTAACAGTAAGTTGATTCTTTAACTGAGGGTTTTTGGTGGTAGATATGATATAAGAATGATATTAGAATGAAACAAGATATTTCGTAATATTAAGATGTTTGACCAATGGTATATGGTGGAAGTCCATTTTTAACTTTAATTTGCATGCAATGCGTGTAATTAAAGTCATTACGTGGATTTTAAACTATATACATAGTACAATATATACACGTTTCACCTCGACTCAACTACCAGCCGTCATGGCATAGCAGTAGAATACCGGCTTGTCAGGTTGGAGGTATGGGTTTGACTGGAATTGGTGAATGTTACTTAAGTGTAAAGTGATCACAAGCCAGTCGACGATTAGTCATAAGCCTGATGGAAGGTCCATCCTTTGTTCAAATGACGATTCCAGGTGTCCGGATGGGCCTACGGATGATAAGCAACAATAAACATAGTCTTTAATTTTTTTTACCTTCAAGCAGACTGGCTGGGTTGCTAGCTTGCCCGATGGTAATCGGCCCCCCCGCTTAAACTGTCCTTTAACATTACATACTAGTGTAATTTAATTATATACTTGCATCAATATGTACTTAAGAGTAATATCAAATCATATGTTTGTTCATATCTGTATTTCTGAGGGTGGTGTATATATAGTTCTGTGGTGTATAAAATATGCATGTAAATAATATTATTAAATGACTAGTTTGTTTTTTTTTACAGAAGGAAATAACGCCATAACATTTTCATATTCACATGAATCGGCCAATTCACCCGATGTACACTTCTTTGGTTCACCTTTTATCTCATGGAAAAGGAGTACTTTGCAGTGCATATTGGGACCAAATCATAGACAAAGTAAAAAAGAAACTGAGGTACGTTCATATGTTTTTTTATTGATCGATCATATCAAGAGAATTAGATTATCAAATCAATTCCAGATTTGTGGCACGGCAAACCCACAGTACTATTATAATACCGAAGTTTTATGGTTATGAAAATAAAGATAAATCATGTGGACAAATATTATGGATAACCCAATCTCCCAGTTAATTTTAGGGTGCAAAAGACAATATGCGTATGTATATTAAAAATTTTATTGTGTTGAATGAATGTTTTTCATATGATTTTTTTAGACTGATCATCCTACACCTAAGAAGAAACGGTTTCATGTAACCAATACCAAGAAAATAGGATGTCCCGCTGTTATTCTTGTCAAATCTATTAAAGTTTTTAATGATTATGTGGTTGATGAAAATTCACCAAAGGAAGTACGACAAGATGTAAGTAAAAGAGTTTGAATTTATATTATACTAGCTGAGTTACCCGTGCTTCGCAACGGCAAATTTAACAAACCAACCCAGCATACTTTATAGGCTTGAGCTGGATAAAATGTGACTTAAAATATGAATTTCATTTCCAACGCCCTTTCATACGACACCACACATGCCCCCACACAACCCTTGGATCCCCTCATCATCATCTCCTAGGAAAAGCTTTTTATCTAAAAACCTGCGGCGTTAGGACACAGCCTATATTATTGCAAATGTTATTCTAAATTTTCGCAGCAATCCATCGTAAAATGCGGGAGTTATGCGAACACTTACAAAAATCAGACTTCACTATATATTTTAGTGTAAGGCGATACTATATAGTTATCAGAAGGTTGTTATAAGTAAAATGCGTGTTGTTGGGACCAAGGTTTATTGTAGACTAATTTATACAATGATAATCAGAAGGATATAAGTATTCAAATGTCTTAGGATCTAATGTACCTTAATAGTTATACATAGGTAGGGGGTGTTCATACCCCTACAATCCTCCCTGCCTAGTGATAACGTTACATAAAGTTTAGAAAAAGCATGATTATAAAATAGATTGTATGAAATATTAGTCGCTAAAGAATAAGCTAACTAACTTATCATAATACATTGCTTAGTTCAGTATTCATATTTGTATAATAAAACATCTTGTTGATATCGTGTAGGTACATAAGATATTTGAGATCCCAAAAACATAGTAGGTAATAAATAATTCGAAGATAAACCATTGAAGCAAAATATTCAGTCTTATTCAGTGTATAATAGTTAACATAATGCGTAGGTATAGTTAAATCGTATGTTAAAGGACATATGGTTTGGTCACGTTGACAAAAATAAGGGTCAGTAATAATAATAATAATTCACATATGGTTGCACAATATCCTGAGTTAGATACTAGGAAATAAGCATTTTAGTTAACATTATTAATATTAGGTAGATAAAAATGTTGGTTAACATATTAAGTAAGTACTTATTCAAAAAAAAGATGTGAGTTGATACAGATAAAACTTTGCACGTACGAAATAAAATAAAACAAAATGTCCTCGTTGGACGTCGTAGTTCTTGCTTCGTTATATGATTTGAGGCATGATGAAAGTGAAGATTTTCTTGCTTAGTTAGCATCAGTAAGTCTTCGTCTTCTTCTCGAGCCTTTCTTCGTTCTTGTTGAACAGTGTTTTCTTGAAGCGAAAATGCAGCTGATGTGAGCTGGTTTGAGATGATGGAGCCGTGTGATCTGCACACGTTGTTGTATGTGATTTGCACATAATTTTGTTGTTGTCTGATTTGCAGACGTTGTTGTTTTTTTGTTGTCTGATTTGCAGACGTTGTTGTTTTTGTTGTTGTCTGATTTGCAGACGTTGTTGTTTTGTTGTTGTCTGATTTGCAGACGTTGTTGTTTTGTTGTTGTCTGATTTGCAGACGTTGTTGTTTTGTTGTTGTCTGATTTGCAGACGTTGTGTTTTGTTGTTGTCTGATTTGCAGACGTTGTTGTGCGTAGTTCGCATGGTGACGAGCATGCCTTTCGCAAATGCTGTCGAGTGTGATGATGATGCATCAGTGGCTGGATAGACCGGCTAGTTGCCGACCGGCTAGTTGCCGTGGTCGTGACTGGAGTGTAGCGTGGCTGCGTAGCCTTCCGTACAAGTTCCAAATCATTCCAGTGTGCTGATGAAGATCTTCGTTCGATGATTATTATGTTCGTCGTGGTGTTGACCATTGTCATGGTATTGACCATCTTCAAAGAGTTGATGAAAATGCTGTAGATGCTGTTGTTCATCAGTCGATGTGACGAATTGAGAATGTTGAGTTGGTGAAGCACGTTAATGAGTGTGCTGATGAAGCAGGCTGATGTCATGTTGGATGTTGGTTCGTCTGCTTGTTGTGGTCCGGGAAGTTGAGAGGATGTTGGTCACATCACTCTTCAGATACCGTGGAGTCCTCCAAGATTAATTTGTCGTTAATGTTGGCACGGCGTTCCCGAATCAGTTTTACACTTGGTCGTTGGCGTTGTTCGTGATTGTCATTAGTATTAGTTTCAAGACACATTTTTTTGTATTATGTTGATAGATATATGAACACATTGAATACGGTCACACATCACTATTGAGTTTAGGGTCAGAGTCAGGTATAAAGTTCGTCAACACTTTTTTTGCACTATATTTTTTTTTGTATAGATCACGTCGGAACGTCTCCACTTTAGTGTAAGGCGATACTATATAGTTATCAGAAGGTTGTTATAAGTAAAATGCGTGTTGTTGGGACCAAGGTTTATTGTAGACTAATTTATACAATGATAATCAGAAGGATATAAGTATTCAAATGTCTTAGGATCTAATGTACCTTAATAGTTATACATAGGTAGGGGGTGTTCATACCCCTACAATATATATATATATATCGTATGGTGTTAAGAAGGCAGAGTCAGAATTTAAGATCGTGGGAGCTCAGGTATTGAAGAGCCTCAGGATACAGGTTGTGTATGTCCTCGATGGTACCGCTGAACTTGGTGAGTGGACACTCCCTGGTGATGTGGGTGACAGACTCCACCCCTCCACAGGGGCAATATGGATGCTCTCTTTTGCCCCATCTATGGAGAAGGAGACCGCAACTTTCGTGTCCCATTCTGATTCTGTTCAGGTTACACCATAAGCAGCGGCATAAGTGGCTACCAAGTGCCATTGTCGAAGGGTCCCCCACAAGGCCATCGGTGTCTATGCCGCTTTTCCTCCAAACGCGTCCCCATTCTGTTTTTGTGTCGTATTCATTCACCATAAGCTCCCTCCCAAGTTTCCAGGAGGGGTGGCGGGACTCGAGGGGGAGTGATTGATTTGATTTGATGATAAGTATTTATTTATTTATTTAAAAATACATTTCTTTTGTTTGTAGGTATTACGGAAGTTGAAAATTGAGCTCGAAAGCGATTCACCACCACAGTACCACGTTAGAAATTATATAAAGGTCATGGGTAATCACATCCATTCAACGACCATTAGCGAAATGAATGGCAGAATCCATCCTGCCTTAATAGAGGAAATATATAAGCTTGTAGAGAGTGGCGTTACTTCAACAAGAGACGTTGAAATTTATCTGCGACGATTTGTCGATAGTTTCACCGAACACAGGCCAAATTTCAACAATAAGTCTTTTTTCCCGGGTAGGGAGATTATTTATAATCATATTTATATGGCATTGGCTAAATTAAGGGAATCGAAAATAGATCAAGAGAATCTTGAAAAATATATTGAGAATTGGAAGCAAAATTCTCCCGAAGATGAGTTCTACTACCGCCCTTACAGCGAAGAAGGAAATCTGCTATTTTGCCACACAACAGGGTGGCAAAAACACTTACTTCAGAGGTATGGGTCGATATCTCTCTTGGATGCTACATACCGGACAATGAAGTATGCTTTACCTTTGTTCTTCCTCTGTGTAAAAACAAACGTAGGGTACACAGTGGTGAGTACTTTCATAGTGCAAAGTGAGAAGAAAGACGCTGTGATTGAAGCACTCTCAGTAATTAAGAATTGGTGTCCTGAGTGGAGTCCCCAATTCTTCATGACTGATTTTAGCGAAGTTGAAATTGGCGCCTTAGAAACAGTATTCCCTCATTCCACGGTCTATCTCTGTGCATTCCACAGAGAGCAAGCTTGGCAACGGTGGCTCAGGAAGCAAGAAAATATTGAAAACGATGGAAAAGAAATATTGTCCATTTGGAGAGCAGCTGCAGAGGCGCCAACAGAACAAGATTTACAGGAGAATATAGAAAAACTTAACATCTTAGCCGCAGAAAACCCCAAAGCATCGACATATTTTTCATCACAGTGGCTTCCTCATGTGCATAGATGGGTTGCTTGCTTCAGCGACAAAGATTTTGTAACTGTGATTACAACGAACAATGGCGTCGAATCGCAGAACAAGGTGCTAAAACACAGCTATTTGTGTCACAGCATTGACAAAACCCTTTCAGGGATGCTAAAGATGATAATAGAAAATTACCTCCCTGATGCCATTTCCAAATATACAAAAAAAAATTCTATCATAAAGATGTACCATAGTGATGTGCCAGATTACCTGCATAATAGGCCCCATAAATTTATTACACACATCATGGATCGGATTTCATCGGCCCTGAGTGATGTTGAATTCAGGCACATTAGTGAAGTTACTGATGGAATTTTCTGTGTAAAAAGTTCCAGCAGTAACGAATACTATCAAGTTAACTTTGACCTAGCATCATGCTCATGTAGAGACTTTCTCAAAACGAGGCTGCCTTGTAAGCATTTTTGTTCTGTTATGCAACATTTTCCTACATACTCTTTTAGCAGATTACCAGATAATTATATTAACAGCCCCTTTTTGACTTTGGATCCGAAGTTTAGTTTTTCAATCATGGAAACTGCTTCTACTTCCGGTACACAAACCTTAGTATCAAATTCACAATCTCCACAACCTGAATCATTTTCACTTGCTGTACCTGTTGAACAATCTGCTGATATACAACAATCGGAATTGTTACGATGTCAGCAACAGCTAAGAGAATGTTGCAAATATATATCGGATATGTCTTATGTGTGCACCGATGTTAATTATATGAAATCTTGTTTGGCCAGTTTCCAAGCAATGTCTCTAAAAATGTCACAAATGGTACCATCTTCTAGTGGCCTTCCTCTGTTACCACCAGAGGTAATAAAACAAAAATCTGACGATAAATATAAACAATTACCTCTAAGAAAAAAACATAAAAATACTTAAGTGCTTGTAATAGTTGTTAGTAACATATTTTGTATGTTTTATTATGATTTTTAGAGATGTATGTCTTTCTGTTTTCAGTGTAGTAAAGTACAAATAAAGTACGTAGTTGTTATGTATATAGATATAGTAATATGTATCTTCTCTTTATAAATACTTTATGTGCATATTTTTTCTTGGATTATTCAGAATCCTCTTCTCTGTAATTAATTTGTATGGATCTCATGTTTAATATTAGATATTTTAGTAGCGCTTTCAATGTGTTCATATATTTTTATACTTGCATTATTGAGATTCATGTTTAATAGTATTGGATATTTTAATAGCGCTTTCAATGTGTTAATATATTTTTATACTTGGATTATTCGGAATCCTCTTTTCTATAATTAATTTGTATGGATCTCATGTTTAATATTGGATATTTTAGTAGCGCTTTCAATGTGTTAATATATTTTTATATACATACTTGGATTATTCGGAATCCTCTTTTCTATAATTAATTTGTATGGATCTCATGTTTAATATTGGATATTTTAGTAGCGCTTTCAATGTGTTAATATATTTTTATATACTTGGATTATTCGGAATCCTCTTTTCTATAATTAATTTGTATGGATCTCATGTTTAATATTGGATATTTTAGTAGCGCTTTCAATGTGTTAATATATTTTTATATACATACTTGGATTATTCGGAATCCTCTTTTCTATAATTAATTTGTATGGATCTCATGTTTAATATTGGATATTTTAGTAGCGCTTTCAATGTGTTAATATATTTTTATATACTTGGATTATTCGGAATCCTCTTTTCTATAATTAATTTGTATGGATCTCATGTTTAATATTGGATATTTTAGTAGCGCTTTCAATGTGTTAATATATTTTTATATACTTGGATTATTCGGAATCCTCTTTTCTATAATTAATTTGTATGGATCTCATGTTTAATATTGGATATTTTAGTAGCGCTTTCAATGTGTTAATATATTTTTATATACATACTTGGATTATTCGGAATCCTCTTTTCTATAATTAATTTGTATGGATCTCATGTTTAATAGTATTGGATATTTTAGTAGCGCTTTCAATGTGTTAATATATTTTTATACTTGGATTATTCGGAATCCTCTTTTCTATAATTAATTTGTATGGATCTCATGTTTAATATTAGATATTTTAGTAGCGCTTTCAATGTGTTTATATATTTTTATACTTGCATTATTGAGATTCATTGGATATTTTAGTAGCGCTTTCAATGTGTTCATATATTTTTATACTTGCATTATTGAGATTCCTCTTTTATAAATTATATGTATTGATCTGATGTTTAATAAAAATCCCAAAAAAGATTAGGCATTATCTTGACTAATTTATTGTTACACTATATTATTATAAAGAAATAAAATGTTTCATCAAACATTGAATATAAACATAAACACTGATTTTTATTCATATCCCAAATATTATTTTTGCCGTCCATCCTAAATTTCATATCACTCGTGAATTACTATAAAATAAATCCAAACCATCAACATAGTAGTTTACTTACATCTGTGCATATACATAGTAGTAGTACATAGTTGCACCATCAAGATCACAGGTAATAAGGTTACAAAGAAGTTAGTTATTGCTTTTGAGATTTCAAGTTTTTTTTAATCCAGGAAGATAATGGGACTAAAAGGATGAACCATTCATTAAGTATCTTCGAGTTGGTGAATGATGTTCATGGATGAAATGTTTATTTTATCGTACTACGTACAGATATTATTCAATTGCCTTCTGCATAACTTGAAAACCAAGGTAGTATAGTTTTTATTACAAAACACAATATAGTACATATGTTTTAAACGGATTTGGGTTTATTGAAATAATACCTACACATTTGTAAGCTGTGAAGTGGAGTATGTCGGCATCAGGGACCGACCCTCACCCACCGGATTAACAGTCAAGTGCATTACCAACCACCTCCAATATGTGGATCTACTTGATATTACATAGTGGTAAGAGTAAAATGATTTTGAAGAAAATGAGACCTTCCAAGATGACCTCAGATCTCCCACAACATTACTCTAGTAGATTAGAACTTTAGAAGTATATGTACTGTAATATAAGTCATATTAAATAAAATAAGTGTACTATATCGAGAGAATCTCAATGACTATTTCTGTGCGTGTTGATACACAATGTAATAAATTAATTAATAATTTTACAGAGTGAAAGTCTCGCTTTTTTAAGTGTAACTCAGCACTAATGAATCTCAGCCATACATTTGTTAGATTGGAGATAGTATTAAGAAAACAAAATCGTCATCATCAGGAAAAATATACTAAATCCTATTTAAATTTTTTTTTACAACATTTATTCAAACTCTTTATTTTTACCTCTGTATCTTTTTACGTTTAGTGATTCAGCATAAGATTATAATGTAAGTATGTGAACTCTATGTACTTAGTACAGTAACTATTTATTTTCGCATTATTCACATTATAAGAGATGTGGCATGTAATGATGGATAGATGAAAAAAGTATGAAAATAATTTGATTTGGTACTTTGATAATCAAAGACAGATGATAGTATTATGTAGTAACAGACTTACACAGTTCACTGGGTACAGTGAACGTAGTGAGTTAATTGTGGGTAGAAGTACTCCAGCGACATAATATATTAAGTACTACCATGTAATCTCTTTGAAGTACTCGTATAAATTTCAAATCTGCCGCGAGCAAGTACCTGTCAACCGATTTGAAATACGACACTTTTGGCGCGAAACTGGACCTGGTACGTACTATGCCACCCCGACAGCGTGGTTAGGTGTCAAAATTTTAGGGTTATATATAATATTTGAGGGTTGTTTACTGTTTTTTAGAACAAAGCTTCGGCGCGGATTAAAAAAGTTTCAAGCGAGTAGTCACAACTCGATAATGACTAGGTTCGCACGTTCTAAAGGTTCCAAATCATCCAACGAGCGAATTCCAGAAGCTGCAACACCATGGCACGAGATATCTCAACAACTGCAAAAATCATCCAGTGCACATGAAAAAACCAAGGCTGAGGTAATGGGATTGTTCTTAACTTAACTGAAGGGTATGTTTTGTGAAATACCTATCACCATATTTCATTGCGTATAAGGGTACTATTACGCTATTGCGGCCCCAAGTCAAGCTTGTCTTGTTGCTCCCAGAGCCAACCGCATCCGTACCGAACTGAGCGAAAGTATGTAGTTTTTATCGCCTTTTTAAAACACGATAATATTGTGACAGGTGAGTGACATTTCAAACTTCAAGAGGTAAAACGTCGTAAACTTACTAAATTCACTAAAAAAGCACATTCTGACTTTCTGTGTAGTCGTCCGGCCCCAACCGTTAGCGCATTTTTGAAAAAAAAGGATAAAAACATTTTTGGTAAAAAGTGGGGCCCCAGTAGTGTAATAGTACCTATTTATTTAGGTGTGTATCATATCGGTTGGTTGACTGTTGGTCTGTGTATCGGGTGGTCGACTGTAAGATGTTGCTTGTACAATAAGTTTACGTATTAACAGTTTGATTGTATAGGGGGAGTACCCCTAGTGGCGGACACATAAGGTTTTCTGACAATAAAAAATGATCTGGAGATATCAAACTTTATTTATGAATTAATGAAGTTAACAATATTAGACATCAAAATAAATTAAGAAAAAAAGGTAACTTTTACGTAATTATTATTGAAAACTACAACTGAACATTGCCATATATTTTGTGGTTAACAAAAAGTGGCACCTAGTACCGGACACAGTGATTGCATATTATTTATTAATACAAAAATATGATAATAACTACAAATAATAATAAAAATAATATAACGGACCAATAATAAGGTATATACTACAATAATATGCAGCGTGGTTTTTGGGATCCCGTACTTACTCGAAGTTTGTCTTAACGTATTTTTTGTTTCGCCAAAACCTGGTCTATTGCAGATTCAAAAAATTTTTGTCCCATCTTCCTTTCTTTTTTTTTCTTCTATACTCATTTTCGCTTCGGTATTATATTATTTTAAACAATGTTGAATAATCACTATAAAAGTATGTAAACAGACAATAAAAACGAAAATATATACTGTCCGGCACTAGGGGACAACGTTGTGTCCGGTACCAGGGGACAGTCGACTCTCAAAGTTTTATATTTATGTTATAAAACTTCTTAGACAACAAACAAATATTATCCCATATTTTAAAAGAATAACAAACGTGACATATAAAAATGATTATCATAAACATTTAAACAAAAAAAACATAGTAGTAATATTCACTTTGATTTTATCCGATGCAGTGTTAACGCACCTAACTTAACTATCGACCGCTCCCAGCGCGATCAACAGCGAGGCTGGGGATTCCCGTTTCGAACATGCATATCATTATGCTTTCCGCATTTATTCACTATCACACTGCATTGAATGCGATTCGACTTGCTGAGATACTTGATGTGTCCGGCGCTAGGTGCCGTTCGGCGTTAGGGGGACTCCCCCTACAACATGTAAAAATTGAAGAGCACAAGTGTCCATCATGTGTCCATCGTGGGCCTACATATGATTGAACACAATAAACAAATAAGCAGTCCGCCTTTTAGCACTCTTCTATTGTTTTGTTTTTTAAGTCTGCATGATTTTTGGCCAATAAAGGTTTATTTATTTATTTATCAATAGTAGTATGTTACCTCATGCAATGGACTTCATATAATCTAATTATTTCAGTTTGATGCTCAAAGAAAAGCAAATTATGAGAAATTTTTAAAAGATGAAGCCATTAAGAAATCTCAGGAGTCATGGTGCGAGTTCCCAGGCCAATCAACTGAAGCTAATGAGAAACATATTCCAAAGTTGGACAAAAAGAGAAAGGTGAAAGGAGAGAGTGAAAAGAAATACAAAACTGTTGACAGTCAAACTTCACAACAGTTAAATAAGAATGATAGGGAAGCTAAATCAACTAAAAAGAAGCGTAAACATAAAGACAAGAAACATGTAGATATAGAGAGCAAGCGTCTAGACAACAATTCTGATGATGAAATTAGTTTTGATGCAGATGATCCTGAGTTATCCGAGTGGTGTGACCAATACTCCAATGAGGAAACTGAATTAAAATACAAGCAACTTACCGAGCAACTAGAAATATTATGTGACAAAGCAGAAAAAAATAATATTAAAAGAAAAGATGTTCCCCAAACAAGCCATGTGTCTAAGAAAAATAAAAGGAAGAATGAAGATCAATGCGAAACAAATGTAAATAATGTTGATACAACAGTGTCAAAGAAAAGGAAGAACAAGAAAAACAAAGAGTGCAATGAAGCTGAGGTGGAGGAAGGCACTAGCAAGAGGAAAAGCAAACAAAATAATATTGTCAACAATCCAGACATTGATAATGTGAAGAAATTTGCAAGAAGAAAACCTCTCCCTGAAAAAAATTATGTAATAATAAATGGGGAAGAGGTAGAGATAGTAAACATACAAGGGTTTCCAGTTACATCGAAGGATGCTAACAGAATATTGCAACTTCGTAAAGCACTCATTTCCAAGGGCATTCCAAGAAGTGAAGTTGAGAGGACCATTAAATTAGAGAGAAGAAAAGCTGAAAAATCTCTTGCAAGACTCAAGAAAAATCTCTGTTTTCATTGTCGTAGAGGTGGCCATATTTTATCTGAATGTCCAGATATTAACAGAGATGAAAAAATTGGTACAATGCCAGTATCTGGACTTTGTTTTAAATGTGGTTCTACAGAGCACACACATTTCAATTGTAAAGTAGTCCGAAGTCAGGAATATAAGTTTGCTCAATGTTTCATATGTAAAGAACAGGTGAGTGTGTATTTACAATGACTTGTATGTAAATATGTATACCTGCATATTGTGATTGTGTTGGTCTGCTTTCAGGGACATATCTCACGCCAATGCCCAGATAATCCCAGAGGTATTTATCCTAAAGGAGGAGCATGCAGGGTTTGCGGGGAAGTTACGCATCTGAGAAAAGACTGCCCCAAGGTATTTTATCATGTTGCCAATATAACACCAATTAATTCAACCAATAATTCCATATGATGTGCAGTGCATAGTAAATATATTATCTCCTATTATAAGCCAAAGTTTCCTTACATACTCACTCATCAACGCAGAGCACAATTGGCTAATCCTAGAGAAGTGAAATAAAGAAATACGTCTTTCATAGTTTTACCAGAAATTTAGTCTAAGGGTTGAAAAACATGTATTGCATATACATATTCATACAACATAGTATGTAGGTAGGTACCACATATTCGTACAACATAGCATGACGACGTTTCCAGCAACCGCGCGAGTAGAGACATCTTTTGAGTTATTTTTTGTTACAGGTTTGAAATAAAACTTTTGCTACTCTAAACATAGATGGCGCAAAATTAATTAATAGTATTTATTTTAGACGATATTTGGTTAGATGGTTTCGTGGTTCCTTTTTGTTTTTTTTTAACATACTAGCTGTATTACCCGGGCAACGCCGGGCAATACAGCTAGTGTAGTATATTGTTGTATATATACTGAGGGTTTGTCATACATATTCATCTTGAAAATTAATAGTCACATTTTGTTGTGTAAAATAGAAGATAGAAACATGGTTGTTTAAAGTATTTACATATAAGAAATAATTGTAGATTATATTCCAACCATTTGGGCGATATGTAGTAAAATGATTGTTGGTACACAAGTCTCAGATGATTGATTGATTTCAGGTGATGCAAGAAAATGACAAGAAAGCAATTAGACTAGAAACCCTTGAAAGTAATAACATTGATGACATTGAGACATCTGCTACGCTCCCTTCCCCCAGCCAGGGCCCTCCGCCTACCAAGCGTGCTATTAAGCATGTGAGATTTTAATGCTTGCATTTAATAATTACCGCATTTACCATCATAACATAGTCTCAACTTTGTATATGGGACATGCCAGCTTTAGGATTTGGAGAAGATGTCATCAATCAGTAATTCTGTCAAGCAAAATATGTAAAAGTAGCACAACATACGTAGAATCTACATAGTAATTAGTACATATGGAACAATGAGTTAATGAAGGAAGGCACATATGTATATATGTATAGAGGGACCGTTGCTGGCAAGAAAATGTTCAAGTGCTGCTATTCTGGTAGTCGGCCATGTTACAAGCTAAGATATCCACACAGAAAATGAGAAACCTAAGAGTCTGTCCAGGGATTTTCTTCTAGGCACGATAGTGCGCACTAAATGCGCATAAAGCGCCCATTATCATGTGATTGTACCCTTATTGTTGCAAAATAAAACTATCAAATGTCTTATTTTTATTGTATTTAATTAAATGGCTTGTATTTGTAACATGTATTGCAACTTTTAAGATCTAAGTACTATAATGTGCCAATGCCTGTAGCTTATTGTCATTTGCAAAGGTCCAAAAAGCACTATTTCTTAGAAGAAATAAAAATATATTATGTATCTAATTTGGAACGTATTCTATAATTAGATTAAAATAATGATATAACATGAATAATGTTGAAAACGGTTTTAATCTCTTCATTAGTATGTAAACAGAATTTCTTTGAGTGTGCACCAATTTGCCGCTTGTGCTAAATAAAAACCGAAAAAATATTGTGCTTTTTTTCAGTTTATCCCTAATAGTATCTAAGGCCCGGTTGCTCGATGAATAGTATCATCAGCTGGTAAAAATAAGGGGACAGAAATCGTTGCTCCAAAACAAAAGTAATATGCTGTTGTAAGGTTTCTTACTATCCGTTTACTGCTGCTGCCAGGACCGGTAAACACATAGTAACTAAGTGTACTGGTGCGCTATACTAATAGATGCGTTCTTTCTTACCTAATATTGCTATCTCATTTGCACTTGTAAAACTAAGCGAAACGGCGAACAAAACGTCAGTGCGTGTAAATATAGTTAACAATTTTTACCTGAAGTCATCGGTATTTTGAAGTAACGCATTTAATATGTTTACTGATCAATGGCAATGGTGATCTACTGTTGGCATCGTATTTCAAGCAACAGGCCCTAAATGGTACAGAATATCATGTATTTTAATTTATAAAGACCAACGTTTTCCTATAATGCATCGTTTGGAAGTTATTGATATAATTGGACTTTTGTATCAGCCATGAAAGAGTAGCGTAGAAAAACGAACACCCTATATTAGTTAGCACAATCGTCAAACTGGTGCAAACTTAAAGAAACTCATCGTACATGCTAATGAAGAGATTAAAACCGTTTCCAGCTTTCCGAAAATTAATTACAATACACCCCCTTCTTTGATTTACGTTGCCATGGTCTATTCATGCATTGCAGATATGAATGAAGTACATTACTACAGTAGGAGTCCAAAAATCCGGCACGTTCGGGACCGGCTCGGTGCCGGACTACCGGGCGGTGCCCCTTCTTTTTAGTGTAGGTACTTTGTTTTTTAACTACATACATACATAAATTGTAATTATAAAAACAATTAGGTTAATAATTAAACTACAAATACAGTATGCAAATACAACAAAGTTTATTTTACATTTCATATAATGTTTCAAAAAAAGTCACGAATGTCTTTTTGTTTTCTTGACTTTTAGCTTTTAGTATAAAATTTATTTCTAATGATATGGAAATCAATAATTTCTGAAGCACTGTAGCTAGTACTAGTGTTTGCGCCGTTTTTCAGCATTTTTTATAAGTGTATATGTTGGCAACATTTCCCATATTCCTTTCCTTATTCCAATTTCAATTTAATCCAAAACCTAATTTCCTACCGACAACAACAAAACAGTGACAGCATAGTGACAAAGTGATAGTTCGATCTGGTTCAATCCTGTAGTTCAATCGCGAGTGCAAGACAGTTCAATTGCGAGACCGACAAGTTCTATGAGTGCAATCGCGAGTTCGTCCAGTTTAACCTCGAGTTCAGAAAAAGACAACTATCAGTGCAAATTTGTATAACTTCTAATCTTCAATAGTTTCAGTGAAAGTGAAAAGTGCTACAAAGCTAATCTTCAGTGGTACCACAGCAAGTGTTCTTAAGGACTTCTTAGGCTCATCACAAATTAATCAGTAAGGTAGGATTTCCTTTTATCCTTTTCCATTTTGTACAATTATCAGTAAAATCTACCTTCCTATTCGCCATTCATATCACAATAATCATCCATACAGTCCACTACCTTAAAACCAACAGTTTTCTTGTTTATCCAAACAAGCGCAAACAACTAGCCTCAGCAAAAGAGATCCGGAGCGATGCCGGACTATCGGGCATTCCGGACTGTTGGATGCCGGACTAATGGACTTCTACTGTATATGGAATTAGGAACCTAGTTAGAGTTACAATAGGTACATATATCTGTTGAATAAAAACACTATTCTTTGTAATCTCTCTTTTTTTATTTCTGGCTTCACGGCCATTACACACTACAACGCCAATACAACAACAAGGACAAAAAGTAGAAAGGAAATAGGCAGTTTCGCCAACATTATAAAAGTAACCATAGATAAATGAATAATAATGAACAATACCAAGTTGGGAACCTCTGGGTCACATTCTGTATCCGTTAAAATTCACTCAGCGATTCGCTCGATTGTTTATGGTTCTATTGTTCGCCGTTCTATCATCAGTGCGTTTCACTCGGTTGTGCGAGTCAACGTGTTCTATGTGCACAGTTGACACGCTCGGTTGTTGCGAATAACACCCAACAAAATTGTTGGGTGACATTCGCTCGCCATAGATAATAGAATGGTCCGCACGTGCAGTTCACTCACTCTTATTAACACGCGATATGTCTATCCCTTTCTACCAAAGAAGAGTATAGCGATATCGCTATCTCGATGTATATCTATCAACTCACTCTTATTAGTATTCTCATATCTCTATCTCTGTTTGACAATTCCAATTGGAACAATCACCCAAATGCGTTCTGCTTCGCGCGATAATCGCTCGTTCACTCGCCGAGTGAAAATTAACGGATACAGAACGGACCCCTGTATAATAATAAAATACAAAATATAGTTACACCAAAGAGACAATGTTACACTGGTCACTCATTCGCTGTTCTGTGGATGCTCTAAGTCTAAATGAATTATCCAGACCAGACGCAAAGACACCTAAGAACACAATTTCCATCCAGTTACATTTTGTATAAAATCTAATATCTGATATGACATAATGCAGTAAACATTTTTATTCCAAATTTCCTTTCTAAACAAATTCACTGTTCACCACTGAAATTTGTACCCATTTGGATTTTTCAAGGTTGTTTGATAGGTTCCCTTATTCATTTCTTAGTTCATTTTATTACTTATATGAGTATTCTAGAGATCACCCATTCTTTATGGGTGGAATGCCGATAAATTAAAAAAAGAGGTATTCTAGAGATGGATGCTGTGAACATATTGCATTACAATGAGTAGGAAGTGTACAGAAAGAGATGTTGAAGTTTGCCTCTACATTTTGCTTCTGTCATGACTAGGGCTGCCACCTTTCAAGAAGATTTCGGAAAAAAAAATTATTAAATAAAAGTATTTTTTAATGTAAGTAGTACAAATGTGGAAGAAAAACTCACAAAATGCGCCCCAGGCGGAAAATTTTTGTGAGATTGAGCAGTGAAAGTCGTGGTGTAACAGATTTATTTTATATAAACATAAATAATAATACATTCATAAAAAAGGTAGCGCCGCCGGCGAATTTTTGGATAAAACGGTTTAATTTATAATGAGATTTAACGGATTTTCACAGTATTATATATATGGTCGGGAGGGGTCTGCCCGGTGATAGTTAAGCCACTGTCTCACCACTCACTGACCCGGAGATGTACGATGCTAACCCGGAGCCCGGAGAACACCATTAAAACCCGTAGACTCCGGGTCAAACCCGGAGAGGTGGCAGCCCTAGTCATGACTCGAATACAAATGTTGTACAATCTAAACTATAAAAAACCCTTCTTTATTAAATGATGTATGGAACATATTAATTGTAATATTGGGTAGTGGGTACCAGTAAGTATATAAGTATATTGAAATTCGGAATCGGGAGGAGAGAAACAATAAGCCTAAGTACTTGTGCTGTAAGTCAAGTGTTGCCATTAGGCAGGGGTGAGACGGAACGACATGGGAAATAATTGTCCCAACGTCATGTGCAATACCTGCTTCATGTCAGGTTTAGTCATAAATATGTCGAGGTTATCATTAGCAAACTCTGACAGTACTTCCCTGCACACCCCACACGGAGTGGTGAAGGTGTCGGCTTGATATGCAACGACAGCAATGCTGACGATCTTCTTATGTCCTTCACTCACACTTTTACATATTGCGGTCCTTTCTGCACACACAGTTGGAGAGTACGCCTTGCTTTCTACATTGCATCCATCATATATTTCCCCCGTTTCTGTTCTCAAGGCTGCGCCCACAGCGAACTTGGAGTATGGACAGTAGGAAAACTTTCTGGCTTCAACCGCTCGTATAATAAGTTGTTTTGTATCTTCATCTGTAAATAAATGCCCATTGCATGGACCGACCATTTATTAGACAGGTTATTTATTATTCAGTGATGTGCTGCTATCAGGGCCGGATTTAGAGGTGTGGGGCCCCCGGGGCATAAAGGAGTGGAGGCCCCCTGGCCAGTGGCGTAGCGTGGGTTTCTGCCGCCCGGGGCGGAAATCAAATCCGCCGCCCCCCTTATTTAGGCATATAACTCCAAAATTCCCGAAAATTTACAGGAATTATAAAGAACTTCTAGGCTGGAGTGGGATAACTAACATTTTGATATTGATATGGCCTAAAAAGAGCTAAAATAGCACCGCATGCGAAGTTTTCCATAACGTCAGATCCATAACAAAGATCATCCATAACTTTCTTACTATAACTTTTAAAGTTATTTTATTACGCTTGTGTTATAGAAAATATATTTACCTTAAATTTAAATCTCTTGAACTTTTTTTCTCTATATCACGGTTCAGGAGTTATTCAATAAAAATAGCCGAGGCAATTTAATTTTTTTAGTAATGCTTTTTTTCAAACACTGTAACTCAGTTATTATTTAAGTTACAGAGTTAATTTTGAAATCAAGTTATAGTGAATTAGTTTAAGATAAATTATGAGAAAATATTTTTTCGCTAACATCAACCGTTCAGGAGTTATATTAATAAAACTGATGAAGGTAAAAAAATAGACTTCTCGATATAAGTTGTTACGCAGTGGCGTATCAATAGCGAAATTTCGGTTTTTAACTAAAAAAAAATATACGTTATTAAGAAAAAGCCACAAAATTAAGTCTATCTTACCTTCCACATACCGAAATCTATCATTTAAAAAATTTCTCTATTTCACTCGTCTGTCTTTAAATACCTCTACATCCTAAACAATTTAATATAGAGGTAAAATTTTAATGCCAGTTTATAGAAAATTAACCGGCCATTGAATCATATGTACTAAAATTTGCCGTAAGTAGCTTAGATTAGAAGATATTCAACAACGATTCAAGAAAATTAAGAAATTTGTCATTGTTTGAGAAAAACATCACAATTGTAAATCGCTGTTTCTCAGTTATTTTTCAAAGTAGAGAGTAGTATTTATGCTCAGTAGACGAAGAATTTTATCTACTTTAATTCTCAGGAGAACACAATTTGTCTAGAATGCTTCCTTTAGGAGTTATTAATGAAAAACTGAAAAAAGTTCAATTTTTATTTTGTTTTTGGGACACCCTGTACTTAGCACAAGCGGAAAATTGGTGCAAACTTCAAGAAACCTTCTTTGCTTGTTAATGAAGAGATTAAAATAGTTTCCAGCTTTCCGACAATTATCTACGCTACAAAGCTAAATTTCCTGGGCTAAAAGACGGAAACTCGTTTCCCGAATGTCGCGGAGTAAAATTTATTTTTTGTGCTGATAATATGCATTAAAATCTAGGGAACAACCGTAAAAGTTTTTTGATAGACGCAATATTAACACCAAAAAATTGAAAAAACGCTATTTTTACCATTTTATCATGCGATTGTTCACGTGATTTTGAACCTTAATGCCGTGGGATATTACTGTGACGTCATTCTTGGTGCCAAGCCTTTAAAAAAAATATTTTTGAAACCTTAGATCTCGACAACCTTGCTAAAAGACAGCAACTTTTTTCCTAAAAGTAGCGAAGAAAATTTATTTTTTCGTATTGATAATATGAATTATAAAATCGAGCGAATTACCGCAAAACAAATACCTAGATAGAATACTAATCGTGCAGCACAGAGGTTCTCTTGTAGACGCTGTAGGTAATAATAATAAGTAATAATATAAATATTGTAAAGTAAGTAAGTAAGCGTAAAGTGAGGCTCTTACCAAGGAGATCAAAGTCTGTAATATTGTTATTGTCTCCCATGTTGATATGGAGATATTATCACAATCTGTGAGGATAGAAATATGTATGTGTGGCGTATACCCTGTTTACCACGTACGTGGTGAACCGTAAACCAAACACTAGATAATAATTAAATATAACTGCTGATTTAGTGTGAATTTAGAATACGTAGAGTAGGCGCGTACGTAAATCTGATTAGCAATATGCCTAATAATATATTCACAATCTCACTAACAAACATATATGTGTATGTACCTACCTATCAGTGGCGTGCAGTCTATTGAAGCATTTTAGTCATTGCTTGCCCATTCACAAATTATAATACTCGTTAAAAATTAACCAAAATCTAAAACAAACCCTAACTCTTAAATTTGAATGTTCCGCGCGTCCTAGCAGTGGAAATAATGTCTGGTGTTATCTTAATCTTGGCACTAGAGGCGCATCAAGCGCATTACCTCATAATTGACCAATCACAGGACACTGTAGGCACATAATCCTAGTGCCCAATGCATATATTGAAATCCCACATACGTAGGGTGTTTTTGACAGAATCTTTGCTAGAATAAATCGATCTCAAAAATGTTTTCTGTTCGCCAATTGCTTACGATTAGCTTTAAATACAAATAAATAAGCTGGAATAATTATATTTTAAGAGGAAAAAAGGTCTGGGCTTGTTTAAATTGAAAGTATATGTGGGTACTAAAATATTTTATTCTATTTCTCCGTTCCCAATTACTTTGCTCTAAAACAACTTTACCGTCGAATTTTGATGATATTTTTTTATTAAGTATATAAAAAATGAAATTCTCTATTAATTTTGACATTAATTTATACATTTCAAGATAAAACATCTCAAAAAATAGCAAAAGTTCCTTGCACGAAAATCCTACATATGTGGGATTTCAATATATGCGTGCCCAATGCGGGTGAGTCTGTTAGCACCGTTAGCGGCGTTAGCACAGCGAATACAGCGATTATTTAACGACAAAAAGATGGCGGTGATCTACGCAGGCTAGGCGTCGAAGTAGAATGTTTTCATTCAATAATAATTTAAGCTTTTGATTATCATTTTATAGCTGTTTTCGGACTGTCATTGTTTTCTAGTATCTAGTTGGTTATGTTTTTGGGTTTTAGTGTAATTTTCTGCATTAGATTTAGGTATTTATTTGTGACGACTACGTATGCATGCCTTTTTTAGTACTAACTTATATTTATTTTTGGACAACGCTTTCTCGTTAGGTATGCCAACTCTGTCACATGTATACCGACTATTCTACTGATTGATATTGAAATAATTAAATACCTAAAAACAGGGCCGGATTTAGGGGAGGGCAACCGGGGCTACTGCCCGGGGCCCACACAAAAGAGGGGCCCCCACAAAAAATTTCAAAAACCCAATAACTCACATTTGTTTCATTAAAACTGGAAAAAATTTCGCCTGCGGCGCTATTTTTCTCTTTGTACCATATCGATATATAAATTTTACTTGTCTAACTTGAGAAAACTTCGCCTGCGGCGCTATTTTAGCTCTTTTTAGGCCATGTCAATATCAAAATGATAGTTATCTCTCTCCAGCCTAGAAGTTCTTTATAATTCCTGTAAATTTTCGGGAATTTTGGATTTATATGCCTAAATAAGGGGGGCGGGGGATTTGATTTCCGCCCCGGGCGGCAGAAACCCACGCTACGCCACTGGCCAGGGGGCCTCCACTCCTTTGTTGCCCCGGGGCCCCCACACCTCTAAATTCGGCCCTGCCTACAAATGACAAGATATTCGAAATGTTGCAGTACAATTACTACAATCTACAATATAATATACAGGTACTTCAGATTTATCAGCAAACATACAAATAAACTCTAAAAATTTCATTATTCGAATACTCCCTAGTCTCGATGTCATTTACATTTATCCTTAGATTATTATAATTCTATGCATTTATCCTAGTGAAACGCGACAGTCGACAATACTATCAGGACTTCGACATATACCTAGCGTCCATCGCCGCCATCTTTTTGCCTTTAAATCACAGAACACATATACTCTCTGTTAATAATCGCTGTGATAAGTGATAACTGATAAGGATAACAGACTCGCCCGCCTAATGCATGCCCAATGCGTGCGAGTATTCTCACTACTACACTTACAGAAATTTACAAACACATTTAAATCAATGTATATGGGTAAGGCCGTATTTTTTTCCACATTTGACGCATAAAAAACGTGCTACCAGATTTCAGGAAACCCATTGCACCCAATGTTATAATTGTGATTTATTTTCATTCTTTGTCTATTTGGCGATATAATTTCAATAATTTATTTATTTAATAAAATGGAAGAGTAAAATTTAAATTATCTTAGCTTTTACATATCTAAATCTATCATTTAATAAATTTCTTTATTTCACTCGTCTCTCTTTGAACACCTGTGCATCCTAAACTATATGCGCTGTAGGTGTAAAGTTTTAATCTCAAGTTAGAGAAAATCAACCCAACATTAAATATGTTGAGTGAAATATTGCCATAAATACCTTAATTGAGGAGTTATTCAACATCAAAAGAGAAACATATGAATATTTCAATTTGTTGAGAAAATTAATATGTAATTGGCAGTGTCTGTATCATAATTATTTTTTGATGTACAAAAGAGTATTAATGCTCAAACGACGCAGAATATGACGGACTTTAATATATAAACAAACAATATTTTCCTAGAAGGCATGGTTTAGAAGTTATTAGTGAAAAACTGAAAAAAGTTCAAAAATGTTTCGGTTTTGGGTCATCCTGTACTTAGCACGAGCGCAAATTTGGTGCAAACTTCAAGAAACCTTCTTTGCATGTTAATGAAGAGATTAAAACAGTTTCCAGCTTTCCGAGAATAATTTACGCTATAAATCTCGTTTTACTGGGCTAATAAGGAAAAGCCGGATTTTTATGACAAAGTTATAAATGAATATTCACTATCCAGGAGCGGCGGATGGATTTCGAGTTTAAAACGTATCTGGTAGGTAAGAGCCACTTTAGTAGGGTTGCCAGACGTCCCGGTTTATCGGGACTGTCACCGGTTTTACGCCTCGTATCCCGGTGTTCCGAACAAACCTTTCGGGAGGCCTAAATGTCCCAGTTTTCGGAAATGTTTGTATATTCTTACGATTTTTATCATTTGGTATTTTTGACAGATTATGTATAAAGTAAGCAACTGCGTAGAAAACAAAGTTCCGCATTTTCATAAGAGTAGGCCCTGACATATATTTTTTTTAAATAATAACTGTAAGAATAGACCAACATTTCCGAAAACCGGACATTTAGGCGTCCCGAAAGGTCGAAGAGTGGGAGGAGGCAGTCTCTTGTTTTTCACCCCCCCCTCGACGAAAAATAATTTGAATGCATTTTTAACTGGATATTTTTTTTAAGTAGTAAAAAGTAAAAAATGCATCAAAAAATTTTATCATCGACGGGGGGGGGGGGGGGGGCGGGTTGACCCGGTTTGACTTGCGAGAAATCTGGCACCCCTACACGTAAAAAATGTTTAAAGTAAATATATTATACGCACGTTGAATATTCGCTTGGGCATTGTTTTGTTTTGTTAACATGAAGATACACATACTGTCAAAGCACATACACATACTGTCAAAAAATTGGTTGCATATCAGTAGACAGTGGCGGATCCAGGATTTCATTTTGGGGGGGGGGCTGAATTAGTATTGCCGTATAAAAAGTTATAGCAGTTTTTTTTTTGGTCGTCGGCTAAAATCTGTTGACCTTGACGACTAAAAATCTGTCGGGCGGGGGGGGGTGTGAATTGATAATTTCTGTGCAAATTTTGGTTTCTTCGAGAATGATTGATTCGTGCCTAATAGTACTCAACGTTTTGGGGGGGGCTAAGGGGCTGAAACCCCTAGATTTGTTGTATATATACTACTGTCACTCATGGTTTTGGGTTACCCCCTAAATCCGCTAGTGTCAGTAGATATTCAGATTAGATTCTTCAGTGCTTGCCTGTGTTAGAATCTCACTGCACGTCACTGCTACCTATATAATTATAATCTTTATCAGTTGGTTACTACTACGAAATATTACAAAATGAATAGTTATGTCGTTTACATACCAGTGGCGTATATAGGATTTCATTTCGGGGGGAGGGGGGGCGATCTAATATTTCAAAAATATAATAGCGCCGCAGGCAAAAAAAATCGTGAATGTTGGTGTTGGTATTAATATTGTGTGCAGAAAATAAGAAGAATAGCGCTGCAGGCGTAATTTTTTAAATAATGGGTAAAATGATGAACTTCAGTAACTTTCATGTTTTGAAATAACGTTTTTTAAAGATTTGTTCAACATTTCGGGGGGGGGGGCTCCCCCCCTTTCCCCCCTATATACGCCACTGTTACATACATATTGTTATCTTCTGAGTACTTAGCAAAAATTATGTAAACAGTTGGGGCATCAAAATAAAACACTCTAATAGATAATTTCCAACTTATATTTTCGTAATTCAATATACCTAGTGTAAACAGGCGGGGCATCATAATAAAACACTTATAGATAACTAGCTGAGTTACCCGTACTTCGTAACGGGAAATTTGAAAGGAGAAGTAAATCGACAGTATGACACACACATTAACCCCTACAATTTTCTAGAACGTTTTACAAATCTCGGCATGTTTCCAGAGCCTCCAGTTGTTGAATAATTCCCCATCTCAGGTATTTGCGGTAATATTTTACTGGACATACATATTTAATTGTGGGTCAATTTTCTCTAACTTCTGATTAAAATTTTATACCTAAAGCACATAGTTTTTGATGCACAGGTGTTTAAAGAGAGACGAGTGAAATTTATTAAGGTGCTAGCATAGCCCATCTTCGTATTTTTGGTATTTTTCGGAGGTATACTGCGCCGTACTCCTAAAAGTTAGATCTTATAAAAATGTATATAGGTATACAGTGATGGGACAGGTACATTTATTAGTTTATATGGAATATTTAGGGAATTTAATATTCTTTTTCACTAATTCTGGATAAAACATGTTTACTATATCGCCGCTCGTTTTTTACTTTGACTTAAGCGCCACTTAGGTATAAAATGAGTTATATACAGGGTGTTTGATAAATGGATGTATATATTTTCAGGGATGATAGTAGAGGTCATTTGGGATCTTTTGAGCCAAACTTAGCTTAGTCCAAAGTCGCTTGGTTCTCGAGTTATTCGAGATTTTAACTTTTTATCGAAAAACCCCGAATTACTCAAGATTACCCCAATAGTTTCGTAAGTATAGGTACCTACTCAGTTCTGTAATTATTTTATGTTTCTTGAATATGTGTTTGATCTATTAAACTCATTAGTTTCAATCTAAAGAAACAATAATGATAAAAAAAATATCGGATTAAAGTTTCGATAAATAGTTAGTCCAAAAACGAATCACGACTTTAGACGAGATTTTCGTTAAGAAGAAAATTGCTTTAAGATTCAGAAATTTGAAAAAAACTTCTCTGATTTATGCTCTTTCAAATGATGTATAAAACATAATAATAAAACATTGGTTTTATAAAGATATGATACAATAACTTCAAGAGATCACTACAAATTTAAGCAAATCTCCATACAAGTTCGAAAACATAAAACCGAAAGAAATGTATTGTTCACTATGCAACCTGTTCCTATGGTAAATATGTATGGAGATTTGCTTAAATTTGTAGTGATCTCTTGAAGTTATTGTATCATATCTTTATGAAACTAATGTTTTATTATTATGTTTTGTACATCATTTGAAAGAGCATAAATCAGAGAAGTTTTTTCCAAATTTCTGAATCTTAGGGCAATTTTCTTCTTAAGGAAAATCGCATCTAAAGTCGTGACTCGTTTTTGAAATAACTATTTATCAAAACTTTAATCCGATAATTTTTATCATGATTGTTTATTTGGATTGAAACTAATGAGTATAATAGATCAAACACATATTAAAGAAACAAAAAATATTTACAGAACTGAGTAGGTACCTAAACTTACGAAACTATTGGGGTAAATCTTGAGTAATTTGGGGTTTTTAGATAAAAAGTTAAAATCTCGAATAACTCGAGAACCAAGCGACTTTGGACTAAGCTAAGTTTGGCTCAAAAGATCCCAAATGACCTCAGATCGTACTATCACCCCTGAAAATATATACATCCATCTATCAAACACCCTGTATATCGTTGGAATCGTCTCGGCGAGCTTTATCGAATGGTCCAAGTTCAAGGTCAATCAGACAACTTTTTTGGTCGTTTAGTCAAATAAAAAAACAACTTTTATCTTTCAAAAAATAGGTAAAGCGACGAAAATGACAACTTATAAATCGCGAATGGCGCTTTGTTTTGCTAAATTTTCACAATTCATGAATGTTTGGTTTATAAGAAAAACAAACTTAACACATAAAACAATGCGAGTGGCGCTTTAGCTTTTTTGACTTATCAAAATTATTTAGACAGATGCACTTTAGTCAAATCGTATAATATTAAATCTAAACATGTCATACGTTTAGTCACATTTACATGATACTAAATAATGTTAAATTGTCGTTTGGACTTTTTGAATTTTGGATATTAGTCGTTTCATGTCTTTTAAGTCATTTCTACTAAATACTGAATTAAATAAAAATTGCCATTAGTCACAGTAGATTGTTACTTTTTAATTTCATGTAATGCGTTAATCATTCTTAGTAATTGTTTATAATTGAATTTGCACTTAAGTATTTTTGCGGTTATAACAATAGCTGATATTTGGTACATCTGTCGTCGTTTAAGACAAAATGTTTGAAACAGAATTATAAGGTTTGAAAATATTACTATCGGTCGTTCAACTAACAAATTCATTGTCAATACACGTGTTGCTTTTGTGTGCGATGGGCGCGAACGTATATACCTATTTAGAATATATTATTTAAGAAATATTTATAAAGAATATATTTAGAAAACTTTTACTTTCCTTCTTTTTTGAAACAGATATGAAGATGAATACCTAGAGTTCCAAGACATTGATCTTCAGTTTTTATTACTCACAAAATTCTTTATAAAATACAAGAGTTTGTGTGTTAGCCATTTTAACTTGGAAGTGTTTGGAAAACATGGTTGCATTAATCACTTTGAATTATAACGATTTTATTTTTAGTGCTAATTTAGACATTCTGCTTGATACAGTTTGTCATAAAAAGTTCTATTAGCCATTTTGAATTATTAGAAAAAATATATAAATGACGTGTTAGTCATTTTGATATTTTTGAGAAAGAGTACAAATGGCGTGTTAGTCATTTTGAATTATTAGAAAATATTTATAAATGACGTGTAAGTCATTTTGTTTTTTTGGAGGAAGATTACAAATGGCATGTTAGTCATTTTGAATTTTCATGATTTTAAGGAAAGTGGCCATTTACTTGTTTTGAATTAATAAATTTCGAATTATACTAAATATCAGGTTAGGCATTAAGGCATTAAGCGCCATCTAACTCACACAAAAGAGACTATATTTATTAACATTATATACTAAAAAATAGAAAAAAAAAACATGAACAAAACCCCCATACAACTTATTTAAATAGGTTCATAAATAAAAAAGTTATCAGGGTTTTTTTGTTTTTTTTTAAACTTTCAATCGCTCTCCTGAAAAGTTGACCTTGTGTCGCTTAAGTCAAAGTAAAAAGCGAGCGGCGATATATTCCTAAAGGTCATTCAACTGTAGTCAGTGCAACTTAGGCCCCTGGTGGACTGGCTCTAAATTTTCAGGTTCCCATAAAATCGACTATAATAGACCCGGGGCCCCCACAGACACCTCTTGAGATTTTATACAAATAGTTATAAATAGCGCCTAAGGTAATTTTATTTATGAATCAAGTGCAATTTAATGGTATTTAACATTAATTTTTGAAATTTTGTGGTATACAATATATGGCCAACAACGTTGTGGGATCAAAGTGATTTTGTGATTGCATGCGGAAATTTATGAGCCTATTCAAATTCCTTGCTGTGTTGCCTGATTAAAATGGTGGCTGCATACATATATTTCAAATCCACGATCGTTTGTCATAAATAGCGCCGCAGGCAATTTTTTTAAAACTTACTCTAATTCAAGAATATTCTTCCATGAGGATTTTATAAATAAATAAGAACTTTATTACATGAAAATTACACGTGCAATGGTCGGATTTATTACCAATCAACCTAATTTTTGACCTAAGTTTTATTGAAGTAACCCTCAATTTTTCCCAACATTTTTATAATCTAGTGAAATAAAAATACAAATTAATAAATATGCACTCAGTAATAATGAGACAGAAAATTCATATTGGATTAATATCACGGGTATATAGGACACTTTTTGTACTTGTCCCATAACTGTTTCTAGATGTTTATTTACTCGTCATAGTCATGGGACACCCGTCCCATCACTATATATCCATAGTTTTACAATCACAGTGATGGGACATCTATAATGGCCCATATATAATATACAAATGTATTAAATAATTAAAATTGAAACACTCCGCCCATCCTTATGTACTCATATGACACTTAAAATAGTAATATCTATGTTTACAATTAAAATTAGGATATGTTTCTTAATAAAAAGGTAAGATGATAACTAACCTCGAATCACAGTATTTAACGGCCGGTTCTACGGATTTTAAGTGTTTTATTATTCGTAAAGGTTGGAACTCCTGAGGGAAAGTAGATTTGCCAGTGTATCAGTTTTCAAAAGCTTATTATTCACATTTTAATCTCTTTTGTCCCATCACTGTCACTGTCCCATATCATTGTTATCCATGTCCATGTGTTACCCTACCTACTGTTATTTTCTCATAAAGGTTAGTTTTTCAATAAACTGCCATATTTTGTTTGTTATAAAATTTCATTTATACAGATTTTTTGCCTTTTTATACAGATTTTGGCTTATTATAATTGTTATGTTTTGTATTAGTTTTAGATTTTTCAAATTTCACGCCTTTTTTGGTGTGGCGCTAGCAGTAGGTGACAACTAGCGCCATCTAGGTGACCAGGCCACAATCATATTGATAGGGTATATATATAGCTGCAAAGCATGTACTTTTTCTCTTTCAACACTGTTTCTGCTACAGAATACAACGACTATATTCACTCGAAATCTGTGTATTTTTTCGACCATTTTGTTGGTCCTTCGAGCCGGATCGATATTTAAAATAGTTTACCAGTGTTTTTTACAATTTTACTCAACAATTGGAGTCTGCAAGCATACATCAGATGCCACAAAACAGGTTTTTATACAATTTTCACATCCTTTCCTTGCATTTTCAGTTTCTTTACCACATTCATTCAGAATAACTGTGAATTTGTCATAATTTCTTCCATTTTGTGTGCATACTTAACAATTCCGCGTGTTGGATTTGTTTGACCTTGAAAACTGTGTTTTATTGTTACCATTCATTGTACAACCACGTGACCACGTTTTTTTGTTGATATAGCAGTTAAAACATTATTTTTTTGCCTTTATTTATCCAAAAGTGATCAAACCACGTGGGCATTTATTGTTTGGATAATTAAAACTACAATTTTTATATCAAAAGTGTGAACCACGTGTGAATATTATATAGGTCGCGTGTTTTTTGAGGTGTTTTTCACGAAGTGTTTTTTAAGGTTAGATAGTAAGAAATTAGATACACAGATTGAATATACATTAGCAGTTACAACAATCATATAGTGAGGGGTATATTAGACATAGAAAGAGCCTATATATCCATAGCACCTGTTTTCATTGCGGCCTGCAAGGTTAGTGGCATTTTCAAAAGTACATAGCATTGTATATTGTCCAGGCAAACATGTCTGCAGACAGATTGAAGGCACTAGTCTTAAAGCGGGGCAATGCAAAAGGGCAATTAACTAGGATTAGGGATTTCTTAAAGTCCAGCAGTGACAAATGCGAGATAGAAGTTAGAATGAAACGGATCGAGGAGCTCTTCGATAAGTTTGACGAAGTACAGTCGGAAATCGAAGGCCTCGATAGTAGTGAAGAAGAACAAAGAGGTCAGTTTGAGGAGTTATACTTCAATACATTAGGAAAAGCAAAATCCATAATATCCCAAACACCCAACATTGTTTCTGAGGTAAAGCTCAGCCCTTTACAAGTTCCCAGCTTCTCTGGAACATACGAAGATTGGTTACATTTCAGAGATACCTTCATGTCCCTAGTAGATACAAATTCATCGTTAAGTGACCTACAGAAATTTCACTATTTGCTAAGCAGCCTGAAAGGACAGGCACTGCAATTAGTTTCATCCCTTGAAATCACCGCAGCCAACTATAGTGTAGCATGGGAGATCTTAACAGGAAGATATCATAACAAGCGCATCATAACGGATAAACATATCCGCTGTTTGTATAATTTGCCATCAATGAAAGGTGAGGACCACATGGCCTTACGCAAACTCATAGATGATACACAGTTGCATCTGAGAGCCCTAAACACAATGGGGTTACCAACAAGTCAGTGGGATGCTCTGCTAATTCATTTAGTGTCAGGAAAGTTAGATCCCACCACACGTCATCATTGGGAATCGTTTTCATTAGAAGGAGAACTCCCCACATATAGTGAGCTCATGAAATGCCTAGCAGAACGGGCACGAGTCATTGAATCTGGGCACATAAGTAGAATTAACAGTAGGAATAATATAGGAATTAATAGAACTGCAAACAAGGTCACACTTCACACAACCTACGCAGAACAAGGTTGCCCTAACTGCAAGGGAAGCCACAAGATATTTGCTTGCCCGCAATACACAGCCCAGGCAATTGAACAGAGGCATGAAACTGCCAAAAGATTGAAACTTTGTTTTAATTGTCTGGGAACCAGCCACGCAATAAAAAACTGTGCATCAAAGTCGGTGTGCAAGGTGTGTGGTCAAAGACACAATACACTGTTACATAAAACAAAGAACAATGCACAAGATTCAGAAGTAGTAACGATTCTCTCCTCACTTGGAGGAAATGAAGCCCTACTGTCAACTGTGGTAGTAGGAGTTATAGGAGGCGACGGAGTTGTACATCAAGTACGTGCATTACTCGACTGTGGTGCACAATCAAACTTCGTTACAACCGCATTGTGTGAAAGACTCGGATTACCTCAGCATAGATTGTCTATACCCGTCTCAGGGATACACAAACAAGTAACCAAAGTGAACGCCGGGGTAGATCTAACCATATTGTCCCAACACACAGAATATAGAAAACACATAAGTTGTCTAGTGTTGCATGAGATAACCGGTAAATTACCTCAGAGTGACCTAAACAAAACCCACTTCAAGATACCGAAGGGTATACAATTGGCAGACCCAGAATTCCACCGTAGAGCTCCCGTTGACATGCTGCTGGGTGCTGCGGTCTTTTGGGAAGTGCTGCAAACAGACCACATTGATACACAGCAGAGCAGACCCATTCTACATCATACACTACTCGGATGGGTAGTAGCAGGCCAACTCCCACCGGACAGAAGCGCACCGAATCAAGCAACATTGTGTCACTTATCACTCAATCAAACACATGACAGCATTGAGAGGCCCTGGAGAGTCGAAGAGTTGCCATCAACTCCGATCAGACCAAGGGAGGAAGCGGAGTGCGAAAATCATTTCACATCCACGCACTCAAGAGATGATGATGGACACGTAGAGGATGTGTCGTTGTCAAAGGAGAATCAGCAAGAGTCCAAGATCCTAGGCCTGTACCGGAACAGTAGAGAGGACTCCTTCACATACAAGGTGGAAGCAACAGACGACAAGAAAGTATATAACAAGAGAAGCGTCCTGTCAGACATATCAAAAACATTTGACCCGTTGGGCCTACTCGGACAAGTCATCCTGAAATCCAAGTTAATCACGCAAGACTTATGGCAACACCAGATATCATGGGACGAGCCACTTCCTGATGACTTGAAGGAACGGCGGAAAATCTACAAAGAAGACTTAGCTTCGGTCAACTCGTTTCATATACAGAGGGTGATCGCAGGTAAGGATGCAACACATGTGAATAAAGTAAGAAAATCTCTACGCATGGAAGGTACGGAAGCTGTATTATGGACAGACTCAACTATACTTCTGCACTTGTTAACTGGCCAATCGACTCGCTGCAGCACGTTTGTAGCCAACAGGACATCGGAGATCCAAACCGACGGCAAAGATTGCGTTTGGAAACATGTAGTGTCCCACGATAACCCTGCAGACATCATATCGAGAAGTGCAACTGCGGAAGAGCTTAAGAACTCCAGCCTCTGGTGGCATGGCCCCAGCTGGCTACTGCAAGATGAGGCATCATGGCCTAATTCTCAACCCCAAGAACTTGCTGAGGTGCCAGAAGCAAGGATGCAAGTAGCATTAGTCCAAACTAGTGAAATTCCAACAGAACAAAAGCATCCCATTTTGCTGCCTGCTCATCACAAGCTGACAGAATTAGTAGTAAGAAACCATCATTATTCAAATCTTCATTTAGGCGTTCAAACCTTACTGTCAACGATTAGGTTAAAATACTGGCCAATTTTAGGGAAAAACTTAGTTAAGAAGGTATTACGAACATGCATCTTATGTTTTAGGAGTAAACCTCATGCCTCGTATCAAATCATGGCAGATTTACCTAGGGATAGGGTCACTGCATATAGACCGTTCTCTATATGTGGTATTGATTACATGGGGCCTGTATTAGTTAAGTCTAGTTTTAGTAAAAATGCTTGTTCAATGAAGGCATACGTTTGCTTGTTCATTTGTTTCGTAACCAAGGCTGTGCACCTTGAGCTAGTGCTTTCATTGTCTGCAGAAGCGTTTCTAAACATGTTCAAAAGGTTTATTTCTCGAAGAGGCAGACCTCAGAAGGTATACCCAGTTAATGCCACGAACTTTGTCAGCGCTAAGAATGAAATACAGGAGATCTACAGGTTTCTTAAGGCTTCACACAACGAAATTTATAATAGTTTAAAAAAGGTCTTACAGTCACGCGCGTTGGATTGTTATAGTATGTACACAGTACTCGTGCAAATTGAAGCATGTACCAATTCCCGCCCACTCACACCCTCATCTTCCGATCCCATCGATCCAAATCCTTTATGTCCCAGTCACTTCCTGATTGGTGAAAACCTGTTGGCGTCGCCAGAACGCAGCGTACTGAGCTACCCTACCAACCGGCTCAATCACTATCAAAGGCTCCAGCGGATGACACAGTCCTTCTGGGATAGACGGCATGCAGAATACCTTGGGGAGCTACAACGTAGAAACAAGTGGCAGCAGGGGTCAGAGAGACAGCCAAAGCAAGGAGATATGGTTCTCATCAAGGAGGACAATCTACCGACTATGCGTTGGAAGCTGGGCCGTGTGAAGGCCACTCATCCCGGACACGACGGTATCACCAGAGTTGTCACATTGAAGACCACGCAGGGCGATATCAAGCGAAGCATCACAAAACTTTGCTTGCTTCCATTGGAAGAAGACAAGACTCCCACACAGACACAATTATGATTATTTTTATTTGGAAGAAGACGAGTCTCATACACAAAACACAATTAGGATTATTTTTGTTTGGAAGAAGACGAGCCCCATACACAAGGACAATTCTTCGAATCTAAAGTACATCAATTCCTAAATCAACAAGTGATTCAACCTCAGCGGATCATCATTATGAAGAAAATCAAATGTACATTATTTTGTTTAGCGTTAAGTTGAAATACTTTCAATTCATTTTATACAGTCCACTAATTTTTGTTTTGTTACTCAGTATTGAAAAACATAATTTTTAATATAAAAAAAATTGTTTTTGTGGCCCGGTATGTTATGTTTTGTATTAGTTTTAGATTTTTCAAATTTCACGCCTTTTTTGGTGTGGCGCTAGCAGTAGGTGACAACTAGCGCCATCTAGGTGACCAGGCCACAATCATATTGATAGGGTATATATATAGCTGCAAAGCATGTACTTTTTCTCTTTCAACACTGTTTCTGCTACAGAATACAACGACTATATTCACTCGAAATCTGTGTATTTTTTCGACCAATAATCTCATACAGATTTAAACCTACAGATTATTAGACATTGAAATACAGATTTTTATTTTAAAAGTGTGGCAACACTGGTCAAATGTCAGTTGGAATCATGGATTTAGTAATACTAGTAAACTGGATTCTGCTCTTGGCCGACTATTGCGGTTCTAGGGAAAATGGCCAGTTGGGCAAAAGAAGCAAAATGGAAGATTTTCCATACTAAACGAGCTATAGGAAACTGCGGTTTTCACATGGATTTTTGGTTTTCACTGTTTATATTTTAACTGAAAATGAATTATAGACATCATATTGACATAACTATAGGACCAAGGGATGTAAACGGCACACGATGGAAGTAAATTAAATTACATTTATTTTATTGTCTTTGATTACAACATAAATTAAACATTGCACAAACATTCATAAATACATACACATTTGCTTTAAATGACAAAAAATATGAAAAAATAAATTCTTACATAATAAATGATATAATATATATAAAACGTCTTCACATCCGTGATATTCAATATCATAATTAGTGCGATCTGATAGGAAACTACTAAAAACACATTTTCCTCATTTTTTTTTTCTTAAACGATGCATAAGGTTTAATTCTTGAAGGGAAATCTGAAAAAAAGAATAAGAAAAATAAATAAAAGTAATTTAATTTACTTCCATCGTGTGCCGTTTCCTGTGTTATAAAATTGCTCATAAATTCTGATTAATGGACTATTTACATGCCTTGGTCCTATAATTATGTCAATATGATGTCTATAATTCATTTTCAGTTCTGCGGTGGTCGGTACCCAAGAAACCATTTCGGTCGCAATTTGGTCGCCGTTCGCACACGTTCGCACACTACTGTGTGCACACTAATCGGAAATTCGGTCGCTGTTCGCACACAGTTCCGAAACCGCAACCAAAAGTGGGGAACATTTTTGAATAAATCTGGTCGCATTCGGTCACATTTTGGTTACAAATGCGACCAAATCCGGTCGCATTTGGACGCATTTGTAACCAAAATGTGACCACTTGAATGACCCGCCGGTGCTGGCGCGTAGGTATTTGCGGTTTCCCGCAAAAATAAATATATATATTTATAATTTTAACATGGATGCGCAACAAAATTCTTAACACCTAAATACTTTACAGCTATGATATAATATTAATGAAAATAAAAACGGACGGGTATAGCTAAATAATATCCGAATTTCATTGCGAAACAAAATTTATCGTGTAATTTAGTGAAGTAGGTGGCTTATTTTTAACGCGCCTTTTTAATTATTAATTTTAACAACAAATAATAAATTAATGTGATAGTCATATTTATTTATATTAAATTCTATACAACTTCCAATAAGTCCATTGTTTCGCAGAAACCTTAATTTTGACCTATTACGCTATAATCCAAACAAATTCCATCCTGTAAAACGATTAAACATGCATTTTAATGAACATAATTATCAAAATTTCGTAGGATATGGAGTAGTCGCAAATGTGACCACTTATGACCACTTGTAACCAGTTGTGACCGCTTTGTGACCGAATGTAACCAAAAGCGGTCACAATGATTTTCATTAGCTAGCCGCCATAGTTCTTGATCTACTATTCTCAAACAGTTTCCGCTCCTCATGTCAGAACGTCTTCAGTCTTTGTATAAAATGCCGTATACGCTCGTCGCAACAAAGGAAAATTCAGCAGTTGTGATTTCTGCTGTTCCTAGTGGTTGGGTGAAGGAGGGTCTTTTGATTGGCCAAAATTTATACGGAAAACTATATTGGAAGATGCCAGGAGAAACGAGGACAGTGTGCCTGAAAGTGGTTGGAAGCGCATAAAATGCTGAATAAAAGTTATAGATATTCCAACATATGAAAAAGCCATGGATTCTATTCGCTTCAACACTACAAACACGACTGAACAAGAAACAGATTGAGAACTACTTATAGCGTGGACTAATATATTTCCAACAATTTGAACCAAATTTGTTCGGACACATTCACCACACAGTGTATACACTCTGTGACCAAATCTGGTCGCAAAGCGTACACAATGTGTGCGCTTTGTGACCAAGTTCTGTTCGGACACATTCACCACACAGTGTGTACACTCTGGGACCAAATCTGGTCGCAAAGCATAGACAATGTGTGCGCTTTGTGACCGAGTTCTGTTCGGACACATTCACCACACAGTGTGTACACTCTGCGACCAAATCTGGTCGCAAAGCGTACACAATGTGTGTGTTTTGTGACCGGGTTTTTGTGTGCACACAGTGTCGACACGGCAACCACATGTGACCACTTGTGACCGATTTGCAAATTTCGCGACCGAATTTGGTTTCTTGGGATAGCCTGGTTGGTAACGCGCTCGACTGTTAATCATAGATTAGATCAAAGATTATATATACTTAAGATTGCTAACTTCACAGTACTATTTGATACAAATACGGTACACCATGGTTGTATATCTATATGAACTTACTACATTTGCTTATATCTATAGCTTGTTTTGTCACGGTGTGAGAGGGACAGACATATACGCAAGAAAGAGAGAGCGCTATACCGTGCTTCCCCCCCCCCCCGCCGTACGATTGCGTACGGACGGGCTCACCCCTTACCTCCCCTCCCCTAAACGGTTTATGAATCGTAAAATATTGAAATTTTCTCAACATATTCGCAATGTTTTCTTTTTCACATTGCAAATCAATTGAGAAAATTTCCAAGACTTTGTAAGAGGTAGATTTAGCAAATTAAAACAAATTATATGTTTTTAAAATTGATTTAATAAAATAGAACAATGAATATGTACAATAATTTTGTATGGGATCCGGACAAACGGCCGACAAGACATACGGCCGACAGGACGAATGGCCGACACGGACAAATAGCCGACATGACCAATGGCCGACTGGTACAAATGGCCGAAAGACGAAAGGCCGAAATCCAAACGGCCGACATGGACATATGGCCGACAAGTACAATTGGCCGACATCCAATAGGCCGACACGGACAACTGGCCGACAAGGATGAATGGCCGACAGGACGAATGGCCGTACGTACTATAATGTAGCCAGTCGAAACTATTGACGGAACGCCTCCTTGCGCATCACATGATGGAATCCGGAGTACGGAGGAGTGCTGCATCCACAAACAATACACTTTTTTGCAATCCACACAATATTTAATGAATTAAATTATATAAAAACGGCAAAAATGCACCAAACTGCAGTGACGGTTTGTTTAAAATATCCATAGAAAAATGAGGAAATGTCATTATTTTGACAACTCCAATAGCCATAGATGAACTGAAGAGAGATTCTAAAGTATTTCTATCTCTTTTTTGTTGGTGAAAAAATATTTTTTCTGTCCCTTTCTAACCCTGCCAGGTCATGGAACGAAATATGGGAAGTTTCGGTGTACGAAGTTGAAGCCACCTGGATTAGATATAGCTGTTAATCCAGTGGGCGCGGTTTCGATCCCCGATACCGACTTACTCCACTTCCCAACACAAGCTTTCTGTGAAGTGTGCAAAGATGTATTTGGGTTTGTTTCGATAAACCCAGATTCATTTAATAAAAAAAAAGTACATTATCCACGGACGACCAAAAAAAAAAAAGGTCAACAAAAAAAAATATCTGGCATTTTTCTAGTATTTTTTCGACCCCACCTAGTATATTCTGGACAAAAAAATCTAGTAGTTTTGCAAATTTTGAAACGGCAACACTGCACTGCACTTGACACATACTCAAAGCAGTCAAAGCACATACTCGTAGATGATTTCGGAACCAATTCGGAACTAAATTGGACCGGGCAGCCATCGGGCAGCGCGATCCCTACCGAAGTGTATTGTTTTAAATGTATTGAAATTAAAACCAAAAATATAAACTGTCAATTCTGTGTTGGATAACATAAAATACCAAAAGAAGATTTTAGACGAGATCGAATAGTGTCGAGTTAAGGTAGCCGGCGGGTGTTTACTGTTTGCTTGTGATCTCGTGGAATTCGGGGTTCGTTATTAGAATGATGCCCGTGCAGTCAGACAGAGAAATGTACTTATTGATTGTACTGACGGTACTGAGCTTTCTAAGTGCCTCTTTACCTTTCATATTAAAATCAGTAAGTAGCAATTTGTTTTAAAGTTTCAGTTGGGTCATAGATCCCATTTTTGCGGACATTTCCATAATGTTTATTAAGGAGACAGAATTGTAGACCCAAAATTAATATTGGAAAGATGAATTATTTGACTCAAATTCAAGTCAATAAGCAATGGGTTGCTGCATTGTTTTCTTTCACTTCGTGAAATTCAGTGGCATACCGAGGGTAGAGCCCTGGAGTAGGGTTGCCAGATTTCTTGGAAGTCAAACCAGGACGACCGAAAAATTTCATGAGCGGGGGAGGGTGTACCAACGCAAGATTTTCATTTTTTTAGGTATAGGCACAAACTTTGTGTGCCCCCCTCCCCCCATAGAAATTTATTCCTTATAAAAAACGCAACAAGTTAGCGCCGCAGGCGAAATTTTTTAGACAAATGGAGACTGGTTGTCTGTTTATAACAGGCAAATCAAATTCGTAACATTATTTTATGTTGTTATTGTTATTTTACATTGTATATAAATTGTCAAAATTACCACAAATGGTTGTAATCCTAAAAATATACCAACTATTCCGAAAACCGGGACATTTAGGCGTCCCGAGAGGTTTGTTCGGGACACCAGGCACAAAACCGGTAACAGTCCCGGTAAACCGGGACGTCTGGCAACCCTACCCTGGAGCAAACTATTGAATTGGTACCCCCGCTATTGAAAATGCACCATAATAAAAAAAAAACTAAATAATCACAAATGGAAATTTATTGAAAATGTAAAAATAAAAAAAATGAAATTTAAATACTTGTTATTTTTCTTATAAAAATGGGCAAGAGATGGTGCCGCAGGCCGCAGACAAAGTTTTTTAGAAAATCAGATGAAATGATGAACCAGATCTCCTCTATTCTCAATTTTTTTGTATAAAATAATTATAATTCAATGGGTTTTTATAATATTAAATTATATATAAAAGGAAATTAATAGTAGGTATATGGTGAGTGAAAATAACTTCCCAGGAATCGTGTCAGTTATTATGCAATTAATATAAAACGTTAACCTCATTTTGTTGCCCCTCTCAGACTCTGCGCCCGGAATGGCCGCCTATTCCTCAGTACACTCTTGGTGAGATTCACCCGCCTATGGTGGGATGTAAATATGCATTTTAAAGAAAACGATAATTTTGTGATTTATTTACTTCTCACTTGTGTATTATATTAAACATAGTCATTTACAAAATAATATGTAAATAGTAAGTTGTCATCCTTCCACAATTTTCTTCAAAACTTTGACCAGAAGTGATGACCCCTAAAATTACGGCAAATAAGTAAATTAAAAGAAACTTATTCAAATGTTAGATGAAGAACCAAATAATATAGGGGCGCCATTTTTGGAAAGTTAATTTTTAAGAAGCAGTCTAATGTACCTTAAGTAGTTCTGTGGAAGCTATTCCACTACATAGTATTATTGTGTCTCTTGTTCTAGATGTTGACGTGCTTTTATGATGCCAATATTGAAGAAAAGAATATTTACAGTAAAATACTCGAGCTGAAAGCGGAACAACGTAAAATCTCTATGCAAGATGATTTTGCTGCCCATGCTAAACTGCAAAGAAAAATCAATAAACTGGAAGATACTTTGAAAGATCTGTCCCAAATGAAATTGGGAAATAAATTAAAATACAAATTGATTATTACATACAGTGTACAGACTGTACTAGGACTAGCAATGTTCTTCATTGCACTATGGTACAGACACACACCTATATGTGTATTGGAACAAAACCTGTTTCCATTCCAGAGAGCCTTTAGTTATCCAATCAATGTCCCTAATGCCATTTCCCCTCATGCTTGGGTCATTCTCTCTAGGGTTTCATTTTCATTGCTTATCAAACCTCAATAATACTTAGCATCCACACAGACTCTATCACCGATATATCACATCATATATATTATGTAATACCATATGTTCCTTCTCTACTTGTACGCCCAGGTACTAACGCTTAAATAGTACTTTCCCATGTAAAACACTATACTAAGTATAGGGTGTTTTTTTGAATAGGCAGTTTTAAAATGAAATTAAACATATTAAAATCATGGTAATGTCCAGGGAAAGTTTACCATTTATGTTTCAATATGATTTAGGGTATATATGCGCGGGTGTTCCTTTCTAGGAGCCATCACTGAGACGCCGTCAAATCCACAAAAACTCACTGTTTAGTGTAGAATCATTGTCCCATATTTCTTCAAAGATGCTGGCGGTCGGAAAGTTACAGTCAATGGAGAGCACTTAGGTCCATGGTTAAAGACTTTTTTGTTCCCTAATTAAATGGCATTAATGTGCAACAACTTTGGTTTCAAGAAGACGGCCAACATGCCACACATCCAGCGACAAAATCAGGTTATTGCGGGAAATATTTGATCGGCGCATAATTTCATATAATGGTTCGCTTAATTGGCCTACACGATTGTGTGATCTCACCCCTATGGATTATTTTCTGTGGGGATATGTGAAGTCTACTAGGGAGTCTACACAGATAAACCTGAGACATAGGATCACTTGGTAGCCAACATTTGTCGAGTTATTAGCGATATACGGCCTCAGCTGCTCGAGAAAGTCGTCGAAAATTGGAGTTCGAGATTATGCTTTCTTTGAGCCAACCGCGGTGCACATATGCCTGAAATCATATTTAAGCATTAATGATATAAAACAAGGGTGGCCAACCTTTTCAGCAGCCGGGCCAGATTCTAAAAACGAGATTGCCTACCGGGCCGCACAACCAATTTTACAAAACAAAATCTATATAGGCTTGTTTCGTAAGGGGGGGGGGGAGGGCAACAAAAAATTAAAATTATTATAGCCTAAAAAAGTGAAATAGCGCCGCAGGCGTTTTTTTTTTTTTGTGAAACTGGGTGAAGAAGGCTCAACAATATGTAAAGAAAACGTTTTCTAATTGAAAGGATTTTTCCAAATTTTTTTCAATCAATGCAGGCGAAATTTTTAAGGGAGAAGTGGGTGACGTGATGAATTTGATTGTCTTTTGTTTAATTTGAAACTATTTTTTTTATTTTCTCACTGCTCCGCGGGCCGCATTCAGATACCCGGCATGCGGCCCGCGGGTTGGCCACCCTAGACATAAAATAATATTTTAAATAAAGCTATTTTTATGAACATTACCATGAATTTAATACGTTTAAATTCATTTCAAAGTGTGCCTATTAAAAAAAAAAACACCTATATAAGTGAGTTGGAGAAATATGGAAAAAAGTTTCATGAATGCAGCACCAAAAATTATAGACATAAAATAATATTTTAAATAAAGCTATTTTTATGAACATTACCATGAATTTAATACGTTTAAATTCATTTCAAAGTGTGCCTATCAAAAAAAAAAACACCTATATAAGTGAGTTGGAGAAATATGGAAAAAAGTTTCATGAATGCAGCACCAAAAATTAACCGTTTAGGAGAAAATAAAGAGTATAAAAATTTCTTCCTTTTTATTCGACAATATTTTATGTACTACTACCTCGATTTTGATGAAGCTAAATCACAGTAAAGGCTTTCGATAGACCTCGATTTGCAGGTTTGGAGTTAAAATAGAGTAAAAGCCCTACTAGGTAAGTAAAATTTACTACATATTTGGTGCACAACATTTTTCTTTAAAATGAATAGAAACGGAACTGCCAAGCTCCAAAAACTAGCCAAATATTCTCATTACTATTTTAAATAGTGTGAATCAAAAATGTGTGGTAAAAGTTCACCTTGTTACATTGATAACCAAATTTTAACAATTAATCTGTATTTTTGAGACATATTTTACCTCGGTGGAATCAGCAGACATGATGGAAGATTTTAGCATAAATTTTATTTAAAAATGTAGTAAAATGTTTACGGTAGAAAATAGAAATGTTTATACATTTCTACCATGGTGGTGCTTTGTGTTTATTTGGACAGGACTATACCCCGTGTTATATTCAGCAGAAATGGAAAGAGTACAGAGACGAGCCACCAAAATACCAAGACAACTGAGAAACCTGGAATATGAGGACCGTTTAAAAGAGCTTAATCTAACTACATTAAAGGAGAGACGCGACCGGGGAGATCTCATTGAATTGTACAAAGTGTTGCATAACCATTATTCCTGTGAGACTACCAGCTATGTTTACCATGAACTCTAATGTGCACCTGAGAGGACACCAGCTGAAACTGACAACAACAAGATTCACATCCAACCCAAGGAAACACTTCTTGACCAATAGAGCTGTCAGTGCTTGAAATCAGTTGCCAGAGTCAGTGGTACTTGCTCCTACCACCAACACCTTCAAAAATAGACTAGATAATATAAACACAACTTAACTGGGACTTGGGTCAAAACAGCGAAAGCTGCCTACCCAATAACAAATAATAATAATTCTTTAATATAAAAAATAGATTTCAATATTAACCACTCCTTGCGTAATCCCACCAACTTGCTTGAAGCATGCCAACACTACTGGCTGTTCTAGATCGTCATTCTACAACTCCAACTAGAGTCTGGTTCTGGCCACACAACCAGCATAGCTTCATTTCTGGCTGAAAATTTACAACATGGGCGACTCAATTAACTTAAGCTACCATACAATTCATGTGTGTAAGAACTTTTGAATTACTTACATAACTGCAAATTATTGAATTATTTTTATTTAAATAGCTATATATTGAGGGGGGCGGCAAAAAACCGCGCTACCCACTGGTTATATGATTATTATATTATAAGCAGGAATAGGGATGGTTGGAATGGTATGCCATCTTCCTGTGTAGAGTTGGGGAGTAGGTAAAACTGATACATAACATACCACACTGTGGAATTATTAAGAAGGTATATTAAATACACGTACATGGTATAACATTACTAAGTTGGTTCTATCACACAGATTCAATAGGTACTAACAATATAGGTAGGTACTTGACATTTTATCACAATAGACTTGATTAAAACAATATACAAAAGAAGATAAGTATTATTATGATAAGTATAAATACTATATTTACTATAAAATAACTCTTACAAACTACATAATAATATTTGATCTACTGCTAGACCCTGCTAGGTATTATCATAAAAAGAAGAGTTACAATAAGTAGTTAACATGTAGACAACAGCTTCATATGTTGCCATCATAATTGCTGTATTGGGAATTTGCCTAACAAGCTGTGTGGCCAGTCCTCTGTACACGCCACGATGACCTTCTTCTAACCACACTGTATGCAATGTTTGCCAAAATGATCTATATTTGTTACCCTCTTCTCTTAATCTAGTACGAGCTACTTCTGAAATATTAAAAACAACTTTCATTTACTTAACCCCGTTTGTTTAATATATTAAATGATTGATGTTATTTTGTTACTACTGTACATACATACTATTCAACTTACCATGAGGATAAGCAATGCAAGAAGCGACTGTTTTAGAAAATGCTCCAGCAGCCATAAACTCAAGGAAATCTTTTGGTTGTTTCTTATCAGGATCACCTCCTCCCGCTTCACCGTTCCCAGCTGCAAGCATTCTCTTGCGTCTTGCTTCAATCAAGCGAGCTTTTACACCTTCATACAGAACAAAATGAACCACTGTTTCACTGATGCCCATGTAAGAAGCGCTAATACCTTTATAGAATCCTAGAATACCCTGAAAACACATACAAACATACAGCTTAGGCATACGTAATAGTGTAAAGCTGCAACTTGCAACAAGTGAACACTTACAAATTAGCTGACTTTATAGATATAGATTATAATTCAAGTAACACTATAGCCAACTTACAGATTGTGCATATATCCGTTTTATACATTGCCCGGCCGTAGTGAATTGTCCATCAAGTTGGAGTCTCGTCTTCACAAACCATATAGGATTAGTTGTTGTGCATGCGACAAAACCTGCAGCACTAGCCGCAGTGAGGTGTACCACGGGAGTGTCGGGCTGCAGATGTTGGTTGGCTAGGGCCTTAGCTCTGGAATATGTGCAGAAGTATATAGCCCTGGAAGGAGCTACACCGACTATGTTAGGGCCAAGTCCCTTAAATAATGCTCTAGGGCCCTCTGTCTCTACTATGTGCCTGCAAATACAACATAACTTTATTTCGATTAAGCCCAAAAAAAACTGTATGCTGATCTCGATATCAATGATAGGCTTGTGAAATTTTCGGCAATATTAAGTCATCCGATGTTACTGGTCCGCACTGGACCAGTTGGGCATGCAGTATCGGAAGGTTTTTAATTCAGGAAATAAGTTCGATACTGGAGACCAGAATTCGTCAATTCAAATGTTTCAATACACAACAGTGCAAGTAGACAGTCAATTTATAAGCGAAAAATTACAGATTTTTATATCTCTCATTTCACTAGCTGTCAACAATTATATTGACCTTAATTGTTCCCTCAAGTTAAGCAGTTCGTAAAATTGTTGATTTGAAACTTTTCCCCAGTGGCGTAACTAGAGATTACGAGTGAGGACTAGGATTGCCTGATCTGGGTCAAAAAACCGGATAAGTTAATTATTAACTACAATTATGAACAGTTTCATAGGAGTAGGCCCCGACATTTCCCCCCCCCCCCTTTTTCGGAAAATAAGAGTGCTAAAATAAAAAGGGGGGGGGGGTTGTCCCGGTTTGACTTTGAGAAATCTGGCAACCCTATGTAAGTAGGTAGGAGGACAGCAGATGGAAGTAGTTTCCTATTCTGAATAATGAAAAAAAAGTGTGCAAGTTCCCTATTATGATTTTTTTCAGTTTATTGTTATAATTTTAGTTTTATTATGATACTTTTTGTTTTGTATTTGCTATAATGTTTAATTACTGTCTAAAGTATATGTTGTAATAAATAAATAAATATCTCTATAGTACCTACTAACTAGAGGCCTGAGTAATATTATCATGGAAGTCCGGTCTAAGTGACATTTGGCGATGATGACATTGAAAGAAATGTATTCCGTTGACCAAGTGTTTGTCACCGAGACAAGGTGACGACACAATAAGAGTAGGGTTACCATGGTGATGTTATTTGAATGTCAGGGCTTAGATAATATATAGATGGCTTCGACTAACTAAAATAACATGTTCTTATACTACAGTAGATAGACAAATTTGGCAACATTAAATCAGGTAGTCGTGAATTTTTGGTATGTTATGTAGGAAGATGGGGTAGTTAAGAATCCAAATTTGCACAATTTTCCTCCCTCCGCCCCCTTCGCCATCCTGTTAAAACCTTAAAAAATCGCCAATTTTTGTATATTATGCACTATAAATTCGTTATTTCGCGTTTTAGGTCAAAAAAGTTATTTGCCGATTTGTACACCATAAATTTTTCTATAACTTCACTTCACAAATTTTTGCCAACTTTCGAAGACCTATAGCCAAAATATTTCACTATATTTTTTGTATCTTATTTATCATAAAGACTTCCGTCATATCAGTTGATTCCAAAAAGGTAAAACATTCCTCATAAAACTTATCAATAATGGACAAAATTAAACTAAAACGTAAAAAAGACAACTTTTTCCCATACATTTTTGAAAAGTATGTAAAATTCGAAAATATATGGAAAATCATAAAAATCACTATTTCGTTTTTATTCTAAATCTGTGTCCACTCCGCTATTTTGAGCATAATATAAGCTTTGATATATGCGTTTTGAAGTAAATTAAATACTCTATAAGATGTTATAAGAATTTTTGGACTAAAGTTAACCATGACTGAGTTATCGTGATAGTTCTTGGCTAAAAACTCTAAATTGAAAAAATACTGAATTTTGTCCAATTTTTGAAGCTTTGAAGCTCCGTTGCTATTTATTTTAGAGCAAAAATTTGTAAAGTGAAGTTATAAAAAAATTTATGGTGTAAAATCGGCAAATAACTTTTTTGACCTAAAACACGAAACAACGAAGTTATAGTGCATAACATACAAAAAGTGGCGATTTTTTAAGGTTTTTTCAAGATGGTTAAGGGGGCGGAGGGAGGAAAATTGTGCAAATTTGGATTCTTTACTAATTTATTGTCCTACATAACATACCAAAAATTCACGGCTACCTGATTTAATGTTGGGTCTCCATAGTAACGAATCTTAGATCTACTGGCCTATTATGCAATTTTTCATAGTTTTTATTACTTTAGTAAAATAAATTTAAAACGTATTAAATTATAGACTTGGGCCTAATTATTCAATATCGGAATTCCGGTATTTTGCCTCCCAATTCGGAGATTGAAATATGGGAAATATCTTTCCGAGATTCCGGATATGATAAAAAATAATGTGTATAACGTGCGAACTAGCTGTTTGTTAATTATTAAAAGTTTTTGTTTGTGACAATCCTATGTGGTGATTTAATCTATCATTTTTACTGTTTACGACGATCCTATATGGTGATAAAAAGAAATGCAAGGAGCCCTTGGAGCGACTTTATTGCTAAACGGGGCCCAAAGTTGTCCAATTATTATTACTATAGATTATTGTTGAAATACTTGCCTGATACATTGTATAAGACTCACACGATGCGGAGGCTTCATAGAACGTGCTAGTTGATTCATATCCTATAAAAAACAATACAAAATTCTATGTTAATATTTATTATACCTACCTTTAATTGCTAGCTGTTATTCCGCGTAGGAATTTCTTAAAATTTTGCCATGAATCTACATTATCATGATTTCTAAACGTTCAAGAGCTTAAATAGTTTCCAATTCAAAGTAAGGTGGGGAAAAAAAGTTTCCTTCTAGTACAGGGATGGGGAAATAGAATTTGAAAAGGACCACATCACCAAGGGGTTAAGGCCGTAGCCAGGAATTCACTTGGGGGGAGGGGGGAGCGTGGAAGAATAAAATTATAGTTGGATTAGATTTTCTTACATTTGTATACCTACTATATTCTTAATTTTTATCAGTTGGTTTGAGTTCCTGTATATTGCATCTTGGTATCTATACTAAACTGATATAAAGATAAAAATATTGTACTTCCATTTTATATGTTGCATTAGTACTCTCTTGTATTAAACATAAATGAAACAGGAAAAAAAACATCAAGAGTAGTTTGATGTCACTATCATTAGCAGATAAATGAAAACTGTAGGACAAGTGAAACAATAATTGATTTTGAAATTTGCCATAAAAATATTTACTAGGTTCTAGACATGGACGACATGGATGGAATCTGTTTGGTTTCTATAGGTACTATAATTATATTAAGGTGACCAACCGTCCTCCTTTTGGAAGGACAGTCCTCCTTTTCTAAGGACAGTCCTCCTTTTCTAGGTTCTGTCCTCCCTCGAAAAGTGTCCTCCTATTTTACTTTTTAACATTTTAAAACCAGAATCTTTTAATCTCAAAACCACATGTTTTTTCATCTTACCATGAATTTACTAGTACTATAGTATAAAAATCCATTAAAATCAATTGTTTTATAAAAAAATTCACCTGCGACGCAATTTTTTTGATACATATTTTATGAAAGAAAATAGTACTTAAATCAAACTACATAGCGACCTTCTTCACAGTCCCAAAAAAAATTGCCTGAGGCGTTATTTACACATTTTTATGCTATATATTTTTTAATTTTGTTGCCACCCCCCCCCTCCTAAATAAATAAATAAAAACTTTATTGCACATAAATATATACACAAAGGGCGGATTTATCGCCTATTGGCGATTTCTGCCAATCAACCCAAATAGATCCGAGATCCAAGGCTGGCGACGTAATTTTTTGCATACATTGTGAATTTAAGAGGTAAACACCAATTTAACCAGTATCTTTCTCTTTCTAATCGCCAAATCTATCAAATGTACTATAAGGCAAATCACTATTATCAAAATACAACGTGTAAATATGTTTTCACAATCTGTTATAGGTATGTAACCATTCATACTTCGTCTCATGCTAGAGCAAAAATATCTGTTCCTGTAGCCAGTAGGTACTAAACTATTAAAATAAGTATGTGAAGCAATATATTCACAATATTCACATTTATTTATGCAAGCTCTTACCTTCCCTAGGTATGTAAAAGATTTCAATGGTAAAAAAGTATCAAGTGGTAAAACATGAAAAAATCCTAGATTAAATGTTGTCAAAGGTCGACCAATTTGGAGTCTTCACGATGATAACGATAAGTAAATAGCAACTAAAATGGAATACAAATTACCTCCACCTATTAATTTTATTTTGGAATTCCTTTAAAACAGGTCTTAATTTGTCAGAATTAGGAAATTTGGCTCCAAGGTCTCTACCAGATTCGCAAGGTCCCATCCTGAGTGGAAGGTTAATAAGTTGTGGTAGACGAGTGACTATAGGGGACTAGCGTTTTCTCCTCTTTGCCTACCCTGAATGAGAGGATAGATTATTAATCCTATCATGTAAATGCAGTATAGCAATACTTCCTATTGTAATTCCCAGGGAATGGATCAATAATTTTAATCACAAATACGTAATCGAAGTAACATATTCTAGATCATTGTTAATGTGGGAACGATTGTGTAATACGAGTAAATACAAAATTATTTTTTCTAAACATACAAAATTGCTCGAATTATGTTTTAAAATCTATAGAAATGTAAGACAACTTCACAACAAGGTGCCTCGTTGTTTTTTAACTGTTTTATCTTGTTAGGTCAGGGGACCGTCTATCCCCTGCGTCACTGCGACCAGAGAAGGTCTATTGTGACATTTTTAACTGTTAGTCTATTACCTAAAAGTGAATCTATAATGTTTTCGCTTGTGCGCAATTATTTTGTCACTTTTTTTTAAACTTAATATCTATAAGTAAAATAATCCTAAAGGCGCAATTCCTCTGAGTCAACACTGAACAATGATCCTATTTGGTTACTAGTGTTGCATGCGTCTAAAACGATTCAATTCAGGACACATTAATTGGAGCTTCATGTTTTTACAACCTTGGAAGTTTATAAATGTTATAACTCAAATGCAAACCATTTCTTTTATTTGCTGGTAGTTGAGCTACTCTTATTTACTGTGTTTTTTTTTCACTCACTATGAAATGCTGAACGCCAAACCCAATTGACAGCACATGCCCTCTTAATGCGATTGTTCCTCACACAGTACAGTACCTAGTTAGTGTAATATACTAAGATTTGTATAGTGACCTTGGAATGCAGGGCTGACCCCACTCCTCTGGAGGATTGAAGTCTTGTCTTAACAACCTCTAATGGACATGTGACCACTGCACCAGCTGTTCCCGCCACACTGCAACACATCTTTACTAAATACTCCATATTTGTTCACAATTTCACTAGAGTTGATAATCCCCGAGAAATGAATGAATGAAGATTTATTTCCCATATATACATATACACACTCATAATATATAAATACAAAAAAAAAATACAAAATAAACATACATAAGACAACAAGATACATGGGAAATTGGTCACTTTTTGGTATATTTATGGTTGGGGCCCCAATTGTACAATAGTACCGGAAAGGGTACTACCCCACTAGGCCAGAGTCTGTACACACACTATGTATTATAATCTATATTTTCAAATGTATGGCCAAAATATTAACTTAACCTGTACACTGGCACCACCAAGTATCAAAACAATATTCAGTGGTAAGTATTTATATCCACAACAAAATATAATCTATACATTCCAAGTAGATAATCTGAACATCTCATAGATGTGATGTAACTAATACATTACACATCTAGTATTATTATGATTATGCATGCCACAACAATCACCGAGCTTACAAGTTTAATATAGGTACCACAATATAAAAGCTGATGCATTTTCGTTCTAACACGACTTTTAGTATGTCACTAAATTACTGCGTATGTGAGGGTGGCACATTAAATAATAAATTTAACTTACCCTCCAGCAAAAAGGTGTATAGCAGTGTCTCTCTGTGACATACTTCGTCGATTTTCAATTACATGACTGCAATGTAAATCTATAAATAAACTATATTATAATATGCACTGTGTGTGTGTGTCGCAGTGGGTGAAAACCACGCAAGAGTTGTAAACAAACAGTCAAAACAGATAACCACAAATCAATCAGTTCAGAATCTGAACATAGGAGGCAGAGTGTAACTGGTGTAATTGCGTACTCTATTTTAATTTAACAACATGCAACAATAATAGTTACCTATGTAATGCAGTATAATGTAATTTAACAAGTGTTTTCACAACAGAACCTCGCAGCGACCAACCGGGAAACACTATCACCAAAGATAATCAATATCACTGCGTATCACCGTAATCACCTCATATTAATTAATACGTATCAATTGCCAAGATTGCCATCAATTTCGTTTCGTTAGGTTAATTTAATAACATGCATATAATCGGATATAATACGATCCGTCAACATCAGTGTGACCACGGTGTGACCAGTGTACAAACCACAGATTAGTAAGTAGTATGTTTTCAAGTACAAACCTATGGCTATATAATCCATATATAATCATCATGTAACCACACTAGGTCACAGGTCTTTCCCCTGCTAATGCACAAACGCTACTAAGTTCGCACGAACGTGTGGACGCTTCGCAAGTTTTTTGCCGCAAGCTTCCTTTGATCTTTGAAGTACCGTGAACACTCAGTCGAAGTGTTCACGTTCCTTCACGAGACAAGGCAAACGCCCAGGTACCACTAGGGAACCTGTACTAACCGATGCCTACGAGAGTTGGTAGTGAGGTACCTACGACCTACGTGCATTTCGTGATAGAAGTCCCTGGGAGCTTAAGGTTATACTTTTTCACTACCTAGGTACTTTCAAATTATTTTTAAGAACTGGTGTTTAAGAAAAAAATGCATATTTTTCAATAGTTAGAATAAACTGGCAACATTGTTTTTTAAACCTGCGATGGCACTTTACAGGGAGTCTACTACAAATGGACGAATGCCAAATGGCCGACATGGACAAACGGCCGACAGAGACAAATGACCGACATGACCAACTGGTCGACTGGTACAAATGGCCAAAATCCAAATGGCCGACATGGACAGATGGCTGACAAGTACAATAAGAAGTAAGTAAGGTTTTTATTATTAAATTTATTAAAAAATGTATTACTAAATTGAGCGCTAAAGGGCGCCTGCAGCCGAAACAAATGAAAAACCATTTTTAGCGCCTAAAAATTGCGAACCTGCATGTTCGCTGGAAAGTTCAAAAAGTAATGTCTATGTCTGGTAGGGATCCGGGCAAACGGCCGACAAGACATATGGCCGACAGGACAAATGGCCGACACGGACAAATAGCCGACACGACCAATGGCCGACTGGTACAAATGGCCGAAAGACGAAAGGCCGAAATCCAAATGGCCGACAAGTACAATAGGCCGAAATCCAATAGGCCGACACGGACAACTGGCCGACAAGGACGAATGGCCGACAGGACAAATCGCCGAAAAGATATATGGCCGACACAAAAAAAGATTAAAACAATGATCACATCACAAGTTTGAAGAACAAAGTTGCCAGTTTTTTCTAACAATCCAAAATTTGGCTAGTTTTTTAAACAACAGTTCTGAAATATAATTTGAAAGTAGGTAGCGAAAAAATGTAACCATATCTTATCATCATATCAAGCAAAACTAAACCAAGTTTGCGCGGTGAGACTTCTGAAAAAAAAAAATACGCTGTAACAGTGGTAACACTGTAACAGTGGTAACACTGTTTTTACCAAAGATTAGCCGCTGCCACGAATTAGATCACCACCACCAAGCAGACATGGGACATTACTTTTGAACTTTCCAACGAACATGCAGGTTCCCAATTTTTAGGCGCTAAAAATGGTTTTTCATTTATTTCGGCTGCAGGCGTCTTTTAGCGCTCAATTTAGTAATATATTTTCAATAAATTTAATAATAAAAACCTTACAAGCACAAATAAAAAACAACCTAACCGGTCAACATTAATTTTACGGTGTTTATTAATGTCCCATGTCTGCTGCAACTTGAAAACGTCATTGTCGGCCATTCGTCCTTGTCGGTCATTCGTCCTTGTCGGCCAGTTGTCCTTGTCGGCCTTTCGTCTTTCGGCCATTTGTACCAGTCGGCCAGTTGGTCATGTCGGCCGTTTGTCCATGTCGGCCAATTGGCATTCGGTCATTTGTAGTAGACTCGTCTGGTATTGGTCCATGTGGTGGTATTCTAATTCATGGTAGCGTCTAATCTATGGTAAAAACAGTGTTACCATTGTTACAGTCTATTTTTTTTCAGAAGTCTCACGGAGCAAACTTGGTTTAGTGTTGCTTGATGTGATAATGAGATATGGTTACATTTTTTCGCTATTTTCAAATTATATTTCAGAACTGTTTAAAAAACTAGCCAAATTTTGGATTGTTAGAATAAACTGGCAACTTTGTTCTTCAAACTTGTGATGTGATCATTATTTTAATTATATGTCTTTTCGGCGATTTGTCCTGTCGGTCATTCGTCCTTGTCGGCCAGTTGTCCGTGTCGGCCTATTAGATTTCGGCCTATTGTACTTGTCGGCCATATGTCCATGTCGTCCATTTGAATTTCGGCCTTTCGTCTTTCGGCCATTTGTACTAGTCGGCTATTGGTCGTCTCGGCTATTTGTCCGTGTCGGCCATTTGTCCTGTCGGCCATATGTCTTGTCGGCCGTTTGTCCGGATCCCCTTCAGTGTTGCCGTTTCTAGTATTTTTAATACTAAACTAGTATTTTCTGAGGCATTTTGAAGAATCTAGTATTTTCTGAAAAGCTGGTATATTTTAGTATTTTTGACCGCAATCTAGTATATTTAGACCAAATTCTAGTATTTTTTGGTACGCTGCAATCTCTTTTTGTAATGTTTTCAAATTTCGTAGAGAAATTACCAAAGAATGAATGAAAAAATGTGAATATTGTTGGTTTTGAAAGTTTTTCTCCCCCCCTCAGCTCGTCAAATTTTTAGTCGTCAAGGTCAACAAAAATTGCAGAAAAAAAATATAATAAAACATTGAAACCTTCCTCCCCCCCCGTCGACAAAAATTTTCACGGAATAGATATCAGTTTTCCGACTGAAACAAAAGAGGTCAACAGTTTCATCGTATCCTAGGGACCCCCCCCCCCCCCCCCCCCCCCCGTCGGCGAAGTTTTTCATCGAACAAGTCAATTTTTCGCGGATGACCAAAAAAGGTCGACAAAAAAATTACTAGTATATTCTAGTATTTTCTAGAAAAAAATCTAGTAGTTTTGCAAATTTTGAAACGGCAACACTGATCCCCTTTGACAGCCAACGCTTTGACTTCTGTGGCTTGGCTTTGAGGGATCCGATAGTTCTCACACCATTTCTGAAAATATCGACGCTCGGTACCTCTAGCGATGCGTCGCTGTAAACACTAAACTTAGCCGATAACTCCTGTGGATAACTTTCGTAAAAAGGGATTGATAATAATTTTTAAAATCTATAGCTCGTAATATGTTCCTCAAAAAGCATAAAATGTTTTAGAACACACATACCTACTTTAATTTTAAAAAGCCTAGATCACTTTTTATTCTTGATATAGGTACTTATGTAGTAGGTAGGTACTATTCCACCTCGCTTGTTAATATAATTTTATCTAATTGTAAACAATCAGCGAACTAAAATTATTTTTGTGGTGGAGCTATAACTGCGAAGGTCCTCTCAAAAACCTTTGGTAGATAGTACCTAGAATATTTTTTATCTGTAGCTTTAAAAAATATAACCCAATCATCGCGGAACATATTCCCCGCTATCGGCCAAGTTTAGTGTTTACAGCATGTTTACAGCGACGCATCGCTAGAGGTACCGAGCGTCGATATTTTCAGAAATGGTGTGAGAACTATCGGATCCAAAGAGGATATATACTTAAGATTGCTAACTTCACAGTACTATTTGATACAAATACGGTACACTATGGTTGTATATCTATATGAACTTACTACATTTGCTTATATCTATAGCTTGTTTTGTCACGGTGTGAGAGGGACAGACATATACGCAAGAAAGAGAGAGCGCTATACCGTGCTTCCCCCCCCCCGCCGTAGGATTGCGTACGGACGGGCTCACCCCTTACCTCCCCTCCCCTAAACGGTTTATGAATCGTAAAATATTGAAATTTTCTCAACATATTCGCAATGTTTTCTTTTTCACATTGCAAATCAATTGAGAAAATTTCCAAGACTTTGTAAGAGGTAGATTTAGCAAATTAAAACAAATTATATGTTTTTTAAAATTGATTTAATAAAATAGAACAATGAATATGTACAATAATTTTGTATGATGTACGTACTATAATGTAGCCAGTCGAAACTATTGACGGAACGCCTCCTTGCGCATCACATGATGGAATCCGGAGTACGGAGGAGTGCTGCATCCACAAACAATACACTTTTTTGCAATCCACACAATATTTAATGAATTAAATTATATAAAAACGGCAAAAATGCACCAAACTGCAGTGACGGTTTGTTTAAAATATCCATAGAAAGGTTCCATGTCAAAATCTCAAGTGACAAAATCTCCACTGTCAGAATCTCAACTGTCAAAATCTCAACTGTCAAAAACTCACTTCCAAAATGGGACACCTTACATACACTCGTTTATTTCACGGAGGATGGCGCCATTTTCAAATATGATATTGATAGTATTTTCGAGGTACATTATTATTTCTTACAGCATTAGGAACACACTTAAATGTTATGTTACAGTGTCTCCCGCATTATTTTTTTTACGAATGTCGAAATAAACCTAAATACATATTTGCACACTTCGTAATAAATAAGCTTGAAAAGCTTTTGTTGTGGAGTAAGTCGCCATCGGGGATTGTACCCGCGCCTTTTGGATCGAGTCGGGCGCTTTACCAACCTGGTTTCCGACCACCTCATTTGTACAGGTAACTTGAATAGTGCAAAGTAAGATAGGTATGTATTTATTATTTAAAATGTTACTACCTATCATTTAAATTTCTTTTTACAATCGAAACAGTGCTATGTTTACGATCTAAGTGAAATTAATGATAAAAGCTATTTATGAAGTTCGTAAACAATAAAATTGTATTATGTATTTAGAGAGATAAGCGGCGTTATTTTGTTTTTACATTGCAATAATAATGTGCTCATTATTGCAATGTAAAAACAAAATAACGCAAATGAGGTGGTCGGAAGCCAGGTTGGTAAAGCGCTCGACTCGATCCAGTAGGCGCGGGTTCAATCCCCGATGGCGACTTACTCCACAACAAAAGCTTTTCAAGCATAATATTTATTACGAAGTGTACAAATATGTATTTAGGTTAATTTCGAGATTCGTAAAAAAAAATGCGGGAAACACTGTAACATAACATTTAAGTGTGTTCCTAATGCTGTAAGGAATAAAAATGTACCTCGAAAATACTATCAATATCATATTTGAAAATGGCGCCATCCTCCGTGAAATAAACGAGTGTATGTAAGGTGTCCCTTCCAAAATCTCTAAACGACAGATCCTCACATGGACAAATCCTCAACGACAAAAACTCACAAAAACGTCAAAATATCTCATACGCGGGAAAATTTGAAATAAATAATAAAATATTGTTTATGGATCAATACCAGTACTTTTTGAGGTTATAAGATGTTTACCTCTAAATTATTTATTTATGAGGTCATTTAAACGTTGATGCAGGTTAAATACCATATACATTAATAAAAAATATTCCAATACATATAATCAAATATAAAATTTGAAATGAACATGAAAATGCTGTGTTATATAGATTCCTTAATGCTTTGTGTGGTTTTATTGATTATTATTTTATTTAATATATATGTTTGATACTTTACCCGAATAATTCTATTAATTTATTCTACACTGCAAATCAGAATTAAATAAGAAATACATAGGTAATTAAATATATTATTCGTTAATGATATTTACACAGCTACCTACTTCGTAAATTCAAGAGGACTTAAGGTGTATTTGTATATTAAATTAAAACACGTAATAATAGAATAAAATCAAAAGCATTATAGTAATTTAATGAAGCACAATAAAGTCATCATATCATGTACATAATTAATAGCATAAGAGTGTAATTAATGCAATATGAATGTAGTTAACACCATATGAATGTTGTTAATACCATACAAGTGTAATATTTGCTAGAAGAAATTTTCTGATTTTGACATACCATGAAAAACTAAAACAAACATAAAATTACTTATTATAGGTAAATTCAATCACAAAAAAACGATAACGTTTTCATGTACTAGATTAAACTATTTTCAATATAAAATGTCTATACAAAGAATTTCCCAGATGGAATATGCCCCATTCAAAGACACTAGGATATCATAGTTACAAAAAACTACATAGGGGTTATATTTGCATGAAGAAATTTTTCCCGGAATCAAATTTGAGACAACACATGTGCACGATTTCATATGCTGGCACAAGCCATTTTCAATGTAAAAATGTTAGCATACATTTAATTACAGACCAAAGTATATAATTATGATAAATTTACATATAATATATTGGCATAATAAAATAATCCGTTATTAACCAAGCAAAAAAAAAACAAATCCAAAATTAAAAACAATAGAAAGGCTGTGTCCCGAAGGGTAGATTTATTGTAAAAGCGGTATCTTCCAGTCATCCTGCATGCAGTATTATGAAGAAATATTTGTCAAAGATAATAGGTATGTAGCTATCTAGGTACTTAATTTTATTGCATTTAAATGCAATTTACATGTTAGGTAATATGTTTTTGGTAATTTTAATAATTATTATTACCTACGTTGAATTACCGTCGATTGCTTCTCTTCTTACATAGGTATATTTATTTATTTATTCAGTTCATTTTGTATATTATTAATTACATTGTTGCATTTCAATACAATTCAAATTTTATGATGTTTTGTAGGTATCCTCGAAATTGTTTAAATAAATAATGTAGGTACCTAGATACCTGATGGCTACAGATATCGGCGTTTTCTACTATAAAATCATTACATCTACAATTAATTAAGTTTTATATTTCTGGCAACTCTGCGTCGTCACATAGAGACCATCGAAAATAGAGACCTTGATAGAGACAGGCAAACATCTTTCGGTTAAGTAAATCAACATCGAAAATTTCAGTAAATAGCATACGGGAATTCGATTTATTTATAAAAAGCGCTAGAATTTACCTTTGTCAATTAATATTATGTTTGTTTACTTTTGCACTACAATAATATTTATTTAGGTGGGTACCTAATTAGTAATTACGTTTCACATTATTATCGCAGATAATATGCGTATCCAAGTCAGTGATTGAAAAGCCAATCTATTAAAGAAGAAGAAGATGGCAGATGTTGCTCTATATGTGCTCTATTCGTGTTCTGTTCAGTGGTGATTCTGTGCTTTTATTTTGATTCGAAAGTAAATAGTTTTTTTTTACAAAGTTTACGGCTTAATTGGCTTTATTATTGTAATTTATCACTATTTTTATTTTGAGATGATTGTAGTTTATTTGTACGCAGTTTGTTTTGTGAAATATTTACTTAAATATGGAATTAAATACGTATCCACTATTTTAACAGCCTGTCAGAAATGTCACTGTCAAATTTTAATCTTATTTCTACCATAGAGATACCATATATCAGAGTGTCACACGTTTCTATTTTGGTGTTCTGCGCATAAGCCAACATCTACCACGTGGAGTGTGGCAAAACAAACACGTTTGAGGAGTGGATTTGTATGGACAGTCCAGTATTATTGATAAAGAGGCAAATAATTGATTTTTAATAGTAAAATCACGGATTATCGCTGAGGGGAGTTCAAATTTCGTACAAATATTAGTACACAAAAATACGTTTTGCCACACTCCACGTGGCCACCCCATACAAGATGTTGGCCTACGAAACTGTCTACTGCGCAGGTTGTCAAACACTCTAACTATTCCTATCTCTATGATTTCTACAGATATATGTTAACTATATGTTAACGATATATGTTAACTCGTAAGAAATTCTCCGAAAAATTGTTAACTTGATGTCAATCTTTGATAAGGTTACCACGGCAACTAGGGACAAACATAAACATTTTTTTTAGTGTTTTTTGGAGACTTTCTATGGAATTTAGAACATAACTGATAAGGAACCTATGTACAGGTTCCCTAATAACTAACGTAACTAAATAATTGACTAAAGTAACTTGATCTTGAGAGATTAATAGAATGGACGGAGTCACCGTAATTTTTTGCGGAATCGGGATGGTATTTTCGCTATTTATGTGTTAGTTTTCAGTTTGTGTTTATTGTTCTGTAGTTATTGTTTGTGTATTTGTGTTGATATAACTGATAGAATTGGTCTGTTTCGATTATAATTTTACTTTTATAAATAAGTAATAATATTCAGTAAAATGCAGTACTAACCAAATATGCAAAGTGCAGGTGTAACCTCAAAATTACTTACGGGTGGATTAATAACTAGTTCTAGTTTATTTCCTACTCCTGGAACAGTATCAGAGAGAGCCTTTCCTTGCAGTTAAGAGTGATCAATGCAGATTGTACACTAAAATTAGATCTTTCAACCTCTGACATTGCATGGTTAAGACAATTATAATCTTGTCATAGAATTAGGTATAAGGGAAACATTCTCCTATATAATCTAAAAGTCTTGTATTAATTGATGACACAAAGTTTACATTCATACACACAGCACAATGTGCAAACTTTTTCAGTGATATTGCGTTGGTCTCGTTTAATCATTGTTTTTAGGTTAAACAATCATAGGTGTACGAGGACATGAACTGCACCACATATGTCTAGCTGAAAAGAGCTGCGGGAGACAGAGAGGAGTGGAGAACAAGATGTAGGAATTTGCTGCAAACCAATCCGCTGGATTGAAACTAGAGAACAATAATCATAGTGTGCCAAAAGGCGGAGTTACTGCAAACACAATATCTTACAGTCAAAGTACTATATAAAGTATGTATAAGTACCCAAAAGTACTATAAAATATAAGCCTCAATTATACACAGGATATCTCAACTGAGACGTCACAGGTATACTGCTAAATACAATATGCATCGAATCGAAAACCCATATTGGGGTTCGTGGCATTGTGTTTGAGGAGCCAAATAACCCCAATAAGGGTTAGCGGCAGTGAACAAGTTAATACATATTATATGCTCTTCTGGTAGCAAGGTTAGTTGCAATTTTAAAAATCTATTAAAAAAAATCTGTGGCCACGGAGTCCCTAAATACGGCCCATGTAGGCATAGAAGATCCACCGTTCGAAAAGGTGAAGATCAAGTCGTGCTATGATTGAGTTTGTATTTGTATTGTAGGTATACAATGTATATTTTAATGAAATATTTTGTAAAGCTCAATAAAATATTTAAAAATAAATAAATATATCAATTTATTATTAAATCCTTTTTTGACCATTACAATTGTCAACTGGGTTACTGTCCTGTGTGAAACAGGGGAACATTGCAGGCATCATCACGCCACTCCTATTTGTGTCTTGATATTTTTTATTTGCAGACGAAAGATATGTTGGAGGTTAACTAAAAAACATTACAGTGTTTTCCACAACCATGTTTTAATATATTTAAAAATTGAGAGACAATTAATTTTCCACAAAAGGAGTGGAAGAACCAGTTATTCTTGTCACACCATTTTAATTCATTAATTTCCTTTTTCATCTTTCAAAGCAGAGTGCTGTCTCACACATTATTTTTATTAATTTTACCTGAGCAAACCGGCCGCATGTGGCCTACAGCATTAAGATAACCTTTTTCAAAACCGCTCGACTACCTGGGTATCGGCCGCATGTGGTCTACAGCCGTAGTTTCTTATTTTTAATTACCTGTATAGTGTCAAATGATGTACCCACCTGTTTCCTTGATCCAATGGTACAAAGTAATTAAATACCAGATTATTTTTGAAAATCACAATTTATGTTTGGTGAGAACATCTGAATTTTCTACATGTCGTAGTTGAATGTAACAGGTAGTTATCTTTGCTGTATATCTGTTGAGATACCTACTTGTTAATTAAATACTATTTCAATGAAACATAAGACACTGTGAAAGTATGATTTTAAATAAGAAGCTTCGGGACGGGGCAAAAACAAAGCAAACACAAGATATTTAAAAATGAGATATTTTAATGTACTTAATAAATTTGTAAGTCCATGAACATGTAAGCCAATAATTTTGTCTCAATGCACATTGCATAATAATAAATGTACAATAAAATATTACGTAATAGTAAATTGCACAACTAGGTATTATACAATATTCATCTTTTTATGTTGGTCAGCACTAATCTATATCCTCATCCACTCCCAGAAAGTCGCAATCTCTCCTGTGCCATCCTCCAAGGGGCACACTCAGGGAAAGAGGGTCTTCCAGCGCACCAACACTTGTGCGAGTGTAAAAGCAGAGCTTACTTTCGCCAACTGTCATGAGGCATCAAGATTCCACAATCAACAGTTCCCCTGAATTGCTGAGAAAACTGATCTCTGCTGGACTGTATTAATAAAGGCTATGACGAATTTTTTCAAGTGTCCACCACCTTAATTATGCATCTATGTTGCTAAAAGTTCTCCTCCTCATTCCATAGGTATCAGGCACCCCTTCTGTAAAGCATTTCAATCAGAGATGTAGGTTTTTCAATGGAAAACAAAATTGCTAGGTAGGTACCAGAATTACAAGATTTGTATACTTACTAATACTTGGTTTGGGTCCTTCGACGCCATGGATTAAGTTAGGATTGCTTTAATGTACATAATAGTGTAAAAGTTCAGCAAATTGGAATTAAGTATGCACAACCACAGAACTAACGAAAAAAACTTTCGTGAACAAAACTTCAGCCATTATCTCGACAAAATACTCGTCAATTATTCATCTGACAGCTGCAGTGTTGCCATGATCCAAAAATGAAAGTCTGTATCTCAAAGTCTAAAAATCTGTATAATAACCCAAAATCTGTACAAAAAGGGTAAATATCTGTATAAATGAAATTTTAAAACCAATAAAATATGGTAGTTTATTGAAAAACTAATCTTTTGATAAAATAATAGTGCATAAAATATATTAATTTCTTTTTCTACATAAGTACTTTTACTCATTTTACAAATGAGATTTTTATCTATTTACCTATTATCAGATGATAATCGTGCTCGAATCTGTTTTTTTTTTGTACTTTATTCCGTTTATTCTTCTGATTTATCATAGACAATTTCCAATTCCAAAAATCTCTATAAAACAGAGTAAAATTTATTATCTGTATTTGTCTGTTCCCGTAGCCTAAAATCTGTATAAATACACATAAATCTGTATATATGGCAACACTGGACAACTAAAATACTTCAACCAATCACTGCGCTCAATGTTTTTGCGCATGCGTTTTTCCGTTTATTATCAAGTTACATCGAACTAATACAACATAGAGCGCGTGTATAATAATGCCTATGATACACAATTTATCTCTACGATAAACAATACATGTCTATGATGTTAAAATCTCTTCTACCATAGACAAAAAGATAATTTTATCTATGGTTTTCTGTAAACAAAAGTCTGTAGAAATAAGGCTTGCCAATTAAATATAAGTAGGTACATCGGAAACTAAACGTCATTAATTTTTACATACTTAATTTTCTTTTCAGATGTTTTATTGAAATACTTAATTAATTTGTTTTATGGGCAATCGTTTGTCACGTTCAAATATGCACAATCTTATTAAGTATTTATAAAAGTTTCAGGTAATCCTAAAAAATTGACTCAAGATGAAATTTTTAGTCTTCAGCCATGAAGTTTCGCAGGAAAAGTGATGGAGAAGTAGAATATTTGTTAGAAGGCGAATAGGCTGTCCTAGGTACTGAAGTTATATCCGGAGTACAGATAATGAATGTAGAGAAACAGGTACTATATTATTATTATGCATATTGTACAATAAACAAAGCAAACAAAAAAAATTAAATGGATCGGTGACCGAAATCTGAAACCGAGAGAAATGGACAGGATTGGGCTGTGGAATGTACAAGAAGATATGGAAAGTAATATGAATGAATGGAGCAGTGTTGTATGTTTTATGCGCGAGAAGAGGTATGAGGAAGCGGAGCTGTCCAAGACTAATCATGCCGACCAGATTCTTAAGGACGGATGCGTTTAAAGTAACTAATCGAAGAGCGTATATGACAAATTGCACGAATGTGTGGGAAGCAAGGAGTGTGTGCAAGGGCAGGGAAGTAGGGTGATTTGTTCTCTATGCCTACCCCGTAAGGAACGTGTTGGGAGCGGATAGAGAGGTAGAAATACAGACCGTGATTCATTATAGAAATGATGATTCTATAATATTTAATAATACCATTTTATTTTCCAGGCAAGGAGGGTGAATAAGATACAGTGACTATGCGGGGCACATTTTCAGTATCAAGGCAATTTTTTTGTTCTAACGATATTCTCGTGTCACTACCCAACCAACCACATCTACCTCATTTTCTGCAAGTGGTTTTACTATAGAGGTCTGCCAGGGCACATCATGCAGACTGATGGAGGAATTTACATGTGGAAAAATAGCAATGGCTTGCGCGAAACAGTTCCAAAATAAACCATACTTGTTGTGTCTTGATATCAGGCCACTATTGTGCAATGGTGGTCATAAGCTAATTGTACGAGGTTCTATGTAACGTCACTCTCCATAACATGTTGCTGGGATTATTTCCTCAGTCCTTGAGGATCTGGTCGACATGATCGCTCCAGGACAGTCTCAGTCGCCCATGCTTCCTCACACTTTACTTTTTTGGTCATCCTGCCCTCATTCATTCTCTCGAGATGCCCAAGCCATCAAGCTTGTTTCAATTTAGGCCCTATGCCCATGCTATAGTCGCTCGTCTCCATTGTAGGAGTTCTGTCGCAGGAAATTATTTAATTAAATATATAAATTTATAATTGTGTATGTTTTTTATTACATAGATACATATATTTAAGGTGTTTTTGCAGAGATTGAAATGATTGAAAATAGGATTAACATAATATATCGTTTGAGTACTCTGCGTACCATTGCGTTGGTCTTGAAAAAGATCGTTGGTTGCCCGACGTTTCGGTTGAGTTGAACCAGCCATCGGCAGGGGCGATAGGCCAACCAATAGTCTTTTTAAGACCAACCCAATGGTACGCAGAGTACCCAAACGATATATGTTATTTTCGATTATATATATATTTTTTATTGTAAATCAAATGTGTAGTCTATGCTGTTAGATTCCTTTTAACTACCAGAGTGATTCCTTAATGGAGCTAAATCAAAAAAGGTAAGAGGTGGGTAGATTTTTTTTCTTAATTTTGAAATCTTCTGTCTCCAATACAGGGCGGATAATTTCGGGACACTAGTAGTTTATAACTATTTTTATTAGAATATTTTAATTTTATATAAGCGAGCCAACCATCTGATGTTACAGACACAATATAAATAAATAAATCTTTATTAGCCCAAAATCATGCAGAGTTGCAAAACACGACAATAGTAGTATGCTAAGGGACGGACTTATCGCAAAACCAATACTTACAGTGACCCGAGTATAGTAACATTTTTAAATGCAAATGTTGCGTTTGTGATATGAATTTTGGTAGACAATGTGTATGACAAGAATAGATCGTGAAAGGATGTGGCGGAGTTTGCCGATGCTTTGGGTGAGCTGTATGGAATTCCTTCTTTTCATGGAAAGAACTCTGCCAGTGTTCCGGCAAACAATACATAACTTGTAACAATGGTTTTCTCTGACCACAGGTGTGAAGCAAGGGTGTCGTCTTGGCTGTTGAAAGAGAGATCGAGTAAGAAACATAATATAATTAGAGAGATAGTGGATATAGCTAGGACGAGGGTTGACTGTTGAGACGAGGATGAAAACAAAGAAGTTGAGATGGTTACGGAAAGAGTGTCTGAGGGTGGAATGACAAATAAGTTAGTAGTTATTAAGTCTGAAAGAGAGGGTGTTAGAAAACGTAGCTATCCAAGAGTCAGCTGGAGTGAACGTATTGGTTACTCAAGGACGAATACGTATCCAGTGGGGGAAATTGCAGAGCGTGTATAACAAATATGTGGTGAAAGCGGGAGGTATAAGTAGTGCTCTGTCCTCTCTACCTGCCCCGCATGAGATACGACATAATGGGATACGTAATTTATCAATTGAATCAATATGTGTACCTATCGCATAAGATTTCTTCGAGCAAATATTACACCTATGAGGTTTACATTTAAGTAGTCAGTCTTATCTCATTTACATATAAACCTACCTATGTCTATAAAATAGACTCCTAGATAAGTTATTCGCCATCAGTTGCCCGTTTTTTTTGCCAGTGTGGATGAGCGTGAATTGACAAGTTATTTGTTTTGGTTTTGTCCTGGTACTTAGGTCTGTCAAAATCAGAAAATTTCTACAAGCAAACATTACACTTGTATGGTATTAACTACATTCATATGGTGGTAATTAAATTCGCATTGCATTAAGTACACTCTTATGCTATTAATTATACATTATGACGTTATTGTGCTTCATTAAATTATAATGCTTTAATATAATTATATTATTAATTACCTATATAGAAAATATATTTAGGTAGGTAGGTACTTTAGTTATATTTTTATTATCGATGTTTATATTATTTTCATTTCATTATAGTTGTTTCTTATTAAATGGAACACTTAGTAAAAAATAAATAGAATTATTATTATTGAAAACATGCCATAATAACTTTTTTTGTTGTATAATGAGGCTTTTTTAAAATTGTTTGTTAAAAGGGGTGTAGGTATGTCTCAGTAATACTTTTATGTTTTTTTTTTATAGAGATAATAATTAACCAATTTTCATTTCTTTATTTAATTAATCTTACCCTCTGTCGATAATTTAGTTTTAAAAAGACGTGTAAATATTATCACTGGAGGAGAAAATAAACCGTTTATTAAATTTTCTCAGTTTTATAAAAAAATAACTTAGGTACTTTTTAACATTCATTGTTTCTATTATGGCAACCCTCAGCTTATATTTTCCCGCGTGTGAGATATTTTGACGTTTGTGTGAGATTTTGGGGACGCCTTACATACACTCGTTTATTTCACGGAGGATGGCGCCATTTTCAAATATGATACTGATAGTATTTTCGAGTTACTTACATTTTTATTTCTTACAGCATTAGGAACACACTTAAATGTTATGTTACAGTTTCTCCCGCATTATTTTTTTACGAATCTCGAAATAAACCTAAATAGGTACATACTTGTACACTTCGTAATAAATAAGCTTGAAAAGCTTTTGTTGTGGAGAAAGTCGCCATCGGGGATTGAACCCGCGCCTACTGGATCGAGTCGAGCGCTTTACCAACCTGGCTTCCGACCACCTCATTTGTGCAGGTAACTTGAATAGTGCAAAGTAAGATATGTATTTGTTATTCAAAATGTTACTACCTATCATTTAAATTTCTTTTTACAATCGAAACAGTGCTATGTTTACGATCGAAGCTTATTTATTACGAAGTGTACAAATATGTATTTAGGTTTATTTCGAGATTCGTAAAAAAAATAATGCGGGAGACACTGTAACATAACATTTAAGTGTGTTCCTAATGCTGTAAGAAATAAAAATGTAAGTACCTCGAAAATACTATCAGTATCATATTTGAAAATGGCGCCATCCTCCGTGAAATAAACGAGTGTATGTAAGGCGTCCCGAGATTTTGTCCATGTGAGGATCTGTCATGTAGAGATTTTGGAAGTGAGTTTTTGACAGTTGAGATTTTGACAGTTGAGATTCTGACAGTTGAGATTTTGTCACTTGAGTTTCTGTCTGGTTACCCCATAGAAAAATGAGGAAATGTCATTATTTTGACAACCCCAATAGCCATAGATGAACTGAAGAGAGATTCTAAAGTATTTCTATCTCTTTTTTGTTGGTGAAAAAATATTTTTTCTGTCCCTTTCTAACCCTGCCAGGTCATGGAACGAAATATGGGAAGTTTCGGTGTACGAAGTTGAAGCCATAGAGATACCATATGGTTGAAGCCACCTGATCGGATCCGGCTTTGAGTCTTTGACAGAGAGTATTCTGTGATCTGTGGTATTCTGCGTAGCGACGGGCATAATCGAATGAATGATAATCGATTGGCGGAATAATCGAATGATCATTCGCAAAAAAGAAAAGAGAAGAAAGCAAAGCTGTGGACCTTTTTTTTGGTCCTTCGGTTACATTTCTTATCCGATTTTCATTTTTTTGGTCCTTCGCTAGCATTTCTTATCCGATTTGCATTGAAATTTGTATTTTTCCATCGATCGACTTCTTTGGCTATTCGAATATTCCAAAATAATCGAAATGACCGTTTGAATGATCATTCATTCGATTATTCGAATTCGAACCTATTCGAATGAAAATAATCGAATGTTTATTCGAATCAAAGAGATATATTATGTATATTATGTCGCTGATTCGAATAATCGATTATTAAAATATTCGAATTATTCCGATCATATAAATAATCGAATGCATTCGATTATTTTCATTCGAATATCCCATCACTAATTCTGCGTATTCTGATTTCTGTGGCTGACTGAAATACTGCCTGCCTGAAACTGACTGTTCCTGTTTTGTCGGAATGCGGTAGATGGTTCATCTGCAGAATTGTGAATATGAGGTTAAGATGTGTTAATGGAAATTTATTGTTTGGCTTATATTTATAATTTGAAAGTTTCTAGTGATATTGCCTAATATTTTTTTCGTGATATTCAACAATAGTTATGATGAGTCAAGGAGCAGCAATAAGCAGAAATGAAATTTTTCAAATGGTCGTTCGTGTTTCTTTTGCCACTGTTGTAACATACTTCTCATTGAAGTGGCTGATGAATCAAATTGATCCTACCAATAAATCCAAGAAGAAAGCTATAACCACTGCTCAGGATCGTTTGTCAAAGTGAGTATTGCATTGCGCGAAAATAGAAGGAACTATTACACCATGGTAATAGTTCCTACTTAGGACCCTAGAGTTCATTGTTATTTCGGAACACAACTAGCGTTGCCACCCATCCGGCTAAAGCCCTCATTGTTAGGCTTTTTGACCTGTCTGGCCAAATTTGATTGCATCCGACCTGCTCGGCTTTTTATTCTCTCTTATTAACTCACACTAGCGGATTTAGGGGGGGGGGGGGGGGCTAGGGGGCTGAAGCCCCCCCCAAAATCATGGATTACAGTAGTATATATAGAACAAACCTAGGGATTTCAGTCCCTTAGCCCCCCATAAACGTTGAGTGACGTCTTTAGTGCTTTGAATACTAAACTGAAAATCTGGTATACTGAATGCAATTCACCCCCTCCCCCCCCCCCGCTCGACAAATTTTTAGGCGTCAAGGTCACCAAATTTTAGAGGACGACCAAAAAAAAAAAGGTCATCAGTTGATTACGGCAGGATTCCCCCCCCCCGTCCGCGATCTTTTCGCCGCATGAACAGCTCAAAATTTTAGGCGAGGACCAAAAAAAAAAAAAGTCAACAAAAAAAATCCCCGAAATTTTTTTTTAATCTTCAGCCCCCCCCAAAATGAAATCCTGGATCCGCCACTGTTAACTCACGTTTGTTTCCATCAGTTGAATGGCTGAATAACATAGGTTTTTACTCAAGAGTTCCTCACTCTTTGCTATTATTATTTTGCGATACCGGGGCATACTAACTTGGCATTCCAACTTTGGAAGACATTTCTCTTTCATAGGGCAGCAATGGACGAAACAAAAAAAATAGGTTAGGCACAGAAACTACTGCAAAAATGTAAATTGAATTAAATTTAAGACAACTTGTAAAAACTTTTATGATTAAATTATTAAAGAAGTTGACTTTTATGGCAGGTTTCTGCCAAACGTGAATATGTAAATAATACGGATTAAAACTTTGTTAGAAAATGGGTTTTATTTGGTTTTTAATCTAAAAACATTTTTGAGCGTCCAGTCTTGGGACCCGAAACTCTGGCTTTTTTAGCTGTAGATAGCTATCATTTATTCAGGTTGTGTAGAATTTTTTTCTAGAACAATGTTTTGGTTGAGAACTTATTCTATAAGTATCCTGATACGTAGTTCATATAACAGTCTGTTTGGTTACATGACATCAACATATTGTGTCAGTTACCAACTTGTCCCTTTGCAGTGACTGTTGTATCTGCAATAGGGCTGCCACCTTTGTAAGAGCGTAGTGATGACCTTTTTTTTTTGGTCCACACCATATTTACTAACCCGGAGATATAGTATGCTGACCCGGAGCCCCGGAGTTCCTGTCGGGGAGTTTTTATTTTCCTTTTTTTTAGTCATGGCAAAAATTGCTGACCCGGAGATACACTATGCTAACCCGGAGCCCGGAGAACACCACTCAAACCCGTAGACTCCGGGTCAAACCCGGAGAGGTGGCAACCCTAATCTGCAAAGGGGCAAGTCTATTTTGTAACCGATGGCTGGTCTTAAACAGCAGTCGCCCATCTTACACTCTACATTAGTTGAAAGAACAACATAATCATTAATATAACATGTTTTATTTTACAGACTCGGACTTGGAAAGCATCAGAATGTACAAATTGATCAGCTAACTGATTATGAAATGATGATTGCAGCACATTTGGTCATACCTGATGAAATCAATGTAATCTATATTTGTAATATATTATATAGTAATATATGACATAGTCCCACACCCACCACTGTCCCTGCTCTGATGGGAAAGGTACAGTCTGTCAAGAAAGAGATGGTTACTGATCAATTTAAAACTACAATTTTATATTCTGGCAACAATGATATTTCTGTTGAAATTCTACAAGTGTCCTCACTGAAACCATCTCTTTCTTGATAGGGTGTATACTGCCATGAGACTGGTCTGAGATCTAACAATGAAGTAGTATGTGGACCTTATGGTCTCCTCAGTGTTAGGGTGGATCCATGATTAGGGTTGCCAGATTTCTTGGAAGTCAAACTGGGACGACCGAAAAATTTCATGAGCGGGGGGGGGGTGTACCAACGCAGGATTTTCATTTTTTTAGGTATAGGCACAAACTTTTTGCGCCCCCCCCCCCGTTTAGAAATTTATTCCTTATAAAAAACGTATCAACAAGTTAGCGCCGCAGGCGAAATTAATTTTTTTAAATAAATGGAGACTAATTGTTTGTTTATAGTAGGCAAATCAAATGCGTAACATTATTTGTTTTTTACATTATTTTGTATATAAATTGTGAATCTACTACAAATGGCCGAATGCCAAACGGCCGACATGGACAAACGGCCGACAAGGACAAATGGCCGACACGACCAACTGGCCGACTGGTACAAATGGCCGAAAGACGAAAGGCCGAAATCCAAACGGCCGACATGGACATATGGCCGACAAGTACAATAGGCCGACATCCAATAGGCCGACACGGACAACTGGCCGACAAGGACGAATGGCCGACAGGACGAATGGCCGACAATGATGTTTTCAATCAAGATAATGGTTAACAAGCATCGCCCAGCAGACATGGGACATTACTGTAAAAAATAATGTTGACCGGTTAGGTTGTTTTTTATTTATACTAGTAAGGTTTAATTAAGCCCTAAAAGGCACCTGCAGCCGAAACAAATGAAAAACCGTTTTTAACGCCTAAAAATTGAGAACCTGCATGTTCGCTGGAAAGTTGAAAAAGTAATGTCCCATGTCTGCTTGGTGTTTTTGATCTAATTCGTGTAGCGGCTACTCGCGGCGCTAGTAGTAGGTAATTCTTTCAAGTATGTCTCATAATTATTAAGTATACAGTGGTTACGTAAATTCAGGAGCAGATTCTATTTAACCTTGGGTTCTATTGGCAAAAACAGTGTTACCGTTGTCTTTTTTTTCAGAAGTCTCACCGAAGCCTGCGATAGTAGAGTACAAGCCTACATCCTCGAATTCCATCACCGCCATGAGTGGTGACGTCACCTTGTATCGGTGACAAACACCTTGTCTCGGTGACAAATACTTAAATTACGGAATATTTTTTCCCATACAATTTAGATGGCGTAACCATCGTCAATTGTCAGTTGGGCCCGGCCTTCATGAACAATATGGCGATGGCCTCGGTCTCACGGAGCAAACTTGGTTTAGTGTTGCTTGATGTGATAATAAGATATGGTAACATTTTTTCGCTACTTTCAAATTATATTTCGGAACTGTTGTTTAAAAAACTAGCCAAATTTTGGATTGTTAGAATAAACTGGCAACTTTGTTTTTCAAACTTGTGATGTGATCATTATTTCAATCTTTTTTTTGTGTCGGCCATTCGTCCTGTCGGCCATTCGTCCTTGTCGGCCAGTTGTCCGTGTCGGCCTATTGGATGTCGGCCAATTGTACTTGTCGGCCATATGTCCATGTCGGCTGTTTGGATTTCGGCCTTTCGTCTTTCGGCCATTTGTACCAGTCGGCCATTGGTCTTGTCGGCTATTTGTCCGTGTCGGCCATTTGTCCTGTCGGCCGTATGTCTTGTCGGCCGTTTGTCCGGATCCCATAAATTGTCAAAATTACCACAAATGATTTTAATCCTAAAAATATACCAACTATTCCGAAAACCGGGACATTTAGGCGTCCCGAAAGGTTTGTTCGGGACACCGGGACACGAGGCACAAAACCGGTGACAGTCCCGGTAAACCGGGACGTCTGGCAACCCTATCCATGATGGCTAAAGTCCAGATTAATTCTTGTTTTTCTTCACTACCTTTACAAGTACAGACCGTTTGGTTTGACTTGGTAGGAGGTGACATTGCATTGTTAAAATAGTTTAACAAATAAAAATACAATGACGTTGGTCCTGTTATATTTCTGAGGGAATATTCCAAGATTATAATTTGGTATTACAATGGTACGTAATTTCAATGTTGATGTTGAGCATACCTGCGATGAAAATAGCTTTATGCAAATGGAAAAAAAATGAGTGAAATAAATGAAGGATGTTCTGTTGAGTTTGAATATTTAAATATGATATTATAGATGTGTGGTGGATATTGAAGACAGATATAGGGTAAGGTAACAGACGTTATTTTGTTACTAGGTCAGCTGGAGCGATATTGCTGGTCTCGATGATATAATCCAAGAGCTCCAAGAAACACTAATCCTTCCTATACAGAAGAGAGAGCTATTTGCAGATTCTTTGTTAACACAGCCTCCTAAAGGAGTTTTACTTCATGGCCCACCAGGTATAGTATATGTGAAGAATATAGTCGACCCTATACCTATGTTAATTATTCCAGTGGTTGTAAAGTGGAAAGTAATGTGTTAAATTATTTTAGGTGTTGGTAAAACGTTGATTGCTAAAGCTACAGCAAAAGAAGCTAGAACCCGATTCATAAATCTTGATCTCTCTATTCTGACTGACAAGTGGTATGGTGAATCACAAAAACTAACTGCTGCAGTGTTTAGCTTGGCAGTCAAATTACAGCCATGCATAATTTTTATTGACGAGATTGATTCGTTTCTTCGCTCACGCAATCAGCATGACCATGAAGCAACTGCTATGATGAAGGCACAGTTCATGTCTCTGTGGGACGGTCTCATAACTGATCCTAACTGTACTGTTATAATAATGGGTATATATATTACATTCACTATACAATAAGATATAATAACTTGTAACAAGGGAAGTGTATGAATGTAAAGGTTACTCTAAACCTAGATCTAGATATTAAGCCCTTGGTACTTTTTAGGTGCAACAAATCGTCCACAAGATTTGGATAAAGCTATCCAGCGACGTATGCCAGCTACATTCCGAATTGGTTTACCCGATGTTACGCAACGTGAAAGAATATTGAAACTTATCTTACGTAATGAACCCTGTTCCAGAGATGTTGATACTTACAGAATTGCTGTGTTGGCAGAAGGATTTTCTGGATCAGATTTACGGGAACTCTGTAGGAATGCATCTGTTTACAGGGTGAAAGATTACATGAAACAACAGTCAAGAACTCCTTTAAAAGTAAGTAAATTGTGTTATTAGCATGTGTCTATTTACGAGGGTAGGCTGAGAACTTCGCGTTCTTGAGAGAAAAATGTACTGGCCAGTTTCAGTTTATTATTGATATGGATAATTTGAACCTTTACAAGGCTACTGGCAAAATTTGGCATCAATAGGACTAAGCTGGCACTCTTGGCACCATTTTTAATCCAACGTGTTTAAGATTTTTGTGAAAATGAGAAATTTTCAACCATGATCCACGATAAAATGTTTTATTATCACAGGCTGTGTATCAAAACAAACTTTTTAAAAGATGTCACATACATAATTGGAGTCTGCTCTATCATATGCAGTAATCAAATAATGGGTAGCAGATTTTAAATGTGGTCAGCAAGGTGTTGAAGAAAACCCTCGCAGTGGAAGGCAATAAACTGCACTTGTTTCGAAAAACATCGATAAAATCATGGATGTGGTTCAGAAAGATCGCCAAATTAGTGCCTGGCAGATAGCAGAGATCCTAATGGTCTTATGTTAATGAATAGATTTCATATTAACTGCAGAACAATGCTTGTAAAAGCTTTCTGTTCGCAGGGTGCCAACGCCTTTGACTCATTTTTGAAGGCCGAACAAACATGTGTTCGTTGTCGATTTTCATTGGAATTTTTGGCCACGTTTGAAGCTGATCCTGATTTTTTTTTCGAGATGTCACCGTGGATGAGACCTGGATCTAACAAAGCCCAAAAGTAATCAAAATAGTGGCGGCATGGTTATTTTCCGTCTTCAAAGGAATCGATGTCTCCTTTGTCAACTGGAAAAGTGATGGCATTAGTTTTTTGGGAATTTAGGGCTAGTATTACAATAGACTACTTGAATAAGGGCAAAAAAAGAAGTGGGAAGTACTATACTAATCAAATAATCCAATTGCGATGAATCACTATCGCGGAAAGAGCCGGAAAATTGGCCGAAGCCGTGATCTTTTATCGCGACTCTGAGCCAGTTCACAGAAAAACAATTTCCATAGCCAATTGCATGCCAATTAGACATGAGCGCCGCGCCGGCGCGCCGCCGTGGTCGCGAGTTTAGTCGGCGCGCCGTCGCCGAGCGAAAAACGCGGCGCGCCGCCATAAGAGAATTTTGGTACTCTTTAACAGCAATAACGCGAATTTTCGCATATTTGACGCGAATTTCACTTTTATTTTGAAAAACATCATAAGTGAAAACATTATCAAAAGGAATGGGGCTTTGAAAGCAAGAAGAACCACGCTGAAAAAAAACTTAAAACAAGCGTTTTTGTTTTTTTCAAATAAATTTGTTTTATTTTGATGCATAATTGGAGTAATACCTATTTTATTAATTATGCATTCATTCTGTTTGTCGTTAAAATAAATAAAAAAATATTAAAAATGCGATAAGTTCGCTCTAGTGAACAACGTTTTATAATATGTACTATGTCCATTTTGTATATTTATATGTGTTTGTTGTTTACTTTAAGTTTAAATAAATAAATAAATTTAAAAAAATGCTGCAAAATCATCAAAATAATGTTACAAATATATGAAAATTAACACCACATTTTGCAAAAAATAACAACACATTTCCCAAAAAATAACACTGCTTTTTTTTCAGTCCCAGGTATTTTTATTTTATATTTTTTTTTCAATTATGATCGTTTATGTCCTCCGTCCCTTTATTAAAGAATATGAAGCTCTATTTGACACCAACAATGTGGTTTTCTTTATGTCCTTACTTCCCTAACAAAAATCTATGGCTCAAGGCCACGCCGCCGTACGCCGCCGCCGCCGTGAAAATTTGTTCATTACGCCGCCGCCGCGGAATTGGCCGACGGCGCTCATGTCTAATGCCAATGGCTTCCAGTTGGTGAAAAATCTGCCTTATTTTCCTAAAATGGAATCGTCAGACCTTCCCCTCATCCCTAAGCCAAAAAAATTTCAGCATGTAAAAAATTGACTCAGTTAACGGTGTTACAGTGAACGCGGAGCAATATTTTGAAGACCTTTACAATTTCTTCAATAAAACTAGGATCCTAGCTTTGAAACGTGGCTAGAAAAAGTGTATTCAATAGATTGTATAAAAAAATAATAAGAAAATCCAACCATACTCCAGTACATTTTTTTCTCAAGGCCGCGAAGTTCTCAGCCTACCCTCGTATACCTAATATAATAATGCTAATGTATTCATCTTGTAGGATGGTCCATCAACATCTAGTGGTGCAGCTAATAATGACTCGGATGATGAATTTAAAGATACAGTGCGTCCCATCACTATGGAAGATTTATGTATGTCTTATAAAAAAATTAAGGATTCTAGTAACTTCACGGGAAATTATCAGCCGTCACACAATCCTATAGATTTGGACTAGAGTAGATCATATAATATGTTAATAGTTAGTTTTTTACATTGCTGAATATATGACTCCAATGTTTAATGATGATACAACCCTTAGTCTTACACATGTACATCATAGAGCTTCTCCCCAGAACCAGAGGTTGGTGGTCATGTGCCAAACTTTGTATAGAGAGGTTGTACTGCCTGATGATGGTGTCCCAAACCATGTTGGCAAAACAATAAATCCTGCGTTGATACCAAAAAGTTGTAACGAATCATATATCCCCCAATGTGAAAAACTAACTCGTGTAGGATGTAGTACAAAGATTGCAATGCGATATTACAGTGGCGGATCCAGGATTCAATTTGGGGGGGGGCTGAATGTCGACACATGGTAAAAAGTACTGTCACTCAACGTTTTGGGGGGGGCTAAGGGGCTGAAATCCCTAGATTAGTTGTATATAAAGTACTGTCACTCATGGTTTTGGGGGGGGCTTCAGCCCCCTAGCCCACCCCCTGGATCCGCTAGTGCGATATTCTGTAGAGTTTATTGTACTAAGTATTTATTATTACAAATATATTGTTGTTGTTGGTATTACAAAGCAAAATTCTAGCCAGAATGTTTATTCCAATGTTCAAATTATAAAACCATAGAATTATGAATAGCATTAGCATATTATTACAGTTTATAAAGCATGCATAACAAACAATAATCCTGATCCACCGCCTCTTAGGCATGGTGTAACTATTGACAACGTGCATGGCATAGTTCTGTCAAATCTTGTAACAGAATATATCATGTGTTCTGTTCTGTCGTTAAGACATTGCTGTTCCATAGTATCATTATGACATAGCCTTAGACACAGGGACGGCAACATTGCTTATAACGCATCTACATCATGGCTAGAGGAAGGGAAAATAAGGCAAGATGCCACTGCCTGATCCCATTGTTTTGGTATAAAGAGTTGGGGTTATTATTGGTTGGAAATATGTGGGGACTTTCTAACTAACTAGTACGTTCTAGTGGTGGGCGTTTACGCTAACTAAAGTTAACTTTAACAGATGCTAATGTTAACCTCGAATAATAGTTATTGTTAACTGCTATCATCGTTGATCAATTTTGGAAGACTCCCTGTGAATTTCTGTTGATATTCTAAAGGTGTCGCCACTATGTTTACCAAAATGCTATTTACAGCGCCCTCATCAAAATTCATTTCTTTCTCGTTTAACTGTAGGGTTATAAAGTAGATTTGGAAAGTAATGGCCGCAAGAGTTGTAAACTTTTTGTAGGTATTTGGAACTTGGTAATATTGTGTGTAGCTATGTAAATGTACTTAATTATAATTTAATAAATGAAACCTAAACATCCACCAGACCAGGGATTCCCAAACTTTTACCACACATGCCTCCCCCCCTTTTAAAATTACGAGAAGTGGATAATGTGTGCCGCATATGCTGTATTAGCCGAATACGACACAACAACATGCTACCTCAGGCAGTTAGGCATTATGAAGAACAAATGTTATCTAAAACAGTTATTCCCCCTTCCCTCTGGTCACTCTACGTCCTGCAAGTGGAGCACACCTCAATGTTTGGGAATCCGTGCATTAGACCAGCGGTTCCCAATTCTCTTTGGCTACGGAACCCTAATTGATTACCTGTTTTTGGGGGAACCCAATCTCGTCAACAAAAAAGCAAATTGACAAAAATTACATTTTTACACCATGACACGTTTGTATGTTATGTTCGACTTGAAAAGAAAATCTACGTTTTTAGTTAAAAATCTTGACTGCACGTAGGTATTTAATGTGAAGAATAAAATTTCAACATTTAGTATGACAATACGCTCTAACTCTCGGAACCCCTGTGACCCTTCGGCGGAACCCCAGGGTTCCCCGGAACACAATTTAGGAACCACTGCACTAGACAATATCTGCTACATACCACTTTCCTGTGTTAAAATGGTGAAAGTTTATCCCAATTGTCTCTTAGGCTGGTCATTATGAAATTAACAGGCTGAAATTGGTTGTTTGTTAAAAAGTTCCAAGTAAAACCTATCCCTGACTCCAGAATTAGGGTAACAATGTTTGGCTTTACATATGTACTTTGTTTACATAGTTGAGACTATGAATTTCATAATGTATGTGGCCAGCCTTGACAGTTATTCAGAATAAAGTACCTCAACATAATTTAAATGACAACTTGTGTATATTAATGGAAACCATTGAACAGAGTACATAAAGTGAAGGCATGGAACCAGGAACAGGGTGGATGAAACAAAAGTGTTAAACAACTTGTAATTTTTGTGTAAAATTGTAACTTTGTTAATCAAATAATAAATGCAAATTTTGATCTTATTCTGATCTGATCTCTCTCTATATTCACCCAGTAATAGTAATCTAGAGGTTTTGTGACTACAATATATTATATCGATGGAATATATTTTTTATTTGGGGTATTATTAGGGCTGCCACCTCTCCGGGTTTGACCCGGAGTCTACGGGTTTGAATGGTATTCTCCGGGCTCCGGGTTAGCATAGTATATCTCCGGGTTAGACTGGGTGGTGAGACGGAGTGGCTTAACTATCACCGGGCAGACCCCTGCCGACCTATATATTATGAAAATCCGTTAAGTCTCATTAAAAATTAAACAGTTTCATAAAAAAATTCGCCTGCGGCGCTACCTTTTTGATTCGTTCAGTATTATTATTACTTTTTATGGAAAATAAACTTGTTTACACCACGACTTTATTCGCTCAATCTCACAAAAATTTTCCGCCTGCGGCGCTATTTACAAGTTTTTCTTCCACATTTGTACTACAATAAAAAAATAGTTTTTTTTTTTCCAAATCTCCGGGTCTGCCCTCTTTGAGAGGTGGCAGCCCTAGGTATTATTGACTGCTTAACTCATCATTTCCTTTGACTGTGTTATGATATTTTGAATTTTATGAGATTCAGTTTTACTTTTATATGTTGCTTATTTCCATAAGTATTCAAAAAATGTCTATATGTTATAATACTTGGTTTTCATTTTGATAAATTTAATAATCACCCAAAGTTATTATTGTACCCCTGGGAAGAATAAGGTTGCATTTGTTGACAATCTAAGACTGTGGTAATCTTCTAGCTCCACGATGGAAGGTAGGGGTTTTAAAGACATGTTAAATGTAATGTTTTCAGACTTTACGCTTTATTACAACGAAACGCTCCAATAAAAAGTTTGTACCTTGCTATGCAAAAGGTTTGGTACACAGGACACATACACACACAAGTCCGGGAATTCTGATTTTTTGGTAAGTATATTGTTAGTGCTGGGACTGTAATGTTCATGGGCGTCGCCAGCCTCGGATCTAGGAGGGGGCAACAAAAATTTTAAAATTCGATATGTCATGAAAATAGCCTAAATAGCGCCACAGACGAACATTTTTTTGAGACAGTGAAGTGGCTTGGTTTATTTGAAAGTGTGTAAAATTTTTTGCACAATAATATTTATAAAAAATGGCGCGGCAGCAATTTTTTTAAATAAAACTGTATTTTGATGGATTTTCATGAAAATTTATGATATGATGAGAAAATCCCCCCCCCCCCCCCCCCCGACGACGCCCATGGTAATGTTGAATTAAAAAATGTGACCTTTTCTATTTTCAAAATATCTCAAACGGTTGGTTTTACAGAAAAGATCATAGTCTCTAAGGTAATATATTGTAGCCCAGGCAAATTAGAGAAAATAAGGGGTTGTAGCTCAAATAATTCTCGGAAAGCTGGAAAATGTTTTAATCTCTTCATTAGCATCTAAGAAGAGTTTATTTAAGTTTGGACCAATTTTCCGTTTGCGCTAAGTACAGGTGACCCAAGAACCGATTTTTTTTTGTACTTTTTTCAGTTTTTCACTAATAAGTTCTAAACGATGCATTCTAGGAAAATGTTGTGTGTTATGGAAATTAAAGTAGGTGATATTCTGCATCAGTTGAGCATAAATAGTCTTTGAACCTCAAAAAAAAAAAAAAAAAGGCGGTGTCACGATGGTGTCACGACTTTTGGTCGCGCGACATCTGGACGCGGATTATAATATTTAATTTATCAAGTAAATGGTTACAGGTCTAGCAATTGTAAGACATATCAACTACTTACTTAATTTTTTATTGTTTAATAAAAGGTGCACACACTTTAAAAAGTGAAGTAGGTAACAATTTCAAAATAATACAAGTACCTATTTGGCAATACCGGTTTACCATTTTTCATCATTCTCATTAATAATCGAATACTACACTTCATGCTATTAATTGGACATTCTATTCTATTATTAGCTTTACGGCTATCCACTCGTCTGCGAGTGATCTCAGCCAATTAATTGGAAATTATACATTGCAATTTATCACTCACTTTTTCTATTACTTACGTAAAGTTCATTGAAATATCGGTTGATTGGACCACGGATCTTCCAAGTTGTAGGAGCCGGGTTCAAATCTCAGTGCAAATGATATATTCTAGACTTAAAAACATTAGCTTATGGCATAAATGCCTATCTGCTCTGGAGGTACCTAGGGAACCCGTATAAAGGGAGGTACCTACTTTGGATGAAAGAAGTAATAGCCGGTGCAATCATGAAGTTTTGTTAAAAAAACAGAAAAAAAATGTATAATTATGTCTTTACATTAATCGATTAACGTTTAAATTAAATATTATAATCCGCGACCAAATGTCACGCGTCCAGTTTTCGCCGCGTCGAATTGTCGGCGACCAATTTTCGTATATCCAATAATGGCACTGCAAACAATAATGCAATCCAATAATTTACTCAACAAACTGAAATATTTATATTTTTCTCGAATCGTTGTTGAATAACTCCTCAACTCGTGTATTTACAGCAATATTTCACTGAACATAGGTATTTATATGGTGGGCATAGAATTATATGGTGGGTCAGTTTTCCTGGTTTTCTCTAACCTGAGATTAAAATTTTACACCTACAGCGCATAGTCAAGTGAAGTGAAATAAAGAAATTTATTGAAAGATAGATTAATTTAGATATGTAAAAGGCAAGATAATTTGAATTTTACTATTCCATCTTGTTAACGTATGGTTTTGTCAAGTAAAATCTAAATTTTCGATACTAATACGCCACTGATGGGTAACATTTTATATCCAAAAGAGTATTTTTTTACCTTCATTGGTTTAATTGGTTTTATTAAAATATCTCCGAATTAGTGTTATGAAAAAATGTTTATCTCAAAATTGGGATCCGGACAAACGGCCGACAAGACATATGGCCGACACGACCAATGGCCGACTGGTACAAATATGGCCGGAAGACGAAAGGCCAAAATTCAAACGGCCGACATGGACATATGGCCGACAAGTACAATAGGCCGACACGGACAACTGGCCGACAAGACAAATGGCCGATACAAAAAAAGATTGAAATAATGATCACGTCACAAGTTTGAAAAACAAAGTTGCCAGTTCATTCTAACAATCCAAAATTTGGCCAGTTTTTTAAACAACAGTTCTGAAATATAATTTGAAAGTGGCGAAAAAATGTAACCATATCTTATTATCACATCAAGCGAAACTAAACCAAGTTAGCTCCGTGAGACTTCTGAAAAAAAAAGTAGACAAGAACAAAGGTAACACTGTTCTTACCAATAGCACCTACTCCTGAATTTATGTAACCACTGTCATACTTAATTGGTATGAGACATGAAAAAATTACTAGCGCCGCGCGTGGTCAATTTTGAACTAGGAGCATTTTAAAATCTCGCTTTTACCATAGATTAGCCGCTACCACGAATTAGATTACAACCACCAAGCAGAAATGGGACATTACTTTTTCAACCTTCCAGCGAAGATGCAGGTTTACAATTTTTAGGCGTTAAAAACGGTTTTTCATTTGTTTCGGCTGCAGCTGCCTTTTAGCGCTCGATTAAACCTTACTAGCACAAATAAAAAACAACCTAAACGGTCAACATTATTTTTTTACAGCAATGTCCCATGTCTGCTGGGCGATGCTTGTTAACTATTATCTTGATTGAAAACGTCATTGTCGGCCTATTGTACTTGTCGGCCATATGTCCATGTCGGCTGTTTGGATTTCGGCCTTTCGTCTTTCGGCCATTTGTACCAGTCGGCCAGTTGGTCATGTCGGCCATTTGTCTCTGTCGGCCGTTTGTCCATGTCAGCCGTTTGGCATTCGGCCATTTGTAGTAGTTATGCCCAACTGACATTTGACGATGATTACACCATGAAAAATGTATGGGAAAAAATGAGTCTACTACAAATGGCCGAATGCCAAACGGCCGACATGGACAAACGTTTGACAGAGAAAAATGGCCGACATGACCAACTGGCCGACTGGTACAAATGGCCGAAAGACGAAAGGCCGAAATCCAAACGGCCGACATGGACATATGGCCGACAAGTACAATAGGCCGACACGGACAACTGGCCGACAAGGACAAATGGCCGACAGGACAAATGGCCGACACAAAAAAAAGATTGAAATAATGATCACATCACAAGTTTGAAAAACAAAGTTGCCAGTTTATTCTAACAATCGAAAATTTGGCTAGTTTTTTTAAACAGCAGTTCTGAAATATAATTTGAAAGTGGCGAATACATTATACATTAAGGGTAAACCCACCTCCACCCCTGGATGTTTCAGGAGCTTTAGCTCCTATATTATCTAGTCTTTTAAGAAAAAACATTTTTTCAAAGGAGGGCTCAAGGTTCGCCGGAAGGGCTCCCCTCAACAAACCCCTCCCGAAACTACTCTGAACACCCTTAATGTTCCTTGGAGGAGACTCTCACTGCAAGGATCTACACACTAACTACATTTTTTTTCTTCTTAAAAACTATCATCTTACAATTACGTATTACTACGTACTAAATCTTAATCAAGAGGACAACATTTTACAATTCAGACAGCAGATACACGGAATACAGAAAAACAAAATAAAGTGTCTTACCAATAGAAATCCATATTTACCTTTTGTCCCCCGTCCACGCGCGAAGGAAAGTGGCGAAAAAATATAACCATATCTTATGATCACATCAAGCAACACTAAACCAAGTTAGTAATAAGTAGTAAATAAGATATGGTTACATTTTTCGCCACTTTCAAATTATATTTCAGAACTTTTGTTTAAAAAACTAGCCAAATTTTCGATTGTTAGAATAAACTGGCAACTTTGTTTTTCAAACTTGTGATGTGATCATTATTTCAATCTTTTTTTGTGTCGGCCAGTTGTCCGATTGGATGTCGGCCTATTGTACTTGTCGGCCATATGTCCATGTCGGCCGTTTGGATTTCGGCCTTTCGTCTTTCGGCCATTTGAACCAGTCGGCCATTGGTCATGTCGGCTATTTGTCCGTGTCGGCCATTTGTCCTGTCGGCCATATGTCTTGTCGGCCGTTTGTCTGGATCCCGGAAAAAATATTAATTCTGTAGTTCAAGAGTTTGTCACCGATACAAGGTGACGTCACCAATCATGGTGGTGATGGAATTTGAGGATGTTGGCTTGTACTATACTATCGTAGGCTTCGGGTTAAATAAAAATAATGTCAATAATTTTTCATGTTGACAACATTTTCATAAAACGACTGTGGGGACATCTGATGTTATTTTTGCAAACTGACTTAAACAAAGAGATTTCTCTCTCCCTCTCTTAGCTTTCAACCATGTAAAGTTATTTTCTCTCACTGTCTGTAAGATAATGAAATAAGAACCACAAAAGAGATGCATATATTGCTCTCGTTGTCGATTTCATGTCTTGCAGCTGTTTCTATCCGGCTGTGGTCCTACTGCAAGCCAAGGATGGACGCCATTAATGCAAGTTAGATCCTTTTCATTGTGTTTGTCCCGAAAGCCGTCTGAATGTATTCTACTTTGTGATATAGAATTAATTATTAAAAAGTGTTATGGCTGGACCGCTTATCGTCAGCCAACATTGGCGGGAGTGCCGGCGATAATATCTTCCGGAAAGGTTGACTTTTCTCTCATACGAGTCTCGGAACGTGTGTGGTGTGACAGTTTCACTTTTGTTATATACGTTCAGTATGCTGAATAAAATTAATAAAAAGTGTTTGTGCTTTCCCTATATACATTTATTGAAATTAAATCACATAAAAAACAGTATTTAGTGGAAATATGTGCTCATGGATATAAGTTAATCGTGGTTGTACAATGAAATCCTTAATGTTCACGGCGATTGCAGGACAAAGAATGCGGTTTTCATTGAAGTTATGCTACAGATCTTTAATATTGTAAATGCATGAATGTATCGTGCGCAGTGTATTTAGTACACTTATATGGGTGTTTGTCTCAGCTGCCACCGAAGGAAAGGCAGGGGTCCAGATAAGAAAAAGTGTGATGTTCACCTGTGCCAGTCTCTAACCCCTTTACATGAGTGCATCAGCGAATGCAGTTCATTACCATCGGAGCAGAAGGCGACCGCCATATCAAGGGAGCAAAGAGCCGAAGATACTCTTCAGAGGACCTCTGGTACATCAGGGCACTCATTCTCTCTTCAACAGCCTACTTCGCGCCCTCCACTCCACGATGGGTTCTCTAAGAGAGCTCCACTTCCTTTCAATGAGAGCGTTGATACCTTCAATAAGTTTTATATGTGCAACTCAAATGGCAAAGACTCAGTAATTTTATCAAACGGACATCATAACGCTATATTAAATAAGGAGAAAGACAATATTACATGTAAAAACAATAGTAAATGTGATATCTTACAGTCAGATCTCATTAATGCAAACACTTGTGCTAGAGACAGTATGACAATGGCTAACATGAAGAAGTCAAATTTAATTAAAGGTCTTGTTAGTAAAAAGAGAAAGAGATTTATTGAAGGGACTTTTGATTTAGATTTAACTTGTATCCTTTTACAACTATACTACTTTTCGTTCCACCTTATTAGCCCCATGGGTTACCATGGATATGAAACTTTTCAATAGAACTGCTTCTAATGTAATAAAGTACCCAGCGACAAGTTATATATGAAATGCCAAGTAGTGCTAATTGTATACTGTGCTATGTTTTTTATTATGAAAGGTCAGTCTTCACCACTGGCGCACATACAAACATCTAACACGTCATGGTTTTATTGTGTGTCCATTAAAAATAATAATGGTTAACTGCGCACTAAGTTGTTGTTTTGTAGGGAGCAATTATTTACAGGATGTGGTGTTGTGTCATGTAGTCTAAGGGAAAATATTGGGAGGAAAATATACGAAAGGAGTTATGCCATGTATTCACAATCATTCTAATTTACACTTTATAGTTAGTGCGTACATTTACGAAGAAGATTCAGTCAAAGCGTGCACAATGTTTTGAGTCGAAAATGCATCTTAAACCTAAATGAAAAATATCCTGTTGGTTGTTGTTTACAAGGTGGCTTCCTGCAGATCCCATTAGCCAGAGCTACACAACCATTTTATTTTTTATTAAAATTATGCTTAAAATAAAGCTCACGTTGATTCATAATAACCATAGATTAATACTTATCAAATATGTACACCATGGGCCAGACTGCTGAATCAAATACCACATGAAGGTCACAATCCTCAGCAATGAGGGACCGACATGGATGATGACGTACACCATAATAAACTTCAATTCATCTTGGAATGCTTCTCAATAAGCTTTAAAAGTTCTTTGTGAAGTGGATTAAGTTGAGAGGGAGACTTAAACTCGTGACCACCTGCTTGACATGCAGGCGCGTTTCCGATTCATCTACTGACCGCTTCCGATACTATAGAAATGAGACGAGTAGTGAATTCATATAAAACAATCGTATTGTAATTGTACTTGTGACGGGCAAAAAGCTACAGCTAGCGTTATGGGGTGTTGCGTGGAACTCAAATGTTTATACCTGCTTTATACTTTAAAGAATATTCAGTATTCGAATATTTGAAAACAGTAAATCGAAAGGAAATGTGTTTTTCACTATGCAACTGTACGTATAGTAAATTTGTATGGAGATGTGCTTAAATTAGGAGTGATCTATTTAAGTTATTGTTTCATGGATTTGTGAAACTGATGTTTTTTATAATGTTTTGTTTTTCATTTGAAAGAGCATAAACCAGAGAAGTTTTTTCCAGATATCTGAATCTTTGGGCAATTTTCTTCTTATCTAAAATCCGCTCAATAGTCCTAACTCGTTTTTGAAATATCTCTCTCGAAATTTTAATCCGATATTTTTCTAACATGTTTGTTTTTTAGATTGAAACTAATGATTTAAATAGACTAAACACATACTCAGGTAACAAAAAAGAATGATAGAACTAAGTAGATGCCTTTACTTACGATATTATCGGGCTAAAACTTGAGTAATCCGGGGTATTTTGAAAAAAAGTTAAAATCTCGAATATCTCGAGAACCGTGCGACTTTTGACTAAGCTTAGTTAGGCTCAAAAGATCCTAAATGATCTCTACTATCACCCCTGAAGATATCTGTATCCATCTATCAAACATCTGTATATCGAGCTAGTAATTCAGAAAATAATCTTGTTAATTTTTGTTCTCAGTGACAACATATCCTTTAAAATGTATTTAATAGTAAGTACAAATCAGGGTTGTTGCAGATGTCATTTTCATATTTATTTATTTACACATCAACGGCTAAAGCCTTTAACAATTTTTTTATTGGTAGGTACATAGTGTCAATCTCAGTATTCATAAATACATAATCAAAATACAGAAAACATGACCATTTACAATGCAACATCATGTTGGACAAAATCAAGGATTTTGATTTTTTTTTCTAAAATGCACAAATTCTAATACTAGGCAGACTACAACATCATGATATACAGGGTGTTTGATAGATACAGATATCTTCAGGAGTGATAGTAGAGCTCATTTAGAATCTTTTGAGCCAAACTTAGCTTAGTCCAAAGTCGCACGGTTTTCGAGTTATTCGAAATTTAAACTTTTTATCGAAAACCCCGAATTACTTAAGTTAACTTCAATAGCATCGTAAGTAAATGTACCTACTTAATTCTATCATTCTTTTTTGTTACTTGAATATGTGTTTAGTCTATTTAACTCATTAGTTTCAATCTGAAGAAACAGTAATGAACGACACATTTCCTTTCAATTCCCTGTTTCCGTTATGGTTAGAGATGGACAAGTTGATATCTCGATACAGTCAAAAGTTATTGTTGCACCAAACTACTGAGTTTAAAAAATGTTTGGTTTTATTTTTTTTCTCCTTGATAATATATCTTAAGAGTGTATGAAAAAGTAGCAAATCTCTCCATAAATTTTATCGATATGCTTTATTTAAGTATTACATTTCACCCACATAGTTATCAATATGCCTCTCGCAATCAATTCTGTATTATAACTCTGTATTATCCTAATTTATCTATTATTTATGGATCATTTTACAGGACTAAGTATTTCATTTTCCTTAACATATGATTGTCGTACAGATATTACAAATAACATAATTGCTATGGGGATTCCTGCAGATAATTTAGCGGAGAAATTATATAGGAACAACATTGATGATGTTGCAAGATTTCTTGAAGAGAAACACAAAGGTCATTATAGGATCTACAATCTTTGCTCCGAGAAGTCGTATGACATTAATAAATTTCACAATCGGGTAAGTTACATAACAATAATAAAATGACTTGATAAAATGGTTATTGGACAATGTAATGTAATTGTATGTTTGTATTATTAGGTGGCTGTATTTCCATTTGATGACCATAATCCCCCCAGAATAGATCTGATTAGATCCTTTTGTAAAGATGTGAGTGAATGGTTAGTAGCAGACCCTAATAATGTTGCCGCGATTCATTGTAAAGCTGGCAAGGGCAGAACGGGTATGTATAGTTAGTTAGTTAGAGTTACAAACTACATATGTAGGTATAATAATATACACTACATGCTAAGTAATGTTTCAGGCACAATGATAAGCTGTTATTTATTACACAACGGCGAGTTCCAAACTGCTGCAGATGCCTTGGTTTACTATGGACAGAGGAGAACACACGATTGTAAAGGTAAAGGGATGCTCTATACAAGTAAGAAGTAATACAAGTAAACCTGGGGGCATACCCATTAACCTGATGAGCTTCATTTATTTGCAGGCGTTACAATACCCTCTCAGAAGAGATATGTGGAATACTATGCTGCCTTCCTAACAATGTGCAGAGAGTCAGGGTGTGGTTCACCAGTGAATTGTATTTCTATAGACTTGTACCGTCCACCATCCATGCTAATCTTGAAATTACTTATGAACACACCTCCTATAATAAACAGTGGACAAGTTACGCTGGGGATTTGTGTGACAGCTGTCAATGGGAAAATCTCCTCCAAGGTATGCGCTATGCATTCAACCTATTATGTGGTTGGGTTGACATTATGTAGGGTTAATTCACTCTTTAATTACCTATGATATTTGGTTTTCAGACTTGCTTAGGAACTTACGAAGTTAGGAAAGGTGACCAATATATCTGTATGCAACCTGATAAATGCACACCTCTGGTAGGTGATATAAAAGTTGAGGTGTACAATACAAAGTCTATAATTAAGAAGAGAAAGGAGAAACTATTTCACTTTTGGTTTAATACATTCTTTGTGGCCCATCAAGTACAAGCTGTAAGAGAGGATACTACAGACCAAACTGGTAAGTGACATATTATATACAACTAATACAATAACTACAATACATCTCAGTAGCTGGTTCATTTGCACTGATGTGCATACAAGTCTCTCAAATAAATTCCTATTATTGCTTTCAGATCCATCATTGACCAACTTCAAATTAACATTTAGTAAATGGGAATTAGATGAAGCACATAAAGATAAGTTGAATAAGACATTCACATCAGATTTCACGGTGAGATATATTATGTAAAGTCCAGTCGAGATCAGTACTTAAATCTTGCGAAAAATCACAAGTTATTATATCATACATAGTACCAACATTCCAGTCTTAATAATAATCCGATCGACAGCCAACATTAAATTGGGTAGTCGTGTATTTTTGGTATGTTATGAGGACAATGGGGTAGTTAAGAATCCTAATTTGCACAATTTTCCTCCCTCCACCGAACCAATATGAATAAACTTGCCAATATAACTTTGTTTCGCATTTTAGGTTGTACATCATAAAATTTGTTATAACTTTAGCGCATAAAATTTTGCTCTAAAATAAATAGCAACGGAGCTTTCAAGCTCCAAAAATTGTAAAATTTTGTGTTTTTTCAATATAGAGGTTTTAGCCAATAAACATCATGATGATATTGTTATCATAGGTGGGCACTGTTAATCAAAAAGTTGCTTCTTTAATAATTCAAATGGTGCCAACAGTGCCAGCTTGATCGTATTAATGCCAAATTTTGTAAATAGCCTCAATTTATCCATATCTTTTTTTTGTTTGCATACACAAACCCACATACTTTCCTGCACACCTTGCACTAGGCTAAAAGCCTGTATCGTAAAGTGTGGAAGTCATCGCCAGCGCCGGGGTTTGAACCTGGCACCTCCCGCTTGAGCTGCCGCCTCAACCAACTGCACCAACCATGTACTGCGATACAATATCTAATACGGTGCTGTTAGATTTCTCGATGGAAAGTTGTGAGGTAGTGTGGATTTCTTTCATTCTGTTTTTTGGGGTGCTGAATCCGAGTCCGAGGTTTGCCAACAAAATTTCGTGACGGAACAAGGCGAAAAATGGGAAAAATAGTGAAAATTTCCATTTTCTGGCGAATTCTGGATATTAACTTGAAAATTAACAACTTTTTGTAGTTTATCTTTTTAGCAGAATGAAAGAATATTAAATTTCCTACAAATTTGCTGTATAAATATTTTCTCAAAAATAAATAGTAGTAGCGGAGCTGTCAAGCTCCAAAAACTGGCCAAATTTTCTTGTTATTTTAAAGTGTGAGAATGGAAAATGTATGGATAAAGTTCATCTTGTTACCTTTATAACCAAATTTTAAGAATTATTATTTATATTTATGAGACATATTTTACCAATAGCTTTCTTTGTGTTTTCTGATTCCAACGAGGTAAAATATAACTCATTAGTTTAAAGAATAATTGTTAAAATTTGCTTATGAAGGTAACAAGGTGAACTATCCCAATACATTTTCGATTCTCGTAATGTAAAACAATACGAAAATTTGGCCATTTTTTGGACCTTGACAGCTCCGTTGCTATTTTGCATTACAGAAAAATTTTATATGGCAATTTTGTAGTAAATTTATGTACTTTCATTTTGCATAGAAAGATAACTTTCAAAAGTTGTCAGTTTTCGAGTTCTAATAAAGAAATCGCCAGAAAATGAATATTTTCGCCATTTTTTGTATTTTTTGCCATGTTCCGTCACGAAATTTTGTTGGCAAACCTCGGATTCGGATTCAGCATCCCTAAAAAACGTAAAGAATGAAAGAAATCCTGACTACCCCACAACTTTTCATCGAGAAACTGCTTTGTGTTTAATTTTACTGGATTAATCAATAATAAACTGAAACTGGCTAGTACATTTTTTCTCAGGGCCGCAAAGTTTTCAGCTCACCCTCGTACTTAATTATCCAACTTTTACCCATACATTTTTTAATGATATGTGAAATTCGGAAATGTAAGGAAAACCTTATTCCATTGTTTTCATAATCTACCCCTACTCTGTTGTTTTGAGCACAATATGGATGTTGATATACGCGTTTTATGGCAAATTAAATTCTTTATAAGGCGTCATAAGAATTTATGGGCTAAAATAAGCCATAACGATGTTATCGTGGTGCTTACTGGCTAAAAACTCACAATTGAAAAAAATGATGAATTTTTACTAATTTGTGGAGCTTGATAGCTCCGCTGCTCATTACTTTAGAGCAAAATTATATATGAAAAAGTTGTAGGAAATTATGAGGTTTACAAATCGGCAAATAACAATTTTTGATCTAAAACGCAAAACAACGAAGTTATATTGCATAATTTACAAAAAGTGATGGGTTTTTTCAAGATGGCGAAAGGAGGAAGATTATGAAAATTTGTATTCTTAATTACCCCATTGACCTACATAGTGAAAATTCATGAGTACACAATTGAATGTTTGGTGTTGATAGTAAAGATTGGTTTATGAATGGTACTTAATGATATTGGTAACATAATTAGAGTAGAATAATGAATAACATTGATGTGTCTACATAGGCTATTGTTGTATTGTAGGTACAAGTAATTGTGCAGCAAGTTCCAGAAAGCTCCAAGTGGGGGAACTTGGAGCAAGTGCAGAGGTCATCACCTCCCTCTAGATCTCATTCATCCAGTGCAGAAGAGGAAGACAGTGAGGATTCATCAGAACCTGATGAGAACTGGGACTCTGGTGAGATGCCAAGGCTCTCTGTATGTCCTTCTCCTTTACGCATTCCTTCCCATCCTACGTCATGCTCTCCACGTAGACTGTCTACGCCTTCCTTCTCTCCTCATTAGATGATCTCCTCTCACACTCGTACATAAGTATATCTATTAATTATAGTATCTATGTAATTAGTACTTATAATAGTTGGTATGTTTGTAACTGTATCAATGGTACAAAATATCCCGTCAAGGATAATATTTTCTATTTTCTTATTTCCATGCGTAATGTATATGTATTATATAGGTATGTACATGATTAGTATATTATGCCAAGTGCTAGGTTGGGTTAGGCTAGGCTAGGTTAGGGTATACAGTAGATATGTAAGTTATTTGATAATAATCATGTGTTAGATGTGGCGACTGTGATATAATCAGAACACTGGCCTCCACCAACCACCTCCATTACCTCCTTACCTAACTACCTAACTAGTTGTGCTTTAGTTTGAGAAACTCATCTATTATATTATTACATACTATTATATTAGGAAAAACAAATTAAAGTTTTCAGCCCAGGGTTGACTAATAATCTAAGATGTGGAATAATAAGTATGTTTCCAGTAAAATGAGTAATTGCGCTGTAAACAATAGGTCTTTGAGGTTTAAATATTTAACAGTGTCAGCATAAATTACATAAAAATATCTAAACATCAAGTGTTGATGATATCCATACTGATTCCACTGCTGGACATAAGCCTCCCCATTGACTTTTAGTATATTTGTGTGTTGGGCGCACAGCATATATCTGCCTCCAGCAATTCGCCTCACATGCTCCTGAGCTCCTTCTGCCCATTCTAGTTGCCATTTGAGAATTTTTTTGGTCCATCTAGAAGGGAAACATTTAGCAACATGTCCTGCTGCTCTTTTTACTATGTTGTTGACCTTGGATGTCTCTGGTACTAATAATTCATTTGTCTGTCTCTCGATATGTAACAAGGCTTATTTGCAAAGCAACTTGTTAAGCGTACGTAAATAAGTCACATGGTATATTAAAGTGATTGTAATGTGACTTGTGTAAAAATTTACAATTATTATTTTTATTCATAAAATTTATTTTATTTCATACACACAATTTTTTATTGAGGTACGATTTTATTAAAATACTTGTATTTGATTATTGGAATGGTTGACAACCTTTGTAAACGGATTCATGCATGGTGAGGGGCCAGACAGTATGTGCAGGTCTGGGGGAGGTCAGAACTAATTGATGGAGCAGACAAATAGTAATACAAACCCTCCATTTAGGGTCTGGTGACGCATGTCTCATGTATTGAGTCAAACACTTAATAGTAGCGCACCTTTCAATATCATCCTAATTAATAGTAATATCATATGAATTAAAATGTATGCCACATATCTTGACAGTTATTAGGCTGATAGTCTGTTATATAATAAAAACCATAATATATCAGAATAAGTCAATTTTTAAGGTCATTAGGATATCCTTTATGGAACTTCACACAATGTGGGGTAACCACACAAGTTCCCCATCGCATTCTAAAAAGTAGAATTGTGAGTGCAAATATTGTATTGTATCTGTTTAACAATAAATTATGCAATCCTTTCTCTATTGAGACTTAAGGGCCCTTTATTAGCATTTTGGTGATTTCGCTGATTTTGCTGTTGTTTTTGGGAACCTTCCATTCAAAACTGAAGAAGTTTAGAAACATTGTGATCCAAGAAAATGAATGCTCAATCTTCTAGAATGTGAATGCAATTAAAAAATAATAAAAAACATTACGGATAATGCAACAGGGTTGTTTTTAAAAAGAGCGTATTTTTCAATATTGAAAAAAGGGGTGAGTTTAGAGCTCTAAGGAAGATGTATCCTCACGTTTTTTTACATTTTGTTTCGAGATATCGAAACCTTAGGTTGTTTTATCGAGAACGTACAGAAGAAAAGTGCGATTGGTAATTTTTTTTTAAAGATTTTCTGGAAAATAAGTTAATCAAAATTTCAGAAAATTTTGCTTTTTTTAAAGACGTAAAACATTCTCATGTTGTATTTTTATCCAACAAATTAATGTACTTCTGAGTAGTTCATAATGTTTTTAATCTTGCTGGATATTTAAAATTTTCAAAATATTGAAATTATCATAAGATAATATAAACACAAAATGATAATGATAAAAATCAGATTAGTTGGCGACTAATAGCCGTCGCGTGCGGACGTGGAATTTGCTGTCATTTTTTTCGGATGACATTTCATGAATATTTTGTGAATTTAAGAGATAAACACCAATTTAACCGATGTATATCTCTTCCTAATCGTAAAATCTATCAAATGTACATCAGGCAAATGATTATTAACAAAATATAACGTGTAAATTTAGTTTTCAGGATCTGTCATAATCATGTTACAATAATAATGTCTAATGTCATTATCATGCCACAGTCATACTTCGTCACATGCTAGAGAAAAAAATATCTGTTCCAGTAGTTCGACGCAGTAGGCACTATTAATTACATGAAGCAATATATTCGCAATATTCATATTTATTTATGTAAGCTCTCATCAACTGTATGTGTGTAAAAGATTTCAATGGTAAAAAAGTATAAAGTAGTAAAACATGAAAAAATCTTAGAATTAATGTTATCAATTCTTGACGATTTTCGAGTCTTCGTTATGATAACGATAAGTATGTAAATGGCAAAATAAATACGCAAATAATATGAGTAACACTGATATGATAGAAGATGATGAATGAGATTCTCAAGTTCGCATACTGAGTGGAAGGATAATGAGTTGCGGTAGAGGAGTGTACACGGACTAGCATAATTTTCCACAGGTTGGGAACCCAGAAAGTAAATCCTTATCATGTAAACGCAGTATAGCAATATTTCTTATTGTAATTTTCGGGGAATGGATCGATAATTCTAATCACAAATTCGTATGTAGTTTAAACAATGTATTCCAAATCATTGTTAATGTGGGAACAATTGTATTCTTTCTAAACTACGAAATCGTTTGAATTTTGTTTTATTCGAAAATCTATAGCAATATAAGACAACTTCACAACAAGGTGCATTGTATTTTTTAACTCTTATTCGATAACCTAAAAGTGAATCTAGAATGTTTTTGCGTGTGCTCAGTTACTCTTGTCACTTTTTTCAGTCAATGTCTATAAGTTAAATAATTATAAAGGCGCAATTCCACTGATTCAACACTAAGCTGCGTGCGTAAACCATGCGTCTAAAACGGTGCAATTCAGGAAATATTAGTTTGGCGCGTCATGTTTTTACAAACTTAAAAGTTAATAAAACTTATCAGTCAAATGCAAACCATTTTCCTTATGTCCTGGTAGATGTGCTAATCTTATTTACTGTCTTAAGTTTTGCCTACTTTCCGGGCTTGGAGGCCGTGTTCTAATGGTCGCTTGGGGACCCGACCATTAGACCACGGCCTCCATGCCCGGAAAGTACACATAACTTAGATATGATGACTCCGGCCGTGAAAGCTTCCGCACATACCTTATTTACTGTGTTTTTTCGCCCTCAATGTAATACATAACGCAGATTCCTTATTTACTTTTTTTACCTCAGCCATACCATACAATTGTATGTATTTACTTTATGTATTTAATTTTTCATTCTTCCGGTCCCTGTCGCGCTAAAACCGCACAGATCCAATAATTAACTAATATGCGCATTGTATTTTCGTTTAATGGAAAGACTATAAATTATGTGTATCATGTGTTAATGTTTAAAACTTGCCTCAGTGGGATTGCACCTTAACTCTCTAACTTGTGAAAATACATTCATTCAAACTGATTTCAATTTTGCAAAATATTACAATACGATACTAGCGCCGCGTATCGAAATTTCATTTTCAGTTTGCTAATAGCGGGCTCTTAAGTTTTATTGCATTTTGATTTGGGTATCCCTATAGTAATGACATTGTATGGTTGTATTGTATTAATGGAATGGAATAGTAAATCAAAGTGTAAAGTGTGTACACTATACAGCTTACATACTCTGGGATGGGTTGTGATATACTCATACACATTGTATGGAGAGCAACTGAGCAACATATCCTCTACTCATTCTGTGTGTCATTGTATATTGTTGTTTATCCTCCTTAGACTCTATTTGTCCTTAGGCACTTGGACTCGGCAGTTTTACATAAATAGACATATCATAATTAAATGGAATATGCAGCAGATATTATGCACAATATTAATGCTAAAGAGTGTAAAGGGCTCTGTTAGTATTTTGTCTGTGACATAGTAGGTATGACATATGTAAGCCAATGTACACCAAATATTAAGGCAAATCACTGACACCTGGGTAGCATACGCTAAGGCTATACAGTCTTCTCTTACCAATGCACCGCCTCTCATATCTGGAAATAAATCACCCGGGCTGTGGCCATCGTTTGTAAAGGCCTGTTTTTTGTTTTGCCTTAAAATGATAAGAGTAATAATAATAATAGAGCAATGAATTGTCTTATAATTTTACATGAAACTTGGAAATACCGGTACTAAAATTGATCTATATGAATATGTAATGAATATGCAGGGCCTTCGCTGCCATATGTGCAAAGTGTGGTGGGGACATAGGCGGCGACCCGAGGGCCAAACTTCTCCACAAACTAGTGGCGAGAACAGCAAATAGAATGTGTAAAACAATTAAATAATAATTGTTTTATAAAAATCAAGTGGTTCTATTAGGTGCATTCTTTATCAGCACATTTGTCTTACAAAACTAGACCAAATTTATATCACAACCTTTACAAGACGACAGTTGGAACATCTATTTAAAAAGGAAGAACTTTTTATACTTTCCCAGTAATGTCTAATGACTGAGTTTTCATATGCGAAACTAGTTACCCAATACTCACTCTTTGGCGTCATGCAATATAATCAGATGTGTTATTATTTAAAGGTAACCAGGTTCTTCATTTCACCCATTTTTCTTAAAAATTTCGCCTGTGGCGCTTTTTTAAATCATTCGTTATAAGAAGGATCTAGGTACTTGTAATCTCCTGCGGCGCTATTCAGGCACTTTTTTAAATTGAGAAGTGATGATGGAGCGAGCTGCATTTATGTTTTTGCATGCAGCCGGTGGCGCTCCTCGCGGCGCCCCTGTGAATATGTCGTATCACAGACACAAGTTTTTATGATGGCCGAGAAGACATTAGAAAACAAAATTGCTTGTTTCACAAATAAAAGCTGTTCTTATCTGGGTTGTAGGGCATTTGATGCATTTAATGTTCTACAACTTTTAATGCCAACTTTTATTAACTTGTTATTATGTATTACAAAAGTTGTAAAATATTAAATACCCCAAGGGTGGGGAGGTAATAAACTTGTATTGGGAGTGATTCATACATAACCCTCCGTGATATTCTATTCCCTGGACTGTAGTTTATACAATCCTTGGCAAATTTCAATATACTCCGAGCTAACATAGGGGGCATTATCAGTAGGAGATATAATACTATCTTTATTTTTGCTCTGGGTTTTTTTTTAAATGTAGTTTTATATATTTTATTCAATTGTAGGTATAGAGGTTTTGGTGGATGTTGCATTAGTTGGTCGTGCACTCTATAGCCTAAACCAGTAGCCATTACTAGCACAACTCTAGTAATCATATGTAATTGAATTTGAAGTCTAGATGTGCATATTCTCAAGTGCGACTATACCTAATGTAATATTTTTCATGCATTTACATAGATACATAGGTGAGTTTGGTTGTAGCCAACAGTCAGCAGTAAGTAATGTAGATGAAATGGGGAGGGTTTGTGTATGTTAGGTAGGTATAGGTATAGGGTATGGGTGATGTTGTATGGTGTGTATAGTATAATGTATATGTAGGGGGTGTGTATTGTGTAATGTGTATGTGTGGTAGGTGGTGTGGTGAGAAGAGAGGCGGGCGTGCTGGGGCGCTACAGACTGCTGTCAGAGCCTGACCTGGAAGTGGAGGGAGGGGACGGGGGGCCACCAGCTGCCCCCTCTCCGCCGCCTGCACCAGGTCTCCACTCGCGTCCCCATCCGACCCCTTGCTCCGACGTGGACACCATGCTACAGGCTTGATCACAGTAATGTCTCATACCTAGTACTATACAGTAATATTGTGTTGTCTGCATATACATCTACATGTACTACTATATCATTACACTCACTACTAGCACTTATATGTAGTTACAATAGCGGCTTATGGTTTGCTTTTATTATTACTTTCATTTCATTTATTTACCTGGACATGTGCATATTGACATATACATATATGAGAGATGTATAGTAACTTGGCTGGTATATAATACATTGTACATACACCATACACAATAATATGTATTATGGTTGAGGGAGTTGGAGCTACCGCTTGGTATGGTGATGGTATTATATGGTCTGCTCATTAAATATATCATTTCCTTTCCTATGACATTCATATGACATAATACAGTGGACACTGCTTAATCTCATCACTGTGGAACTGCCAACTTAATAAGCAGCTGACTACATCAGTTGACAGGTATACCTAGTAATGTAGGGCAGGTACCACTAACATTCCATCTACTTACTCCTTGTTATATTATCTACTGCTAGGAAAAACACATTTCTATTGAAAGCCACTCTTAATGTTTATGCCATTAATAAAGTTGTGAAAACAAAACACTGTTCCGAGAGAACTTTTTGTTTCAACTACATATAGATAATGTTATTGAGATTGAATAAATATGTATTGTGTATGGAGTGATTAGGGGCTATCCATGATGTGATTAAGTGTGTCACCATCACTGTGTCTAGGAAGAGTATACCTAGTATGTAATATATAAAACATACAATATGTCCCTGTAATACGTAGGGCTCATTCTTATATGACAGTGTGCAAGTAGATACATACATTCATCACATTTCTTCTATATCAGTTGTAATGGCTTGACTTACTACTCGGGTATTCATTTATTTTATGAAGAATAATTAAGAGATAACTTATTATATATGTTGCCTTATCTATTGATGGGAAATCATGTCGGTCTTCCATAGAAATAATTCTTTGCTCAGAATGGAACTACTTATCCCATTTTCTAAGACTCATCAGTGCCAAAAGATAAATTACAGTCAGCTGACAACTGGTATAAAAATGGATTCGTACTGTTGTCAAATTCATTTATTATTTCCTATATAATGTTTTATAATACACCATCTTTGTAATGCTGACAATTGAATGATTACAATAATGTACCGCTACACAAGTAGATTGAGAGCCAAGTAAAGATATTGTTTCTGTTTACATTGTTATGTGTATAATTTGTATGTGATGTTGAATTAATATCAGCCAATAGATGGATACTTGAATTGGCAATATTGAATGTAATAAAGCTGTTGTATTCAATATACTACATATATACATTATACAATACTCTATAGAGTTTGTTTGAAAGATGATCTCAGGTGTGTGGTGTGTGTTGTGTGCTGTATATATTGCATTAAGTTGGTGGAGTGGAGATGTGTGTAGTGTGTATGTAATGGTAATACGTACTTGTAATGGTGGGAATGGTGCGCTTATGCAGTTCCATGTTTGTTTTCAGGAGAATCTACTTATCTTTGATGAATAGTGCATTGGTGCTATGTTGTCCAACTGTCCAAGTGATGTGTGCTTCTCCGCATTGTACAACTTACTTGATTGTACAATACTCGGCTACTCCTGGCTGGCATTCTCAACTGATAACTGATAAATACTAAATTAATTATCTTAATCTACAATCCAGTGGGGGTAATTTGCTTGGTGTTTGGGGTTACAACAGTTGCAAGAGACTTTGATTTGTATGTACCTATATAATGATGTGGTAATATAGTAGTAGGTATATGTTATATTAGGTATACAGTTTAGATTTATATTCCTGTGAATGTATTGTTTTATATTATATTAGATATATATATATATAATGCCAGATTAGTAATGTATATTGGATGTTCCTCCAATATTATGTTGAGTATGTGATCTTTATATCACATATTTGATCTCAGAGATTTAATTTTACTTATATATATACACCTATATGTATATATGTATAACAATTACTAAATTGAATATTGTTGTGGTTATGTCATTTAGGTGTTTTGTTATATGATTAGGGTTGCCAGACGTCCCAGTTTACCGGGATTGTCACCGGTTTTACGCCTCGTGTCCCGGTGTTTCGAACAAACCTCTCGAGATGCCTAAATGTCCCAGTTTTTGGATTTTCATCATTTTGTGGTATACTTTATATACAAAATAAGGACCTATGCAAAAAAAAACAAATGATGTTACGCATAAGCGCAATTTTTTGCGGGTCCTAAATCCAAATTTCAAGTCATCAACCTTGCAAACATATTGCGTATTACACTTTTAGAGAACAAAGTAATAAACTGCATTAAATTACAAATGAATTTGTCTTTAGGTCCTAAGACATAAACCATTTAGGTACTAGAGTGCATACAATTCTTTTGAGTTAATTCTGCTCCTAAAATACTTTTGTTTATAGTGCGTAAATTGGAAATGATAAGCAAATATCTGTAAACAAATAATTTTTATCAGTATTTCTAAGAACACATCACTGATACCCATGAATGAATACCCACCAGTGCTGACTAATGCTGGATTTCGCCAACTTTTTAGGTAAGGAATAGCGAAAATAGGAACCACCTATCGCAAGTTTGCATTTCCCCATGCAAAAATGCCCACCTAATGACCAAAATTCCACCTAACTTAGGTGCAAAAAATTCTACTCCAGAAGTGACATCTCTCAGATTAAACTTCACCTATATAACTCCGTAAATCAGCCACCAGAGCAGTGAGTTTTCCCAGGCTGGGGTTGTTATATGATTTTATAATATGAAACCAATATGAAAAATAAAAATACGCGATTATTTATCCACTTCAAAATCTTGGAGGACATTAGAGGACGGCATTTTGGGCAAATTTTTAAAAACCTATCACACATCAAAAACTCTTTTCATGCACCGCTAATTATACACATTGTTGTGTAGCATATTCTTTCCATTTCTTTTCAAAGACAGTAAATATAGTAATGACTTTTCACTCAGCAAAATTTTCTTCCTTGTCCTAGGGACACCCCTTCCTCGCTCAGAAGTTTTTTCATTTGTCCCGGTTTGACTTCCATGAAATCTGTCAACCCTAGATATGAATGAAACATGTAAAATGAATTATTGCTATTTTGGTTATAATATGTCATTGCATTGGGTTTTGCATATTCTCCTGTGATTTCCTTAACTAGACAACTAGAAGATGTTTGAAAATGGAAGCATGGTGGAATGTTAGGTTTGATGAAGGTAGCATAGGAACAGAGCGGGTCAGCCCCCTGCCCACACCTAATGACATAACCACTGAAATATATTAGATGTATTTAGTAACGCCACCCATCCAGTGTAGGTTGTCTGTTCTAAACAAGCTGATAGTGTGTGGGATGTGGGATGGACCAATACTTGAAGTGATACAACTACCTGACCTAACCTAACCTACATAGTTGGTGAATACATACAGAATGAATTGTACAATGTACACCTCCCTAGATAGGTGTGCGGTGCGGTGGTAGTGATGTCTTTACAAACATAGTAATATAGGTATGATATGCAATGTAATGTATAGTTTATGTACATATTATATTGTAAGAGTATATAAGAGCCTGCTACATGATTACCTGGTTGATTGTAGAGTGTGAGATGTGTGCAGGCCGTGTATACTGCATGTATGTGCCGTGTATACTGTACCTACTGTACTGCACTGCACTGCACTCTAATAATTATGTATTTCATGTCCCAACATTCATTTCACTACATATACGTGTTCATTATTATCATTGTATTATGTAATGTTAATGTATTTTATATTTGACATAAAAAATCATTTTTACTAATTACATTTATTTTTAAGAATTATTTTTTTAACTGCCACACGATACGCATGTTGGATTGTTCATAAAAATAGTGTGAACTTTTAAATTGTTGTTAATGTGAGTATTTTACACAGCTCTGTGTAGTGTGAATATAGGCACTTATCCAACTATAGCTATGTTCCATACTAATTTGTTATTAATGCAGTTCCAAATCATGAAATAATAGATATTCAGGTGGTAAGTTGTTCCAGTTACAGTATTGAGTTTACTCTGTAATACTGCCAAACTAATATTACTGGGAGCAATCCTTGTCGAGATCCCACTAGTATTCAGCATAGCTCTGTGACAATATGCACTAATCACTACTATGCATTTCAGTTAATCTTTAGAAAGTCACCAAGCAGACATGGGATATCACTTCCAGCAGACATGTCATACTCGGCTGCGGGTGCCTTCTTGGGCTTGTAAAACCCTTTTTAGCACTCGTAGATGCGTGTCCCATGTCTGTAGAGCAGCAGAATATTTGGAAATGGCAACCTATTAGCATAATTTTGAATTATTTCATCGAGGAAGACCAAACTTTGGAATACTAATTAATTTAGTGGGGATGCGACAAGTTGGATGAAATGCATAGTAATACTACATAATGAATCCGTTGCTAGGGATTGTGGTAGATCAGTGCAGTAGATAACAAGTGTCACAGTCTTGCTTTCTTCTTGAACATTATTTCATCATTGTTACTAATGGTGCTTGGTCGATGAGGACTCAAGACAAACCACTAAAATGCAAGATACTTTTCCACTGCTGTGTTTTTCAGAGAGCAGAATCAGAATGTTAACTTTGCTGCCTCACAGAAATGACTCAGTAAAAAGTTGTAAATGTATGCAATGTAATTATTTGAGACAATGTTGAAATGGAATTAAAATATTCATTTCAGTGGCTCCTGACCTTTTCAGTTTTGTTACCCCTTTGACTATTCCCCGCTATAAACTTTTGAATACAGTAGGTAAGTGGAAACACAAATAGAGTTAGTCATAATAAATTGCAATATACCTATGTCAGTTTATTTGATTTGTTGTCCCTTACCAGCTTCATACTGGAATAATTACATTATATATTTAGGTTAGGAACACGTGTTCTATGTGAATATTTTATCATTATTCCAAATATTCAACCTTCCAAGATATTTTCAACTTTTTATTGATTCTTGACTTAAAAGTAATTTGTCTATTCCTGTATTAAACAAATTTAACCTGGTTGTTGTCCTCCCTGATAATATAATTCTTCTTCAAACTTTACAATATGTGGGAGGTTAAGAGATATGCGTAGGTCACAGTAACCATAATATATCAACCTAACAAGTACAAATTTATCAATTTTATTTTCTTATCTCATTTTTCTGCCAAGATGAATAATTTTCATTTGTATTTGATTGGAACAGGTTTAACTCACATTTTGTTTTTGGTAATGGTGAAATGGACCCGCAAGACATAGGCACAAGATATAATTGTGAGATAGCAGAGACTATCTGTACCTATAATTGATTGTAAATTTGAAAGATTTGAGAAGAAAATTTGAAAGAAAGAAAGATAAAGAAAGATTGTAACTTATTGTACTTAATACTCGCCTCCATACAGTGCTGTATGTATGCCGTATGGTGCAACTCCACTTGATTATACACATTATTAATATATGAAATAGGAAGATGATTCAATACAAAAACACATGTCTATTGCAGAGTATTTTATTACAAGTCTGTGTCATAGCATTTGTTACTTATTATTACTTGTGTATTGTTCTTCACTCAATAGTAGTAAGTGATGTTACATAATTCTGTAGCCAGTCCTTGTTTGTTCTACAGACAATCAGGAAAGAGTTGTTTAAATATCATGTACTACTGGAAACTGGGTACTTTGCTTGGAGAGAGTTTAATTGTAGCAAATGTGGAGGAATGGAACAAACAAGCACTGAAATGTTAATGGTGCAGTGCAGTGCAACAGCTGTGGGGTTGGTTGGTTGACACAGTATTCATTAGCAAGCTTGCTCCACTCTCACTTACTTCTGTAACGGACCAAATGATATACTATTATGTGTCTAGACAGATGTCTATTCCCAGTGAGACCCACACTGCTTCATACATATGAGTATGTATCAAGTTTTTCAATTTAGAAAGTAAATAATATGTATTATGATTTGTAATTGGTTGACATGATTAATTTGTATAATAGGTATAAGAAGTGTCTGTCCATTGGATATTGTAATATGATGCAATGCAATGTGCATACTATGTCATACAGAGGATATGAGATGAGATGTTATAAGTAAAGCATGTTTGTGATATGAAATACCTAATGCCTACCTACTTGATAACACTATAACATTCAACAAACAATAATAATAAATATTGCATTAGGATTTATATAGGTAGTACAGTGTGTTATTTATTTACTTCCCACAAGTCATATTGGAGCCCCCCTGGGACGAGCCCTTGATCTGAAGTTTCCCCTGCCTCTGAGTCGTCCTACGCCTTTGTTTGTAATGGGTGGACTTTTTGGTCTCAAAGCTTCAATTCTTTCTGTGCATCCTGTGGTTTCTCTACCCTCGGAGAAATATGATTCGTAAAGCTCTGCATTGAAATTTGAATTTGTTAATTCGTGCCCTATAGTGACCCAACCTGGTCTTATAGTTGAATCGCGCCCAAAAATGTGTAACCTGAAAATATACACAACAAAATATTATACTAGATGAGAGAGATAGTAAGTACATGATAATATTGTGTGTGTGGTAGGTACCTTCGCCTTCCTAGACAGAAATGTTCCATAATATGGAATATCTCAATAGGCTTCTCCGGACTGCCATACTCGGGATCTTCTGATATAATGAGATCTATATCAACATTAGCATGGATGAAATCTCCATCTGTAGATCTTCTCACCGTTCCTTTTATTCCCATTAAACAATGTTCTTTAGTTCGCTGGAACACGGCATTATTTTCTAAATTCTTAGAATGACCTGGATTATTTATATTTGTTCTTATCCAACATATGTCCTCGCATCTTCTGAAACCCCATTTCTTTAAACAATCTCTACCCATGTCGAGACCTTAAAAATATGGAATAAATAAAAATATGCTACAACAATTAATACAATACAAAATATTGATACCTCGGCAACTCCCAAGCAAGGCTTTCCTTCTACAGTAACTCTTCACCCCTGGACCTGGAGCGTACACCAAGTCTGTTATAAAGTGAGAGACTGCAAGATTTACCTTCAGAACTTCCGCACCATAGAAACACAAAACTTCTAGATTGTGCTATTTGTGGAATATCAAGAGCCAATACATCATTCCAACTCCAGTCACCACCTAGTGGTGGTTCTATTAGTATTACATCAAACTTGTTGCCCAGCTGCTGAAGATCTAAAGTCTAAAATGTCATAAAATGTGTAAATGTGAAGTGAAGAAGATTCACTCTGGAGCACTCGCCACTATAATATCTAATATGCATTCTAACCTTCAAATCACACTTTAGGTACATGGGAGGAACAGCAGTCTGGGATATAAGATCATCTTTTAATTTAATTAACTCTCTAAGCTTTGGATACTCCTCAAATCTGTCTGCCAAACCAACATCTCGAATAAAGTTCTGTGGTCTTTGTCCAGTGTCCACAAAATGTTGACAATAATCATTGTGCGGGTTGGATGATTGTGTTCCCTGAAGTAAACATAAATTGTTATTAATAACTTAGCCTCTGTATTCTAGTTGGCATTGTGTTGCGGAGACACTTACATTACTGTGAGGCTGTGGGTGCATCCGAGACCGGGTGCCATAATGTCATACAGGCCGGGTCCAACTGACATTTGACGATGATGACGTCACCAAGATTGGGAGAAAATGTATGGGAAAAAATATTCCGTACTTCAAGTGTTTGTCACCGAGACAAGGTGTTTGTCACCGATACAAGGTGACGTCACCAATTATGGCTGGTGATGTTATTTGTGGGTGTAGGCTTGTATACTATCGCTGGCTTCGGTGCATCTTAAGCGAGGACATTTGACGATGATGACGTCACCAAGAGTGGGAGAAAATGCATGGGAAAAAATATTCCGTAGTTCAAGTGTTTGTCACCAAGACAAGGTGTTTGCCATGACGTCACCAATCATGGTGGTGGAATTCGTGTGTGTAGGCTTGTATACTATCGCCAGATTCGTCCTAAGGATGACAATAGTGAAAAAGATACAACTTTCAGAATCTTATGCCAGGTAGGTACCTACTTACATACATGGGTTGGATGACATTCCAGCTAGGGTTACCTGAATTTTTTAATGAAACAGTTTAATTTTTAATGAGACTTAATGGATTTTCATAAGGTCAGGAGGGGACTGCACGGTGATAGTTAAGCCACTGTCTCGCCCACCCAGTCTGACCAAGAGATATACAATACTTACCCAGAGCCCGGAGAACACCATTCAAAACTAAGGTTGTGCCTCGTGTCCCGACCGAACCTCTCCGGATGCCTAAATGTCTTGATTTTCGGAATAGTTGGTATATTTTTAGGATTTCAACCATTTGTGGTAATTTTGACAGTTTATGTACAAAATAATGTTACGCCATTAGCGGTTCGTAACATTTTCGATTTTGAACTTATGCACCCAAAACGTTTCTTTCTGGTCCTAGGTACCCCGGTCGTAGTTCTGGATAGGCAGATTTCACTTTTTACGTAGATAGGTTATATATTTTTTTTTTGCTAAAATGGCGCTATTTACATGGTGGTTTGATTTGCCTACGATCAGCATACAACCAGTTTCCATTTGTCTAAAAAAAATTTGCCTGCGGCTCAAACTTTTTGTTGCGTTTAAATTTCTGGAGGGGGAGGGAAGGGGGCGGCGAAAAGTTAGTGCCTGTATCTAAAAAAGTGTAAATCCGGCCGCCGGTACACCTAGGGCTGCCACCTCTCCGGGTTTGAGTGGTGTTCTCCGGGCTCCGGGTCTGGATAGTAAATCTCCGGGTTTGGAATTATGGTGTGGACCAAAAAAAAAAAAAAAAAAAAAAAAAAGGTCAACTATGGTCACAAATGGTCAAAACTCGAATCTCCGGGTCTACACTATTACAAAGGTGGCAGCCCTAGGTACACCCCCCCTCTACTCATGAAATTTTTCAGTTGTCCCGGTTTGAAATCCAAGAAATTTGGCAATCCTATTCAAACCCAGAGAGGTGGCAGCACTACCTGTAGCTGAGTGAAAAATCGCAGAAAAAGAATTTAATAAAATGTCGAATGGGCTGTATGTATTACAAAATGCATGTTTTTTTACAATACATCTTCAACACTTAACATCTTTGTTGTCGACACTAACAGGCCAACACAAGACAAAACTCATTTTACAATTCTTTTTTATGAGTTATAGCCGAAATGAGTTACTAGACTGCATGTGAGCTAGGGCGGCTCTAATAATAATAATAGCATGGACAATTTATAACACGCCGTTTTGTGAAGCAAGTCCACCTCAAGGGTGCCTTTTACTATTCAATAAGCTAACCCAAGTACTTCGGCTCTGTGTGTGTTCATGGTAAAACAGCATCTGATAAGTACATTTGGGTGCTGCAAAGGTTACACCAAGACTAATATCGCGCTATGACCCAAAGGCCCTTTTGATAAGGTGGCCATATTTTTAAAAATAAAAAGGAGGACAAAAAATGTGTAAATAGCGCCGCAGACGAAATTTTTGTCATAAAACATACCAAATTACATATACACAAAAGGTAATTAGCGCCGCAGGCAATTTTTTTTAGGAAACATTTGCATTTTAATGTATTTTTATGATGTATGATGAAAAAGCATGTGGTTTTAAAAAGTAAAAAAGGAGGACACTTTTGGAGCGAGGGCAGAACATAGAAAAGGAGGACTGTCCTTCCAAAAGGTTGGTCACCTTACTTTTGAGGAATACCTAAATGTTACATGATTTACCTTCAAGAATGTAGATGAATCAGTGTATACAAGGGCACTAGTTTCTTCATTATGAGATTTGTTTTCCCCTAGAGATGCATCTTTATACTGGTCCTCTCCCAAATGTCTCTTTGATGGGACATCGACAGTTGTGCCTAAGGCTTGTCCAAGCTCACCCACACTAGATATGCCAAGCTGAAAGTTATTCGAGTTTAGCTATATGGACTAAACTAAAGTGTGCAACGTACATAAACCATAACTATTGCAGCCCCATTTTCTGTCAAGTTTATTTTGTTTTAAAACAAGTATATTTTCTGGCACAAAGTGGGGCCCAATAGTGGTTACAAATCTGATATGAAAGCATGAATTTAAATACGTACTGTTTGAGCCAGCAACTTTTTTCTCTTTTGAGATTTTTCTCGCATGGATCTCAACATTTCACCCATTTGAACAGTTTTTGGAACACAACAGCCGACGGCAACAACTCACAATAATAAACTTATTTGAACTTATTCTAATTTACGTAAAAACACGAACGAAGACCCACGCCGATACCAAACTATACAAAAATACGTGAAAAATGCTATATACCTAATAAATACATACAATCATAGATTAATAATATATATACTCATACAATTTGATACAATATAATACGTACTATGTACCCTATGTACTTTTTTAATCGCTTTCATAGTGCTTTCATAGATTAGATATTTCAGTGACAGGCTAGGCCACAGAACACGGGACACCTTACATACACTCGTTTATTTCACGGAGGATGGCGCCATTTTCAAATATGATATTGATAGTATTTTCGAGGTACTCACATTTTTATTTCTTACAGCATTAGGAACACACTTAAATGTTATTTTACAGTGTCTCCCGCATTATTTTTTACGAATCTCGAAATAAACCTAAATGCATCTTGTACACTTCGTAATAAATAAGCTTGAAAAGCTTTTGTTGTGGAGTAAGTCGCCATCGGGAATTGAACCCGTGTCCATCCCGTGTCTACTGGATCGAGTCGAGCGCTTTACCAACCTGGCTTCCGACCACCTCGTTTGCGTTATTTTGTTTTTACATTGCAATAATGAACACATTATTATTGCAATGCAAAAACAAAATAATGTCGCTTATATCTCTAAATACATAATACAATTGTTTACGAACTTCATAAATAGCTTTTATCATTCATTTCACTTCGATCGTAAACATAGCACTGTTTCGATTGTAAAAAGAAATTTAAATGATAGGTAGTAACATTTTAAATAATAAATACATATCTTACTTTGCACTATTCAAGTTACCTGTACAAATGAGGTGGTCGGAAGCCAGGTTGGTAAAACGCTCGACTCGATCCAGAAGGCGCGGGTTCAATCCTCGATGGCGACTTACTCCACAACAAAAGCTTTTCAAGCTTATTTATTACGAAGTGTACAAGTATGTATTTAGGTTTATTTCGAGATTCGTAAAAAAAATAATGCGGGAGACACTGTAAAATAACATTTAAGTGTGTTCCTAATACTGTAAGAAATAAAAATGTGAGTACCTCGAAAATACTATCAATATCATATTTGAAAATGGCGCCATGCTCCGTGAAATAAACGAGTGTATGTAAGGTGTCCCACAGAACACATATACTCTCTCGGCGATCGCCAGTGTTGTCGTTTCAAAATTTGCAAAAATACTAGATTTTTCTCGAGAAAATATGTCGATGTTGAAAAAGTACTAAAAAAATACCAGATATTTTTTTCGTCGACAAGGGGGGGAGAGATTATTTTTACACCAGATGGCCCATCCAAAGAGATTCCATATTAAGTACTTAATATATTATGTCGATGGGCCCATCACTCGCAAAAGAGAGTATATGTGTTCTGTGCTCGCAAACGAGTGGAGGGCCTTAAGCTTTAAATATGAAAATAGCCCAATGTCATGTCAAGCGAAGCCTGCGATAGTAGAGTACCTACAAGCCTACATCCTCGAATTCCATCACCGCCACGAGTGGTGACGTCACCTTGTATCGGTGACAAATACCTTGTCTCGGTGACAAACACTTGAACTACTGAATATTTTTTCCCATACAATTTAGATGAATCTACTACAAATGGCCGAATGCCAAACGGCCGACATGGACAAACGGCCGACAGTGACAAATGGCCGACACGACCAACTGGCCGACTGGTACAAATGGCCGAAAGACGAAAGGCCGAAATCCAAACGGCCGACATGGACATATGGCCGACATCCAATAGGCCGACACGGAAAACTGGCCGACAAGGACGAATGGCCGACAGGACGAATGGCCGACAATGACGTTTTCAATCAAGATAATGGTTAAAAAGCATCTCCCAGCAGACATGGGACATTACTGTAAAAAAATAATGTTGACCGGTTAGGTTGTTTTTTATTTATACTAGTAAGGTTTAATTAAGCGCTAAAAGGCACCTGCAGCCGAAACAAATGAAAAACCGTTTTTAACGCCTAAAAATTGTGAACCTGCATGTTCGCTGGAAAGTACATTAAGTACATTGGTATGTTATGTAATTTATGTTTCATTTCTTATGTCAAAGTTGGGTTGATTGGCAGAAATCGCCAATAGGCGATAAATCCGCCCTTTGTGTGTATATTTATGTGCAATAAAGTTTTTATTTATTTATTTATTTATTTATTTGAAAAAGTAATGTCCCATGTCTGCTTGGTGTTTTTGATCTAATTCGTGTAGCGGCTACTCGCGGCGCTAGTAGTAGGTAATTCTTTCAAGTATGTCTCATACCGCCGTTTGGGGTTATTTCGCCTATCCATGGGTATCTTTGGCCTAACGCTTTTTTTTTTGTTTAACCGCTTACCAGAAGACATAGGTAATTAATTTGTTATTTTTTTGTTTCTGGTAATGTAAACACATCTTTTCTGGGTGCACTAAGCATGATGATTTGTTGGTAACTTCACAAACCTTTCAATAGAAGCATTTTTCCAGGAAGCTGTCAAAACGTCTAGAAAACTAATGCCCGATCCCACCAACTACCACCTAGGAAGCAGACCCCTAAGGAATTTCCATACAAAACCACAGATAATTTGAGTGATTATTATAACTGTCAAAACCTTTAAGATATAAATCCATACAAAATACAGCATGCAGCTACTTAAGTGAGGAAGATTCTGGGCCGAGATATTTGGCCACCTAACTAAGTAGAGCTGCATGCTGTATTTTGTATGGATTTATATCTTAAAGGTTTTGACAGTTATAATAATCACTCAAATTATCTGTGGTTTTGTATGGAAATTCCTTAGGGGTCTGCTTCCTAGGTGGTAGTTGGTGGGATTGGGCATAAGTGCTGAAAACTTTTGATATATATCCGAAAATACTTGGAACATGTTCTCTAATACTCTCCTATATTATACTTTGATGTTTTGAGAACAATATTAGCGAAAAAAAAATGTATTTTGCTTAATTTTACTAGTATATATACCACTAATAAGTAGGCACCCCCAACATTATTAGAATCTCGGGGTTATTTTGCCTACAATAGGGTTGCCTACTTCGGTGATATTTAATATTATTTAATATTTTTAGCCACTTAGGTATCCGCACATAGGTACATATTACACATTTTGTCAGAACTTTTTTTTTTCAAAGTACCAAAAAGGGTATTTTTTCACTCGGCTCGGCTGCGGATAGACCGAACGCGCGCACAATACGTCAGAATGTGTTTCTCAAAAAGATTTCAGTTAATAATTTTTTTTAAATAACAAAGATGTTTTAGTCTTGAAACTGTTATTCTTGTCAAAAGTTTGTGTTTTTAATAGGCGCAATAAGCATACAGGAATTGTACGTAATTCTTCTACGTTTTTTTAGTCTCAACCATTTCGGTTCTTATGTACTTTTTATTTTACGGTATAATTTAGTCTTTTGTCTCCACCACACGCTTGCGAGCGTCCCCGGCTTTTTTGTGTAGGTATATAAGTAAAAAGGCGTGTGGATGGAACGTTTGTCTTGGCTCGTGTACGTAACCCACCGTTGACGTCTTTTTACTCGTAGACACAAAAAACTTATGGACGCTCGCAAGCGTGTGGCGGCGACATTAGGTTTTGTTATTTAACTCTTTGTTTTTCACAACGTTATACAATAAAAACATTTTTTTAATAAAATAAATATTTTCATTTTAGTAGTCTTGTTCAACCCTAAATATAAAAGTAAATTTGTATGGAAATGACCGCGAACCCAGGGGTAAATTGGCCTAATCGTCAATAACTAATTTTAGATTATCTTTTTCTGAAATTTTATTTTGGATTCAATTTGGATCGATGTTTTTCCATATTTTTCCCTTTTTGACTTTTCATTTTAAATAAACTTTTAGTGGTTTTATACGCGTAGGCAGAATAACCCCAAACACGGGGTTATTTTGCCTAACTACTTTGTTTCATGAAAAAGGTATATAATATACATTCTTAAAAAATATACTTCAAAGTATCTAACTATTGCACTAGCTCATCGATTAAAATCATATTTTACATATCTTTTCATAGAAATATTAATGGCAAATCAAATTTAAACTTTAGGCGAAATAACCCCCGGTGATGGTACTTATTAAGTATACAGTGGTTACATAAATTCAGGAGCAGATTCTATTTAACCTTGGGTGCTATTGGCAAAAACAGTGTTACCGTTGTCTTTTTTTTCAGAAATCTCACCGAAGCCTGCGATAGTAGAGTACAAGCCTACATCCTCGAATTCCATCACCGCCATGAGTGGTGACGTCACCTTGTATCGGTGACAAACACCTTGTCTCGGTGACAAATACTTGAATTACGGAATATTTTTTCCCATACAATTTAGATGGCGTGACCATCGTCAAATGTCAGTTGGGGCCGGCCTTCATGAACAATATGGCGACGGCCTCGGTCTCACCAATACTACCTAGAACTATAGGTGGTATTGGTCTCACGGAGCAAACTTGGTTTAGTGTTGCTTGATGTGATAATTAGATATGGTAACATTTTTTCGCTACTTTCAAATTATATTTCGGAACTGTTGTTTAAAATACTAGCCAAATTTTGGATTGTTAGAATAAACTGGCAACTTTGTTTTTCAAACTTGTGATGTGATCATTATTTCAATCTTTTTTTTGTGTCGGCCATTCGTCCTGTCGGCCATTCGTCCTTTCGGCCAGTTGTCCGTGGCGGCCTATTGGATGTCGGCCAATTGTACTTGTCGGCCATATGTCCATGTCGGCCGTTTGGATTTCGGCCTTTCGTCTTTCGGCCATTTGTACCAGTCGGCCATTGGTCGTGTCGGCTATTTGTCCGTGTCGGCCATTTGTCCTGTCGGCCGTATGTCTTGTCGGCCGTTTGTCCGGATCCCAATTTAGATGGCGTAATCAGTGGCGGATCCAGGATTTCATTTTGGGGGGTGCTGAAGATTAAAAAATTTTTTCCGAGAATTTTTTTGTTGACCTTTTTTTTTTTTTTTGGTCCTCGCCTACAATTTTGACCCGTTCTTCTGCGAACGTCGCAGACGGGGGGGGGGGGAGAATCCTGCCGTAATCAACTGATGACCTTTTATTTTTTTGGTCGTCGTCTAAAATTTGTTGACCTTGACGCCTAAAAATTTGTCGAGCGGGGGGGGGGGGGAGGGGTGAATTGCATTCAATATACCAGATTTTCAGTTTAGTATTCAAAGCCCTAGAAACGTCACTCAACGTTTTGGGGGGAGGCTAAGGGGCTGAAATCTCTAGATTCGTTCTATATATACTACTGTAATCCATGATTTGGGGGGGGGGGGGGCTTCAGCCCCCTAGCCCCCCCCCCTAAATCCGCTAGTGGGCGTAATCATCGTCAAATGTCAGTTGGGCCCGGCCTCCATAAACAATATGGCGATGGCCTCATGTCAAAGAGATTACATATTAATATATCGCCGCTCGCTTTTTACTTTGACTAAAGCGACACAGGGTCAACTTTTCAGGAGAGCGATTTAAAGTTTAAAAAAACAGAAAAACCCTGATAACTTTTTTATTTATGAACCGATTTAAATAAATTGTATGGGGGTTTTGTTCATGGATTTTTTTTTCTATTTTTTAGTATATAATGTTAATAAATATAGTCTCTTTTGTGTGAGTTAGATGGCGCTTAATCCCTTAATGCCTAACCTGATATTTAGTATAATTCGAAATTTATTAAGTCAAAACAAATAAATGCCCACTTTCCTTAAAATCATGAAAATTCAAAATGACTAACATGCCATTTGTACTCTTCCACCAAAAAAACAAAATGACTTACACGTCATTTATGTATATTTTCTAATAATTCAAAATGACTAACACGCCATTTGTACTCTTCTTCAAAAATATCAAAATGACTAACACGTCATTTATATATTTTTTCTAATAATTCAAAATGGCTAATAGAACTTTTTGTAACAAACTGTATCAAGCAGAACGTCTAAATTAGCACTGAAAATAAAATCGTTATAATTCAAAGTGATTAATGCAACCATGTTTTCCAAACGCTTCCAAGTTAAAATGGCTAACACACAAACTCTTGTATTTTATATACAATTTTGTGAGTAATAAAAGCTGAAGATCAATGTATTGGAACTCTAAGTATTCATCTTCATATCTATTTCAAAAAAGAAGGAAAGAAAAAGTTTTCTAAATATATTATTTATAAATATTTCTTAAATATATTCTAAATAGGTATATACGTTCGCGCCCATCGCACACAAAACCAACACGTGTATTGACAATGAAGTTGTTAGTTGAACGACCGATAATAATATTTTCAAACCTTATAATTCTGTTTCAAACATTTTGTCTTAAACGACGACAGATGTACCAAATATCAGCTATCGTTATAACCGCAAAAACACTAAAGTGCAAATTCAATTATAAACAATTAGTTAGAACGATTAACGGATAACATAAAATTAAAAAGTAACAATCCAATGTGACTAATGGCCATTTCAATTAAATTCAGTATTAAGTAGAAATGACTTAAAAGACATGTAAAGAGTAATACCCAAAATTCAAAAAGTCTAAACGACAACTTAACATTATTTAGTATCATGTAAATGTGACTAAACGAAGGACATGTTTAGATTTAATATTATACGATTTGACTAAAGTGCATCTGTCTAAATAATTTTGATAGGTCAAAAAAGCTAAAGCGCCACTCGCATTGTTTTATGTGTTAAGTTTGTTTTTCTTATAAACCAAACATTCACGAATTGTGAAAATTTGGCAAAACAAAGCGCCATTCGCGATTTATAAGTTGTTATTTTCGTCGCTTTACCTATTTTTTGAAAGATAAAAGTTGGTTTTTTATTTGACTAAACGACCAAAAAAGTTGTCTGATTGACCTTGAACTTGGACCATTCGATAAAGCTCGCCGAGACGATTCCAACGATATATATAACTCATTTTATACCTATGTGGCGCTTAAGTCAAAGTAAAAAACGAGCGGCGATATTATGTCGATGCCTCATGTCCCTCCTGGAAACTTGGGAGGGAGCTCATGGCGAATGATTATAACACAAAAACGGAATGGGGACGTGTATGGAGGGAAAGCGGCGTAGACACTGATGGACTGGTGGGGGACCCTTCGACAATGCCACCTGGTAGCCACCTGCCACGCCGCTTGTGGTGTAACCTGAACAGGATCAGAACGGGACACGGAAGGTGCGGCCTTCTCCTCCATAGATGGGGCAAAAGGGAGCACCCATATTGCCCCTGTGGAGGGGTGGAGTCTGTCACCCACATCACCAGGGAATGTCCACTCACCAGGTTCAGCGGTACCATCGAGGACATGCACAACCTGTCTCCTGAGGCTCTTCAATACCTGAGCTCCCACGATCTTAAACTCTGACTCTGCCTTCTTGACGCCATACGATATATATATGTCAACATGGATCTATAATACTATTCTAGTAAACTGGATGGAGAACATAGGTGTTTGTCTATACATTCTGTATGATTCTAGGGAAAATGGCCAGTTAGGCAAAAGAAGTAAAATGGAGGATTTTCCATACTAAACGGGCTATAGGAAACTGCGGTTTTCACATGGATTTTTGGTTTTCACTGTTTATATTTTAACTGAAAATGAATTATAGACATCATATTGACATAATTATAGGACCAAGGGATGGTAATAGACCGTTAATCAGGATTAAAAATCCTCCATTTTGCTTCTTTTGCCTAACTGGCCATTTTCCCTAGAACCGCAATAGTCGGCCAAGAAGAGAATCCAGTTTACTATAGTATTACTAAATCCATGATTTGTATGTATAGTATTTCTATTTTCTGTTTGTTAACCTTTGTTAACATGTTGTTAACCTCCACGTCCTGCTTTGGCTCTGAAGACTCTCTATCAATATTTCTTAAATAAGAGCTGTCAAAGGTCCGCAATATTCTCACATTGTATCTTTTACAAGTAATTAGAGCTGGGCAGAAAAGCTAATCCGTTAATCTTTAATTAACGATGTTAACATTTTGGTTAAGGATTTAACACTTTTCTCACATCCGAAAATTGTTAACGAATTACATCGCTATATGTACTTATGTAGTTCTATTTATTTAACCGCGATTCTTTACATTAACGGATAAACGTTAACTTCCATGTAACGCTTTAACGATTAACAAAGTTAACTTTTTAGTTAACGTTACATTTTTCCGCTTTAACGATTAACGAAGTTAACTTTTTAGTTAACGGATTATCAATTAACGATGTTAACATTTTGATTAATGGTGCCCACCTCTGCAAGTAACCTACAATGCCGAAAATATTACAGAGCAGCCCTAGAGAAATCATTTTAAAGGCAAGATAGTTTTTATTTATGTCATATGCCTTTACTTCGTTATTGAGTTGAATCAATACCTTCATACACGTTCCCTAAAGCGGTGGGCAGGTCACATGGCCAGAGATCCAGAAGACAAATGTTCGAAGAGAGTTTAACCTCGAGACCAAGAATAAGAACCAGGAGTTCTCTTCTATTTCTTCAGTGTTTCAGTATGCAGGACGTGGGACTAGTTTTCTAAGAATCTAGATGGTGCTGGTTGAATAGATGAATTAATTATTCTTGTAGGCTTTCGCAGTCTGATGAATCCATTTCCATGTTATTACGAGGGTAGGCTGAGAACTTCGCGGCCTTGAGAAAAAAATGTACTGGAGTATGGTTGGATTTTCTTATTATTTTTTTATACGATCTATTCGAAGTTGAATACACTTTTGCTAGCCACGTTTCAAAGCTAGGATCCTAGTTTTATAGAAGAAATTGTAAAGGCCTTCAAAATATTGCTCCGCGTTTACTTTAACACCGTTAACTAAGTCAATTTGTTACATGCTGAGATTTTTTTTGGCTTAGGGATGAGGGGAAGGTCTGACGATTCCATTTTAGGTAAATAAGGCTGATATTTCACCAACTGGAAGCCATTGGCATGAAATTTGGCTATGAAAATCGTTTTTCTGTGAACTGGCTCAGAATCGCGGTGAAAGATCACGACTTTGGCCAAGTTTCTGGGTCTTTCCGCGTTGGTAATTTATCGCAATTGGATTATTAGATTAGCAAGTACTTCCCACTTCTTTTTTTGCCCTTAGTCAAGTAATCTATTGTGATGCTAGCCCTAAATTGCTAAAAAAACTAATGCCATAACTTTTCCAGAGGAGACATCGGAGACATCGCTTCCTTTGAAGACGAAAAATCACCATGCCGCCACTATTTTGATTATTTTTGGGCTCTGTTAGATGCAGGTGTCATCCATGGTGACATGACGAAAAAAAATATATTCAGGATCAGCTTCAAACCTGCCCAAAAATTCCAATGAAAATCGAAAACGAACACATGTTTGTTCGGCCCTAAAATGGAGTCAAAGGCGTTGGCACCCTGCGAACAGAAAGCTTATACAAGCCCTGTTCTGAAGTTATATGAAATCTATTCATTAACATAAGACCATTAGGATCTCTGCTATCTGCCAGGTACGAATTTGGCGATCTTTCTGAACCACATCCATGATTTTATCGACGTTTTTCGAAACAATTGCAGTTTATTGCCTTCCACTGCGAGGGTTTTGTTCAATATCTTGCTGACCCCATTTAAAATCCGCTACCCATTATTTGACTACCGCATATGATAGAGCAGACTCCAATTATGTATCTGACATCTTTTAAAAAGTTTGTTTTGATATACAACCTGTGATAATAAAACATTTCATCGTGGATCATGGTTGAAAATTTCTCATTTTCGCAAAAATCTCAAACACGTTGAATTAAAAATGGTGCCAAGAGTGCCAGCTTAGTTCTATTGATGCCAAATTTTGCCAGTAGCCTTGTAAAGGTTCAAATTATCCATATCAACAATAAATTGAAAGTGGCCAGTACAATTTTATCTCAAGGCCGCGAAGTTCTCAGCCAACCCTCGTAGTTCTTCGGGTTTCACTGCAGGTCGAGTGGTTGGGTAACCGAGCTTTCGGCAGTGATACTACTGCAGTAGTATCAACCACTCGACCCACAGTGAAACCCGAAGAACTGACAACATGGAGATGAATTATTATTATGTATTTTGATTTGTAGATTTTTGGCAACCCAAGTGGCAACACTTGTAGAATTTTAATAGAAATATCACTGTTGCCAGCAAACATAATTGCAGTTCTCATTTAATCCAAACCATCTCATTCTTGACATACTGTATGCACCTATTTTGTATAGTGCAGCTCTGTATTGACATGAATGCAGCGCCAGCCAGAGTGAACTTGGCGACCTAGGCAATTAATTGCCTAGTTTGCCTATACGGAAGTGCCGGCCCTGCATCAGTAGCTTCCAAAATGAAACAAACCAAGTAAATTGTGGAATTGTTTTATTATAAAACATGCTAATTATCATAATTAATTACAATACTTACATAATTTTATCACCATACATACCTATTACCTATACAATACATTTTATGTAGGTGTAGGTACCTGTGATATGGATATGAATTAAGGGCTTGGCACCAGGAATGACGTCACAGTCTTTTCCCACGGCATTAAGGTTCAAAATCGCATGACAATCGCATGATAAAATGGTAAAAATAGCGTTTTTTTTTCCATTTTTTGGGGTTAATTTTGTGTCTATCAAAAAACTTTTACGGTTATTCACTAGATTTTAATACATATTATCAGTAAAAAAAAACAAAAAATTCCGCGCCTTTCGGGAAATGCGTTTCCGTCTTTCGGAAAAAAGGCCAGAGGTGTTTTCAAAATTTTTCTTTGAGAAATCTATACAAGATATAAAAAATCCTTTACGGTTATTCCCTAGATAAAGGTTCAATTCATCTACCCTATTTTGTTTCAAAGCATATTTAGTAGCGGTTGTCGAGATAGAAGGTCTCCCGTTTTTAGAATTTTTTGAAATGTCGGTATGCATACTCTTAAGAGTGTGGCCCAAACTTTCAATTAATGTGGCATTCAGCGAGCTAATGGGACTGTAGTTCTAGTAACATGCTGACAGCTGACAGACACCAAATGATAAGTACGATTAGAATCCTAAAATTGTTCTGTTATGAAGACATGACTTGCACTCGGGTGCTTTGCCCTAAGAGAGACAAAGAGTTATGAGTAACATACGTACTCAAGTGTTTAGTGAATCAATCACTTTCATAATGAATACAATAATTTAAAGACAACCCACTTTGAGAAATGGCACACAACACAACTAGATAATTTATAGAGAATTCAATACAAATACACACTATCTTGCTATTATAATAATTATATTTTTATGTACACATAATATTTGGTATTTAATACATATAATTATACAGTATTACCTGTAATAAACAATACAATATCTTAAAAGTAAAATAACAACAGTTCAATAAATAAAATATCAATGCTCTGTTTAATGGCATGATTTAAATTTAATTTTTAAACATTCATCCTAGATAATTTACAATTTATTTATTGCTTTAAGGGCCTCAAGGCCATTGAAAAGTTTACAACATAAAAAAGCTAAAAATATTTATACTTACAATGGTACATACACCAGACAAGCAATACAGCAACAATGGATAACAAAAGAATTATAATAAAAACAGTATGTAGACATACAATATGGACAAAACACAGTGAAATAAAAATCGCCCGAAATTTCAAACAGTGATGTGCCCTCTGCTATAGAAATATCCCAGGTTCATCACATCAGCCATTTTTGAAAAAAAATTCGTCTGGGGCGCTTCTTTTTTGTTGCATTTTTAACACAACATTTATAATGCAAACCTAATACACAACCTTTCTCACTCATCTTCACAAAAAAATTTCGCTTGCGGCGCTTTTACTGATTTTTTTACTACGTCTATGTTACGCCACTGAACCCAATATGTGCAAGCGATTAATTGTGCAGTGGCGAGTGTAGCTGGTGCGAACATTTTCTTCCTTTAACAAAATAATTTGCCTAGTTTATTTATTGGGCACATGGAATCTCGCAAGTTGAATCAAATACAGAGTTAACAATTTTATAGAGCTTAATCAGATTGGCCGGTCAGAAAGATTAGTTAACTCTGTAATTCCAGCATTAGAGTGTTGTAACAAATTTCCTTAATGGGTATTCCCATAGGGTATTCCTACTTCCTAGTCTATAATTAATATGATGCAAGAACTTATGGTGGATGGTCTCAATAGTATCCATGTGAATAGCATAGTACAGAGCTAATTTGGTGTATTACACTCCAACTGGCTCTGGATGTACACCACAAGCAATGTCTTCCCCAGCATTCCCATAGTCTTATATTATTTCTGATGTTTGATATACGGCCAATAAAAGTAAGTTTATTATCCAAAGTTGCTCCCAAGTCAGTATCTCAGATCTCACTGGCTTCTTACAGAGTCTCACCATTCAAGACATAACAATAAATAAATTTGAATTAATATAAAATTTGATATTATAACATTGGTATATAAATTTAAATAACGTAATAGTATAATATTAGACAGGATAATCGAAAAAAAATGCCCCCATTTTAAAATTCAATAACATTAAAACCACACACACCAAAAGAATACTCATTAATAAATGTAATGTAAATGGTTCAAAATTTATTTAATTTTAAAATGGGGCATTCTTTTTCGATTATCCTGTATAATTCAAAGTTCAAAGTACATGCAACCAAATGCAACTACAAATACTTCATGTCATGTCTTCACCTTAATCCAGTCGCACTAATATACAGTAGGTGTAGGTACCTACTGGATAAGACACACTACACTCTACAGGCATTGTAATGGAAGGAATTTATTTTATACATATGTAATTATTTTATTTCCTAAACGTATTTGTTTAAAATGTCCAAACTGGAAAGCATCACAGAGACTTGTATCATTCTGAATTTTCATATTGACTTCATTTACACAATCTTCCTCTGGTATTTCATGATATGGTTTGACTTTATATTTCATATTATTAATACTTATTTTATTTAAAGAATCTAAACATATTGCTTCTTGGGGATATGCCATACTATTATTATTATCACTCCTTCTCTTATTGTTTAGTGTTGATATTTTATTATTATTATTACATTGTACTATTTTGTCTTTTGATTTTTCACTATGCCTTGTTTGTTTGTTCACATTTGCGTGAATATTGGTCGTTTGACCAAATTTTTCAAAGAATTGACACATTTCTCTAACATGCGGACTTCTTTCTCTTGTTAGGTCATGGAGAGATCTAGCGCGAGGAGCAATGGATTCTGAAAGCTCTCCCGCTAACTCTTCACTACTCCTGGCTAATCTACCAGCGTGACAAAGCGATTCAAACAAAACTAATTTCTCTTTAACCGGAACATAGTTCTCTGTATTTTGACATCGCCTCTTAAGAATTTCTACGCACGAAAGTAGTTTAGTGGCCAGGGGTTGTCCGACTGATAAGGCTCTTGCTCCTCGTCCCTGGAGACTTCCTGGTGACCGCCTACCATCGTTTGGAGAACAAGACCTCGCTCTACTCCACATAGTCTTTGAGTTATATTCAACATTTATATTATTACACCTTTCATTAGACTCCAACTTACATTCCATACTGGAGAGATCCAAATTACATTTTGTAGAAGATATTATTTTCTCCTCAGGCATTGTATATGGATCTGTTACATCACAATATGGTTGGGCACGAAACAGTGGAATTTCCACAAAGCTAGAATGATCATTTCCTTGTGACATCGCTTCCAAAAATAATTTCTTTCCTTCAGAAATAGTTTTGACTGAGGCAACTTTTCTATCACATTTTTTCTTAATTAAATTTTTTTGACTTGTTTTAGGACTTAGAATGTTTTTGCTATAAATCCTTTCCGACGCTTGTTCATGATTCATTTGTTTTACATTACAATCAGGTTCGTCTATTGAAATATTTTTGCTGGTTTCCTCATTGGAATGTAATTCATCTACTAAACTGACTGTGTCTGGACTCTCACATAATTCATAACTGGAGTAACTAGACACACTGTGTGGACTATCCAGACAATCACTTCTGTCTGAGGCCCATAAAGTTCTTCGACATGATCTTTCTGATGATGAGCCTCGTTCCTCTAAAACAATTCCTTCATCGATTGTACGAGTCTCTTCTGAAGATGAACCATTACCATTTATCTCTCTATAGCGCCGCACTTTTTCTCTGGATTTTCTTCCTGATGTAATTATGTTTGTACTTAAGGTAGAATGTTCATTATTTGTATAGTATTTCTGGTTGTTAACCTCTACGTCCTGCTTTGGCTCTGAAGACTCTCTATCAATATTTCTTAAACATAATTTCCTACGTGATAAGGAATGTCCTGTGTTGGATAATCTTTTTTGTCTTGTAATTACAGGTTTATTTGAATCGTATTTATTTTCATGTGAAGTAAAGTCCGTACTAGTTGTGCTTCCTTCAGATGACGGACTTCTATCCCATCTAACTATCGCCTGTGTTGTGGCCTTGCTTGCACTAGTATTACTAGACTTGTCAGCTAACATTGTAGGTGATGGAATACAACATTTGGTAGATGGAGTTGAGAACGATGCTATTCCCAAAACGTCTAAAAAACGAATAGCGTCTAATGGCGTTTGTCTCATTATTTCCACAGCTAATGTTTTTACCCAACGATCATAGTCCAGTTCATTGAATGCCTGAAACAAGAATTATCACACGCATTATATTAACTGTGTTTAGTGTAGGTATATATGGTTCTACGTATAGGTATGGTAAAGATGCAGGTGTGTAATATGTATAGACACGGTATGTACTGGAATTGTACTAAAAGTAAAGTACATAAAGTATTACTAGGAGTAGTGGGTAGTACTAGAAATGATTTCATCTCAAACAATAAGTATATCACTTATGAGCAGTAGCACAAAAAATTATAATTTACCTGAAATGTTACGTATGCTTGATTCCCAGTTCCATTTTGCTGATGGCTGAGAGTGAATGCCAATGGAGCGGTTGAACTTGGCATCAGATTGAGGTGACGGAGAGGTAAGCGAAATTCTAGACCAGCTAGAGCAGCTCCTCGTGCACGCCCTAAGGATTGTGATCCCGAGTAAGCGAGGAAATCCACACTGCTAGGACTGCCAGAAGAATCTGATCTCGTGTGTTGCAGAGGAGTTCTTCTACTTGTGAGGCGCCCGAGGCTGGCATATCCTCTGACTGGTGTTTGCAGAAATGATGGTGTGTCCTGGTACACCAGCAGGCATCCATCTCTGACGCACACTTGTTTCTGACTCCATATTCCTAGGATGTTGCAGTAGTAGTTCAGGGTACCTGGAATTATAAACAAAATATAAATAAGTTGAGTAGAAACAACAAACATTAACATCAAATAAGAAACACCTTCATCTAAGTCACCCTATCGGAATCAGTTAGCTATATTTATTACATCAAAGATGGTGTATGGATGGTCTTATGCAATGCCTCCTAGAGTAGGTTGTGGTAGGTTGTTACGTCATTTCTACTTTTACGATTTGCTCTAGATTTGCTATAATAGGTACCTATATAATTAAAATAATTGTTTCTAGCCTGGCACCTCCCTAGCATAAAAAGGAAAGGTTTCCTACTATGTGAATGCATAAAATAATTTATTATTAGGTACTAGGTATTGATAGTAAACATCTATGGATCTATGTAATGATTGAGTGGGTATAATAAATGTGAGATAGTTAAGAAGAGTCACACAAGTGGGTAGGTACCTCATGATAAAACGGATAAAACAACGCAAGTAAAAGTAGGTACCTAAATCATACAAATACAATACATCTACACCTACCTAAATTATTCTACATTGTCATTTTATTATGTGAAGTGAATGTTAATAAAATTACTCTGTAAACAATAAATTGTCACATGCACTCCTACAAAGTTGATTAAGTCAACTTTCACCATCTTCAGATAAATGAAATAGATTTATAGTTCGTATGGCAATTCAATATCTAAACCTAAACAATAAACATAGCACAGATTGATACAATACAATAATATAAGTAGCCATCGATCCATCATAACCAAGCGAACAGATTATTTTACTTTTTAGTACAACCACTTAAAAGTTTAAGCCCTCTCCCCATACATGCATGAACATAACATGAAGTAGGAACTAGGAACAGTACCCCTGCTTTGTACTAGCTACTGCTGTTGTTTATTCATTTTCACGTGGAGGTTTGGATTGAGCACACAATTTTATACACATCATTTATTGGTTGATCCTTTATTGGGATATACCTACCTTTCGGTAGTATATTTGTTTACTATTTCCTTAAAATAAACAGCCCTTTCGTAGGTCTACGCACTGGGGAAGGCTTGACATTGGGATAAATTATGATTAAAATAGCAAAGTGTAAAATCGGATAATGGTGAGCATCGTGTGGAATTCAACTGTTATGCGTAGGTATATGTATGGACAAAGCAAATAAAACAGTGTTTTATTTTTAAAGTCAATATAAGGGAAGGGCTACTGGCTAGGTAGTACAATTAGAATATCGTAATGTTACTTGCAGATAACTGCGGGGACATTATAGTAGTAACTATACAGGTAGGTAATCTATGGTACCTTACTTATTATATTATTGTCGACGCGTCATTCTGTCTGGTCCAACTGATATACCAACTCAACTATACCTACCTGTACCCAGTGGCGGATCCAGGATTCAATTTTGGGGGGGGCTGAATGTCGTCACATGGTAAAAAGTACTGTCACTCAACGTTTTTGGGGGGGCTAAGGGGCTGAAACCCCTAGATTTGTTGTATATAAAGTACTGTTACTCATGATTTTGGGGGGGGCTTCAGCCCCCTAGCCCACCCCCTGGATCCGCTAGTGTCTGTACCTACGACCTACCTGTTTACCTGTTGCTATATGCCACATACGCAGATTAGAAATGAAATAGTCAAGTACCAACTCGCATGTACCTAATTAATGTATTTTTTTATTTCGCGTAATTTCTGTGTCTTGTGTCTCCGACGTGTAAGTACCTATCAGTGCCGAAGGGTGGATTTCTGCAGAATGGAAGCCGGGGCTAACATTTCTTATGGGATTACGTCAGATTAGACACGATTATACCTATATTTTTTTCCAAAAGGTAACTCGATAGGAATCGTGTTCTTAGGTAGCTTCGCCTATCCATTTCAATTTAATCATAGACTCGGCGGATTTGCATTGGCGATCATTCAAAAAGGTCAATCAACGACAGTATAGTGAACTTGGCTTCAGTGCATGGAATTAGATGTTCATCATAATACTAGTTTCATCGCTCAGTATATGCGAATACCAGCTGTATTGACGACATTATAACAAATTTAACATTATAATTCATTTTTCTCGAGGGAACAAGATTTTATATATACCTAAGAGTATATCTGAAACTTTGACTTTCATGGCATTTCACTGTTTTTATAAGGGATTAGGAATGATTTATACAGATGTTCTCTTCATGTTTCTCATATCAATTAAACAATACAATATTAATGTAAGTACTTTAATCATTTCTCCATACATAATATATACTTATATGTACTAGGTAGTTACTAGGTACGAGCAAGTATATGCAGTAGGCATGCAACATCAGCTGCTTTTTTATCATTAAAACACAGTGAATCTCATCAGTCATCAGTGTATTAGACAATGTTGAAAGTTTCACAAAAACTATTTATCATAAAAATACCTAACTGACACTGTATTATATTATACTAGTGTTCATAGGCGCGCTGAATAGGAAAAAGTTTTCGCAGTTTGTGATTCCTTTCAAAAAATTGGACGTATGACTTATGTCATATGTGTGTTGTAGTAAGTGTTATAAAGTGACATATTAAATGACCATTCCATACATCAGGGCAAAATAAATTGCTTATCTTAAAAAGTTCAATAATAAATAAAAAAGCAAATCAATCTATCGGCATTCTTGCGAAATCAATCCAAGCCTTGTAAGTCTCTACTCGACTTCATTTAAGGTGTGGATATACGGGGTCTCAGGAGACGCGCCTCCAGGCACTGACAAAATGGCGTCAGTCTCTTCAGTGAAATACACGACGGGAGATTTTCGTCTCTAGAGACGGCATCTCTAGTAAAAATGGCCGACAATCGCCTCCTGTCATCAAATTCTAAAATACACGGGACTATCTCGAGACGCGAGACTTTGGTCTGTTGCTGCATTCATTCTATTAGTATTTTTGGCGCCATAATGGCGTTTGGTTTTGTGTACATACTCTAGTGTCATGTATTTACGAGTATTGTGATTAAAAAATATAATTATATACCGCTTTGAAATTATTTATCGATTCAGTAATGTACATAATGTCGGTCGGTACTTTACTTACATGCGTATGTGTATATTTCCTTTTCTGCGTTAGTAAATGAAATAGAATACTTAATTAGACCTTCTTTTAATGTACACCATTCCTATGACATCAGTGACATAAGCCAAAGCAAGTATCGGTATGCGCACTACATACCCGAAACCGTTGTGAGTAGCGAAATTTTGTTTCCTCCTTATGTTCCTTCGATGAATATTAAAGGGTGAAATGGTAACTACATAGTTTGCTATAAATGTTGTAGGACATGAAGGGAATAACAAAACACGTAATGTTAATGTATTTTTCACAACTGTATTCATATTTCAAATGCAAATGCAACTCTGTTATTAATCTGCCATTATTTAAAAATAATATTATACATAATTGTAATCAACTAACAATTTTATTATTAACAATGTACTAATATCGTCAATCGTCACAATCGCAGGAATGTTTAAAATTATATATCAATACAAAAACCACGTGCCCACGCGCGCCAATCCAATTCAGTTGCAAACATCTCCAAGAGACCTCAGATTAAAATTGAACATGTCAAAAGACCGGAGACGCGTCCCCTGAGACGAAAATATGTAAAATACACGACGCGAGACTTGCGTGCGTAGACCGTCTCAGGGGGCGCGCGGTATCGAGAGATATCTCGCGTCTCCGATGTGTTTACACACAAGAGACCTGTCATTTTGGTATCCGGGAGGCCAAAATCTCTCGTGTGTATCTTCGCCTTTAGAATTCATTTTATAGGTTTATTTATCTCTTGCAAAATCGTTCACACAATCCCCTCCTCCTCTTTTCTATTCTTCCTTGTATCATGCTCCCATCCTCTGTGTAGGACAGTCTGTATATTTCGTTATTAATCTACATTTTTTCGTGCACATACTTGTAAAGGAACTGTTCGTAATTCAAAATATACCTCCTAGAATGTTTACAACAAAACGTATGGATATAGCAAGCATTTTATTATATCAGTACTTATAAGAACAGTGAATATTGCATATTATAGAATTACGATTCTTTAAGAGTAAGTATTAATAAGTAGCTGATGTTATTTCTTGTGAATCAAATTGTCTGACAACAATCAATAGAACAAAGAAAGTCATCATTGTATAATTAACAGGAATAATATACGATATACATATAATATATAGTTACACCTCACCAATGGGAAGATGAAGTTCAGAGAAATGCAATACTTACACATATGAGATATCTACAGACATTACGTAAGATCATGTGGTCACAGTGGTCCTACTCGTAATAATATTTTAGTGACACACTTCTGTTTTTTAATATGAGAAAACAAGTTTCGTTGGAGAGAATGAAAGCAGCTCATTAAATGACAAGTAATTAATTAATTACGTAATATTATATATCCATAACATATATATAGCGGATATAAATTAAATATTTACCAATCACTTTTAAAAGTTTACATATATTAAATGATATTTTTATGCGGAGGCAAGAATTGCCAACACACTTCTCAGTATTAGCAGTCAGAGGAGTCTACATATTATCATTCACGACTGACATATAAACTCATCAGCCTAATACTGGGAAAATAATTCAACTATCCAGATATCACGGATATCACAGGATTAGGCTCAATGCGGGGCCTAAAATAATATCAGTAAGTATTTAGAAATCGTCTTACAATATTGCAAGTACATATTAATGATTACCGATTTTTGCATTTTTTGTGTAAATTTTCCGGTAAATCTTTTTTTTTAATAATTGATACTTTATAAATTCAAATAGTCTCATATTTCTTATTAATTACGATATCCTCCGATATTCTCTAAGGCTAAAACGCGTAAGGTATGGTTTTATCATCCTTTTATTGCCGTATTAATATAATTAGGATTAATAATATACTTATAGCAATACTTACAGTCAACCCAATACTTTACTTATTTTTGCAAAGATCACTAATATACATTTTGCCATATATTTATCTGGTATGTCATTTTACCCTCTTATGCAATCTGAAATCCGAAAGTTTTTTCAATTAATAAAATTTATTAATTGACAAACATTTAATGAGGAAAGATATCCAAAAACATAATGCTTACTTGAAGATGTTAAATTCTACACATTTGATTACACGAAATTTACTTCGAAAGTTCCAAAAACAATATTTTATCAATCAAGGTAGGTATATGTAGGATCGTATTATGCATAACATGTACAGTACACTGTACAGTAGGTATATTATATGGTGATGTGTTAATGTAAGGGTAACTGACCCAAAGCTGTTAATTATTGTCTAATTATTTTAACTATTAATAGGTACTAACAACTCTCCATATACCTATATGAATATTACCGATACTCGATAATTACAAATCGTTTATCTGTCGATGACTAAAATGAGTATGTAGGTAACTACGTGTTAAATATAATATACTCGTATGTACATATTTGAAATTACTGACAGGTTGGTAGGTACACATCACTGTCATCAGCTAGGCATTATAACATAGGTTCCCTTATAACATTTAAGGAACCTATACAGGTTCCCTAATAACATTGAATACGTCAGCGTTATATTACACTAAGCTAGAGGCTCTACACATCTCACATCAGTGGCGTATATAGGTTTTCATTTCGGGGGGGGGGGGGGGGGGGGGGGGCGAAAAAACTCCTGGGGAAGCTAAATAAAATTTTAACATAGACGCAGTAAAAAAATCAATAATAGGTGAGTGAGAATGGCTGTGTTTTAGGTTGGCACTATAAGTGTTGTACAAAAATGCAACAAAAGAGAAGCGCCGCTGGCGAAATTTTTTTGAAAAATGGGTGAAGTGATGAACCTGGGATCTTTCTATAGCAGATGGCACATCATTGTTTGACATTTTGACACATACCTACGACACTGCCTCACATGGATAGAGGTTCAATGCATCCCTATATAAAGGTTCAATGTATCTGCCCTATTTTTTTCCAAAGCATATAATATAGTAAGGTTGTCGAGATCTTAAGTCTCCCTTTTTTTAGAAATTTTTGAAATGTCGGTATGCATACTCTTAATAGATATTCTGTTGTACTGCATCTACTATGTACCCGTGTAGGATATATAGATTCTTATACAATATTTACAGTTATATGTATGTGATGCACACTGCACAGTGAACAATATAACGGCTAACTTAGTGCACTGTATGTATAATGCATATAGCTATATAATTCTAAGAGGTCTAGTACAGTGATTCCCAAACTATGGTACGCGTACCACCAGTGGTACGCGACAATTATTAAGGTGGTACGCAAGCAGCCATCGCCATAGGACATACACATAAAAAAAATTTCGCCTGCGGCGCTATTCTTCTTTGTATTTTCTTCACACAATATTAACACCAACCTTAAACACCACCTTTTTCACTTAAATTCACGAAAAAAATTTGCCCGCGGCGCAATTATAATTTTTATACTATACGTCTATCTTCAAATTTTTGTTGTCTCCACCCCTCAAAGTCAAATACTAGATCGGACCCCCCCCCCCCCCCCCCGAAATGAAATCCTATATACGCCACTGAGTCAAGTGGTACGCTACTGATTTATAATTTAGTGTGTGGTACGCGAAATAAAAAGTTTGGGAACCACTGGTCTAGTACAATGCACTGCATCCACTAATTATTATTAATAACATAATTCTTTTATTATACTCGCTGTGTGTGTACCTACCTACTATACCTACAATCTACATATCAGTAATCAGTAATCACTGCCTTGGGATAATACATTTTGATTAAGTCATTCAGCTCTCGCACAATTATTATACTAAGTACCATACGTGCACCCGATATGCATATAATGCCACATATTATTATAAAGAGATAACTCAACTGTCTTTGTCTACGATTCTTTCCTTTGATATGAGATCAATCTAAAAGCACCAATATCTACGGTGGTATGTAACACCAGATATCTACGTACCCACTCCTCACATGCGAAAATAGCGCCAGGTGCGAATTCACAACGTAATATGTAGGTAAATGCTGGCCATTTGAAATGAAATGTACATAGTATGATGCATGGTATGAATATGATACGAACGTGTGCCGTGATAAGTTTTGAAACTTTGTATATTTTTTTAGTGAAGATAAGACATTAAAAATAACACTGTTGTTCCTACTTCGCCCTTTAACGTTATATAGGTACTTTAAGGGAAACAGAGAGGTCACTAGGGCTCGTATCGTAACAAAGGAAAATTTTATATTGGTTTGGTGCAGTGAGCTACATAGCCAGGAATTTGGTGCAAGAACGTGTAAAAAGCGTTGTCAAGAATGGGTTGCCCTTTAGTCCTAATGAAATATATACCTACATCTACATATATCACGTGAGAAAAAAACAATAGGTATGGTAGGTAAAAGCATTAATTTACTTAGGCATATATTAAGTTATTGTTATTGTTAGAATAGAAGCCAGACTGTAGTGTGCAGAGTGTCTAAGTTCAGTGCTGTCTCAAGGATAATCGTTATACCGCTATGTATATTAGATATACCTACTAGACGTGTGCGCCGGCTGCAAAAAAGCCGGCGGCGGCGCCCATGTCTAAAATTGCCGGCGGCGGCGCCACGCCGGCGGCGTGGATACAAAGTGGGGGGAGCATTAGATTTTTTTTGCACTATTGTTTTAAATGATTAAATACGTATATGTGAAAAGGATAATGATAAAACAGATTTATTTATTTTGAAAACTATAATTATTTCAATGACAAAGTAAAATAAAAGCTTATATTTGAAAAATAATGGAAAATTGCATTATTGCTTTTTCATGGTACTGGAGGGCATGTTAAAATAAACTAAGCCATAAAGTAAAACGCATCAGAATGAGCCTCACTATGGGCAGTGGTGCAGTCGAACAGGTTTCTCATTTGGCAATATTTGGGCTGTTAGGTAAACGGTGAGTAAAATTGAAACTCTGAAATAAAGTATAGAATTGCGATAACGAGGTCGACCATCCACAAAATCCAAAACTCCTTGAGCATAAGCTGTAAAAACATATGTGTTGTATGTACTGTTGTTTGTAGTTGAAGGGTAATTTAATAAAATTATGTAATTTAATTAAACTATCTTATTTGCGATGTTATTTTAGGAGTAAAAATAAGGATAATTAATGAATAAACATACATTATGGCTTTTTTCGTCGAAAGGTGCATAAATTCATAATGATATCAACCAAAATACGTAATAATATAAATATAATAATTATAATTTGAGATAAATTAAATTTTGAGAGTAGTCTGTAATCACAGTCTGAGAAACCACGTTAGGGGATAGTATCTTTTTTATTATTAAAATGCAGCCTTTGGTGACCGAAATAATTGGATTTTAACGTTAAAATATCTAATTATATTCACATTTTGACACTTTGAAGATCGTAAACGTCAAAAATAACCAAATGAATATCGTTTTTTGTCAAGAGGAAAGGAGTCATTATCCTTTTCACAGTGTTGTATTGAAACAAATGAAGTATAGCGAATCTAGTCAAGTGGAATAAAAATAATTTTGATTAGGTACTTCGATAATCAAAGGCTAAACTAATGTAAAGAGAGAACGGTTGACCGAAAAGACAAAAGCCCGCATATTTTGGTCAGATATTCTGCCGAAATTCACGTGGTTTTAAAATTTCAGCGTGGTAAAATCGACTGGTGTTCTAAAAATCGATCAGAAAAACATAAAGTTACTTATGTACATAAAAAAACGTTTGTTTTTCATTTAATTTCCACCACGAAGAACCAAACTATTAATACCCCCATCCCATTCTATTTCTTGTTTTAGTATCGAATAAATAAGACACAGAAAATTCCCCGATTTTTTTTATGCAAAACCTAATGAACGAAATTCAGACGACGGAATGGGTCTGGAACGGAACTGCATTAGTTATTATTCGATATCTTATATAATTACTGAATACTAGCCTCGCCACAGCTAAATACTTAATTTTTTTTACCTGGTAAAGTACTTATTTCGATTTTTGTCTTAAGAAACAAAGGATAAATACTTTTAGTTACACAGATCCCACGCCGCCGGCGTGAGCGTTTTGCCGGCGGCGGCGCGCCGACCATGATCAGCGGCGGCGCGCCGGCGTGGCGCTCATGTCTAATACCTACCAATATACCATACCTTACCTTATCATATTATGTGAGGAAATAGTAATAGGTGAGAAATCACATTAGAACAATTAATTGATTAGCGATATTACAACTGATCTAATAAAATACACGATATACATGAGAATTATACTATGAGAGAACTTGCCTTACCTACAAGGTATACACTATATACACGTCATGAATTTTAGAACGATTTACAGTATTAGAGTAGATCGGGTCAATAATGACGTAAAATGTAATTTATATAAAAAAAATAAAAATATCATATTACATCTATAGGTAAAGTATGTACCTATATCTCTAGATAGATTTCATATTTCCATAAAGCCTCTCCACACGATCTATTAAAATTTAATTATGTACCTACAAATTAATTCATCCAAATCAGTAATAATGTAAATAACAAGTATCTAGTTATATTAATTAGCTACGAGGAATGTTGTACTTTATATTTATTCTATCCAGACAATAAGGTTTTACTTTGTAGGTATATAAATATCTTATTTTTAATAACATATTAACTTCAGTGGGATCGGAATGCTTACATATAATATCAACACTAAGGTATATTAATAGTTACTTATTTATTTTATCAGAGGAACTAGAAAAGCTTATATCGTGAAGTGGAGTAGGTCGGCATCTGGGAACGAACCCGCGTCCACCCGTTATGCAAACGAACGCGTTACCAACGCCAACCCAACTAAAGTAATTCCTTAACCCCGGATCAGTGATACAGATTTTTATAATGATTATAAATAATAATATGATGAATAATATATGCATAGTCCAATAAAATTGTAGTTTGGTGCTGAAAAAAAAATAGAAGAATTTTTCTCCGTGGTTTTGGCGGTGTTGAATAATGAATTCGAATTTCAAACTTTACCCCATCAAAAGTTATCCAAAACATAAACAACCTCCACAGCACCCCCGAAAAACATAAAGAAGCATAGAGAAAAAACTTGTATAAGTACATATATTAATTCCTGGATATGCTATGCTACTAAATTCCACAAATGACTAAACTATTGCAAAACAAACTTAGAAACACATACGGTAATAATATTATGTACCTACCTAATAAGTCTGATACATAATATCGCATCTAAGTTTAGTATTTTGATACTTTCTAACTGTATTTTCTAATTCTCACCTATTTAATTATAGAAGCACCATTATGTTATATAATCCGATCCCTATATTTGTTCAGTTTTTATAAACAGATTTTCTCCATTTCAACTTTTTATTTACCAAGTGCGTAATCAGGTGTGGTATAGGTAGGGGAACCTGGCCTAAAATGACATACTAAGGTAAAACGCCATAGTGCGTGCTTCTCGGAAAATAAAGATATGAAAAAAGTAATTTTAAATTTTTGTATAGAAAGGTAACTCCGTCAAACGGCTGTACGAAGTTGTTCCGCGGGACCTGCTTGTTGCGAGAGTTATTCGGAAAATATTGTTTTTGGAACTTTCTAAGTAAATTTCTTGAAATAGTAGGTAACGCATCTGTTTTTTTTTTATTCTTTCTTACTAACATCTACCGGCATTACAGCATAAAAATGCCTTTGCACCAGTAGTGTGGTATAATATGTTCTTAAGTAATTTGAATTTAACATCTTCAAGTAAATATTATGTTTTTGGATATTTTCCCAATTTGTAAATCGACAAAACTTTCAGATTTATAGTTGAGATTTTGTTTTATTACTTGATGAATGTATAATCTACCAAGAGGGTAAAATAAAATACCCGTAAAGATTTATTTAGTATCAGACATAGGTTCGTCATTTTACCCTAGTGAACTTGAAAATATCCTGTTTTATTTTTTACTATTGTGCATATTAACTATACTTTTTATTATTTTTGTATCGTAAAACATGTCAATGTATTACTATTTTTTAATAAATATTTTAAATTTGTATTAATTATCAAGTAATATGCTAGTTTGCTTACCCTATCTCATTTTAGGCCAGGTTCCTATATCTTCTACAGGTGGGAATAAAGTATTATTTACTTAAGAATTATGTTAATATGAACACGAGTATTTACTCATAACCAGATAACTTGAGAAACACAAACAGATTAGACAAATGGTGCATATAGATTTGTAAATATTTCGTTTTAGAAAGCTTGTACTTCGACATATAACTTACATCAATTAGGATTGTTTTCTAATATAGATGGTATAATATGATGAAAATATCGAAAATCCTACAGAGTACAGTGAGGTAATATGAGTTAGACTAAAGGATAAGTGATATTAGAATATGTTTATATTGCAACATGTCTCGCCGTCATCTCAGTACACTCACAATACAATATCTTAACACACAACAAAGGAAAGTATCGCTTACTAATGAATAAACATATAACATCTAAATAAATGTAACTAATATTTTAGTCAGTCTATATACATAAAATGATAATGTGTGATACTACCTAACTACCTAATAAGTACAGCAGGTATAGAGTCATAACATTAATTAAATGTAATGGGAGCAAAATAATAATAATATTGTGAATTATGATTTAAATACCGTTACTGAAGCGTTATGCGTCAATTATTCTATAAATCTGATATATAAAAAGGCTTATTTAACACCTTTGTATCCCAACCCAATCAAACTACAATATTAGGTGCATGTAGATATAGCTGGTGCTGGTATACCTACATTAAGGGTAAACCCACCTCCACCCCTGGATGTTTCAGGAGCTTCAGCTCCTATATCATCCAGTATTTTATGCAAAAAACTTTTTTTTTTCAAAGGAGGGCTCAAGGTTCGCCGGAAGGGCTCCCCTCAACAAACCCCTCCCGAAACTACTCTGAACACCCATAATGTTCCTTGGAGAAGTTTCTCACTGCAAGGATCTACAGCTACACACTACTACTTTTTTTAGAAACTATCATCTTATGTACAATTACGTATTACTATACGAACTAAATCTTACGTAGGTATACCTACAAGAAATTGTGTGTATCACCGTCCTATAGGTACAAGATGTGCACCCAGAATCTCCCGAAAGGTGGTCTGATAGTCCGAGAGCCCGCTGCTTAATTTATGACGTATCTGTTTTTTGATCGAAATGTGGTACAAATGATAGCTTACCAATAGGGTTTTACATCGCACTAGGGTTGCCTATCAAAATCTTGCCGCAACCCCCCCTGACCCCCCCGAAAAGGTCCCTCTTTGCGGTTTTTCGCATTTTATAGGAATATGGTAAGAGATAGGAGAAAGTAGTCAATGACAAAAATAATCCTTGCTAAATTCTCTACAAAAAATGTTAAGTCAATTTTTTCATAGGACTAGTAGTTTACCCGTAATGGCCGGTCAAAAAAGAGGATATTTTTTGAAAAAATAAAAAAAAAAGTTTGATTTTTTTTCTTTCACATTCTTCCACCCAATACTACTAACATTTTATGGAAAAAAAAATTTGGCCTGCGGCGCTATATCACTGGTTATTTTATGAAAAACTTAATTTTAAGAATTTTCGTCACTGAGTTTTATTGTAATAACTCCGAAATTATTAGGTGTATGAACATAAGTTGTAGCTTGTTTTGTAGCTAAGACTATGGTAATTAATTCGTTCTTTGACTATTTTCCTGTAGCTCTTGTCAATTTTCTACCAATTTAGTTTAAATACATTTTTTTTGTATTTTTAATGAATTTCGGTTTTGGGCCGGCCATTGCGGGTAAACTGCTAGTTCTACGAAAAAATGACTTAACATTTTTTGTAGAGAATTTAGCAAGGATTATTTTTGTCATTGACTACTTTCTCCTATCTCTTACCATATTCCTATAAAATGCGAAAAACCGCGAAGAGGGACCTTTTCGGGGGGGGGGGGGGGCAGGGGGGGTTGCGGCAAGATTTTGATAGGCAACCCTAGTGCGATGTAATACCCTATTGGTAAGCTATCATTTATACCACATTTCGATCAAAAAACAGATACGTCATAAATTAAGCAGCGGGCTCTTGGACTATGACGACATTGTCCAACTAGTCGGCAGAACCTGGATGCGAAGGTGGAGAAACAGAAACGAGTGGAAAGGGTCAGAAGAGGCCTACATCCAGCAGTGAAGGGAAGAAGGCTGAGGAAGAAGACCTACATATACATTATATGCAAGATATCCTCTATCGTCAACCTTCAAAGAGCTTTCTACAAATTTTACTATTTATTTCAAATGGAAATCTAAAAAATCTATCTCTCAAAAAATCTAAAATCTGTAGAGAGAATGAACGATGAAAGGATAACATTGAAGATATACATGGGTGAAAGAAGAGGTGTAATTAAACGCGGCCGTCCAAGAACTACATGGCTGGACCATGTTAACCAGATTCTCAAGGACGGACGTGTTCCAAGTAAAAGGAATCGTAGAGTGTGTATGACGAATTCCATGAATGTGACGGAAGCCCGAAGTGTGTGTAAGGATAGGAAAGTCTGGCGATCTGTTCTCTCTGCCTACCCCGCAAGGGAGGTGACGTGAGGGGATAGAATAGAATAGAAATCTAAAACGCATACATATAGGTACTAGTAAAATCTAGTAAGATGGAGAAGAGAATATTTTATAAGATCAACAACACAGATATATCTTAATACGGTCCAAACAACCGAGTCATTAACTGCAGTAGGTGTTATGTGTACTAAAGTAACTTATATTTTATTTCTTCACTTGAATATTTCCAGACACAATGATGTGTGCGAAACTGGGACAAACTTATATTACCTACAATGAAATCAAAATATAAAAAGATTAATGAACCGAGGAAGTAAATGAATTGTGTAACAGACAAGAACAAAATAATAATACATAGTATGGGCGCATATTATAATATATTATGTGTATTATGATAATTATTGCAAGTATTTCAACATTGACTGCACCACAATAAGAAATCATTACCTCGGCAAGATACGAGGAGGTTACAATTACTTTATGTTTCAACTGGAAGTCATAATATTAAATATATTATGTAATAATTGATTAATTATTATTTTTGCCTCTTTTTAATTTTTTTAAACGAAAAATTAAAATAATCTCTACTGCGATGATTGTGGTACATACTTAATTACCTCTAGGTAAAATTACCTACGTAAAATACTTCGTTTTTGTTCTCACCAAATATGTTTTGTAATGTTGATAAAAAAGGATAATTAAGAATAATTGTAAATTATTATTGACGAAGTTATTCGTTATGCAAGATATTGCCTTTCATATATATTAATTAGGTATGGTACACCTCCCTACTCCTTATAAGACACTCACCTATCCTTTTATAGGTACGCATTTTTAGTTTCATTCTAGTCACTAGTCGCAAGTCACAACAACCGTCTTACGGCCACTCATCATTCTAGTCGCAAGTCACAACAACCGTCTTACGGCCACTCATCATAACTTCATCTCTGCTTGTCGTATATCTCAATGTTTTTCACACATTATACTCAATGATCTCATTTCCACTGCATTCAACCCCGATTTATCATCGTGTACAAACATTTTAACTTTCGTACTCTCAACAGGAAAGGGGTGGGAGACCTGGAGAGACTGTATGTGGCACTTGCTTGACGATCAGAGATTACATATTTATACGAGTTACTGTATTTCAAAGTATTGTGTGGGGTGGGTAGTTATCGTATATTGTATATCACTTATGTAATGGAGCAGTGGGTATTATAATATAGTAACCATAGGTATACACAATAGTGCGAGTGCAAGAGTATATGACAAGAAAGGCAAATGAGTTCGATTTAAAATAACAATAAAGAAGGTTGCGATAATAAGTCGATCATGATTGTTGATTGTTATTGAACTTGTCTATGTATAATAGATCTGTACAGTGTAACCACTAAATACCTATACAATATACCTACCTACGTACTATATCCTACCTACAGTATAACGGGGAATTATCCCACCATCACTCCATTTACTTATATGATCTACAATCATTGATTACATATGTATTCTTATTATTCTGAAGTATATTATGTAGACAAATTAGGTATTATGTATTTTATGCAGTTCCCGAACATAAGCCCATATGAAAATTGCTCAACATGAATAATTCCCAAAAAAGACAAAAACACTTCAGAAATATCCTCAAGGGATAAAAGCCCAAACTTTCTAATTGGATTCCAGTAGATCAATTATTTACAAAATGTTAACTATTTTATTGTCTATCCCTTTTTAGATCCGTTTATTTATTTGCTTATTTTCAAATTGATGGTAATTTCTAACACACTGAAAGAAATCATATGCTAAGAGATACAAAAAATATTATTTTAAAATTCCAATTCGATTTAAAAAAAAAGAATCTGGGTTTATCGAAATAAACCCAAATACATCTTTGCACACTTCACAGAAAGCTTAAAAGCTTGTGTTGTGAAGTGGAGTAGGGCGGGGATTGAACCCGCGCCCACTGGATTAACAGTCGAGCGCGTCACCAACCAAGCTACCGACCACCTCTGCCGTCATATTGTGTCAATAAATATTATTGATATTAATTTGTATATTATGTATAGAGATATCCATCTAATCCATGTATGTAGGTATTCTTATTTGCATTCATGAAAGACGTTTATGTTCTTACAATTTGTAGGTTGAATATGAAGATAGGTATGTATATTAATACCTATTTGAATATTATATACCTACTCACCTATCCTATGATTAGGTACCATATGCATGTATCTATGTGGAGACACTATGAAGTTACAATAGGACATATAATGTCTATTATAATCAGGGTCGTAGCCAGGAATTCATAGGGGGGGGGGGGAGTTCTGGACTAGAGACAATATTTAACAACCATGGGCAATGGGCATCGCCAGCTTTGAAGTTATAGAGGGAACAACTAAAATTTTGATATTGCCAAATGGAATAAAAACTAGTAAATAGAGCCGCAGACATAATTCAAAAATGGGTAAATTGATGCAACTGGTTCTGTTTCAATAGTAAAAGTCGTTAAAAGTCCAGATTAATTTTTGTGAACAAACCCTCACTTCAATTAGATTAGCGCCGCAGGCAAAATTTTCTGATGAAATAATTGTGATTTGATGGATTTTCATAACAAGTAAGAACCTTCTTAATGAAAACTCATGACATGCTGAAAAAACGGTGTGGTAATAATATGATTATTTTTTTCTATCTATATAAAACGGTTGATTTGCAGAGGAGTATCGGGGTGGAGGGGTTGAACCCCCAAAACCCCCCCGCCTACGGCCATGATAACAATCATTGATAACAATACATTTGCATGCTACGAGTATGTCTCTGCACTGTATGTGAAGAAAGTATTGACATTACATACGAGTACATATACCTATGTGAGGGTAATCATTTAGAGTTTTTATTATTCAGAATATTGATTTTATGCGCTATTGTTCTTCATTATTAAAATGCTTACAATGTCATATTGTAGTAGGTAGGTACTTATACTTACACATGTTTGACAGTACAATCCATACTTCTGATATGATATAATAAATACATACAATATATGTGTAAGTATTTACTATTGTTATAATATGAATTATCATTACGTAGGTACATCATTATGTGACACGCATTCTTTTATAGAAAGTTCGATCCCGATCATAATTACTATGTAAGTAACTAAACTATCTTTCTACCTTTACATACAAACATATCTACATGATACATTACTATAGGACCACATTATTATTATCATGTTATGATTACCACCCCATGAATTGTCATTGTAATGTAATTGTGCCTAAGTATATGTAGAATCTATTTATAAATGCGATCAAAATTGCTTTCCAAATTCTTCGATCTATTATACCTACATTTAAGGGCATGGCACCAGGAATGACGTCACAGTCTTTTCCCACGGCATTAAGGTTCAAAATCGCGTGACAATCGCATGATAAATTTTAAAATGCATATTATTAGTACAAAAAAAAATTTTACTCCGCGACTTTCGGGAAACGAGTTTCCGTCTTTCGGAAAAAAGATCAGAGGTGTTTTGAATATTTTTTTTGAGAAATCTATACACGATATAAAAAGTCTTTTACGGTTATTTTATTCCCTAGATAAATGTTAAATGCATCTACCCTATTTTGTTCCATGGCATATTTAAAAACGGTTGTTGAGATAGAAGGTCTCCCGTTTTTATAAATTTTTGAAATGTCAGTATGCACACTCTTAAGGACATTTTATTCAAGAGTTGTAGGCGTGGGATTAAAAAACTCATTTACGTAATTTACCCTACACAATATAAATACAAATACACGCGCATGAGATGTCACAATCAGTTACCTATCTATACTTGTCTTGTACCTATAATTAATATAACAGTATCTATAAAAATTTAAATATCCAATTTTACATTCAATCTATACTCTATAGGTGTAGTGTATATGTATCGATAAGATATTTATTAAAGACAAATACTACAAAATAATCATACTCGTAATTATGTAGATATGCAGCATCACCCGTAAATCGGGTGCAGAGCCGAAATAAGTAAGAATTATGTAGATATATATTAACCAGATTATTACTCGCAGGTACTAATAATAACATGTTAGGAAAGACTTTTGTACTGAACCACAACCAATATAAAAGTACTTCCATACCTATGTACAATATAACATAACTAAGTACATCTTTTTATTCAAATGTTAGTACTAAATCATAAATCCTTCAGATAATCGCTGTGGGGCGGGTTATATAGAAAAAAATTAATACACCAAGTCGTAAATAAAATAATTAACGCAATATTTATAGCTAACGGTTCATTTAAATCCTATCAATGCTCCGAGTAGGTACTGTACAAGTGTACAACTCTACTCATAACGTATGTAAGCCCTTTATAATGATTACGGGATACAGACACCCAATACAATAAACTCTACAGAATTATTAATATAAGATCTTGTATAGAGATAAGCAGACATCTTAAGAGGAGCTTTCGTGAGCTTATTGTCAGAGTTACGTACAGGAACATGTCTAGGTACTACATAGATAGGTACCATACCTTTACCTTTAAAACTAATTTTTGATTAAGATAGTGCTACTGGTCTTAAGAATATATTATAGATTCATTATACATGTAAATTAAACTATTGTTAAAACTCCATGTTAGGCCTCTACATATGTACCATTGGTTTGTTAAGAAAATATACGTAAATATCGAAATAAGAGATATCCATAGCTAGGAAATTCATATATAAATGTAGGTATCTTGTTGCGTACTAATTTCCTATAGGTAGGTATTAGTAAATTGCACGAAAAGCTCTTCATAGGCATTACTCCATATAAGCTACAGAAAGCAAATCCGTCGACAGTTATTAGGAATACGTAGAAATGCCGTTACATTTTATTATCTAAATAGGTCGAAATAAAATCTAACACGACCTTACACACAATACAACGATGATTTTAATGACATGATCATACATAGGTTTTAATAACAAACATACCTATCTTGTGTATTTTAATAGTAAGGTTAAGGACCAACCTTAGTGAATAGTTTAGCCTCTAAACAAATTTTAATTGAAATAATGATAGAAAATATTGCTGTGTACAATAGGTACAATATAAAAATCACAACGATAAGAAGATAAAAATGTTGTCGCATACATTCTCCTTTTACACATCTTTCTGAAAACAAACCATCCTACGAATTCTGAATATAACACGGTATATGCTAGGTATCATACCATCCCTACAAGATAGATGCTGAATATAATTACTATGTACATAACGCTGATCTAGTAACTATTTAAACCTATACATAATCGTAAGTATTAGTACCTCATATACTAGTAGCAATATCTACATGGGAAGATATCTCAAAGAATACACACGCGATAAAGGAAGGCAAAGGGTGCGTAGATTAATAAATTTATTCCGAAACCGGATTCCCAGAGTTGCCATATTTGTTATCTTGTACTAACTCTTAACTAGATTGTCAGGCAGCTAGCTGATTATGCGCCGTGAGGGGATATACCTACCAACTCTATACTAGTTTGCAAAAGTACAATGAGGATGACCCGCGAAGATTCCAAAACCAATCTTGGAATATGATATAGGCACTAATAGGTTTAAATTTTCTTGATATCGGCGTGGCAAAAAACTAGCTTGGTATATAAATATAATTTCAATATCTAACCAATGCTACAACAAAATGCGAATTTCCATATTGCAAGTCATTTTAAAGTTGACTGCTTATGAAGCGCTAGTGTAAGACAAAGAATCTTTAGATGAGTTTTAGTAAATATGATACATCTAGTATTATATCCTATACTATTATAGGTAGGAAGGTATGTTACATGAACAGTTAATATTTATTGTCTACTATTCTTATTTTTAGATATACCTACCATACCTAGTACAGAATACAATAATATTGATGTTTTGACGTTGGGAATTATTATTGTTGAAGAATATACGTAGGTGGATGAATCAACTATAGTATCCTTTTAGAAAAATATCATACGGATCCTCAATAGTTCGCAAAACACTTACGAGACGTAAGAAGTAATGATATGTACACCTACTATGATAAATTATATGAGAATGATATAGTAGATACGTATGTAAATGCAAATTCTTTTAGAGGTCATTACCATCGAAGAAAATTCGACACATCATAAAAACAGATCAAGTCTTTGAATATATAAGCATAGTACAAGTATATAGACAATAGACATGAAACAAGATATTTGTTTCTATCAACTACTATTGATTACAAATTCATATAATCATGACATACATGACCCTTTCACTCAACGCATAAATATTATTAAAAATAAAGAAGGGCGTATAGTTGCCTGAAACTCTCTATGCGTGAAATTACTCAGTGGTTCACAGCAGGGCCGTATTTAGGAGCAGTGAGCCTGAGGTTGAGCTTATGAAAGGCCGCCACTTCCCCTGATACCAAGACAATATTTTCCGTTAGTATTAGATTGCCAATAAACTGGGTGTTTTAACTGAAATGCATTTTTACTTTACAAATTAACGACAACATAATACTTTTAGAGATATAGGTATATCTACTCGAATAAATTATAAAAATATATATTTTAGAAGGTTGTGGGTAAGTATGTAGGTAATTTAATTAACGAAATTTGAATGTTTTCATAAGAAGACTGCTTTATCTTAACGGTGGTTTCAAATACATTTTCAACATATTTTAACACCACAATTTGGGAACAGAGGATTTATTGAAAAATAATACGATTTTCACTTGGGTGTACCTACCTTACCTAATACTAGTTACAAGGCGCAGTCTAGATAACCTGATAACGGCCCTGTTATTTCGAAGTAGTAAATAGTAGGCATAAACAATTTCTTTATCTACATTACTATACAGAATATACTCGTATCTTGTAAACGCATCATCGAACATCATTATGTATGAAAAATATAAAGGTTACTAAGAATTAATAATATAGGTACCTATATGATGATAATATCTGGAATATTCCAGCCCCCCATTGACCGCGCCCATGGCACCATTATAAGGACTATTTAAATGAAAAGTGTTAGTCGTATGAAAATACTTATTACCTAAGTCACATTTGCTACAAGATTTATATTATGTATGCGTATGCTTAGGTTCTCTTTCCCACAATGTTTTCATATTTACCTTGTTTTGTTTGAAGTAGAAGTGGAACGGATAATGCTCAATAATTACCTGGAAGAAAACAAAAAGAAAATCATTAGATATATGAAAGAAAATAATTAACAAGAAAAGTATAGTATGGAAAAGAAAACGTGTGTGAACATAAAATATAAGAATACATTTATGATGTGCTGGTAAAGAGTGAAGTTTAAAAAGGAAGAAAACTTGATGACATTGGTCTCTGAGGTCTCTCATGTTCCTCTAAATGTACTTCACTTCACTTTTTACCTATCTTGGCTTTCACCGTTACCAGTGATCTTGCCACGTTCCTGAATCTATAATGAATCGGAGTTGCTATGTAAAGCTGAACGGTTCTGAAACTGCAGGCCATCCCGACGCAGCAATGATTTTACAAATCGCCTATGCTCTCGCTCTACTCTTCCGAGTTCCGATATGGTATTGTACAATGTATCGAGGATTCCGCACTTGACTTGGATATTCCAAATTAGATCTGACATATGTGTTTAAATTCCACTTTTGAATTTCACATCATCCTCCTAACATATCTACCTATAGCGACTATAACTATACGGAATGGAATTAAGTGTCCGCATATTAGTGATACATAAAATCCTCCTTTATAATTGGTAGGTATAATAGTGTATTGGAATTCAAGATTCCTTCAGAGATAATTATACAATTCGTATGCGACATCTTGAAGCTTTGAAGGTCAAGTATCCATTCGCGGATATCAAATAAACAACATGTTTAGAGGATGAGGATTGATGCATGAATAACAAATCACGAAGGGTGGACATTATTCTGGCAAACCTGGATGATTAAAGTGTCAATCAAAATCGCACAGTACCTGGAAATGCGACGCCTGAATATTTGTGCATACCAAAAATACAAAACATTGGAAGCTAAAAAGGATAAAGATTTCGTTACACCTAATTCATGTTTCGAGATGATATGAAATAAAACAAACGTCTACGTGCTGTATATACATAAGTATTAGCGGGTTAAGTAGACCCCAGAAATTAGCGGGTCGAATGATGTAGGTAGGTTTATTACGAGGTCATTTTATTTTGCAATTTGTTTGTTAATTAATTTATTTTATCCATGTTTGCATGCTCTAAATGCAAATTATTTACCTACTTATTTCTGCGCAGAATAGAAGTACTTACTGCACTTTAAAATATGAAAATAATATAGGTAATATATTTAAAATGACAGCATCAAATGAGATAAAATATCGTTGGAATAATTCTGTGAAATGATAAAACGTGGATAAAATAAAAGATAAGGCAACAGTGTGGTGTGACATGTACAGGATTATAAGGCATTCAGTAGGGGACTAATGAAGAGTTGGGATGACATCATAATACCTGATTGTGTTGTTGCTAAATAGGTTAGGATAAAAAACATTCCTTACCTGAGCGCTGTGGTGGAGGAATAAAAAACCACCACACCTGTTTTGATATAAACGTGACTCCTCAAACTACATAACTTAACATGCCAAGTTTAAAAAATCATTTATCATGTATCAGCAACATAATGAAGGTACTTATGTCTTACAGATTCATTCAATTCATAATAATACATTTTGAGTTTTGACACACAATTAAATTTCTGTTAAAATAATGGAATCCATAATGTCACTGGGGTAGGTACTTGGTAGTGAATACATTATCTAAACATTTGCCCCAAGGTATAAAACATATTTGATTACCTTATCCATTGTAACAAAAGCAAAAGTGTCTAATTTGTTTCATTACATTATAAAGTTTCGTACAAGTTTCTTTTTTAAAATAGAATAATATTTTTCTAGTAAAACTTTCAAAAGTAGTTTGTCAAGTTTAATAAATATGCAGTTAAGTTGAAATGCAGGGTTGATTCAAATTTGACCCCTGCTATTGTCATATGTCCTGTTGAACCATAGCTCTTAAGTATGGAATACTATGCAAGAATCTCGTAAAACATACATTTTTCATAATTTTCATTTTCAGCAATGATGTTGGTCTGGTTGGTCACCAATTCTGAATGTCATCTCATAAATGTTTTTTTGCGCAAAGAGAATGTGATGTGTGTTTTATATAATTATATCTACGCACTAATATATAAAGGAAAATGAAATGCTGGGAGACCTCTAGTAATATAAAATTGTTTTATTGCACCAAAAGTTATTTATTTGAAAGACGTGCGGTATTTACACTACTACTACTACGACAGTAATTAAATTATGTACCTTCTTGAAAATCTTTATCAATAATCAATCATTGACTCGCACAAAGTATGTATATTACCGACCGAGATATTTGTATGCCAGATAAAATGCATTATTTATAATGAGATACATTCAGATGACAGAAGTAACATTTGACAACCTTTGATCAATATTATTGTATGACGTTTGGAATTCGTTGAATCTGTTACGGAGCATTACCTTGAGGTCCTCGGAGTGGATGGATTTCAACAAAGAACCTTAGGTGCATCTTAATCGGTATTACAATGGTGACCTTTACGATATTCAAAACTTGAGTTCATCCTTGAAATGTGAAATACATTAGTATACCAACTCCTAGCACCTTAACTAATACCTACAAGTTTCATATAGTATAACAATCTCATTCAGGCATACTTATTTACAAAATTATATTCATGTTGTATGGAAATCACTTGTCCAGTAGTTCTATGTATTAGGAAAGGATAAATGAATGAACACGTGCATTCAAGCATTATGTGAAAATGATAGTAGTATTAGAAAGTATGAATGAGATATGTTTTACTACACTTCTCAGAAAGTCAATTCTCAAAGTATTTGTAGTGAGCTATAGTTTGTGTGTATTCTAGTTAGTATTGGTTTGTATAATATAATAACAATAACTGATGTTTGTTTGAAGCCTTGAATGAACCAAGAAAGGAAGACGTTAGATCAGTAAGTGGGTGGATATAAGGAATCTATTACATTGTTTACTTCACTCCGCCTAATTTTATTGTTTTATAGACCAACAACCGGCAATGGGTCCAAGTTACGTGGCAGAGATAATGAGGTCTATACTTAATGGTTCCTATGATCTCAAGCAATGTATCGTATTTTACTATAATTCATTATTCCTTGATGTTTTCTATTCCTCACGTGCGTTTTTCTATCCCACGGAGATACAATAATAACAGTAATTAATATTTCTAGGAAAATTCATTGAGTATAGTAAAAGTTCCGAATCTTTGTTTTTGTGTAGCTTCTACACATAAACGTTTCGTGTACAAATTACAGTTTAAATAGTTTTTAAACTATAAAAACACTAATAACATGGGATAACACAAAATCTAAAAGCAGCCTAACTAGAATTCAGCCTAATATAATTCAAACTAAAAAAATCGATAGAAAATAGCCAGGCTTGTCACCGTGTGTGGAAATTTAATTGAAGTTCGTCAATCTAAACTTCTAGTTTATGAATAATTTGTATTAAATTAATAACTATCTATGTATATTAAAATAAAGTATTATGAAGTTCTTCTAAAGTAATCAAATACGGAATAATTATATAGTTCCTTCAATTTTGTTTTTATGCATCATTTCTGATTGTTATGGAAGGGATTGGAGCCATCAGCACAGCGGATACTAAAGTAGATAATAAAGTTATTACACCATAAAATTATATAATCCCTATATAACCTAATAAATTATATTTGATTCTTTTATATCATGTTGTATGTATACGATTACCTATTTGTAGGAACATAAAGTCCTAAGATGCATTCCCTCCAATCAGTACTGTATAAGATGCACTCAAATGAAACGATAACAATAGACTTATTTAGTATACTTGATTAGGCACAACCATCAAGTCCTCATCGACGTAATGTGTATTGATCATAAATTTAACGATATGACTATAAAAATAATACATACCATAAAACCACAGGAATATTATACTCAAATACGTATACAAAATAAACGAGACTACGAGACACATAGAAGATATACTATATGGTGACAACGCAGACTGACAGAAAGACCATGAAGAGGTTACTATAATATCTGATGGTCAAACATTGTGAAGAGGGTTAATATTATTATATAGATACACCTAATCTAAAAAAAATGATTTTCTAAAGGGACCCACTGAATATATTTTGATAAAAATGAATACTCATAATTTCTGAAATTTTAATATATTGTGCATTGTGCAACGGTTTCGTGAAGTCCTAGATACGGTGCAATGGCAGACAACGAGGAGACTTTTGTAGGTAGAATCTACAAGACCAGACGTCATACCTATCTAGTCTTTACCTGGTCCTGGTATACTATTCCTATTACAAAATAATCTTCCTTGGTTAAAGACCGTTAGTTCCCAGTTCCCATCCATACTACTCGTAGTGTCCGGTGGGTCATTGTGTTATTGAACAATGTGAACCAAACTAAGAATAAGCCTACACAAACCACCATTACTTAACTATTCTCATGCACAGATTATAATGTAGGACGTAGGTCCAATGCAGAGAATCTTTCCACGAAGTATTTTATTGTGCCAGGGAAATACCTTAACCTCGACAATATTATACGTAGAATGTAGATTGTAAGCGTACAATTTCATCCAGTCATACTTACATTATAATGTAACAGGGATGTAGAAACTAAATAAAATTCCATTTAAACCAGTAAACTGAAACACGTAAAGTAATTTGAGTTTTTATATATTTGGAGTAGTATGTAAAGTGTGTTTAAAAGGCGATTGAATGTTGATGTGTTATGTCTCCATTGTCCATATCAAGTTATCCTTATCACTCTACCATGACAACACCAATGCTTATTTTTTAATTCCACTGGAATTACCGCATAATGTTTTTAATTCGATTGGTGCTACTTTTGTGTTAAGTACATTGTGTAGAAATCCATTTCTTCGAGAGAGAGTTTACCTTTCAATAATAAAACATAATGTCACCAGCATATGCTCCACCAGCCCTGGCATGTTGTGTCTACACTGCCCACTGCCTAATGAAGGAACTGTATGGAATGAACGAGGAGAATGGAGCGGGCTACGTAAGGTCGTGACTGACCAGACACTAAACCCTTCATCATTCATTATCATCATCATTACACACGCCTTAATTTTATAAAAATGATACCTAGGCCTATATACATACCTATATTAAATACATGTACCTATGTATTTATATAGGTATATCACTATTAATATTATATGACTATCAAACGTTGAAACACATTGTTATATCGGATAGATACTTGCATAAAAACAAACTTCATATACACAGCTTTTACGTAATATTCCTAATCGTGTTATTAAAAAAACAAATATCAAGGTATTTCATATAAGAAAATTTCTGTCAAAAACTTTTTTTGTCAGAAAAACAGATGTGTCAATTTTATTGTCAAAATTTTAAATAGATTTTCAACTAACTGACTTTAAGTTATTTAAAGTTATGTATATGTTACAGAGAACTATTTCTATGAAATATCATACAAAATTCCTTTTGAGTAATAAATCTTTGAGTAAAAATCCTTGGGCTAAAACATAATGGATGAGTAATACTGTGTAGTTGATTTAGAGTTGAGGAATGTCCTGATTTCCATATTGTGGAGGTATTTATATTGTGTTAGTCAGTATGCTATGATATGATAATGTAACATGTGAATGGCAAAATTGTCTTTAGGATTGTAGATAGGGATGGTTTTTTTTTTATACAGAACCTATGCAAAATTTGTTATTTTCAGTTTTAGATATAATAAAATTAATAAATCTGATTCTGAATTTCCTACTAGATTTATTTGCCTGTTTCGTGGAAGCTTTCAAAGTTAAAAAATGGGATGCAAAACGAGCAAATCACTAAAAATAAAGATAAATATTATCAAATTGATATTTATATGAATCAATGGCATGTAGCTAGAAATAGGAATATGAATTATTTCTTCAAAGGATATGTAATATTTGTTTCAGAGGTCCTCTCAGAAGAGAGAGATAATGCTATAGATACCCACTAATAATGTTACGTAATTAATTTTCTGTCGAACGAATATATGTATAAAAGAGCGGTGTGATGATGAGTAAGAAAAGTAAGCATCTATGATTAATAAATAACGGAACGAATGTTGTGGTAATTGTGATTAGTTGGAAATATATGTAAACTATAATACATTGTAATTTAAGGATGATATTTTAGGAACGCCGCACCGCCTCTTCACCGAAGCACAATACATAATTCCGATGTATGATAATGTGAATCATTATCGACTATGATTTAGTAATACACGCCTTAGTAATGTTACATGAACTCCCATTATAGGATACCTACATAGTTATATGTAATACACATCTACGCGTAGGTGAAATATTGGTGTAACTTCAATTAACATTGCCCATCAACACTTAACAGTCACCTATTGATGGTGAGTAATTTCATTTACTAATAATTTGGTAGGTAAAAGTACTTATTCTAGATCTTACTCATAGATACCTGTATTCCTGTTTTGCAGTATAAACCCATGTTAGTAGCATAGCAGTTTTTTTTAATGAAAACTAAACGTCTACATTCGAAATTATGTACCAACTATATGTATAATTCATCCATGATATCTGAAGAAAATTAATGGACTAAAAACGAAAAGTGGTACATAAATAAATAAATAAATCTTTATTGGCCGAAGAAAAGTACGCATATTTACAAAAACAATACAATATGGTAGTGTGCTAAAAGGCGGACTTACTGCAAAATCAATATCTTACAGTCAACCCGATTACATTTGCAATATCTTACAGCCAACCCGATTACATACGTACCTACCTACAGAAAAAGTGTACAAATATCATGTACAAAGGTCTTTATATTAATTAATTAGATTTGCCCGAAGAATTTAGATTTACAGGGAATAATAAAAAAACTAACTAACAACATGAATGAATGTTAAGTACATGTCGGTAATATATAGCAGGTGGTAAATTACGAGTACATTAAGCAAATAGATGAATAGGTATTGTATGGACATACCTAGAATACTTATAGAGAGATCATTGATCAATATAGTTTTAACATTCATGTATGGGTATGATATGATATAGTACCTATACCTCTACCTACACTTTCTCTTTATTGCACTTTATCTATAATTGATGTAGGTATCTAGGTATAGTAGTTTACAAGCTCATAATATAATAATATCTATTAAAATGTAAAGATCCAGTTTTACAGGACTCGAGTGTTATAATATTTATAACAAATGTATACAACTATACATACTGGTACTAGACTAGATATATAGAACCACAACCTGCCTTTACCCATTTCAAGAGAGCTAGGTTAAGATCGCCAACAACAATCATAAGTGTACTTCGCGTACTTATATTATATTAGCTACTGAGCATATTTATGTTTATTGTTTTTACATAAATAATAAATAAGATATAATTTTAGATAACAGTAGGTGACAATATCTACATAACATCTCAAACAGGTATCAATGCAGATTGACATTACTCATCACTCATTTTTCAATATCTATACGCCCATGGCGTCATATTTTTTTTTATTTCATTTTCTCCATACCACCAACACCAATTATTAGGCATATTGGCATTTAAAAAGAATGTTAAAACGGGAGACCTTATTGGGTCTCGACAACTGTTACTAAATATGCTTTGGAAAAAAATTAAGTAGATACATTGAACTTTTATCTAGGGAATGACTGTAAAAGATTTTTTATGTCTTGTATAGATTTCCAAAAAAAAAAATGTGAAAAACACCTCTGATCTTCTTTTCGAAAGACAGTCTCCGTTTTTTTTGTACTAAAATCCAATGAATGACAATTAACCCCAAAAAATAAAAAACGCTGTTTTTACCATTTTATCATGGGACTGTTCATGCGATTTTGAACCTTAATGTCGTGGGAAATGACCGTGACGTCATAGTTGGATCGCGATTTTTGAAATATAATTTAAAGTAGATACCTACCTGTTACATACACCTACAGGTATTTACCTAATTACCTACTTGTATTATTGATCGAGTAACTGAATGTATAGAGGTGCCGCCTTCTCAAGATTCTCAACCCTCGATTGATTTGTTATTAATCCATTTGATTAAGAGATGTTAAGAGGACTACTGTGTTGTGTGGTCCGAGCCATGACTTGTCCATTTTAATTGTAGGTAATCAATGTAACTAAGTATAAGTAGGATTCAAACTTAATAATAAAATAATTAAAAAAAACTTCTTATTGACGAGTCACGCCGATAGTCGCAGACAAGATGCAGTAGTTAGTTATCTATTTATACTAGTATACTTATGAATATAGGAATCTATTATTATATAGGTCTAGGTACCTAGGTTTATCACATTCATATAAATCAATATAAGATTAGGTAGCCACTCGTAGTGCGTATAGATGGGTAGGTATTTATTAAGATTAATAAGTAATTTACCTGCGCGCATCGCCATTCTCATTGAAAACCTTTTATACTCTGCGTCTGCGCATCAATAGGTAGTAGGTACTTACTGAAGATAGTAATTGAATACTGAAAATATGTACAAATGTCCCTCTTTTGTATGGCTTGCAATTAATAGTTATGCTTACTGCCACTGTATTAGGTACAATATATAAAATCTATTGATATATAATAATAGTAAAAGTACATAACATTATAATCAGTGCCGGATTAAGCTTGCGCGAGGCCCCTTCCTAGCCCTGAAGCACAAATTTTTCAAGCAAATAATTATACATTGCTGTATTTGCAGCGGTGTTATTGCCAACTTTAAAGCTAGTTCACAACTGATATTTGTGGTATGAAAAAGGGCTAAATAGCGCCGCAGGTTATTTTTTTATATTGAGTCAAGTCAAGAGTGAGCCTTAGTTAACAAATGTTGTGATTTATATTTGAATTGTTTACATGCCTCTGTATCTTGTTCACCAAAAGTGTAAATAAATAAAGAGAGTATAGTGCTTTAGATCTAGTTTATTTCATTCTAATAAAGAATATACCCACGTTAGGCGTTATGGGTATGAAAATTGTTTTCTTATAAATAATGAAGCAAAAATGAGCCACAGGCGAAATTCTTATATGAACCAATGTACCTACTTGCTAACTTGCTAGATTTAGCTTGATACTTAGTTTTTTTTCTGCCCGTGGCACTCTTTACAAGTGCTACTATAGTTAATCCGCCGCTGCATACTATCAATGTGTATAAGTATGCAATATTTTCATTCATATTACGAGTTTACTCGCCTATTGTCTACAATGTTTACGTTATTATACAATTCATTTCATACCACTTGTATAATATCTCTATTACTAATAAGACTTTGATCATTATACAATGAGTATAATAGCCACTCCTAGTAGCCTATATATATTATAATACCTTTGGAATAATAGTACAATGTATGGTCACTTCCTGCGTCATCTTAAGAATGAGATATAATTGGAAAAGAATGCGTTTTATGGAATGCAATATTTTAAACAAAAATAATCAGACAACTTGTCAAACACTAGTAGTTAATCTACGTTACAACATTTTGCTATTATGTATTATTATTATTATGAAGTGTGTCTGTATAAACATTTTGGAAAAGATAAAGATAATTATCTATTATTTTAACATGTCTATATTAAGTAAATAGTATTTCCATTTCCGACACACACAAGATAAGGAGACGTTACATCAACTATGAAACAATGGAGATGTCTCAAGTCTCAGTACATCTTCTTTCTCTAGTCTACAATATTCCCGAGGGTGCTGTCTGTCTTCCTATCAATGTCTTGTATTACAAATGGCGCCTACAAAAATTCCTATAATAACATTACCTACCTAGCTAACAATTTGGAGCCTACAGTGTCATGATGGATATAGTCTAGTCCTACAAATGTATAATGTATATAGGCATATTATGTTTAGGTTAACTTGTTAACTTGAAGTTAACTTGAAGATTGTAAAGACTTTATTGGAAATTAATTGAAAATGCACGCATGCAGTACAGGGTTAAAAATGTTTGTTTATGCACATTTGTATACCTAAAATTGGTTATAGGTACATATTATTGCGGATAATCAAACACCTGTACTATTAACTTAAGGGCTTGGCACCAAGAATGACGTCACAGTCATTTCCCACGGCATTAAGGTTCAAAATCGCGTGAACAAACGCACGATAAAATGGTAAAAATAGGGAATTTTCCATTTTTTGGGGTTAATTTTGCGTCTATCAAAAAAACTTTTACGGTTATTCCCTAGATTTTAATGCATATTATCAATACGAAAAAAAATTTTTACTCCACGACTTTCCGGAAACGAGTTTCCGTCTTTCGGAAAAAAGAACAGAGGTGTTTTAAATAAAAAAAAATGAGAAATCTATACAAGAGAGAAAATTCTTTTACGGTTATTCCCTAGATAAATGTTCAATGCATTTACCCCTTTTTTGTTCCAAAGCATATTTAGTAACGGTTATCAAAATATAAGGTCTCCCGTTTTTAGAAATTTTTGAAATGTCGGTATGCATACTCTTAACCTATACTATTCTTGTCATAGATTGGTGAATACAGACGATTACTAATTAAATTAGTATGTTCATTCTATCATTCATTCAAAAATTCAAGTATAGTTGGCGAAACTTGATGTGTCTGTAATCTGCAAGCACCGCCCATAAGTTTAATGCCCTGATTTAGAAAATTGTTTGCATGGTAAACATACATACATATTTTGACTTTATTTAACCAACAACCCAAATACACATTTCAATGTGGGCAACAGGTAAATAAATGCGTAGATAGGTACGACTGCATTAACTAAATGTCACTGACATTACATTTGTTTGCATGAACAAGGATTTCATTTGCAAAAAAATGTCTTGTTTACGTTTCGGTGCAATTAATAAATATTGATTAATATAACATTTTGCAAAGGAATTTGAGACTTTTGTAGCCATTTTTATAACTAGTAGAATGACTATTACAAGTATCCGTTTATGTACCAAATAAAATTGGTAGACAATTAAATTATCTAGGTGTATTTATGTATTGATCTCGGACTTGGCTACAAAAATCTAATCTCAATTCGAGAGATCGATATGTTATAAGTAATAATAGTGTAGTGTAGCTGTAGGTACTAAATCTCATCACACAAAGAAAACACTTCCATTTTCTAGAATCTAGGTTTCATAAGAAACGATTCCAGAGTGCATTGTGTCAAAAGTTCATCAGCTCAACAATACAATGTTAGGAAGAATCAATTATATACTGAGAATAAATAAAATTATCGTGATATTCTCAAAACAAAAATCATGTTTTCTCACGAATACATATGTGGATTGTGGATACCTCACATTTATACATACGCTATACATATATGCCTATATACACTCACGACCTTACCAATTATGTTCCAAGTAATTTATTAAAACAACTGATAACAAATAAGATCGGACGAAAATGAAGGCATTGTGTAATGAAAACTGGAGATAGATTGAATGGTCCTCCACATCGGTTAGATTGACTGGTCCTTGGTCCTTGGAATTACGTGATCACGATCCACATATCAGAAAGAAACATCTTAATTTTGAGATCAAATTTGGCACGTGAATTAGAATAGAAAATATTAAGGAATTTACAAGAAGGAAATTGCATAAGTTAGGAACGGCTGTGATACAATAGGAGATGGCTACATTAAATTTATCATTACGTAACACAAGTATGTACCTAATTATCTAAATAGGTATGATTACTACTATCTACATACAACTATACATACAGTATAATACTAATACAGATACTAATATACCGAACTAAAAATCTAAAATAGGTACATCTCAATGACTTTCCGACATTTCATTTGAGAGAAGGTGAAGACGTTATTACCTAACTGTAAGTCATGTACATTATATTGTTATATAGAGATAAAGGTAGGTACCTACCTATGCATCATCTAAACAAATACATGATGAGATTTTATTGCGCCTAAATTATTTATAGAAAACTATTTGGTTTTAAAATAAGCCTGTCAATCAGATTTATACTAGGTACTTACCCCACGATATAACTAAAGGCGTCTTCACTTCACATGATATTCCACATAACGGGTCTGCATCCAAATATTACATTATTACGGGATGCCGTTTTTTACTAAATAGTTTTCATATACGCATTATAGTTTTAACAACTGTCAAATGTTGACATATAATCATTAACGAGATTATGAGATAATACCTCAGCCTGGTGTAGTTGAGTGGACGTAGACATACCAATCTACTAATGTACTACTTATGTAATAGGCACCAATCCATTTACTAAACAAGACTATGGCATATGCAGTATGCACTCTACTCCGGGAAAATTAAATTTCTTGCCTTCAGTGTGCACTAGGCTGGGCCGTTTTCACTTTTTTTTACTTTTCCGTGGGGCTTTTTGCAAAAAAGGTGCCAAATGGCTTTAAACCAACGGGTGCAAAATATTAATCCATTCTGATAAGATCTTCTGCCTCCGGATCGTAGTTAAGTATTCGATATTTTAGCACTTTACTATTGCTTTCTGGAAGGAAATTATGTACTAACAATCGAGTTAAAAGTCGATTTCTAAATCAAATTAAGACTGTTTTATAGTCAAAATATAAAATAAAAATATTATATTACCCTGCGTACGCGATAGGTGAGGGGAGGGGGTGGAGAAAAATCGCCAAATAATCGAATATATTAGAATAATAAAAAATCGAACAAAATATTTCTACAGACAATTTGTTGGCGATGATAGGGTGTGATGGAACCAATGTGAACGTTGGTAAGCAAGGAGGCATTATTCGTCTTCACAAAAAACGATTAAATAGACCATTACAATGGAACATCTGTCTTCTTCACATGAACGAGTTGCCTTTCCGTCATTCGTTCCTGTACTCAGACGGCAAAACTTCAGGACCTCAAACACATTCAGAACCCATTGGAAAGTATTTTAAAAAAATGTGAAAATAGACCTGTTGTCCAATACCAACCTATTCCCGCTTTGTAACCCGATGTTTCTGCAGAAGATATGAGCGCTGATCAAAAATATTTATACAGAATCATGTTAGCGGTAACGACGGAAAATTTTCCTGATGATTTAGCAAACAAATCGCCTGGGAAAATGTCCCATGCCAGATGGTTAGCGCGGGCTGATAGAGTTATGCGGTTGTATGTTTCCATGCAATCTCCGTCTCAAATTATGATTGTTCTCGCAACGTACATCGCCAAAGCTTACGCTCCGACTTGGTTCATAATCAAAACACATCCTTCCTGTAAAGATGGAGCGCGACACTTGTACCAACTCATATCTGCCACAAGATACTTGCCAGCAGAACTGAAGGCAATAATAGATACAGTTATTCAAAGAAATAGTTACTTCGCCCATCCTGAAAATATATTATTGGCAATGTTAACCGATCCACAACAGCACATCCGTGAACTGGGGGCATGTCGCATATAAAAGCTGGAAGTAACAAATAAAATACACTTTGACTGTTCCAACTAAACCTTGATGCATCATCCTACATACATTGATCTCATTCAGTGGCATGATAAAATCACAGACCCACCGATGTTAAAACCGATACCTAATGAAGAAATACTACTGTTTGTCGCACAAAAAGGAGAAGGTGACTTGCCTCTTCTACGGCTTCCTTGCTACTCTCAAGCAGTGGAAAAAGCAGTCTAGACTGTCACTGAAGCTAAACTAAGCACAAAATGCGCTAGAGAAGGCTATATCCCAACTCAAATTGAGTCTCGAAAAGCTATGCCAAAGTTCGAAAGTAGTAAAGATTTTCGTGCTAATTTAAAATATTTTTTTTGATTTTCTTATACTATATTTCTGTGTTTTCTTTTCGTAATACATCCTTAAAGCTTTAAAACATGTGTTTTAATGTTAAAGACTATATTGTTCTGCCTTTTTACCCCGTTGCAATGACTTAGAAATATCAAGTATTTTTTTCATAATTCAATAATTTCAAACCCAATCCGGAGGCTGAAGATGAAGTCCTACCGAGGCCATATTTTACATGTAATATGAAGTAATCATTTGGCACCTTTTTCGCGAAAAGCCCGAAAGAAATCGAACAAAAAAAATTTTTCCATACAATAACGGCCCAGACTAGTGTGCACTGTGTAGCGATCTGTCTCGTAGAATACAATCTATGCGCTTGTGATGATATGAGCTCTTAAAAAAAATCAATAATATAATACGCAGGTACGCAGAATACTACAGAAACACAATTATTATGTTCTCTAAACTTCGTTATACAGTTATAAAAATTGCTCAACAATTTGATTGATGGAATTGAAAGATGTGAAAAATTTATTTAAAGTAAATTTAAACTTGCGCGTGGTCCAAGGTAAAACGCATACAAAACCAAGTAAGTATTACTCATGTTCATGTATTTCCGCAGATTTTAAACTGAAATGAAAACAATTTGTTATTATTTATTACATAACAGGTAATCACAGAGTCAAGGTTTGTATTTTTTTAATATTACAATAATATATAACTTTTTATACAACGTGATGGCGAGATTATTTTTATTTGTTTGGTATCTGTGAGTAGGTACTATAAGGTACTATACCCACATATTATGAAAATGAAATGAAAGTGTAGGTAGGTATGTTGATGTGATGATGTTTAATGATGGTATTAAAGGATGTGAAAGGGACCATCAATCATGATTGTGATGGTATTATATAAACACTGTGCAAGGTCATCGTCATCAGTATTTACTTATACTACATACTTCTATGGTATAATTGTATAAAGCATGATTTAGATAGGCTGGGCTGGTACCAAACTATCTACTACATACTATGTAACATCTTTCTACAACTCTCACACTGTTGTTTGAGGGATCAGCAGATTGGAGTCATCAGACGTAGAATACGTACTTAAGTATACTATAGTAAATTGTAAACACTGATCCTGGTGAATTTCATCATAGCAATTGCCTCGGCCTCGATAAAGTTATTTTTCTACCCCACGGAATATGCCACTTTTTGTGATCGGTTGATAGGAGTTTTGCGAACGATGGAGACAGAATAATGTGTCAGGCAAATACGGCAGCCTCTCAATGTAACTGCGAGGGATGATTACCTTTTAATAGTAAAATAATTGTTGATCGTCTAATTTACTTTCCTCACTTCCTCGCCTGCCTCCCTCCGCATGTTGGTCGTCTTTATTATTATTTTCACTCTCTCGTTGTACTTGACCCAAATACCTTGATGATATAATAAATTACTTCAATAAGGATTTTATAGAAATCTCTATACCTACCACATTGGCTTAGATAACAGACGATGAATGGACCTGTCGAAATAACGTGCATTGTGTCAGTGTGTAGGTAGAGGTGCTGTACACCAGAATAGATATAAAATTATGTAGTAGTAGGTATTTATCTAGATATTAAATTATACAATAGTCACAGATTATGAATGAAAAAGACAAATAATTGATCGAACCAAATTGTCATTGATGTATTACGCTCACAAACTAAAATGAATTGATTGTACATACATACAATCTACATACTTAATATCAATGTCTACTCGACTACCTTTGTACTCGATTTTTTTTATGAAATAATTGAATAGGTAAGTGCTATGAAGGTACTGTAAGTCATAGTCTAAGCTAAAGTAAGAAAGTTTGAGAGGTAATATTTCTGTCGAGAAAGTGTATATAAGATTCATTAGGTTAGTGTTGGCTGTAAATTATAATAAATTAATAGTCGAATTATCGCGTCATCAAGTAATTAAAGTGTTTTTTGTTCAGATAATGAAGTTTACACAAGAAAGATTTTTATTTATCTTATATCAATTACAAATTTTGAATAGCGGTCTCACATCAAAGGCAGTGTTTTTTGCGTAATACATAAGTACCTACGTTTATTTTTATACCAGCTTATTATAATGAGTATATTTGTTTATCAGTTAATTTTAATGCAGTGATTTTTGTAAGTACAAGCAAAGTACCTGCAATATATTACATAGAGCCACAGGTTAACAGGTAATTGGAATATAATTAACTCAGACACAACATTGTCATATTGTGTATGGTATATTTTTATCCATTCATAAGAACTGCTGTGAATATGTAAAAATAACGTAAAGTTTTTAGTGCAATAATAAAAAAATCAGATACTTATTATGGCGATCTTATTAAAGTTTGCAATTAACTGGTTATTGAATAATATAGGTACCTATATGTAGATATTTATTGGTACAATGTTGCCAGGTAGAAAAATAAATTATTCAACATACAAAACTAGAAACACCTCTCGATTATATTTTATCACACGTTTTTTGCTTTCATATTAAAGGTAGGTATTAGGTATTCCTGTAATTTGTAGTTGAATGTATCATAGGTACTAATGATATTACAGGAGTTTTAATTATCTTCTGTAAAGTTGGCAACTAATCAATCATCACTCGCTATCTCGTCTGTCAAACTAAATGAATTACCTACTGTGTAATGTATCTAACATTATTATATGGATGATGGGATGGAATTCAAATAAATAATATAAAAGACACGCCAAGCAGCTTTGCGATTATAAGATTAATTGCTTCTCTAAACAATTAATTTAAAAAATCGCATGACATATTAAGATGTGAAATAACAGAACAATGAAAATATATAAAAAATAAGTTAAAATCGTCACAACTGAAACTTTTTTAAAGTTTGTGTAAGTAATTAATGGGGCAATTAATAATTTTATATGTATACCTGATATGGTACCTATATTACTTATCTCTATATGTAGGTACTCACTCGTGTATGTAATATGTATGTACCACATACTAAATGGCAAGCAACCTTGACAATATTCAGACTGCAATAACTTATTCCACATCAAAGGCAGACACAATACCATAAGATTGTCATGTGTGTGTATAATATATGTATGTATATAGCTAAAGCCATAGGTTGTTGATGTGAACATTATATATATGATACCTACTTGGTAACACACTAAGATTTATATCAATAATCATAATATACTATTTAATTCAAGTCTTGTTTGTCAACATAAAATTAATATTAGAAACAATCATCAAAATACAACCATTTTATAATGTAGATTTAGTATTGTTGTTTGATACTCAAGAGCAACGACGTGTGATAGTATAATGATGTTGAAATAAAATAAAATAATCTTGACCATGGAATGACAAACAGGTGGAGAACACAATGAATAATGACTTGGACAATAGATAAATATGATATTAATGGAAAGGTTGTTATTGTATGAACATACGTCTTTTATTTTGGAAGTTCATAGGTACCTACTCACAATGTAGTAAGCGATTATATCTGAGCTGAGATACAACAATATAATATATGAGAATTGAAGGGAATTATTTATTAGGTAATAACTAAATCATTATATAAGAATATGTAGGTAACCTCAATTATTCCGCGAATGTCATACAGCTTGGCGAAGGTATCCACTCACATACTTACCTGCCTAGATAAAATTGACTAAGAAAAATTTCGTAATTGCATTCAAAGAATTTGACAATGGTAACGTTTTTTTTTAATTATACGCAATGGTGTGGTGTAAATGATAATGGTATGGAATGGATACTTAATGTTGTTCCAATAAATTGCTCCGTAAAACAGGCTTTTAAAATTATAATGTTTCGATACAACCAAATTCTGATTGTGTTTTTAATGTTACAAAAAATGAATGAGAATGCTGTGTCATATGTGTGTTTTTTACACGAACATACTATTCACTGGTTGCCCTATTATTGGAATACCGTAATAATGTAGTGTATAGGAGGTAACAAAAGAAATATTGCAAAGCATTAATTTGTTATATCAATATACTTGATATCGTTCTTAATAGGTAAATGATAGTCCTATCTCCGCCACCATACGTAAATGAGGAATTATAAAGGTATCAATAATAGTTATAGTATATATTCACTTGTAGAAGATATGGTACCTTACAAACCTGATAATAATTATGTAATAATACTACAAAAGTATAATACGACTACGAGTATATCGAAATTGAGAAACTGATGAATACAACATGTTACGATAATGGATGCATCATATAGGTGCAAATATGACCTATCGTATTATCATCAATATAACGCCATCAACGAAATTTTACAGTCACAAAATGTAGGTACTATGTCGACTAGTAGGTACCTACTAGTCGACAGGCAATTGTAAAGCAGGCTGTCACGTCAATATATGATGCCTGTAGTAAATAATTGATATAATAATGTATGTAGGTACAATTACATCTTACATTTGACACACTTACAGCAATATTGAGGAAATAATTATTGGAAATTGCGAAAAAACTTTTCAAACAATTAGTCTAGTCATATGGTGTTTTCGCGGAGAAATAAATACAGTAGTCTACTTCCCTTTCATACTTTACGTATTTGGGGACGCTGAATTCGAATTTCAACTTTGCCACCTCGTAAATGTGATGCGTTCTGAGATATTCGAGAAAAACTCAGAAGAAAACGTTCTTTTTAGAGACTTTCGCTCATAACTCGAAAAGTATACATTTTAGAGAAAAGAATCTCGAGACAAGAATAAACTAGAGTAAATTTCCTACAAATAGCGATGATATTCATTTTTCTGAAATAAACCGCTTACGCGCTCCTATGTGCTACAAAAGGGCATAAATTCCACTCTTTTTTAAAAAATATTTTCTCTTTTAATTTATTGACTATAACTCAAAATATATAGAGTTTTTTGGAAAAAATTGTTGTACATAAATAAAGTACACTATATTTTCTACAATTAGTGCTAAGAAGGTTTCTGAGACAGACTAACCTCTATTACGTTAGAGCGCATTGAAGTTCACTATAGTACATTAGAAGCAAATTCTTCATTATTTAAAATGGATATATAACATTAAAAAAAATAAAAAAATCTACTAAACTTTCTTGATGCTATAAACACAAGGCTGAAATTTTTATATTTAAATGTTTGCTACCCCTCAATAGCGATTGGTTGGTAGAAATTTGAGAATTCCTTAGAAACAAAAGCTCATTCTCCAGTTTTTTGTCCATAATGTGAAAATTAAAAACAATAGGGACAATTATACTAAGACAAAAATAAAGTACTTTTATTATCTATGAACTACCTTAATAACTTTTTTTAGTCAAATAGACGATTCAGCAGCCAGAGTCCGTTAAAAATTTTCCATATCTCGAAAATATTCTAAAATTTCTACTTATTTTGGTTTACCGCCTGCAAATAAGAATCTAAACATTTTTAAGAAACAAAATGTGAAAATTCATCAAATTTCCTACAAATTATGTCTCTTGCGTTTTCGCCCTCGCGAACTGGTTCGATGTTCAGAAGCATCGAAATTTGGTATAGCGTGTCATATTAATTAAGCGTTGATAATACGAACTACGACTATGGTACGTGTGTTACATACCATAGTCGTAGTTTTGAGTTATAGTCAATAAATTAAAAGAGAAAATATTTTTTAAAAAAGAGTGGAATTTATGCCCTTTTTTAGCACATAGTAGCGCGTAAGCGGTTTATTTCAGAAAAATGAATATCATCGCTATTTGTAGGAAATTTACTCTAGTTTATTCTTGTCTCGAGATTCTTTTCTCTAAAATGTATACTTTTCGAGTTATGAGCGAAAGTCTCTCAAAAGAACGTTTTCTTCTGAGTTTTTCTCGAATATCTTAGAACGCATCACATTTACGAGGTGGCAAAGTTGAAATTCGAATTCAGCGCCCCCAAATACGTAAAGTATGAAAGGGAAGTAGACTACTGTATTTTTTTCCTGAAAATGCCATTAAATTTGCTCTCGTTACTGCACTAGTTTGTATTGAAATTAAAATTACTGTGCAATGTGCATCTTATAGGTATACTAGTAGATACAAGCTCTGCACATCAGTGGTGTAGTTGTCAATTTTCCAGTGTTCGACTGCATTTTTTTTTGTTATATTACCTACTAGCTGTATTTAGGGTTGTCAGATGTGTTGGACAAAATAACCGGACAGGTTTTATTTTTTTGCCACCTTTAGGATTAGCCGTTTGGGCTCTGCGTTGATGTCACTTGCACTCAGTCAGGCGCTTTCGTATATATATTAGTAGAGATTTGAAAAAAGTAAAATGCAATTCAGCTAGCTCTCTATTCCAATTGTCCGTCCAATTCAGATATTTAAGTAGACTTAAAAAAATGTGTTGTATGTAAACTAAGATCTCTACATAATATGCAGTTTTCGATGGATGAGGCTGTATACAGAAAGAAGCTGATACTTACAATAAATAGGAAAAATCTAATTATTATAATATTTTTTGCTTTATGCCGAGCTTACACTAAGATCGACTCTGAAACAGGAAGCTGATCTCAACAATAATAAACCATTTCAAGTTATTGCAATACCTATGTATAGAAAATGTGGGTACGAGACATTGCATAATATATCGGAACCAAATACGGCTGGTTGTCTGGTTCCATTTAAATAATGTTATATCATGTCAAAATATTAAGTAGATGATGTAGGTGCTAGGTAGGTACTCACTACTCACACCACCTGTTAATAGGTAGGTACCTCTACCTAGTATTCTGCTGTTATATTTATTAGCTCTTTAAAAACGTCCTATAAAGGCATACCTCATAGGTACATATACTTACACATTACAGATGAATATTTAGTGCACGTTGAGAGAATGAATGATAACAGGATGACTAAAAATAGATCGAAATACGATCATGTCGAGCCGATTCGTGTGGACGGAAGCGTTTGAGTAAATCAATGGATGCATATGTGTCATACATACTCTACGATTCCTTTTACTCAAAACATGTATTTATTTTGTATGGGTATAAATATATACCTACATTATTTGTGCATAGTTTTAATCATATTTTTTATCAATATGGTTCTATTCAAATAAACCAAAACAAATTCCTAGATCTTTCAGTTAGCCAGAAAACCCTGTGCCGTGAAGTAGAGTGGTTGATAGAACAATAATATTCAAGCAATGTAACGACTACTACGAGTATGTTTGTATGAACTTCACACACAGTGACAATCGATAAAGACAATAATATTGTCACTGTAATCTTCTTACAAGGCAATGGTATATAATTCCACGTGCTTTCTGCGATATTGTTATTGCTGTGTGATTATTTGCATACAGCAACTAGGTAGTCGGTATAGCGAGCAGAGGTGGGCACCGTTAATCAAATAGTTAACTTCGTTAATCGATAATCCATTAACTAAAAAGTTAACTTCGTTAATCGTTAAAGCGTTACATTTTTCAAAATGAAACGGAAGTTAACGTTATCCGTTAAAGCGTTAATGTAAAAAATCGCAGTTAAATTGCATGAAATAGAACTACATAAGTACTACTACTATCACATCTACACTATCGCGATGTATTCCAACAAAGTTAAATTTCTTTTCCAACTCCCAACCCACATACGATACCACACTACCACACATAACCCCTTACAACCCTTCAATTATCTAATGCCAGCGCCTCCAGTGGAAGATGTCTATGCAAAAAATCTCTAGACTTAATTAACGGAAGTTAAATAATCCGTTAACAATTTTTGGTGGTGAGAAAAGCGTTAAATCGTTAACCAAGATGTTAACTTCGTTAATTAACGATTAACGGATTAACGCTTTTCTGCCCAGCTCTGATAGCGAGTGTCTCGTGCAATGTAATGTAATATCGCACGAGACTGTATAGGAACAACTTGATAATCAACTTGATCATGTCCGATAAGCAAGACGATTAAACAATATACACATTGCTTGATATTTATCTGTATTGTATTGTGTGTAATCTCATACATAATATAATGTGACTGATCGTCGCTTTTAATAATTAAGTGCACACAGTTTGTGGTGTCAAGTTAGATATGAAACCTGAATAATGTTATTGAATTACTTGCATGAATTATTAAAAGTAATGCCGCAAACGATATAATATGTGTACCTTCGGGTATGTAAGGAATTTCAAAATATAAATCAGATATAATATATGAGAGAACAGCAAACATTGCATAGAAACGAGTAAATTTAAAAATATTAGGTGACTGCCTTATATAAAAAAAATATTTAAAATCTATTCGTGAAACACTTTTATGAGACACCCACCAAACACGGCGTTATGCGGTGACTGGATCTTCGTCTCGATCAGTCGATGTCTCCCGATGGTTTGCTAGACACTGGACAGCATTTGAATACCACACATGACTCCACACAATCTTCGGATTCTTTCAAATGCTTTTGGTACATGTCTTTTGTATCATGCGGTACAGAATCGTAATGTCATCTAGTTTACACAATTGGTGAAAGTTTCAGAGCTCTAGCTAGTTTGAAAATAGGTTAAAATTTAAAATTCGAGTGTAAGATTTTGAGATAAATATACCTAATAATGTATTTACATATAATTCCAAGTGAAGCTAAATAAAAGCATGTAATAACAAGGACGATATTGCTTGGATGAAGAGATACTTAAATGAGGAATTTACACTTATGGACAATGAACTTTATATAATGTCATATTCAATACAATACTTATTAATAAACTAACAATGATGTCTTCCAATGATAAAGGATTCCATCATCATACAAAGGTTTAGTTAATTGGTAAGTAGCCTAGCTAGTACAGTACCTACATGTAGGTTTTGCAATGAGTTGTAAGGAATTTGCTCCTACGTACTAGTCGGCCATGAAACTTTAATGGGGGCGATTCTTCTATATAGACTGGTGACGTTTAAGAAGCTACGCATATTTCATATAGAGAAGATAATACGAATATATCGATTAACGTTGAAATTTACTATAGAAATCACCAGTACATTGAAATAATTGTTTCAGTGCCCACCTAGACACGCATATTCATGTGTCTAGGTATTAGTTATAAATTACAAATCAAAAAAGTGAATCTACGCAGTACATTAAAGTGTCAATCAACCGAAAATATCAAAACACTCCCTTTGTGTGGCAATACTGGCGATGTATAAAAACCGATACCATTGCGTGTTTGAAAATGCTTGTTATATAAAAAATATAATTTTAAGGCATCTATACAGATTATGTAGGTAAAGTACCAATGACTATTTTCTATATGTGTGTAGTATATAGGTATGTATAACATGGAAGGTTCACAAATAACACCATATTATACTAGTTATGTTATTTCACTATCTATATCTATAACTCATACTCACCTAAACTATTTCTAGTTTTGTGAACACGCAAAGAATAAAAATTCGATTTCTATAATAACTAATTATTTATTTATTATAAATAACATTCCTTGAAAACCGAAGATTGTTGGGCGATTTTTAATGCTAAAGTTATGTGATTGCGTGATTGCGTAGATCGGGACATATTCATGCGTTATAAAATAATTTACATATCTCTCTAATTAGCACGATACAATTAGCATACCTAGGTGAAGTTTTATTTCACTTCATTAAATTTTGTTATCTATTCCTCAAGTATCTGATACATCAATCCTTTTATAAAAATGCGTAGCTACTATGAGTAGTATAAGTAGGTAAGTATAGGAACATAATTATCACAATATAAAACACAGGTGTGCCGGTATACCTGCGTAGGTATTAAATATTAGTTTATACAAGACAGTCGTGTACGCAATACCTATAATGATACGCCAAATATTGGTAAATGAAATCGATCGAAATAAGACGCAAAATATCCTTAATTATTATATTAGTGCGTTAATCAATCAATAAAAAACTACAAGTATTTACCTATAGGTCCTATAGATACTCTACGTAAATAATCATAAAATGTATAGGCAATCCCAAAGCAATAAAATGAGCAACAAAACAAATCATAATCCAATAACAAATTATTAGTATTAAAGTTTTCAATCCATTGGGTCTTTAAAAAAATAAGTCGGATGTTTCAAAATGTATGTACACATTCAAGACAAATAGAGCATAATATGAAATATTAAATAACCATTATTATTTTATTGAAATGACATGCTTTCATTTTATATAATTTTTTTCTGAGAAAAGTGAGCACGACAAATTCATAATGGTTTAATTGGAAAACATATTCTTATACTAAGTATAAATATATCTGTTGTTCCAAATACCAAAGTTATAATTAAAGATTACAACAAAATAATTAAGCATAATAACAACATTTAAACGATATTGTTACATCATTAGAGACACAATGTCTATAAGTACAGATCGGTGCTAATACAGTAAGTATATATGTATCTACATACATCAGCGTATATCATGTACCGATATTAGGTAACATTTAGCTAGCCATAATCCTATAACTGGTCACAAGCTCTACCTAAAGTATTTCATTATGATGTTCTTACAAAATAATAATTAGCAAACGAGAATTACCTGAAAAAATACGTTAAACAAACATAGTGAACAGGTCGTTAGCTCACTGTAACTATATAATTACCATACCTGATTGGTTCAGTGTATACCAGTGTACCTGTAGGTATATGAGCCTGATTACTAAATAAATAATTGTATATTTTTGAGGGATGTGACCAAGTTAAGCACTTCTATTCAAAACGAAAAACTTTCTTAATTTTTCATAATTCAAATAAGCTTAGAAGAAGTGTTTCCACGGGGATAACTCCAAGTTGTACCTCTATGTCAGGTGTTCGCAAAACTTCTATACGATATTTCACATCTTTTTCAGAAAGGAGGTTCGCCTATTACTATTTTGAATGTCATGTTTACACGAATATTGTGTATACACAGTAGGTATGTATACCTACACATAGAATTCATAGATAGTAGGTAACTTTATTATTGCTATATTGCATGATGGGATAAAGAATAACTGGGCATATTGATAGGTAAGTATATCAAATCAATACGGCACATGCGTAAAATATTATACAAACTAAGTTTTGAAATAATCAAAAACTACTTTCTCATGACAATCAGAATTGCACATAACAAAACCGATTGTCTGACTTACGTCACATAATTTGTGGTCCTCCAAATAATATACTAATAACATCAAGCCATTGTGTGGATGTGTATATGTGTAGATAGAGATCTCACAGTCTGATAATTCTATGATTATTTACATCCGTGAATCAAATATAGATATACCTACTTCTATATCAGCACAGGTATTATATGGTATAGCAAGTAACACTCATGGTTAATGTACCCCTGGACAAACGCTTAATTTGACAGTTAAATATATGCACGTCAGTACAGTAGCGATTTACAGAAATAGTATTAGTTACTACTACATATATGTATCTATATTACTGTATGCTGATCTAAGGCAGTATTGGAATAACTCTGCCTACATATTTTTTATTGATGCTGCGCCGACGTTTTTTTTTCACGACGCGTAGGTTTTTCTCTTATGATTTTTGTATTCACTCTTGATATATCAAGACATGTTCTTAGAGTCTTAGAGCATCGTCATTGTTTAAATAACATGTTCATAGAAAATAGCGAGATCCCATGTATAGCACTTAAAATTATATAAAGGATTGTATCTAGACATGAGCGCCGCGCCGGCGCGCCGGCGCGCCGCCGCTGATCATGGTCGGCGCGCCGCCGCCGACAAAACGCTCACGCCGGCGGCGTGGGATCCGTGTGACCAAAAGTATTTATCTTGTGTTTCTTGAGACAGAAATCGAAATAAGTACTTTTCCAGGTAATAAAATTAAAGCATTCAGCTGTGGGAACGCTAGGGTTCAGTAATTATATAAAATATCGAGTAATAACTAATGCATTGCTAACCCATTCCGGCGTCTCACATATTTCGTTCATTTGGTTTTGCATTAAAAAAAACTGGGGAATTTTCTGTCTTATTTATTCCATTGTAAAACAAGAAATAGGAAGGGATTTATTTATTTATTTATAGTTTTGACTGCCACAAGGCATTAATAATTTGGTGCTCCATGGTGGAAATTAAATGAAAAACAAACGTCAGGTATTTTATGTAACTAGGAATCATAAGAAAAAATCAGAATTTATGGTTTTTGGATCGATTTTATCATACCACGCTGAAATTTTTAAACCACGTGAATTTTGGCAGAATATCTGACCAAAATATACGGCCTTTCGTCTTTTCGGTCAACTGTTCTCTTTTTTCATTAGTTTAGCCTTTGATTATTGAAGTACCTAATCAAAATTATTGTCATTCCACTTGATTATATTCGCTATATTTCATTTGTTTCGATGCAACACTGTGGAAATAATAATGGCTCCTTTTCCCTTGACAAAAAACGATATTCATTTGATAATTTTTGACGTTTACGATCCTCAAAGTGTCAAAATGTGATTGTAATTAGATATTTTAACGTTAAAATCCAATTATTTCGCTCACCTGAGGCTGCGTTATAATAAAAAAAGAAATTACTATCCCCTAACGTGGTTTCTCGAACTGTGATTACAGACTACTCTCAAATTGTAATTTATCTTTCCACCGGTAAGCATTACGTATTTTGTTTGATATCATTAAATTTATCCACCTTTCGACTAAAAAAACACCACAATTTATGATTATTTCATAATTACCCTTATTTTTACGCCTAAAATAACATCGCAAATAAGATTACATAATTTTATTAAATTACCCTTCCACTCCAAACAACAACACATACAACACATATGTTTTTACAGCTTATGCTCAGCCGTAGTTCTTAGCTACATAGGAGTTTTGCATTTTGTGGAAGGTCGACCTCGTCATCGCAATTTATTTCAGAGTTTGAATTCCACCCACCATTTTACCTAACAGCCCAAATATTGTCAAATGAGAAACCTGTTCGACTGCACCACTGGCCATAGTGAGGCTCATTCTGACGCGTTTGACTTTATGGCTTAGTTTATTTTGACCTGCCCTCCAGCACCATGAAAAAGCATTAATGAAATTTTCCATAATTTTTCAAATATGAGCTTTTATTTTACTTTGTTATTGAAATAATCATAGTTTTTCAAAATAAATAAATCGATTCTGTCATTATCCTTTTCACATATACGTACATAATCATTTAAAACAATATTGCATAAAAATCCAATGCTACCCCCCACTTTATATCCACGCCGCCGGCGTGGCGCCGCCGCCGGCAATTTTAGGCATGGGCGCCGCCGCCGGCTTTTTTGCAGCCGGCGCTCATGTCTAATTGTATCTATTAGTGCAAGTATACCAAAGTACAGTAATTTACATGTAGGTGGTTATATATATTCATACGTACGTTAGTAGCACCTTCGTAAGCAGATAAATGAAAAAAAAAATCAGTTAGAACCAAAAATTAGGTACAACAGGTGTGTTTCAATTTCATTCAAGGAGGTTTAGTTGTTATTAGATACCTCAGCCTCAGCCTACCTACGATTGATCAAATATACGAGGTGAGAAATATCATTAATGGACAACTATATAATTTAACATATAAACCTGCCTCATAAGTTGAAGTTGGTGTGCCTTGGTATATACTTATCTAAATTAAGAATATTCCTAATATAGCATGTTGCTGACACCATGAAATACAAAGAGGAAGGTATAATCGATATACCACCTATTAATATAAAATACGTACAATATTGCATTCAGTTTATAGTTCTGTTTAATTTCGTTACATAAAAAAAGTAATTTTCTGTTCTAGTTTATATTAATCCACTTAACACTTTTATTTCCGTACCCACGTTATTATTTCTAATTCTAATACCTCTACATATTAAGTAGTTAGAATATGTTACTCACATAACAACATTCACTTTCGTCTAAGATTTGGTGATTGACAAGATTATCTAACTGTGAGAATTATTAATGCTGAAATGTTTCTAATGATTTCACATCCACGTGTGAGACAATGAATCATCATGGATGAAAAATCACTTGTACATTTTTCTATTATTTCATTTTGTTATTTTTTTTAGGTGGGTGTATTTATTTAGATATTAGTTCTACAAGGTCCACTTTGCACCTGATGAGAAAACAATACTTACTTACAAATTGTTTTAAACCTTTGCCTGTATAAATAGGTGGTTACTTAAATATTTCTAGTTATTTTTACTTTTAAGTTGATGAGGTGCCTACTGAGTTATGTAAATAAATAGATAATACAAACCTCTAATAGGTTTTCCAACTTTAGTATAAAGGTCAACGCATTCCTGATGGTTAAAGTGACTACCTCTCTAATACTATGTGAATTTTAAGTACGTTGTATAATTTCATTTTAATGTATTTGATCTTGAAAGCTATTAGTATATACGAGGTGTTGTATTGTTTAATGTTGATAAGGTGTAGTATTTTATTATATTTACGCGTGTTATCTATCGCACACATCGTTGTTGAGGTGAGGTCTATCTTAACTACAGGTTAATAATACTCACAGATGAGGAAGTGTGAATAATCCGTAGAACCTTGCAACAACTTTAACATGTTAGCAATAACGTACTTCTGTATAACATTAGTAATTCATCAGGAATTCGAATAGAACATGTCACAATATAATAAAACTCACTGATGATGGTCATGAATTCATTTTACCTAATTAAACCACAAAAAGACAGTAGAATCCCACTAATGACATCAATATGGGGTTTTCAATTATCATATGTACCTTAAATGATGAATCGACTTTCCAATTTGAATATGGTCAGGATTAAAAGTAACTACTATTTAACTAGTTACCACAATTAATTGTTATATGAGTGATGGGAAGTACAATATAAGAGTCACCCATCCGTTACACACGAACCTAATTAACAGTAATTAATTGATAAATAATTAATTAATTTAAAGAAGGATAAAGTTGCTAGCTCCGTGGGAGTAATGCACGTATATGAATTCAAATGATTATTACGTCCTTTGTTGTACGTTTTGTCTGATTATTTTTAATTGAAGTCGGGATGATTGTTTTAAAAACTTGTGATTCAGATGATAATAAATGTGAAGATGTACATAACAATATCTACTAAGGTAGAAGAACTAAGTTATTATTCATCGCCATCCATATTATAGTATCACGAGAATACACTTATACGCATTACTTATCTACCATATTATTACAAGGTAGGTAGGTATCTACTAAAGAGGAACAACCTATATGAGATCATACTTTAATCATCGGAACAATTTTAACGTAGCCGTCGATGAGATGGTCAAAAATTAGGAATTAAAAACAATCAACTATACGAATTAGGTAATAGATAATGATGTAAAATAACATTTATAAAGGTAGGTATAGTACCTATACTCGTACATATTATAGATATATCTAATAGTATCAAACTAAACGACACATGTATTATAATATCCATGGACCACGATCTGCTAGATATCAACAGGAGTTCCTTTACAAATTAAGCAGATAACTATATAACACTCTAATATCTGATGGTGATACAGAATGAGGTAAGCCGTCATGATACTAAACACGATTTTTTACTTAGTCATGAATTGCAGGTTTAATAAAGCAGGTAACTCATAATAAAACTAATTAGGAAGTATTAAGTTGTTATAGTAAATTATTCAGATGAGTAGATAACATAACCATTCATATAATGATTCGGTAAGATTCATTAGAATGTGAACAATCGAATCACGACAAACACATGACTGAATGTTATATGAAGCATTGACAAAAACAATTTATCAATGTAAAGTTGGAGTTGCTCGAGGAAATTGAACTTTACCATGGAAGTAAGAATATGCTCTAAAAGTTTTGATCAAATCTACTACTAAATCATCACGGTATCTCCCAAGTAATGGGGTAACCAGTATATTATGCTGTGTGTGTATAAGACGCTCAAAATTCTTACGCTGAGAGCTTTATGACATTTAGAAAGGGTGGCGAGCCTCATGACTGAGAATGTGTGAATGAACGTAGTAAATCTAGGTATAGGTACTCGGTGTTCCCTGATAGGCAGATACCTGATGATTACATATGTGCCTATGAAAATTAAACAGACATCAATGGATGTTACAGAAGAATGGAAGAAAATACTTATAGAATTTAATGTGCGTACGTCGATTTCTTTATTGATAATATGTACATACTTATATATGATTCAATCTACTTTTAATGTGTTTACAATATATGTGAACAGTGAACGCGAATATAGGTAAGTAATTGGTAATAATGTATGTATAATAATGTGGAAATATGGAAGAAGTCAGTTATCGAAGTTGTTACCTGCCAAAAGTCTTAAGACATAAACTAACAATTATGGAGTAACGCCTTCACGTTATGGAATTGCGTTGGTAGATCAAGTACTGTAAAACGCCTTTGTTTAATTTTTATGTCGCATTTTGTAAAAATTTATAGGCAATTAAACTTCACATTATATGATTATGTATTTAGTACTCCTTCCACAGTGTACAGTGTTCACACAACAACTATACGTTATTGTAATCTGTGACCTGATGTGGCTGACTCACAAAATAAACGATTAATACTTTTACATTTTGGAAGCTTCTATCGTCAAGTCCAATTAAAGATACTTAATTAGTATCTACAATAATTGTGTAGGCAGGTACACTTTACATACATAAATACATGTGCTAATGTATTTCAATATTGATACGTTTTAATCCTTACTAATTTACTAGAAAGTTTTTTTAGTTTGGAGTAGGAATGCTTATCAATAGGTATTCTGGAAGACACGCAGTATCTAATATATTTAAGGGCATGGCACCAGGAATGACGTCACAGTCTTTTCCCACGGCATTAAGGTTCAAAATCGCGTGATAAAATGGTAAAAATAGCGTTTTTTCCATTTTTTGGGGTTAATTTTGCGTCTATCAAAAAACTTTTACGGTTATTCCCTAAATTTTAATGCATATTATCAGTACAAGGAAAAAAATACTCCGCCACTTTCGGGAAACAAGTTTCCGTCTTTCGGAAAAAAGGTCAGAGGTGTTTTTTTTTTTTTTTTTTGAGAAATCTATCTTCTTCTTCTTCTTGTTCAGCCATCTCTCCACTGCTGGATATAGGCCTCTTCTAACATTTTCCACGTTTTCCTACTTTGGGCTTTGCTCACCCAGTTCCTTCCTGCGACTGGGACTATATCGTCTACCCATCTCTTTTGGGGTCGTCCCACAGGTCTTCTATTCTCCCATGGTCGCCATCTTAGGATTCTGGGTGCCCATCTCTCGTTCCCCTGTCTCGCAACGTGGCCCGCCCATTGCCACTTTAACCCAGCGATACGGTTTGCTATGTCTGTGACCTTTGTTTGGCGTCTGATATCTTCGTTTCTAATTCTATCTCTCAGACTTATTCCTAACATTTGTCGTTCCATAGATCTTTGTGTGCATTTTAACTTAGAACTTTAACTTAGAGAAATCTATACAAGATATAAAAAATCTTTAAGGTTATTCCTTAGATAAGGGTTCAATGCATCTACTCTATTTTGTTCCAAAGCAAGTTTAGTAACGGTTGTCGAGATAGAAGGTCTCCCGTTTTAGAAATTTTTGAAATGTCGGTATACACACTCTTAATCAAATGATTTATAAATATGCATAACTACTGTATCAAGTTTTACAAATTTGTTTGTATAACCGTAACCTCCCAACCTGCCCGTAGAAAGAGATAGTTTCATTGCCTACGTCACGAAGAGCAAATAATATTGAAAAGGGAAATTAACATTAACTTTAAAGGGGGCACATATAATATTATTATTAGAGAGATAAATACAATAATAAAATATACTAAATACAATCATGTGTAGTGTGTATAATAATAAATAGTATAGTTAATAATGTACGTGGTTATAATAAAATGAATTTAATGAATCCGGTTATTACAAGTAGAATTAAATTGTTGTTGTGTAGGTCTCTGGTCTGGTCTATGAACAAACTGTCAGTAACGACTCTGATAATAATATACGTAAGATTGTTGTAGGCATCATGGTGTTAGCAAAGTAACTAGAAATACTACTAGTCTGTAGAGCACCAGCACCTATACAATGTATAGCAGAGATCGGTAAGGCTCGGTTACTCGAAACACGATAGGAACAGTACTGTATAGTGTATGTACCATTACGTTACTGACCAGTAAACGTACTGAATGCGTTGCTTCAAAATACCGATGACACCAGGTAAAAAATAGCAAACTATATTAACACGCACGGACGTCTTGTTTGCCGTTTCGCTTTTTGTTACGCGAGAAAAAGGGGTTACCAATATTAGATAAGAAAGAACGCATCTACCAGTATACTACGCCAGTACACGTCGTTTTGATATGCTGTGATGAAATGATGTTGTAAAAATTGACGAGTCCAAGTGCCCGAATGGGCCTACGGACGATAGAGAACAATAAAACAATACTATGCGTTTACTGGACTTAAAAGCGATAAACGGATAGTAAGAAATCTTACGATAGTATCTTACTTTTGTTTTGGAGCAATGATTTCTGTCTCCTTACCGTTACCAGCCGACGATACTATCCGTCGAGCAACCGGGCCTTAGTTGTGTGAATATGAGGCAGTCATACGTCTGCTAGTCAAGACGATCAAGGTTAACCGTAGTTCAAATCACTTTGCAATGAAGTATTCAATCAATATTATTATATTATATCTATGTTGTGTTGTACTGCCACTTTCACTTATTGAAAAAGAAATATCTATTAGATGTTATTATGATTACACTTTCATAAGTACAGTTAGTACTAGTAGGCAAGACACCTGCATACAACATTAATTTATACATATTAACATATAGGAGTCATAGGCACAATCACGTATTATTATATGAGAATTAGAAGATAAAAATCCAAGTTATAACAAGGCAATTACTAGTGTAAATAATACCACAACACGCATCATATGTTATTACAAAACAAATACGCAGGTTCATTAATGTTATATTGATCAATTTCTACGTTTAATTACAAGTTCATGTATGTATGTGTCTTTATGCACATTCTCGTATATGTATGGATACTGGATAGTAAGACCCATGTAATAGTTTTCATGTTATACCAATAATTACATAGATACATATCTACTTAATATAAAATTTAAATTATATTTAAGTAATTAAAACTGCAAAAGTTCCTATTTGATTGTGAAATTGTTATCTAATCACAGTTTTGCATTTAGATCCATATTATAGATATTGGACTATTATAATATAGATTTAGATGTTCATAAAATAATTTATTATATAGGAAACACGACATGGTAGAATCAAAGTTTTATTGTTTAAGATATAGCTCCAGATTTTTACAGTGATAAGATAATTTATGATTTAAATAAGTTACAAAATAAGTTACATAGTATATTAATTTATAAACAGCAAAGTCACTTAGATTCCTACCTGCATTGTTAATTTAGAGCATTATAATTTACACAATAGGTTACTTTAGTTTTACACTTTTGACATGTATTTTCCCATAGATGACAGTAAAAGTAAAATTTCGATTTCAATTATCTGTCTAAAATAATTATCTCCCAAATATGCCATGAATGATGTGACGCATTTATTGTATACACAATATATAATTTATTTGCCGTTATAATTTGACACACCTTGTGCAAGTTACACAAATCTATAAAATAATTAATTAGGTGTTCACTGTTCATTAAAAACGAATTAAAGGTGAGTACCTAACGGTGGCGAAGAGTTGATTTCTGCAGAAGGGAAGCCGGGGCTAACATTTCTTATGGGATTACGTCAGATTAGACACTACTATACCTACCATTTTATCCAAAAGGTAACTCGAAGGGAATCGTCTTCTTAGGTAGCTTTGCACCTGGTACCTAATATCTAACGCCTTTTAGTTATTTCAGTTAATAAAATCGTTGCTCGAGTAGTACAGATTTCGTTTTCTTCTTAGGTATGCTATTGTATGATAATATATAGTTAAAATATATTCACACAATCAACTTAAAAAATAAATCTTAAACCCCGTTTTAATTTTTTTCAGGAAACATTGGAAATCACAAGATCTCGTCACCCAGAGTAGGTACTAGGTATTAATATACTTCTTTCTAGGTAATTCCTAACGCACTGATGTCATTGTCATAGAAAGGTGTACGGTAAAATACGGTATTTCCTTCCTTAGTTAGACGATATATATCAAGAAAAAAGATTTCATCCACCAAATGACGAATAAATTATTAGCCTTACTGAGTAGTGAGTAATTCTTTCATAAATAAGTGTATGAAATTACGAGTATATTGCATTGCGATATTAGTTAATCGAAAAAATGTGCTAATATTGAAAGTGTGTGTAAGAATGGGAATGTCTGGCGATCTATTCTCTCTGCCTATCCCGCAGGGGATGTGGCGTGAAGGGATTTTATCTAAGCAGGTATAATATAATACTAAGTATAAATAAAAATATGTGGACAATAGCTATGAATGGTAGTCTCAAATAATACTTACGGGTTAGAATATTATGAATGTGTATGATTAACGCATCATATAGTATGCACTTGCGTAATAGTAGGTAAATAGTTATTGCACCTGCTTAACGGTTTCTAAAGGATTTCAAACTTTTAGTCCAATATAGATGATTGTGTTAGCGAGTTACATATATAGAATGATGGCCATATGTTTATTGTTACAGGGGAGCAGGTAGGAGAGGGACATAGCATTATATAATTTGATTTCATTGGATTCACATTGTGTGAAAATATTATTATACAATGTCGATCGTAATCTTCATCTTATTTTTGTTAAATTTTGTACGATCACTACAGGCTACAGGTAAAGGAAGAATAACACAACTGTATTATTATATGAGTATCTAAGATTGCTACTGTCAAAATAAATTATCATGATTTTATATGTAATCTGAAAGATAAAACCAATAAAGCTATAGGAATAAATTACTTTATAGATAAATCATTCCGTGTAGGTATTGTTAAAAAAAGTTTTATTAACTAGAGAGTCGAGACAATATGGCAAATCGTATGGAGTCTAAATAGCAAGTTACGTAAATTCTTCGCAATAAATTATACCTATAATATACCTACGTTATAAACTTAAGAATATTTATTTTCTTTGAATATAGATTTGCATGAATTAACAAAATATTCCCAAGTAATCTGATAAATAATCTCATTGATAAAATATAATTCTACATAATCATGCGAGATGTGTCAATATATTTAAAATAAATACATGAGGTGATAATAAATTATGTTATCGAGTTATATGTCTATTTTTTTATTTTCCATCTGGAGTTATATAATCTCACACTATTATATATGAGTCACGTGGTGTAAGTTATTATAATACTCTGGAATTTAAGTTTTATAAACTTCATTGCAAATAATTAAAATAACACGAGATGGTAGATGCGTAGGTACTTTACTACTTTATATATTATATTCTTATATAATGTATGATGGCAGTTGAAGCAGAGATTTGCATTCATTACCATAACAAGATAGTGATACAAGAATGCCAAGTGATTTACTTTGATTATAATAATATGTTATGTACCATACCTAGTACCTACTATACTACGTGCTTTACTTTGCCTACTGAATGTCATTGCTGATTTATTAAATAATTACGGATGCGTGTGTTTTTGTTGATGAATTACGCACCGATGTGAATAAATAATATACTTGTAGGTTTTTATAATACCTCCATATTTGCATATAACATCTATATTGTGAATATACCATCATAGTTCCATGATATATTTGCACCTGTATATGAATATTTTATAATATGGATAAGGTATCTCGCGCGACTAAGATACGAGTATTTACTTTGTGGAACTGAAGACCTAGAGAATAGTAGATGTGCTCCATGATTTGATGATATCATTAAGAATATCGTATGCCTTTATATATTATATATACACTACATATTGTCGGAAAAGATGCCTGAAGGGACACCGGATGAGGTACAATTATTGAAGAACGACATTATTCGAAGCTAGCCTACGAAAATAAAGGATACAAAATAATAAGAGAATGATAATTTGATGAAAATTAATATTTCTTAAGGTGCTTGCATTAACTAATATACTAACAGTTTCGTAAACAACATGTATTCACGACATATATTAATCAAAACATACATATATGTTGCTTGTTATACACCGGATATTCAAAGGATAACATATCTCTATCAAGAAATGAATAACTGCATAATGAAACAATTCATCAATGAAACAATAAATAATAATGAGTAGGTACCTACTGCTATTAATAAATATAAATATTGGTGATAAGAAATACAACAAATACATTATATTATTGTCTCGTGTACATGATATGTGCTTTGTGTATCACAATCTGTCGGTATGTATGTATATACAATAGACGGGTAAGTACATCAACCACCAAACCAAGTAAAAGCGATAATATGTGTTATTAACAACGTTCTTCATAAACAAGATAACGAATATTGCATTATGTTGATGGTGAACCCTGAAACATACCTACCTTGGTAATGTCTGTGCGTATACTTTAAAAAATATACATCTCGAAAGCCATCAGATTCCTATTTTTTTTAAATGGATCAAAACGGGATAGCGGAGAACTCATGGATTCAAGGAAAAAATATGACAGTTGGGAATGAAAGTACGAGTAATTATTATGTATTATCACATAATGAGTACCATACAGTGTTGGTATAAGATTGCAATTCTCACAAGTATCGTAGTGTTGCGAAATATTACTTCACAGAATAAATGATATTGCATTAGTCATTTTTCTTGTCTCAATGAAAGTGAAGCTTATTAAACTTTTACCGGTCGGAAATGCAAATCCGCCCAAAGTCATTAAAAGTAATAAGTGATTATGAGTTATTATTACTAGCCATATCTGGTTTTCACTTTGTAATAATAATGAGTTTTTTGCAACACTAATACGTATGTACAATGTACATGTATAATAATTACTATGTATTAGATTTGATGGTTTTATCGAACTCCCAATGCCACCAGATATACATAGGTATTATAGTTTAGAAAAGTGAAATGTCAATAAATCTCTATATATAATTGTTGTGGCTTAGTATACATACCACATAATATTATGCATACACTATTGTGCCAGTATGACACACACATGAATTTATTAAATATAGGAAGATATTAATATTTTACTTAATGAATGAGCCTATTATATATATATTTATACCTATTTTACTAAATTATCTTTTACTAAAAGGGCAATGACTTATTTTGCAATATTACCTACAAGCAGAATATTATAGAAGTTCATGTGAATTATATAAGAGTCGCACCATAATATAATATGTGAGAAGAAGAGCAATGTATTACAATATTATTGTAATGATTTCATGTAGACTCATTTTATATAATTTAGATAACGACCGAATAAGTGTGGGTTGCTAATATATTTGTGCAAAATTTGACAAATAATTGTACAGGCGCGCCTTCAGTGACAACTTCTATATATTCATTTTAATATTTTAATACGGGATGTCTTCGAGGAAAGCTTTTAAGAGTTATGGTGATTATTGATCAAAATTTCATATACTGATGCTTAATTATAATTACCTGCAAATCAAAAACTCCACCATCCACAATGTTATTGGCATCAATGTTTTTCAGAATTAGAATAACAACAAGCGTACACATACCTGAAAATAAGAGAAATGTTAGATTAGAAAAGATTTTAAATTGGTACCTAAATACCTAAACTGTTATAGAAGTATAAAGTTTGTATAAATCTTACATAATTAATTCATAATCTACGTATCGGTCCTGGACGGGAAATCACCTATTATATATTCTTCCTATATTTGCAACTCATTCCTCACAGTGTGACAATCCCTCAACCAATTTCCCACAAAATGATTACATGGTGATGTTCAGCAGCTCAGCATATTATTATTATTTTGATACATACGATTTGATTTAATAATTCCCTAATGTCTATTCACACGAACGAGTTGTCAAAATTACAATATGATTATTGTTAGGCCACTGCTTACCGTTATGATAATCAGGATAACGTTAACAAAATAACACGAATATTTTTTTCAGAATAGCCACCGGGTGAATGAATGCATTAGTGGAAATTTTATCATTCGACCATTTTAAATTAGGTGTGCCAAACTGTAATTTAAAACAACCGTTCTTTGATTTTTGTAGTCATTATTGCACCTACATAAAACAAAGTTGCAAAGATAATAAATCAATGCATCTATGTAATATGCTATAGGTAATTCACTTTATCGATGGAACAAAATCAATACTATGGTATCCTAATATTATTAAGTAATAAGTAATAATTATATTTTGCAACAATTATTGAGTCATTCAAAGGAATTTATCTAGTGAGGTCAATAATTATTATTTACTTATTATAAAACAATATTGTATGGTTGCTGAATGCAGGAGTAGGAGTGACTGTGTAGTGTGTAATGCTAAGCAGGTTAATTGCATAAACAATAATTCATAGATTCACCAGGTGTTATTGATAAAAATATAATATTATGTAATCATAGTATAACTAATAATTATACCTAACATATATAACAGTTACAATATATACATTGTGCCGAACAGTGAACATGCATCGCAACACAATATATCGATGTGTATAACGACTTATTATTGAATGAGTATAGTTCGTACATAATCTGGGTATACCGTCTCGTAAGTATCTACAACAGTCGATATTACATCATAAAGAGGCAAAGGGCAGCAACTATCAGGGAAGTTAGAATGTAGGTTGTGAAGAAGCGACTCGTTATATAAGAGACGAAACAAATGTAGGTAAATATTCCTCCTCAATATTATTAGCAGTATAATGGTAAGTATACTAGCTTCATATTGCACGAGGTGCAACACTAAACATTATAGATAGTCACATATAGTCATGGTACTAGTACAAGGTACCTTCATTTATTAGAGATCCAAGTATTCAATTGATGCAACTACATACATGGTAAATGTAAAATGTTGCTTCATTCGAGTGAAAGGCTCTAAATATTATAAATATTAATAATAAGTTCTTAATGCAGATATAAAATATAAGTCTATGATTAGGATTCAAGAAGTACTATCTAATTAGACGAGCCGAGGGTTGAATTAGTACTTGTTATATTATGAACATCGTTTTTATTTCGCTTAGTAAGTATTGTAAACTGTGTTTGTATCGTGATCGGCTTCGATAAAATTTGTGATGATGTTGTATAAAGTCTTCCGTATAGATTCCGAACACATCAGGCATTACATTATTAGTGTTTTTAACCTTGTATCGATGTACCACGCACATCTTTTTTATTACTTATATTAAAATATATTGAATAATTTAATTACCTACCCAGGCATATAATATACATAATAATACTACGAGTATATCGTAGGCTTACAGGCTATATGATGGTTGGCTGATGGTCTTGTACAGATGAACCGAATGACGCGTGACTTGGGTGTGGCAATTTCTTGGGAACCATTATCACCATAGCCAATACATACTATACATTTATACAATATAATATATCCATAATATCAAACAATATCAAGGAGTAGGTAGGTACCTATCTCCCTAGAGCTACTATATTCAACACAACATGTTATTACATATTGTTATATGAAAATATTATTAGAATAAGCAAAGTATAAAAGCAGTCGGCGTATAATATGGAAATATATTACGCAAGTTTACACGGGAGTATATGGTGGAAAGGATTTCTTACGCCTATACTTCGATATAAAAAATGTTTGGTAAATTACTAACATAGACATTCATTAAATGTTGTATATAATCTCGATATAAAAGATAATCACATAGCATCAAAGAAAAGGCATAACTCATGTGTAAATACGAAAAGTATTTTTTGCACACAAAAACAAACGAAATTAATTACTATAGATTATAAAATGAAGGTGTAATATCGATAACTTGAAATGAACAAGACATATAATATAAGGAAACTGGTTTTCATGTTATGTATATTCAGCCATACCACTATTCATTATTACTGAATGTTCGTTGATTACACCATTAAACAATTATTTAACATGCCGCGCTAACAAATCATTCCGCAACTCCAGTTTTGTGTCTAACCCTTAATACGAGTACCTTACTATTATCAGGATCGAGAATACGTCATAACATAATAATATCATACCTACTATTATCTACTTAATAACATCAAAAGGGATGATTTCATTAGTAGGGTACGTAAAAATTAAAATATACCTAGAGCTCTTTTTTTTTCCTAAACGAGGGAACCTAGGTAATTTCAGAACTGGCGCGAGGTCATCCAGAGAGTCGTCGAAAGCCGTCATCCTCAGACTTAAGGCACAGGAAGAAAGAGACAGGTAACTACATTACATATAGGACGTAAAGATTAGCATGTCTAGTTTCTTCACATTAAAAGGCGATGTCTCTACCTACCAACCTGTGAACGTATTTACATACCTATATAGGGCAATAAACTATTCTTATATAAGCAATATTATATTGACAGGTGACGGGTGATTTTTCAAGATTACTACATCGTATAATTGTATATATGTATATCATATCGTATAAAACTAATAGGTAAATAACCTGCATCGTATATACATACTTACCTTTTTCAAACGTCCCAATAGTAAACTACTTTGGTGTTACAAAAGTGGACAATAAATAGTCATTTAGATACTCGTGTATATGTTGATCTACAAAATGATTCAGGCTTATGGTATGTGAAATGCGTATCGTTAAAGCAACTACACAATACATGAATACACACCCCTTCCTACAAATATTTGTATTGTGAAAAGCTGGGTTATACCATTTCGCATTTATCTTACTGATAGTAAGTAGGTAGACTATATTTGAATTAATACAGTTGTAAAATAAAGTGAGCTCTTGACTTGCACGTGGTGAGCTTTTGCAAAAGTTCATTTGTATCTAAATATAAACTCCAAGCTCCAATAATGTATTCATGGAATTATAGGATTTTAAATATTATCAAAACATGTTGCTTCAACTGAAGACCAAACAATAATTTAGCGAGAATAATATGTAAATAATTTATATTCCATTGCCACATAATAAGATTGTGAAGCTGCTACAAGATACACCTGTGTTGTTGGACTCCTAAGGTGAGTAGTTATTTCATCATTGGAGTAGGCATCATAATATACTTACCTGCCTAATACATAACACATTGAGGTTTGTCACGTAAACTTATAACACATGTAGACTTATAAAGATTATTCATAAATTATATTATTACATAACCGTATGAATTAATCATACAATAGAAATAAGTCAATGTACTACGATTAAACATGAGGTTTTATAGGAATGTCGCTGTTTGGCATCAGTGGCAAGCCCTCAAGTAAAATCTATGTTCTACAATCTACATGATTCGATGATACTATTTTATTTTACTTTAATTTCATCTTATAAAATTAAAACGTAAATAATATTTGCTGTTGTAGAGGTGAATTATTGAAACAATTAAAGGAAATTCAATCAGGTAAAACTTTAATAAATCACACTAACAAAATGTACTTACCTAAACCACACTACAAAAATCACACATCGTAATTTATTATATCAACTAATAAACATTCACAATGTGTTGTCCACGACTCACTTGTTATGTTGTTAGATTGTGTTTTTTTCCTATTTAAGAGTAATGACTTTGTGTTAAATTCAAGGCCAATTATTAAAAAAAAATGTAATATGGATCTACTTATTCGGCGGTTTCACTATTTACCGACATATTTTCTGCTTCACGGGATTCAAAATGTAATAATACCTGTTGATACATTCCTATAAAATATAAACGTGCATTGACTGGACGAGTAGTTAGCATTACTATGAAAAGTATAAGTAGCTTGCTATAAAAGTAACATTGGTGTATACTTAGGTACATATTATTTTATTATGATACAGTACAAAATAATTTTATATCCACAAACAAATCCTATACCTACAAATTAAGTTTTTTTTAATCCACGCCATAGTAAACACATGATTATACTATTCATATATTATCATTAGATGTATATACACACCCATATACACATAGTTAGTATGTATTGATAGCATGAGAGGAAGTACGAGGATGTTTTGATTTAATGAATGAGTTTCTAACTGCAGACATCCTTGGTATTTGCATAATATTTGTTTATTCATCATTCACAATCTGTTCTCATAAAAAAACGTTTGCAAGAGAAAAATTAATACAAGTTAGTACATAATAAGAACTTATGTTAAATATTATAATTATGAAACTATATATTGTAATTGTTAAATACTATTCCAGTCCATGTTCATTATATAGAAACATTTTGACAACCGAAAAAAAAGCCTGCCTGCTTACTGTTTTATTTCAATTTTATTCCATCCATTGTTTAATTATTGTAATAATATGGGGTCAGTTGGCAGAGATCGCGGCACTGCGATAAGCTCGCCCTAGTGAACAAATATTGTAGGATCTATTACTTGTTAACATATTTCTGTATTTAGTTCAATTTCCTTGTGTACGAATCAATGGCAATTGTATAGTTTAAATATTAAAAATAATAACTTTCTATAACGTCGACACAAGAAGTTATAATTAAGATTCAAAAGAAAATTAGCATCATGGATGAAAAAAAAAAACAATTTGAATAACAATTATCTTGTGAAATATTTTATGGGCGTGTGATGAGATGCTAATAGGCATTGGCATGTGTAACCAACCATAAGATTGTATAGTTATAGGTACCTAATTCTACACTCATAACACGAATATTGCAACACTGAAAATGTCATCAAAATTATACATCAAGTACGTATAGGACAAATTAGGTATTACACAATTAGTATGAATGTATAAATAGCTGTAGTACCTACCTATCTACATGCAGCCTCAAATAATTTAGCATCTAACAAATTACAACGTGTATGTACGAGTAACTACACGTACAAAGAACATCAGTTATGAACTTGAAAATATTTTCATAATATGATGTTGGATATGAAAATCTATATGATTTTCCTACACATTATACTATTCCTTGTTTTCTTATTAAGAAACTTTAGTGTGCATTTATATGGGGTGTATACTGTAGCATAACACAATAGGTTACATATTATTTTCATAACGAATTTTAACATTCCTTATGAAAAACAATACCTAAAATTTTGCCTTATTCCACTTTAGATTTAAGAGCAATTTATTACTCCATAATAATTAATGTTAATAACCTCGTTAATTATTAAAATCTATATCTATAGTATGTTCGTATGTTGTAATGATGTATTGTATCAATCACGTATAGTATATCAATAACTTACAACATCTGTAGGTATATTATATATACCAAGAAGTGAACCGTGAAACATTCTAACGCTTATCAAATTAATTTTAAAGGACAATAAGTATAATTATTCATGGCGTATTCGAGTTAATTATATTACAGAACTAATAATAAAATACTGCGATATAAATTAACCACAGTTTATAGAAACACTAATGTCTTCGTCAAATAAAAAGCTTTTAAAAATATTATAACGACGCTAATGGATATAATTAAATTAACATTATAATGCGATGAGTTACATTAATTATATTACATAACTCTTAAATTATTACATAATAAATAGAGTTTGAGTTGTGTATTGGGAATAGGGTAGATATCGATGATAATAGTGTTTTAATACCAGGTAAATTGAATTACACTCAAAAGATAATACTGTGAACAAGCCTATTGAATACATACCGAAGGAAACGCTTGTATAGAGTGTCTAATTATACGTCTGCAAGTAAATACATGGTATTAATTTCTTATATGCAAACAGGAAGTGTAGAAACTAACAATTAAGGCTCGCGAACCAACTATGACGTCACGGTCATTTCAACGATCAAAATCGCATGATAAAATGGTAAAAATATATATTCTTCCTTCCAGGTTATTCGGGTGTTGGCTGCGTGTCTGCTGATTTTCTCTAGCTTTCGGCAGCGATACTGCTGCCATCTTCAGGATCACTACCATGCTGCGAAAATCTACAACATCATTTGGTAAAAATATCTTTGCTATTTTTTATTTTCTATTTTTTTATTATTATTATTTTTTTCGCTTCAATCTAAAAAAGTTTACGGTTGTTCCCTAGATTTTAATGCATATTATCAACAAAAAAATTCTCCGCGACTTTCGGGAAACGAGTTGCTATCTTTCGGAAAAAAGATCAGAGGTGTTTTTCAGAATTATTTTGAGAAATCTATACACGATATAAAAAATCTTTGACGGTCATTCCCTAGATAAAAAGTTCAATGTATCTACTCTATTTTTTTCCAAAGCAAATTTAGTAATAAGGTTGTCGAAATCTTGGGCCTCTGGTTTTTAGAATTTTTTAAAATTTTAATATGCCTACTGTGGAGATGGCATGTAAATAATATTATAGGATGTTAAGTAGGATTAATTGTGATTGGATCTAAATATTAGGTATAGTTGATTGCAAATAACCCGGATCATTTTCATAATAATTTTTATATAGGTATCTTTATTTCCTAATATACATAAATAACATGCATATTGAAGCTTTTGATGTAAATCCTGTATTAAAATAATTAACGAATAAAATATTGTTATTTTATATACCTAACCTAACCTAAACAATGACCCGTGGTTCATGGTCTATCGTGAAGTGAAATACAAGATGTATGTATCAAATCATGTTTGTATCAATAATACCTATACTATGTAGTAATAACATGAATAATGCATGGGTATTTTTCTCAACTGTTGCAATCACCTGCTGAAGGCGTCTTGCTTGAATTGTATTTTGCATTAATTTTGTACTTGTGAAACTTTTTTAAATTATTTTTTAAAGGAATACACATACTCTTACACAGTTTTATAGATATACATTTAAAACATACATAGGTATAATATTATAATGAGATGGAAAGACTTTCATGAGTGAGTACCTACTCGATTCGTCTTTGATTTCAAATTAGGTACCTGCCCATGATACGCATTAAAGGAAGGGAAAGGGAGAAGATTGGAAAGGAAAGGAATAAGGAATGACAGCCATCGTTAGGTACTATCCAGTAGTTGTTGTTTTTTTTACTAGTATTACTAATGCACCCACGCTTTGCTGAACATATATATCCATAACTATAAATTTTAGTGTCTATAATTCGTGCATCCAAATCGCTGAAATGCCTGTAACTATATTGATGTACAAGTATGTAGGCACACGAATACACACACATACACACTCACAGCTCCATATACCTCCCTCACTACCAGCAAATAATTATTCTGAAAACTTCAACAGATAACATATTATTTAATACTTCTGTTAAGATTGAGATAAATAGGAATCGGAACATAAGTTAAAATTAACTCATCTAAAAATAGAATAAATTAATATAATAATACCTACTAAGTACTAAGCAGTTTATATGCGTGTAAAATATAAATAAACACATAACCTAACTTTAATAACCGTCTGACACCAAATTTGGCTATTTTATCCTTAGAATAATATCGAATTATTGTACGTTTTTTTCATCCTACGAGTATACTAAATTTAATGTGCTTTTCGTGTTAACAAATAATAATGAGTAATGACTAATTATTGTAGTTATTTAAACAGATTAGATTGAGGCATCATCCATATGTACGTGTACTTATATCAATAACGATAAGTTAAAACCTTTGCTGTTAAAGCTATTTAATTGTCTGTAATGGTGAAATCTAATTTTGAAAATCAATGTATTTACATTGAATTTTGTACGATAAGTTTCAAAGGAAGTGATTCATGTATCGATATAAAGATTGTGCGTTCTGTTTAGATAAGAAGTTTTCAATGTAAGGTAAGGACTACAACCTTTAAAGATAACAGAAACCTTTACGACTTCTAAAATACATAGGAATTACCTACACTCTTTAACCTTGCGGCGAAGCATTTCAAAAATACACAATCTACTTCAGGTGTGAATGACTTTTGAAATGTTTCTTTAGAACCCTGATGAATAATTGTGTCGTTAGATAAACTCTAAATTTTGTAAAGGAACGGGGAAAAAACCCGCAGGTGACATGAAATTGAAACGCATCTCGTATCATGACAATGTTTGCCTGCTTTAGCGGGCCATCAGATACTAGTCTAAAATAATAAAGGACTTATATTGCATCAGCGTATGGTAGGGACATCACAATAAATATAATTATTTTAATGATTTTATAATAAAGATGTCGGTAGTGAGTCATGATGATATACCAACATATGTCTGATAATATTAACTATTATATGTAGGTGGGTAAGGATATATGTATATCTATAGGTACTATGATAATATAGGAAACATATCTAATTAGTGTGAATCATAAATTCTTTCGATTTGGAGGTATTTTAGTAAACAACTACTACAGTTAAATGGCATGCACTTTATTATAGCTTTTAGGTATGTGGTATATTCTTAACGTATAACTATTACGCATATATCTGAACTGAGTGAACCGATGTACAGCGTAAGATGAATAATGGATATCTATCGAATTTCATGCTTCTAAAAATCATGAATAGTTACACAATTTCAAAAATACCAAAGTCTGTATATTCAGTCTATTCTACGTTGCTAGTGTGAATTTATTATTGCCATAAATTTGTATATAGCACAAAATCAAGTCGTTCATATATATATATACTTGGTATATAGACAATAATAAAATAAAAATTACTGTAGGTACCAGTGGCGAATGGCGGATTTCTGCAGAAGGGAAGCCGGAGTTAACATTTCTTATGGGATTACGTCAAATTAGACACTATTATACCTATCATTTTTTTCAAAAGGTAACTCGATGGGAATCGTGTTCTTGGGTAACTTCGTCCCTGGTAGGTACCTACTTTGGAAAATAGGTACCTCACAAAAATTTTATTCAAAAATAAAGACACAATGCTCGAGCTATACAGATACACCCACCAACATATTAAATTACTTTACACCTAACAGCAACTTATATGCTATTATTATCTTAGTTATTAAGTTAATATAAATGACCGACTGGCGTCCAATTTGATAGGCAATTATACTTATGTCAACCTGTTCTCTCCGCAAAATGGAATCCGAAATACAGGTTTTTTCAAAAAAATGTTCGTTAGCAAAACTCGTTTTTATAAATTACATTTCCATATTATAAAGTAGGCATACCATCTACCTATGGGGGAGTGTGTACTATGCAAATTTCGTCTCATAAAAACGTGACTAGGTATTTTCTACATTAGTAAAATAAGTTAATAGTTAGAGGTAGGTATAGGTACACCTAATAGGAATGTCTATTTCTATTGAATTTAATCAGCAAATACGAATATGTAAACATGGGATACTTCAAAATCTCATGAATAACATATGAAATGTAAAATAACTTATATGCCTTACAGGCGCGAAGCTATCTAAAAACACGATTCCCATCGAGTTACCTATTGGAAAAAATGATAGGTATAATAGTGTCTAATCTGACGTAATCCCATAAGAGATGTTAGCCCCGGCTTCTCTTCTGCAGAAATCCACCCTTCGCCACTGAATTGCCTTAACATATGAAAACATAGATAACTAAGCTATAGGATATTTATAGCTAACGTCAATGCATGTGGCAAACTTTTTATTTGATACTTACTTATAAGTGAAATTTTATATTTACTTATAATAACAGGAAAACCAAAATTGAATATCAAACTAATAATCAAGAAACAGTAGTCAAGTGATGTACCTAAAATAATGTCACCTATCTGCACCCACAAAATTACTATGCATTCATCAGAGTGGTGATTTACCCGTATACCGACTCATCTTATACATACGCCTTTAATATGGAAGATTTTGATTCGTAAACAGGAAAATTAATAAAAAAATGTAGGTACTGTAAAGGGCCGGGCCTCATCATATTTTATGATATCCGAAACGAACATAAACAAAGGTCTTATAAATTTATTTAGTCGTTTTTTACTAACTCGATGATCTCATCATAACAAAATAATATAGATCTTTACACATCAAAATGCATCAGAAAATCAATGAAGGAAAAACAAAAACGCTTCTGAGAAGTTAATTATATTACATGCCACTACTAGTCTTACATGCCCTTTATCCTTTATACACATTGTAGCTCGTTTGTACCAGGCACCTGGCACGTAGGTATAGACTAAATTAAAACAAGAAATGGAAACGAATTAAAATAAGTATAAAAAATACTTACCTATTGAATGCTACACCAAGTCTCTGATGATAAACCGACCCAAATATAAAATGCATTGTTCGTTTCTTTGTATATATGTAGTCCTAGGCTATGTTCTAACTTCTATATTTTTTTAATAATTACTCGTATTATCAATGATTCGATCCTCTAGGTACTCTGCGAGTACCTAGCCATATGCAATTACCAATAAATAAGTATAATAAAAATTAATAAATGTATTTTTTTGTGTGAATCAATTTCTCGATTCGTCGATAGGTATACCTACCGCCAGGTATACCTATCTCAACAATAACAAGTATTAGTTTTAATAATTATTTCTGTAACATCTTTCTATTTCAATTATCAAAACCATAATAGGTTCCTTATATAGATCCTCGTACCTCAGCAAACGTTTATTTTAAAACATTATTATTAAGTATGGGAGTAGGTATACTGTAGGTAGTGATAACTGATAACTTAATACATAACATATAGGTAGGTATATACAAGAAGCAACACCAGGGGTCCACGAACCTTCTAAACGTATGATGAGGATGCATTCTCATTTACATGTAGGTATATATTTATGAGTTTCGGTGTAGATATTAAAGTGATACGTAGGATAACCACGAGTCCTTTAAAAGAACTAAAGGCCACGCATCGTCCTTTGCACGCGACGCCTCATATCATTATAATACTATATTATAATAAATAATAACATATCCCTTATACCTGGCTGGATGCAGAAATAATAAGAAAAAATATTTGAAAAATTACATTTCGGACTCCTAACCCATATTGACGTTTAACTTTCCAAGAAGAATAATATAATATGTAGGTAGGTTTATCATCTCATTGGGGAATGTGCAATCATCTTGTATCAACCACAATAATGATTATTCATTGCTAATGTTAAAAGCTTGACGTCCGTCATCTTTCATTGTCTCCTGGTACGCAAGCAAGTATTTCGACAAATTACACAGACCCTTATTTAATATACAATTATATATGAGAATCAAATGGAAAGGAAAAAATATTCCGAAAAGTCTATTGTTAAGTATAATATAAAAGAAATGTACCTTTCCTTCCCATTCGCAGGTATTGTTAAATTACAACGAATCATTATCTTTAATAAATTATAATTATTATATATTACACGATGGTGTATATATTTCCATCCTTCGAACCCAATTAAAACCAAATTATGAATATTATACACAGTATAACCTACAAATAAATAGACATACCTGCCTAAGAAGAATTATCATGAGCAATCCAATATGTGTGAACAAGGATTAATTACCGAATAAGACTGAATCTTACCTGCCTTCAACCTTAATGGCTAATAAAAGTATCTACGAATTAATTAGGCACTATAGGCAGCTCCAAATTTATATTCCAAATAAAAAGTAATTATATAATGTGTAATGTTAATGGTTAATGGTTAATGTACATAGGTAAATGTTAAATGGTGGGTAGGAGGGAAATAAAATACCTCCCGCGGACCAAAAAGGCCGTAGACAGGACACTACGTTAAAAAACCCCTTCTTCGAGCTTCCCAGACTTATTCCGGGTAGAGGTTGGAGAGGTGTTGTGCATTTTTGGCAGGAGTGCACAATAGAGATGGCGGCGGACGAATTGTGAGCATCACAAAGAACGGCGGCTCTCAGGTCTCGAAAGCAGATCAATGCCTTGACGTCAGGTGGCAACCGGTCGTAAAAATATATAGCCAAACCCCTTCTTCTGGTACAAATGAACAAAGACACAAAAGAGAAAACGATAAATACTAGGGCGTCCCCTCCAAGCGACGAACACGAATCAAAAACAACCACTAGGGCGTCCCCCCCAAGCGACGAACACGAATCGAAAACAACCACTAGGGCGTCCCCCCTAAGCGACGAAAATAAAGCGAGAACTGGTAAACGAAGAGACGGAAGACGTGACAAGAACAATGTTCGTTCGCATAATTCTCCCAAACTTATTAATAGACTTAGAATAGCAACATGGAATATTGGTACTTTAACTGGACGCAGTAGAGAACTCACCGAGGTCCTACTAAGAAGAAACATAAATATTTGTTGTATCCAGGAAACTAAATGGAAGGGGTCAAAGTCGAGAGATATTGGAAATGGGTACAGAGTTGTGTACAATGGAGATCAGAGCAAACGAAATGGTGTTGGAATAGTCCTGGACGAGAATTTTAGTAATAGACTCATACACGTGGATAGAATAAGTGACCGATTGATGTCTGTCAAACTGGCATTGGAAAGTCAAGACCCCATAAACATAATATCCGCATATGCACCACAAACGGGATGCACAGAGCAGGAAAAGATCTCTTTCTGGGAAGACTTAGATGATTTAATTATAAAAATACCATCAAATGAAGCAAAGTACCTTGCCGGAGACCTGAATGGACATGTCGGTGAAATAAATGCAGACTACCGTTTGGTGCATGGGGGATATGGGTATGGTCACATAAACCTACAGGGAGAACAGATATTGGACTTTGCAATGGCGCACGACTTGGCAATAGTGAACACATTTTATAAAAAGAAAGATGACCACCTGATAACTTACAGAAGCGCAAATAATCGGTCGCAGATCGACTACATACTGTGCGACAGAAGGAACCTGAGAGGATCGAAGGATTGTAAGGTCATACCTGGTGAGCCTTTGACTTCTCAGCACAGACTCCTCGTCTCGGTCTTCTCACTGACCACACCAATAAAGAGAAGATTGAACCGAACGCCCAAGATCAAGTGGCATGAACTTAACAACGAAGCAAAGGGTAAACTGTTCATAGACGACATAACTAAATACCTGATAGATGACATGATCGAACAGAAGTCCGTTGACGAAATGTGGGATGGCTTCGAGAACAAGTGTAAGGAGGAGGCGAGGAAGATCTTTGGGATGTCCAAGGGCGGATTGAGCTCCTGTAAGGACACATCGTGGTGGAGCGATGAAGTCGGGGAGGTGCTTAAGGAAAAGAGACTGGCTTTTAAGACCTGGCAAAAATCGAACCTGGATGACGACAGAGAGAGATACAGAACATTGAAAGCCCTAGCCAAGAAGAAGGTAGCCATCGCAAAAGCAATGGCAAACCAATCGTTCTATGATAAACTAGAGAGTTCTACAAATGACAGAGACATATTCAAGCTTGCTAGATACCGGCACAATTCAACCAAGGACATAAAGACAAACAAATACATAAAAGACGAAAAGGGAAAACTGCTTACCGCCGATGCAGACATAAATACCAGATGGCAGCAATATTACTCCGAGCTGCTAAACGAAGAGTTCCCTAGTAGAAACTTAGAAACTCTGAAACCTACGATGGGTCCCATTCATGAAGTGTCCGAGTCTGAAGTTAGAATAGCGCTCTCCAATACGAAAAACAACAAGGCAACGGGCCCCGATGAAATATCGACAGATCTTCTTAAAAAACTCGGCCCAGTCGGTATTAAATGGCTCACAAGACTGTACAATCTCATTTTGAATGGTAGCGGGATTCCCAACTCCTGGAGACATAGTACACTGATCCCATTCTATAAGAATAAAGGAGATGTTAGTCAATGTGGTAATTACCGTGCAATAAAACTTACAGCCCACACATTTAAAATCTGGGAAAGAGTGGTTAACATGAGGCTGCAAAAGATACTCCAATTATCTCCCAATCAGTTTGGTTTTACAGCTGAAAGATCAACTACAGATCCAATACAGACTATAAGAATACTACTAGAGAAGAGTCGAATAAATAGGGATAATCTGCATATGGTGTTCATTGATTTAGAGAAAGCGTTCGACAGGGTCCCACGCAGACTAATATGGCATGCATCGAGAGCGCATGGTGTTCCCGAACAGTATATCGACCTCCTGAAGGACATGTATAGTGAATGTAACGCCAGGGTCAGGGGTCCTGCGGGCTATAGCAAGGATTTCAAAGTAGGAGTCGGAGTCCATCAGGGTTCAGCACTGAGCCCCCTACTATTCAACATGGTGATGGACTACCTAACCAAAGATATCCAAAAACGACTACCGTGGTGCATGCTATACGCAGATGACGTCGTGTTGATAGATGGAGACCCCATGGCTCTGCAGGAGTCTCTGAATAGATGGGTGGCTGCTCTGGAGGACAACGGCCTGAGAATAAGCAGAACAAAGACCGAGTACATGCCATGCATTTTCGATGGGAGTACGGGCAGCTCCATCATATATATAGATGACACACCTCTTCCAACAGTTAACCAGTTCAAATACCTCGGATCCGTTGTGACACCAGATGCCTCCGTAGAAGCAGATGTAACACACCGCGTAAATACGGGCTGGATGAAGTGGAGAGCCCTAACGGGTGTTATGTGCGATCCAAAGATGCCCATAAAAACCAAGGGCAAAATATACAAAACAGCCGTCCGCCCGGCTATGCTCTACGGATCGGAATGCTGGGCCACTAAGAAAAAACATGAGCAGAAATTACATACAACAGAAATGAAGATGCTTAGGTGGTCCGGAGGTGTTACAAGGGAAGACAGAATTAAAAACGAATACATCCGGGGTAGTTTTGGGGTCGCGCCAATTCCGGAGAAATTAAAAGAAACAAGACTCCGATGGTACGGTCACGTGAGCAGACGTAACAACGATCACGTGGTAAAGCTCGCACTGGACATACCATCACAGTCCAGATCCAGAGGACGTCCACAAGCCACCTGGTGGACAAATATCGAAAAGGAGCTTAGGGACCAACAGCTTACTAGTGGGATGGCACAGGATCGTAAGGTCTGGCGACTACGTACCAGAAGGGCCGACCCCAGATAAACTGGGAAGAGGCAAGAAGAAGAAGAAGAAAAAGTAATTATATTAAGCAATTTCTAAGTTATGGTGTTCTACCTTATAATCTATACACAAATTGCGCAAGAGGTGAAGGGATTTCACATAGTCTTCTGAATTAATTGTGGAATTATTGTACCTCGAGGAGGTATTTATGAGGAGGTATAATAAGATGCAGGTAACACTTGTACCGAATACCTGACATGTGTGAGTTCTCTAATTAAAAAGGTGGTTAAAACTGCATATCATCGCTATAAAAGATACACTATTACAGAAACCATTTCCATAAGAAAATCATAAAACCAGCTATTAAAACTATAACCATATCTAGGTGTAACCAGTCACTACATATCTATAATAACATATGGTACACTCCCATAATATATTCCTATATAATATACTCGTATCTGGTAGGTAAATATTATTTCCACAACATATAACATTGCGAATTGAATAACGTGCTGGCCCTCACGTACCACAAACACTTCATTTGAGGAAATCACTATCACCGTTTGCTGAAAATAATGTTTTGAAAACATCCTACAAATAAATATTGATTTTGCACCACAATTTTTTCGAACCCGACCATCCACTTTTAAATACGAGGCTCCATAGTCATTAGGTAGGTACCAACATAATGTATGTGCATGTGTACATAGAACGACTTTTCTCAAAAATGTTGTAAAATTATTGCATAAAAAATATCCCAACAGTAAGTTAACACAAACAGTGCCTCTATATATTTTACGAGCAATGGGATTAATAATGGCTAAAAAATACAAGTATCGTATTTCACATAATCCCTAAATTTATAATAATAATAACATTATATCGTCCCCTTTACCCTGGAAGATTCTTGTGATCTCTAGACCTCGAAGTAATAATTCATTCAAAGATCATAAAGGGACTGGGACATAGTAGGGTAGGAATATTAAAAGAAAAAATGTCTGTCACTGTTATATGAGTATACGTTATAAATGTATTGATATTAATTATATTATCTTGACATGCATTATCAGCTGTCAAATATTATGTTGGATGAGTGAAACAGAAATGAATCAAACTTGAATCTAAATATTATTCTTATAAATGCATATTGGACTCATCTACATAATAATATATCAGTTTAGTTCATCCATCAGAAATGGAGTATATCTAAACTCTAAAGAGTCTAAAGCATCAGATATTATATACATATTTTTAACAATATGTTTACAACTACCTCCATAGTTTAAGCTAGTGATGATAGCAACAATGAAGTAAGTAGTGGGATATATGTATGTTTCCTGATTTTTCCAAAAAAAATCTGTGTTTCCGATGATCCCCAGACATATCTAGAAATTATGTACGTATAAAATTATATTTGTGTGCTTGAAAATTCTCAGATTTAACCTAATTACGAAGATAACATAATAAACCAGTAATGCATGTGCTGATGAGAAAAGAAAGCAGCTTAACAGTCATTATGTGAGTTAGTCAGTTGCGTCAACATTAACTAGACAACGACTTTATGAGACACTCTTGAAGTTGTAGTGCAGGTTGTTGTAATCTAAGAACTTGATTAGGTCAAGAACAGGAAAAGTGTTAAGTATAGGCAAAGGTACTTTACTTGTACCTCAAGTGTATTTGGAACCAACAACACAACTGCTTCCTAATGCCTAATGCTTCTCATAAAAAATCACGATTTTACAACGAATAATACAGAAATGAATAAAAAAGATACTCTACGAGAATATTAATTCTTGATGGGTATTGTTATTTTCTTCCAAACGCTTACCTCAGAAGGGTATTTTATACAATAGATATTTGCAAATGATTAACAGCAATTTAACGCAAATAGGCGTGAATTATACAAGGGTAAGTAAATAACGAAATTCACTATTTTTATCCAGGGGTGACAACATCATTGTTTATTTTATTTTTTATTGAACATATAACATCGCGTTGCGGTTAAATCATCGAGCATGCGAGTGTATTATTATTATTATATTCACATGTAGGTTATATACTTTATCTGATCTGTACATCTGACTTACATATTAGCTGAATTAGGTACTTATCTCTCTCTACCTCTACGCTATTAGTTATGGTTTATGTTCATGATGTGAATTGATACAGAAACATAAAATCATTCTTAAATACCATAAGAGGCTACTTGATCTCATGATATTTTTACACTTTGGTACAAATTTAGGCAGTTTATTTATGCAATGTTTTCCGAGGATAAAATCAATCGGCTAAACAAATACCAGTAAGTTGTATAAATACTGATTTAATACTTTTCTATTGGTGCATCTACCTACGTTCAGTTCATGTATCTATTTGATTACCGCTACTTATAAAACCACATTATCCCGCGAACAGATGAAAGTAAAATCGATAATTACAATTATTTTAAATTGATCGTTAAGAAATAGTAATAAGAGTAATTTGATATATATTTACTCTTTGTTATTACACGGTGTATGTTTAGTAAATTACATATATCATTGTAAAATAAAGAGGTACACCATATTATATCTATCTAGTGTACGAAATGATTCGGTATTGAGGGTAAGTACCTACTTAGTATAGGACGTACGAAAGAGAAAACATTCAATTAGTTTTTAATACTAAAACCTTTAAGTACTTACGAATGCGCATACCGATAAAAATAACATCACTATCTTTATACCAGTTACACTTAACTTATATGTAGATTAAACAAATATTCATTAGGCTACATCTAGATGAAATGAAACTTGTTAGCTAAATAATTTTTGGGATTATTTGTATTACAAATGGATTTATCTGCATTGTTCAGCTGAAATCCAGCATGCTGCACTGCGTGAATGTATAGGTACATATTATATTTTATAGATATATCTCTCGGCGCTGTTGAGGAAGGCTGTTTTCAATACATACAAAACGATACATCTACTACACTTAAATTGAGGAAATGGTGCTAGAACATTGATTGCTGAAATAAAAGGGTTTTGAAATCATTACTTTATTATCGTACACATTTAATTGGTATGTAAGTAGAATATATAAAAGGAACATATAAATGCAAATGCACTGTCGGTCTAATAAAGGATCCTGAGATTTCATTCTTCCATGTACCTAATAGAATAGGATTGTTGTATCGTATTATTACTTTACTTCTGCTATATGAATGTACGACTATTATTATACTTCGACCTACCAGCTGATGGTCTCACATAATGAAATACATTTTTAATTAACGTCAAGAAAGCAACACGCTGGCGCTGGTATAAAGAACGTCCCCGCTCTTTGAAATTTATATTCAAAGAAATCAGTAAATAATAATAATACTGGATATTTATAATAGAATTTCTGGTTCAATAAAAATAACGTGTAGGGGTCTCCTGATGGTGAGATGGACATGGAAGAGCTTTGTCACAAGCCATTAGATTACGGCTACTAAATTAAGTCAAATAATTAAATGGTAGATTGTAATACTAACGCAGAATCCCAAATGAACGACTAGGAAATTGCCCAGAGTATCAAATACTTACCTAGAGATAGAACATTTTTGTCACTTCCTTTCTGATACTCATAAGAATTTGCAGATATGGTTTTAATAAAAATGTTAAAAAGCTTTTTTACTAGATTTTAATAAATTGAAGGATCATATGTGGCAAGTAGGAACTATTTGAAAGCTTCTTATTCCAACTTTTCCTACAATATTTTGGAGTACGACACTCCTAAAGAATTCTTTTATTCTTCTCCTATTGACACTGGACAATGGACATGGACGCAATATATTTAAGTACTTATACATAAACAAAAGGTATGAATGAGTACTTAATTACTTGTATGCTGTGTAAGTACTAAGTAGGTACTAATCAAATACCTAGACAAGGAAATGGAAATGTCGATTGGAAGAATATCTCTTGATAGTTTTACCTGATGATATGTGGACTGTGGAGAAATCGTTCTCTATTAGGTAAGCAATGTGACATACGAATGCATACCACCAGTTAGTAGGTATAAAACAATATTATACATACACCTACCTGCACAGTACCTACTAATCTGCCTATTATTGTTGTAGGAGATGATCACACGAAATTTAAAAGGTGGCAAAAACTTTGCAAAATAAGTAAATACATTTATTTCAACTAACCGCATCGATACGTGATAAATTTTGTTTAGATAAAATAACCTATAAACTTCACATGTGTAATATTAAAAAAAAAACTTCTTACTCTAGTATTAAAATAAACAAAAACCCCATAAAGTGTGAAAATGTCAAACGCCTTAACAGATCCTTATAATGCTCTCGTGCGAGCCGCCTTCGACCGACACCCATCACAACTGACTTACAGATGGAATACCTATCTTAACGCACACACACAGACATGCACTACAATTACTACACCATCACGCCATGACCCTTGATGGTTAGGCGGAAAGAAAGAACTGTCGCCGGAGTGTCATGTCTTTGTAATTTTTAATTTTGTTTTTAATCATCATTTACTTTCTTATTTTCATCTTATATGTATAAAATATGTATTATGCTATGGACCTGAGAGGCTTGCACAACCCACTTCCAGGTCTGGAATAAAGTTTATTATTATTATTATTATTATATAAAAACATTGTGCATATAATATCCTAAGTATCACTGTACTAGGTAGGTAGTAGGGGATATTTTATTATTCCGTCTATTCTGTCGACTCCTGAAGGGATAAGAATAATATTATTGCTGTGCACCCTTGGCGGGTTTACTGCCTGCCTACCCTGCATGGTGCTCGCTACTCCAACTGGTGATCAGTACTGAAACTTTCTAAAGGTTTCTCACCCGAAACACGCAGATAAATTGCACACGAAAAACGCCCTTATGTATAAGGGCCATAAGGTTCATTTTCCATAAATATTTTATCTGCGTGTTTTGGATGAGAAAGCTTACAAAGTACCCCCCCAGGTCGTGAGAAAGTTACTACCCTTACACACACAACATCATGTTGCTCCACGCAAGCGGAAACCGGTCGTGGTATTTCAATGGTTCTATAGCAAACCAACACGGGTTCATTATAATTATTATATTATTCGATTCAATTCAGTGTGATAGATGAGTGATGACACATCTCTAACTAACAATCAGGATGAGATTTGCATTAAATAGGTAGGTACTTACACATTCTCACCAAAGAAAGTAAACGTAAGTAACAAAACATATGTGTATACCTTAGATTATATGGTGTATACTGTATAAGTATCTCTACTCAGGGGTCATAGATCAGATTGCAGTAACTAAAAATAGGGTTGCAGGTTATGTGAAATTGAGGTAATTTGGATTATACGAGTATTTGTTATTTTAATACAGGCCCAATGTCCATATTAAATATCTACATAAATAAATTACTTTATTACCTAATTAGGTAGTAATTATACCTAAAAACATGTAAGTGACAGAGATTTTTGTTGAAAGATTACCTTGGAAAAACTAACCTGAGTATTCTCTTAATAAAATGAAATATTAAAAAAATCATAATTATTTATTTGTAGATACCCAGTACATACGTGGGTACCTACCTACTTATATCTACATAGGAATTAGATGTTAGAAGCATTAATAGATATGTTAGTATATATTAATATAACGTCCACAGTACCAGACATTAGTTAGATTAGGTATTCACCCAATGGGAAGTTGTTCATCTATTCAGTTGACAAGTAAAAATTTTAAGATGTCTTCACGTCCAAGCCACGTGAATGTGTTGCCAACAATTGAATAATAATATTGTAATGCGTCAGTCAGATATGCATGATACTCCATAGGTAACTACAAGCTAGTAGCAACACAATCAACATGATTTGAATAACAATTCTACTAAGGGGAAGAGATAACCAAACGGCCACCTAGCTCAAGATCCTATCAAAATAAAATTGTACTTACATTTACCTATTTGTCCATTGTTCACTGCTATACCTCTACCTACATACTATGTGGTACTATTAGTAGCCGTGCAATTAATTATAATATTACATTCTTATGAAATGGTAAAATATCCTGACTGGCTAGCGTTTTACACATTGTACAAAGCACAGCACCCATGATGCCATGGTGCAAGTATACCCCTTGTGGGGCATAAGGAGATGCACTACGTAAATATATAAATCTTTAGGTATTAGCCAGAAAATGTTCATGAGTTATAAAACAAGATAGCAGTATGGGATGGACATTGCAAAAGCAATTTCTTACAGTAAATCTGATACGTGCCTATATAATAGTAAGTAAATAAAATATCTGCAAGTATTCATATTGTGTACGTCATCTTATTCATATTATAGGCAGATATCTATCTATAGCTATACAGTAGATAGGTTATTTTATTACTACTGGTTATTAATATTCATCTTACATAGGTACTATTGGCATGTTCAACACAACATGCCAAAGTGGAAAAAATATAAAACGTTGACAGAAAACAGCGTGTCGATGATTTCATGTTAAAGAGCTTTCAAGCATTTAGAAGTATAAACACTATAGAGTCTTACACACTGTGCAAGAACAAGAAGTGAGATATGATTTAAACAAGAACATGGTATGTTATTTATTGTAGACGAGGGAATATTTAATATGAATATTATACATACATACTTGTCTAATACAACACACTAATCCAACAATCCTACGCCTATTTGTTTTGTCAATAAACACTGCCATTGTACGATTTGCGTAACGTATGTTGAGTCGAGTCATATAAACCAAACGATTGTGGATTAGGACAGACGCGAAAACCGGGAGGTGGTGCTTTACATGAATATAAGAACGTGTTATTTCACATTAAATCATTTGTAGTAAGTAGAGACGAAGTAACTTAGACAAATCCATAGTTATTTCTCCTGAAAATGTAATTATGTAATAGATTAACACGTTTATCTACTACTGGCGAAGCTACCTAATAATACGATTCCCATCAAGTTACGTTTTGATAAGGATGGTAAAATAATGTTAACCTACTCGTATACCTACATCGTGATATAGTCGGCGTTAATTAGTGGTTGGAACGCCAAGCGAGAGGTGTCGGGTTCGAATCCCGGCCATGACGATCTATTCCTCACTGCACTTCACGATACAGGATTTCAGTCTAGTGTAAAGTGTAGGTACATTACAGTACTTGGGTTTATGTATGCCTGCAAGCCCAGGTCCTTCTATAAAATTGTAGGAAATACCTATATCTATTTACTTATCCAGTATACATGATCCCGTTTATAAAATACTAAAAGTATTTGTATCAAGCTGATGGGTGAGTTGGATTAGGTAATAAACCATTATGTATAATAAGGTATATGTATATATAATGTTATGTTTTCCCTGGAGCCGCGCAATTCCACCAAATCAAGTTTGTGTAGTAGGTACCTACCTACCTACTCAATAATCAAACGGTTGAGCATAATTTTAAGGAATTTCTAACCGATAGTAATAATAATAATAAATACCTAGGCACTATGTTATAGCTAGGCAGGTTTAATATATCTGTGTTGATATGATGTTCATGTAGGTAATTACGTCATTCCAACTAATAAATGAATATTTTTTATGCGGACCATTCATCCACGAAGAAATTGATTAAGTCACTTGCTGAGGTCCTATGAAACATTCAACTCCATAGGTAGGCGTATAAAAATTAATAACTTGTATAAAGAATATGGTAACATAATGTTATGATACATGAGTTAGAAGATACACATATTGAGAAAAAACAAATAGGAATGTATCGTTATGGTATATATTATATAATAGTTGCCAACTTCGCATTAATACTCTGTAACCCACCCACCCATAGTTTTCGAAGATTTTTTTTTTAAATGGAGAAAATAATATGTTTAAACAAAGTAAGCACATCTTTTCAAAATATTGCAAGATCTTTTGCCATAGTAAAAAAAATCATTAAATCTCCTGCTCACTGTATTGATGTTTTAAGATAGAAATCGCACACAACAAAGTATCATACGAGACCTAAATATAATATTCGTAGGAATTTGTAAATGATTAGGTAACCTATTAACAAAAGGAATTTATTATAATGCATTATTATAAAGGTACAGCTGATGTAAACATACCAACCCACATAATGTTATATTAAATTTTAGATATTGCAAAAGTATGTTAAGTATGAACCCGTTCCAAGGTAAACAATTTAGGAGAGCTTTTGCAAACTTAGTACTAAATTATCACAATACATTATCCTTCCATTATACTAAGCATTATGTAGGCGTTATATTATTTCAACATAAAAATATCCCTCTTTACAGAATACCTACCAACTTATATTATTTATTATATTTATATAGTATACAATAATAATGAACTGAACATTCCAAACTGGTAATAGTTGAAATCTAGGCACATGTACAATATAACAACTAACAAATAATCGGGAATGTAATAAATCAATAGAGCTATAATATTAATTGATAAAGTACTAAGAAATACTTAACAAGTAACATACTAATAAAATTCATATTGTCTACCTACTACCTAGTGTATACCATAGCAGGAACCTATGCCAAAGGAAAATTTGGAGTTCGTGCTCAGTTACTTAAATTAAATTTCTCGTATAATAAGCCATACAATAATTCAATATTAATGCTGGATTTTACGTACTTCTTAGGTGAGGAATAGCGGAGATAGGAGCCGCTTATCATTATTTTTCATACAAAATTTGTGCTAGGTGATAGATAGGAGCCTATCTCCGCTATTTTCCCACCTAAAAAGTTGGTGAAATCAAGCACAAGTGTCTTTGATAATAATAAAATGTATCAGCACTCAACAACAGATTATTATTATTGCATACATCTACGGAAATTCAGGCTCGCACATTTAAGTAGGTACCTATTGTAGTAGTATATTATTTATACCATTGTACATATCACCAAATAATTAGCTACTTCAAGAGGAATTTAGCATGTGATGACTGATGAATATACATACTATGTATATAATTAAATACTGCAAACGTTTTGTTATATACGTAGATCTTTGATTCTAAGATTTCATACGAAAATTAAAAGGTACCAGTGTAAGTCAAATTATGGAAAACACTACGAACAAGAGTTGTTCAAAGAATACATAAAAATAATGAGAAATATTTACATATCTAAATACTTGGAAACTTATACTTGCCCATATTATGTAGGTAGGAATCTACGTGTAAAGGTAAGTAAGCAAAACACATACCTATTTAGTATTTAGTTAGTAGGTGTAGGTATATCAAACCATCAATGCCTGGTTGCCGATACTCAACCAACACAATCTTCAAAGATAAAATAAATATTATGCAAATTAATATCTAATGATCTCAGGCATACCTGGACAGACTCACATATTTTAATATTATTTTAAACCTACATCCAAAATATCTATGTACCTACCTAAATACTTGCAAAATATCTACCTATCTAAATAAGCAGTAAGTACAAAAAGATATTTTACTATAAAATATACCCATTTATAAATTCTTGAGAGTAGCCATATTGACATATCAAAAGTTTCTAAAAGCGGGAGACGTATAATATATGCTTTGGAAAAAATAGAGTACATTGAATACATTGAATCTTTATCTAGGGAATGACCGTAAAATATGTATACTCAAATAAATTGTGAAATGTTTTTCACAATTACACAACCAACCTCTGATCTTTTTTATGAAAGATTTTTCTGAAGAAAGAAAAGAAAAAGCAATTATTTTCCTGAGTGTCACGGAGTTTTTTCTTTTTGAATTGATAATATTATACCCCATTAAAATCTAGGGAACGACCGTAAAAGTTTTTTAACTGAAGCGAAATTAACCCCAAAAAAATGAAAAAAAAAAACGCTATTTATACCATTTTATAGTGAGGTTGTTCATGCTATTTTGAACCCTAATGCCGCGGGAAATGACCGTGACGTCTTAGTTGGGTCGCGAGCCTTAATGTTAACAAAGTATATACATAATTTAACATAAAAAGTGGACTATATATATATTACAAAGCATTGTTCACAATGGTAAAGCAGCGATTTCTTCCAGTTAATCCCATATACTCGTATACGACTATTATCAGATAACTTAGATAATGGTGTGTGTTGCATAAGCAGCTATTTTATATTATGTACCTAGTTATAATTATTAGGAAACTTCACATTATCCATTTTGTATGTAACATATGACCATGAAAAATAAATTATCATGTCGCCACATTTCCTTACAAGTTATGGTATGGTACATGGTATAGTGTGGTAGGCAGAGGTGGGCACCGTTAATCAAAAAGTTAACTTCGTTAATCGATAATCCGTTAACTAAAAAGTTAACTTCGTTAATCGTTGAAACGTTACATTTTGAAAAATGTAACGAAAGTTAACGTTAATCCGTTAAAGCCTTAATGTAAAAAAGTGCGGTTAAATGGCATGAAATAGAACTACATAAGTAAACTACTATCATATTTACACTATTGCGATGTATCCCAACAAAGTGAAATTTCTTTTCCAACTCCCAACCCACATACGATACTACACAATATAACCCCATACAACCCTTGGATTATCTAATGCCAGCGCTGCCACTGGATGATGTCTATGTAAATAATCAAATATTAACGGACTTAATTAACGGAAGTAAAATGTAACGGAAGTTAAATAATCCGTTAACAATTTTTGGAGGTGAGAAAAGCGTTAAATAGTTAACCAAAATTTTAACGTCGTTAATTAACGGATTAACGCTTTTCTTCCCAGCTCTGGTGGTAGGTCTACCTGCCTGCGAATAAGTTTCAAATTATTTAATTTAACATAATACTTGTGTGTAATAGTATTTACCTATAAAATTATCTGATGAATACCTAGACCTGATGCATACCAACAGCCAACAGTATCAAGTTACCCGAGTCCAGGACATCATGGAAGATAGTGAATGTGTGAGTTATTTGTTTTCTTTACAATGCGAGAAGAAGTTGCTAATCTTGGGAGGTATTTCATATTTATGTTCCATTAAGTAAAGACTTATAAACATAAGCCAATGCAAATATATACAGGTAACATAATAATATGTGACATGAACATAGGATTGTATTGGAGGCTAGGAGTGTGTGTGTAACTTGTAAGGACAGGGCAGTCTGGCACTCTGTCCTCTCTGCCTACCCTGCACGGGACGATAGATTTACAATTGATAGAATACCAAGCCAGACACCAGCATGAAGTGTAGTAATACGAGGACCTATGTATTACAATCCTACTGTAACTATATTCCATACTAACTCTGCGTACATAAACATCAAAATTTTAACGTGACAGGAAAAATTAAAAAAATCCTAAATTTGAATGCCATTAAAAATGCAATTTGGCAAAAAGCCCGCCCTTGGTATGTTTCTCTCTTCTTCGATAAAGATGATTTTTTTATGAATAGGTAATATCTTCTCATTCACTAAACAAGTACTTGAATATTTAGTATATTTTTGTATTAATATATTTAAACCAATATTCGTGGATCATTTACTTCAACGCGATATAATTATGGCGTCGCGACAACTTAAGTTACCTTCAAGTTCCCTAACGAGACTAATTTGAGTGACCATGTAGTGTTGTAGGTTGTCTACGTAGGTTAGTATATAAATATGTAATTCGATAAATCTTAAAAAGGTGCATCTGTATAGTAAAATTATAAGATTGAACAAGAACACAATTTGTCTACAGGTATATACAGCCTTCAATGTTGGTTTATTAGGTTAATTGTGAAAAATTATTGTTAAATATCTCGTCGACCTTCTCATGTAATAATGTTAACCTGTAGAACAATATTGCAATAATATTTTTGTAGGCAGGCAGGTATCTACTTAACGTAATATTTCACTAATAGTTGTATTATCATATGATCAATATATAAATTGTAAATCCCAGAGAATGTAGTAAACATAACTTTATACATTAGTATCATATAGTACGGTGTATCGATAGACATTAAGGTATTTAATATAAGTATGTGTCGACTATTTCAATACCTATGTAAGTACATAACATAAATAATAATAAGAATAAGGCTACTTGGATGTTTGATTAAATACCTCTATTGTTTGACATGAAATCAATAATATTTAGAGTGTATTGTTCAATAATGAATTAATGTTAATACGATATATGGGTAGGGTATGTGGAAAAACCTCAGATATCTGTACCTATTATTAAAACTATTAGATAGTATACATTTCATACGGTAGGTATGTACAGTGATGTATATTTTTTATTGTTGATAATTTTTATGCGTAGGTAGTGTAGTAAGGTACCTACCTACGTGAAAACAATAGGTGTAGTTTCAACTTATCAAAAAAATTATAGTACAGGATCATCGGAAAAGATGAACCCGTTTTAGAAAAGTATAACTTTGGAACCATTCATGTTAAATAAGTGATTCTTTCATTGCATGGTAACTGATTAATGTAAGTTTTGTTTGATGCACAATACAATGCAATAGCGCATGCGCAGACTAACTGCACGGTCGACAAAGTCAATCGGCGCTATTCATATACCACCTTCCAATAGGTAGGTAGGTATTAATCGTATAAATCTTGATTGCTTCGCTTCCTCTATACCTACGAATATAAAAATCAAACAACTTAGTAGTTGGTATGCATGACGTTTTATTGATCTAAGGATGAAGACATAGTGATTACTATTGTCACAGTACTATATTTGAACGAGTTCCCAGGTTCGATTTCAGGCTGGGCCGAGTGATTTTAGGTAATTCTTATGCATACAAAATTAATGAAATGCACGATATTCGAATATGGGATATACATTGGTCAACAGTGGTTCAATCCAAAGTCTGTTCTATTCAAGAAAGATGACGCAAAATAAAAACTGCAATCCTTACTAAAGATAAAGAAAATAAAATAGAAATTCAAAACTTAGTCATTTGACTCTTACAGAGATATCTGTAAAAACAAACTTATCGTTAGGTATACCTGTGTGTGCAAATTTTAATGAACCTTGGTATGTACCCACTACCCAGCACCAACACTGATGAATAAAATCCAAACAAATTTAATAAAAGACAAACAGGCGTGGCAAATACATGTTTGGAAATAACCTCGATGGCCTTCAAAATTCAAGACAGGGCACAGGTAATTCATGACGTCACTTTCATAAAAATATTTTTAATTTAAGTACTCATTATCTTTCAATATTATGTTAATATAAACTAACATCCTCGTGGCGGTTTCATAACATTCTCAATTATTGTAATATTCCTAGTTTACAAATACCTACTTGCACAAGTCGCTTATTAATAGAAACAGCAAAAAAATAATAAGTAGGTATAGAAAAAGGTACCTATTGAAACTTCTGTTTTCTGTCATTACTCATTAATTACCTAATTCTCTACAACATTTGGTTTCAAAATCTTCTAGACGTGTTTGTTCTTTTATTTAGGTACCTTCAATATACCTTCCTATTGGACACCAGGCAGATATTTGACCATATTGATGTCCACGATTGATAAAGGCCTTAGGGAGGATGCGGAGGGCAGAACTCGGAGAAGAACTGACCTTAAACAAATGGGGTGACGGTCAGGGTTATATGAAGAAGAAGAAGATTATCTATACTTTTCATAAAACAATCAACATTTCCTCTGATTATTTTCTTTCGGTTAAACCAGAATCGCCTAACTGATTCTGTTGAAGTATGCTATGTACTGGTAATTGGTATTCTCACATTTCAGTACATATATGTCATATAGAGATATATAGATTTAATGCTTGTACCTCTAACTGACGTAAAGGTAATAAATATTGTATTGTGGTAAACATTATATGTAAACAATATAATAGGTACGTGTAGGTATCTAGGTACTGGATTACATCACTTGTTTAATTGTTAAGGAGTTACTTTAAGGGTCTCTGTGCTTTGTAACGAAACAGAATGTTAGAGATTTCTACGTGCATACTCGTACATACAACTATACTCATGCAATTATATTTAAGTATGTGGGTACTAAATTGACCACACCTGTGAAAAAACTTTACTTAAGCTTTTCACGATTTTCTGCACTGAAATTACGAGGTACCTCTGCCTGTTGTGCAAAATGAAAAAACGTGTTTCGAGTAGGTAACACGGGTTCAACAACTGAGTTGTACATATACATATACAGGTACAGTATACATCACATCACAGTATACAAGACTTCTTCAAACAACTCGAACTCAAACCAAACCCACGCACAAATGATTCATTTTAGAAAATCATTATAAAAGTTTGTTGTTAATTGATTAGGTTCTCAGTAAACATTGCTTATGTAAGTTGCGTATAACACTACAATACGTGTGTATGATGTATATACATAGGTGGTAATGCGGTGTACCTACACTCTACAGATACAGATTAGATTCCACCTGAGATGAGTGTTACCTTGGGATACCACAACATCGCGGCAGGTAGGTTGCCTTAAACATCCTACGATGATTATAATATTACACTATGTTCAGCTCATACAATACATACTTATTGTACTTACGCGTGTTTAGTTTATCAGATTATGTTTTTATAACGATGAAAAAATTCTGTTGGAGATAACCTAATGGCATCAAGAAATTACATAAATTTCTTTCAATTCATTTCTTTCCATCAGGTCTAAAAAATTAAATGCTAGCTTCCTTATTCTGTTATAATGTAATTCATCACGCTGCTGTTGGCTCTACATAACAAGCCCATTCTTGAGACTTGAGAGTACTCGTATAATCGGATTGATCGACTCGAGTGATTTTCAGATGGCAATATTTGCATACACCATAATATTTCGATGTTCGCCCACATATTATTTTACCGTGTCATCTTTTATCCTCCCATATGCATAAATGCACATAGTTCAGCAAATTAACCGGTATTAGCCAATGAAACAATTCCGACAACAATAATAATTAATTAAGAAGGTTAAACGATTAACTTGTCATTTAAAATCTTAATCATTGTAATAATAGAATTGACATTACACCAAGTAAGTACCTTCCGTATATAGTTATCTGGTCAATAAAATTATATTGGGTTATGCATAATTCAAGTGTATTTTTTAACCTATTTAATTATGCAGGTGTTGTGGTCAGTGGATTTTCTGGGTTAATTGATTAATTTATTCATAGTAATGTTGTCAATAGACCTTCATTATAATAGCTTCATCATTAATCAAAATAAAAAATCTACCATCCGAAATTAGGTGAATCAAGGATATTTTTATTATATTTTATGATAGTATGTAGGTGCACACTGCACAAGCAACATCTACCTACGTAATTACATATAATAGATATCGTAAATTATTAACTTATCTTAAATTTTATACAGAACTAGTAGCCCCGTGTGTCTCGCACTTAGTATTTATATAAAATTAATATTCCTTTTAGATTCTATAAGTACACAAAAGTGTACGAAAATCTGGTACTGATAACTACAATTGTTTGTGTATTATGATTATGAAATATGTAAAGTAGAATCAGAGATCAGAAGGAACTGTGGAGCTTTCCTATATAAGTATTCATAATCGTTTAATTTTGATGGAATGATCTCTTCATAAAACCTGTCTGTCAGGTGGAGACTATAAGATGTCTTGGGTAAAACCACAATCGAAAACATTATTAATACTACTTTATGATGGAAGAATCCTTTTGTATTATGCTTCCTTGATTTATCACTGGATTGAAAATATTACAAGTCTGTCTATTCATAAAGGGAAGGGACCCTTAAGGGATGTGCATAGGATAATCTAATGATGGTGTGACATTCAAAGTAATAATTACGTTTTAGTTGAGTAGGGACCAAACACAAATACTACAATGAAAAAGTCGTTATTTTACAGCTGCTGAAGAAATGGGCTAAAGATAATGAATGACAAACAATATTCTTAACGAAAGTAAATGAACATGTAAATTAATATGTAAAACTAATAGTAGAAAAGTTGAATGAGTGAGTTAAAGTTATATGTAGATATTATAAGGCAAAATGATGATGTAACGACTATGTCTTAACTCTAAAGACAATGTTATCAGATATGAGACTCTATTATTGAATTTAGAAGGAATGTTTTCACCATTCCTTTATATTTATATCTACAATGTACATAGTAGGTGAATTCCTGTAATATTATCATCACATCACGTATATCCTCTCAGAGAGGCTTTGATGAATGATTTAAAAAATGTGTCACTGGAAAAAATCGGTGTTTTTCTTTGGGAAATGTGGTGTTATTTTCTGCAAAAAGTGGTGTTATTTTTAATACATTTATATAGTTAATGTGGACAATTTGCAGCTACAAAACAAAAAAAAAATATGATAGTGAACGATATTTTGTACAAAAATCCCTAAAACTATAAAATAAAACTAAAATATTAGATAAAAACAAAAAAAGCTTCATTGCAGGTTTTTTTCAGTGTAGTTTTTCTTACATTTCAAAGCCACATTCATTTTGATAATGTTTCGAAAATAAAGGTCGAAAACGCGTCAAATATGCGAAAATTCACGTTATTCCTGTAAAAGTGTAATAAAATTCGCGTAAGTGTAAAAAACATGAAATACGCAAATAAATTCGTTTTATCGCGATCGCGAAATTTTCCAGTGTCTAGTAATAACATATCGCTACTAGTATCACATAACGAAAGAAGGATTTCAATGAATAAATCTAATTAATTTCTCCTTTTCTGGTTGCTATGTGTAATGTGTATGTAGAAAGATTAATCCATCAATATTCCATACCATTACAAGTACAACAACACCTTACGTGGATTACCATTAGGTAACGCAACTAATCTAATGGAATTCCAAACGTCCTCCTACTTCTTATCTCGCCCGTAACTTAAGCAAGTTCTACATAAATGGATCCTTAATCTACAAATCTATTATGATATCTAACTAATGATTGCTAGGTGAGTAGGTACTAGGTATCTCCTCTTATTATAGTATAGATACCTACACGTTAGTATATAATAATATATGTACCTGCATACGTTACGTAGGATAACTCTAATGTTATGTTATAGTATGTGTATTGTGTAGGTATACATGATATAGGTAATAAACATTGCATCGTAATCCGATACTTTTATAATCCAGGACAAGGGTAAGATTATAATATTGTATCATATAAATTTGCCTTTAGGTGTTGTTCTATCTACCTTTACCTATGCGTTGAACTTATCATATCATGTAATGATGTACAATAAAATAATAGTGGTTTAACTACACGACAGATGATTATCACAATTCTCCGGACATAGATCATATAATTTGATTAGGAATCGGGACTCACCTGAAAGTCTCGGAAGATCATCCAATGATGGAGACCTCTGAACAAAGGGTTTCCTTATCTCAGATATAACCCTTGGCTTCATGTCCACTAAGGTCGTCGGCGTTTCCACCAGCATTGTGTCAATTGATTCGTTCCACTCAGTTAATAAAATCCTTTCAGATTACTCACTGATATTACATACATTTTATAAGCTTAAATAAGTATTGTCTAAAATCTAAATTTAAAAAACGCAGATTAAAAAATCAATTAAAATAATTTTACATGTCAATTAACTCCGATTATCTTACATAAGAAATCACTTTTATATTAATTTGTTATCCTAAGTTCAGTAACATTATGTAACTTATTTCGGTTCGTAACTTTTCACGTACAATTAAATAAATCACAAATCAATTCGTGTGCACAAATTTTATTATTTAGAAAAAATCCACAGCAGCACTGCTTTTGTAATGTTTATATAAAAGTTAATCTCTGTTCATCACTAATAATTAAATCAAAATAATATTTACGCGGTAAAGTTCATCCCCGACATAAGAAATATAAAGATCGCGGTATATAAAATATAAACAAGACGAGATGGCGCAACACAACCTCCGCTCACTCAAAGCAAATCAACAGTAAACCAGTAAACAATATTTCAGTTTAGTATTGTTATTTCAAACGTCCCCCCAGATTGTAAGTTGACAGCAGCAACGCCGCAGACAACAAAATGAATCATACAACACACAGTGTATATGAACTAGTCGTACAAATGGTACAGACCTTTTTGATCGTGTTCTTAATTTAATACATATCTTATATGAATTGAATGTCTAAACAATATTGCATTGTTTACTATTTAATTGTCTAAACATTGTTTATTAACTGTTATCACTGTTATTGGTAATCACTAATCAGGAATCACTGTAATAATATTGTTATATACGGCTGAAATATGCATTGTACTTAGGTATTGTCATTAATTAATACAATGTTAACTAAAAGCTCAAAACATCCAGGAGGTACCTAGATATGTTAATAGGTATGGTATGTACCTACTTCTACTACCTACATTATAATCTAATTGTACCTATGTATCTACGTGCAGTAGGTTATCTATGTGTTTTTGTTCGACAACGTAACTTCCAAATTGGAGTTTTACGGATTTGTATTTTGGTCTTGACGATACGTTTATTATTTTGCGAGGCACTATAAAAAAGTACAGGAAATAATATTAATTTGTTCATAGTATAATATACAAATTAGAGCCAGATCTTTTTTAACATTTAGGTAGGTATATTGATGTACATATAATATACACATCGGTACTTTCTACCATTCATTAGATAGTACATATTTTATTATGTGATAAGTGATAATGTAGTACACTATTGTCGAATTCCGTAGTATGTCAAAAGTGTGACATAAATAAAATAAATACTTACTTACTTTCCGTGTAATTAAATAAATTAATTTAATAAAATAAATAAAATAAATAGAACACAATGTGCCTATGTACCTAGTATTATATTTTCTGAGAGTAAATTTCCTTGGTTGAGAAGGACTACGTAAGTATAGTTTTTGTATTTTATTACCTCTATTATAATATTTAAGTATAGAGAGATAAAGTCCTACTGACGCCGCGCCTACCATTTACTTCACCTCATGCACTGGAATCCTAGATTTATCCATTCTGCGTGTCTGCTGAGTGTTGCTCAGGGACGGATATTCCTACAGGACAACTGGGGCGACGCCCACCCAAAAATATTACGTCCTCCCAAAAATATTACTCCACAAACGCATATAAAATTTAAGTATGTATGTATGTATCTACAGTATCTATACACAGTATGTATATGGAAGTATAACTACCAACCAACATTATACAACTTATGAATAGTATACCGTATTATATTACCGTAGGTAGTATCCTTCTCGAAGATACTACCTACCTATAATACGCTAAGATGTGACTATGAGCTATATACTATATTATTATGCAATACCATCTGGTATGGGCAACGTCGAGTCTTGCCCAGGATTTCTATAGAAAACATGACCTGCTTCATTTATGGTTTCAGTACTCGGATGTAAGAGCATCGAAGGGCAAACGTTCTGTCGCCCCTATGGGTCCCCAAATTTTATTATAAGGTTTAGTAGATGACCATAAACAAAAAGAATAGATTGAATTTCTTAGCCACAATACTATGATGATGCTTTTACTAATGCACGCTTAATATTAGTCCAAATTTTACTCCCCGGCATAGAAAGTCGCATCTAGCTACAAAAATGTGCTCACTGGACACCATCAACACATGTACGGACACCCGAAATTTCTCTATTCATCTAAATAGTTTTTTTAATTATTGTTTTTTAAACACATTTTTACCATCATTTTACAAACTTTGTTCAAACTCGATAGTTGCATAACGTTGTTACACGCGTTCGGTTAATAATTATTATATCCTATTTTATTTTCTATTTTTAGTAATATGCAATAGGTATGCAAGAGTGTTTAGTGTTGTTCTGTAATTTGATAAGAATGATAAGTTTAGTGTTTCCCTAAATTTTAAATTTTAAAGTTCAATAGGTATAATATAATACTGTTTAGTGTTGATGGTCTTTAGTATGACACGTAAAGTTTTTCTCTAAATTATAAATTTGTTTTGTTACTATTCAATACTAATATAAGGGAGTTTAAAGTTGTATTTGGTGTGATATACTTGTAAGTGTTTCTCCAGTGTTTAAATTTAATAGGTAAAGTACTTTTTTGTAAGTACGTATTATTTGTGTTTATACTGGACATATCGTAAAATCGCAATTTACGCCGACCATGAATACTGTAAAGGCTTTGCTTGGAAAATCATTACCATACGAAGATAAATTGAGTGTGAAAGTTTTGGGCCCACATCGTCCTGACTTAAAGTTAAATCAGGAATATTTGTGTAAATCTAAAGTCTATTCACGCAAATTTAATCGAAATATGTATGAAAAATACTCGTGGCTCTGTGGATGCGAGGAAAAGAACGCATTCTTCTGTTTTCCTTGCCTCATTTCCGGAATCTGGTGGAATCTGTTGGAGAACAAAATGGGGTAATTGCGATTAATTATTGTGACAACATTATTGCAAGGTCTCAAGAGCGATTTCAATTTACGGGACACCTGTCGGCACCTAAATTGTTTGTGGTAAGATTTTTCAAAGACTACCATAAAGTGTTTCCTACAAAAGACTTTACAACTACACTGTCGGAGTACCCAATTATTGATGGACGTAAATTTAAAACAGAATTAGAAGTTTTATATAGTCGGGACGATATACATTGTGCGAGTGGAGCTGTGGCCTTACTACAATTAATAGTAGAAAATGATTTAAGTGAAATATTTTCAGAGTGCGTGAAAGTACTCTCAATAATAACGACGTTGCCAATGACGACAGTTGAGAATGAGAGATGTTTCTCAACGCTCAAAAGGATCAAAACATTTTTGAAGAACACAATGGGCCAAGACAGACTTAATGCATTAGCAATGTTATCTATAGAAAAAAGACTGATTAATTCGATGAGTGATTTCAATCAGCAAGTCATAGACGTTTTTGCTCAAGGGAAGAATCGTAGGATGGATTTTATTTATAAGTGATTGATTGAAATCTTATTTATCTAGTGTTTAGTGACTTGTTTTTATTTAATAGTACTGTTGAAAGTTTTAGTTTTAAGACAGCCCAATTTAGTGGATAAATAATAATAGATAATAAACCAAGTATTTACATAAGCGTTGTTAACCAAGCACCTGATGATGGAATGAAATTAACTAATTGGTAAGTCTTTTAATTTATTTTTGTTCATCTAAAAAATGAAAATAATCAATGATAAGTACTACCAATTGCAGTTTTCGTCAATAACATTTCGTTCATATCAGGTTTACTATATATTCGTATATTGTATATTACGTACCATCTTAATGTTGCGGCTTGAAATACGTAGTGGTTTTGATCTATTTGGAAAGATAGGTATTAGAAAACGAATAGGTAGATGATGGATACATCCACCATAAAATAATCGATTGCATAAAAGTTTCAGAGAAGTATACCCCCAGGCAAAATTTATTTTAATTAGTATCTTCGATAAGTATCTGCCTGGTGACAAATTAGTATCTGTCTGGTGACTAATTGGTAAGTTTCTTACTTATTGTTAAAAAAAAAAAATAATAATCATGATAAGTAGTTCCAATTGCAGTTTGCGTCAATAGCGCTTCGTTTATATCAGGTTTATATATAACATTACGTACCAAACTTAATGTTACAGCTTAAAATATGTATGGAAGACAGAAAAAGTCAAGGATGGCGCTGGTATTAGGTATTTATCGTTTTAGGTAGGTATATCGGATTTTAGTTTTGCCTCACATTGCCCTCCCATCCCCCCAACCCACGAGCCGCCACTGGTGTTGCTTACATACATAATGTACCTATATCTATCTATCCAAAATGATAATATCCTTGTATAGTGATCAGATCATAACAGAATACCTACCTACATAATATGTTGTGTTGTGGAGATGATATGAAGCAAACATAAGAACATATCATTTCATTAGAGGGATGGGAAACTGTTAATGCCTTATGTTTATAACAGTCCACATTGTTTTACTAGGGGAGGGGATCAACATTAACATCAAGGAGTAACCTGAAAGAACTGTAGGTTTGAAAACATATTTCTTTTACTTATGTATTTTTACTATAAATTCACCATCATCATCATCGGCTCGGCACTCGCCAGTCTGGAATGAACGGTGGCGGGTGGACCCTGGCTGAGACAAGAGATCTCCTCCAGGCTCCACTTTATCCTTTCGAGAGCAGCCATCCTCTAACATGTAGCTCCTCATGACTGCAGTCCAATGCCACCTGAATGTGTGTTGAACAACTATATGAACGAGAAAAAAATCAAATTCAATGCAATTAACCCAGATATGCCCAATGACCTATGTAGCATACGATATAGATATATAGAGACCTATACGATTTCGTTACTTAAATTTTGCAGTAGGTATATTAGGAATGGGTTAAACATTCATAGGACATTCTAAACAATTTAATATGTATTATATATAAACATGAACCACTGAGAGTAGTAGGACTGTCCTTACCTCCTTCCTTACAATACCTTATAATCTGTTCCATTGATTATATGAGTTAAACAATAACCTAATTTAATCAATGAAGGTTGAAATTGGCCAAATGTCAAATTCTTTAAAAACCTCTCTAGACAAAGATGTAATCAGTAAATAGTAATCACATATTATTAAAGAAATAGGGTAAATGTTGCATACCCCTGTGTACGTAGCTATACTATGTAGTAGCTACTGGTAGCTACATACTAGAGCATCCAATATAAGAATAAATAGGAACCGGTTATATCTTCATAGAGATTAACTGAAATTATCTGAGAATGTTGAGTTTTTTGTGTTTGGTCCTTGACTATAATAGGGCTACTGGTATTGATAATTTATTTAGGATAGGGCTACAAGGAGATGTAAGCAAGTTGAACAAAAGTACCCACCTACCTAGGTACATATCATAATAATTATTCAATTGGAATCATAGGTAAATACTTATTCATCACATCACTGAATTAAAACTAAATAATAGAAAAGGAGAACTATTTTTTTGCGTTTGCGGTTTTAGAATAAAGTGAAGAAGTCGAGGAAAATGAAACGTTTTTAAAGCTCATTCCTGTTTCCAAATTAGATAAATTATAAGTAAATAAAATTATTATTTTCATCCGTTTGACTACATGTAACTTAGTAGCAGTGGCGAAAAGCTGGGACTAAATTTTAATTAGATTATGTCAGATTAAGTACACATTTTTATACCCTATTATTTTATCCAAACGGTAGGTAACTCTGTGGGAATCGTGATCTTTGGTATCTTCGTCGCTGCTCAGTAGATATATTTCATATAATTAAACACTAGCTGTCCATACGTCGATCCTGTTGTAAAAATTTATATGAAAGTATATATAATAGGTATTGTCTTTAAGAATTCCAGAGAGTTCCAAAAGTATATGAAAAAAAAATGGAATTAATATCGCTAATACAAGATTTATTATTCTTTCGAAAGAATTTCTGAAGAATAACCATAGTTGGAATAATCCTTGGTTTAACTTTTCAATTAACAATTTATTCCGATTTCAAAAAACTGATGAATAATCACGACTCAAACAACCACAGAACACGTATACTCTACTAGTCTACTCCACACAACATCACAACAAAACGAACAGAGACATCTACAGGTCAGTAGCTCAATCTTTATCAAGGTTTGGCTCTTCGCTAGATTTGAGAAATATTTCCCAGTTTGAATTTTACTCCAATAGATGGTGATCGGTGCAGCAATTCATTACGAGGCAATGTTGAGAGCTCTCAGCGGTGTTTAAGAGTAAACAATTATACATACATACCAACATTTCAAACATTTCTAAAGACGGGAGACCTTCTATCTCGACAACCGTTACTAAATATGCTTTGGAGAAAAATAGGGTAGATGCATTGAACTAGGGAATAACCGTAAAAGATTTTTTTTTACTTGGTAATCTTGGTATAGATTTCTGAAAAAAATAAAAAATATATATTAAAAACACCTCTGATCTTTTTTCCGAAAGACGGATACTCGTTTCCGAAAGTCGTGGAGTAAATTTTTTTTGTACTGATAAAATATGATTTGCACATGGCGCCTCCCACCAGTGGCGGATCCAGGGTTCAGTTGGGGGGGGGGGGCTGAAGGTCGTCACATCCAAATATGACCTTGCGGTATCAAAAATGTGAATAGTCACGCAGGCGACTTTTTTTGAGAAGGGGGGGAAAAGGCTCATGATACCAATACCTAAGCTATTTGATTTATTTTGTTTAGGTAAATAAAAAATGTATCAAAAAATAACGCCGCCGGCGAATTTTTTTTAGAAAATGTGTAAAACAATTGTTAAAGTAAATAATTAGTAAATAACTAGTTGTATATAAAGTACTGTCACTCATGGTTTTTGGGGGGGCTTCAACCCCCTAGCCCCCCCTGGAACCGCTAGTGCCTCCCACTGAGAGGATCCGTATCCATCAACCTATTCCATATCTATTTTAATGTGAAGATCTGTGCGGTACTCCATGGATAGTCCATTTCTATCATATCTAGAAACATTTAGAGAAATCTTACTGAAAGTCTGAAAATTTGTTGTTGGACCAACCTAAGCAGTTCATTGAATATTATGCATCTAAGTCAGTAGCGTAGCGTGGGGGAAGGGGGGGGGCAGTCCGCCCGGGCAGCTCTTCTTTTCTTTTCTGTTCTCGGGTTGACTGTATGACATTCCTTTTGCAATAAGTCCGTCCTTTGTCATACTAGTGTGTCTAATAATATTTATTTGTTATTTATATTTGGTCTCTGGCTAATAAAGATTTATTTATTAATTTCTTCGAATATTGAGTTAGGATTGGAATAGGTACAATACGTATGATATGGTATGAATGTAGCTACTGCGAGGTAAGTACCTCTATAGACAGAAGTTGTATGTGCATTCTCATGTTCCAGCTATCCACCCAGCCTCCCACCTTATTGACGTCACAGTCACTATGACGTCATGCTCCGGCCTCTGCCACGTGGGTACATACAACTGCTCTATATACTATTGCACAGGTTGATATACCTAATACACTACTCACTAGGTAAGTATATTAGGTATTTTGTCCAACATGTCTATAATAATTTAATACACTTATAGGCACCTGTAGTCTGATGCATACAGCATACATACCATAACGTCCATTTTAATTATAAAATAACTAGTTGGTTGTAAGACGCCTAAGGCGCCCGTTGAAAACGGACGAATATAACAAATTCTTTAATTTCATATAGGTAATATAGGTACGATGTTGTTATTAAGTGTTTTTGCCCAAGTTCTATTGTTCTGTAGAATATGGTTTGTTGGTTGACATTGTAGACAGCAATAAACCCGCTATTTAACTCTTCTATAAATATTTGATTTATTTATTTTATTTATAGTCCCGAATAAAAAATATTTGCATCTCGTACGAAGGACACATACGAGTATAATAATTAATATCAATTCTAATAATTGCCGTTGTATTTCATTTCATAAAATGAATTTATTTTATAGAGATTAAACATTTTGTATCTTCTTCACGAGCCCGCAGCTTCCATTTCTGGATATAGGCCTTCCTCACTGGTCTCCATCTGTCTCTGGATTTTGCCTCGGATGTCCATTTGAGACGCTGTCAGCTTCAGGTCGCCTGTCCAACGCATCTGTGGTCGGCCTCTAGGGCGTATACCGAGCCACGGACGCCAGAACAGGACCTTGTTGCTCCATTTGCCATCCGTTGCTCTCGCCACATGATCTGCATAGTCCCACATCAGCCCTGGGATGTGTTGTACAACCTCCACATTTTGTATACTTTTGTGTTAGTAATAAAATTGATGTGTGGAAATAATAATAAATACAAATAATTTTAAAATTTATTTTGGTACTTAGAGCGTTTCAGAACCAATCACTCAGTGAAGAGTTAGTGAATCAGTGATGAGCGTAACTGTATTATTTATGATAGGTACTAACCATTATTTTGTTAAACTTATTAGGTAAATTTGTTCAGTACATACTACATAATATACACCATGCAACGTCACATTCGACCATAAAGCATAATGATACAAATATATCATATGACATACATATTATCTAATAATATCGTTTCATTTACACAAGAGGTATTTTATACAATTATCATATTGAAATATTACGTATATTAGAATAAACCTAATGAATGCCATCTATTTGTGTCACATCACCTTGCCTACGTAACGTTTACATACTTATTATACTTCTGTCTATATCTGTAAGTAGGTATATTTCAATTAAATTTATATTTGAAAGAGTAAAGAGTAAATGAATGTCTAAATCACATTTTAGTAATAAGGTTTCGTTGCTACTAGATTGCCTATGTCCCGGAAACAGTTTTACACCAGAAAAATTTCAAACTAGATATTTTAAGTGACGATAGGCAGAATCCTGACTAGGACACAGGCTATTAAAAAACCAAATACAGCTACATACCTATATGGCTATAGAGAAAAATGATTTTAATTACAAAACATCGTTCACTGCACACGCGGCTAGACTATGGAATAACCTTCCACTTCCTATCAGACTAGCTCCAACTATTCTCTCTTTCAAAAGTAAACTGAGGAAACATTACCTTTCCTTAAATAATCCATCTAACTGACAATCCCGTGGTTCCTTCCTTGTCCTTCATCCCATCCAAATTTATATATGTATTTTTATGTATGTATAAGTATTCTATATATTATTATTATTTTCATATTTATTTATATTTTTTTTATTTTTCATACACCTGTGTGTAATGTGTACATCAAATTAATGTCACAAGTGGTTGGTTGGCAGATATTGCCTACGGCAATAAACCCGCCATTTGGAAGATATGTTTTCTTTTCAATAAAGATTTTTTATTTATTTATTTATTTATATGCAATAGTGGTTGCATAAATCCAGGCCCAGTAAAATAAGGGGATATGCTTTGATTAATTATTTATCGAAGTACCTAATCAAATTATGGGATATGTAATATGTATGTAGCACTATAAAGAAACATAAAATATAAAGCTTAGGTAAATAAAGGATCACGCAGTCTACAAACTCGGAAAGCACCACTGAAATTGAATAAACAACCTATATTATAAAACGCTTTTAATATTGAAACAAATATCTAAAACGTTGGTTTGATTCTATTCGTTCTATTTTTATCACGCTATCTATTCATTGGGTATGCAAATATATTTGTCCACATCATCTGCCATACTGCTACTACTAATATCATACAATTATGTAAATATACACCAATTCACCAACCCCTCAAGATGATTTGTGAAGTCTCATGAATGTTACATGACACGGAAAATAACAAACTATAGGGAGGTGAGTATACCTAACATCTACTAAATATTCATTTCTATACAGTGATGCCTCAATATTCATTGATTGAGTCTATATGTTACCGGAGATGTATGAAATTAGGCATTGTTCTTAGGAAATGTATACAAGGTCTAAAATCGGGCAGTAAATGTGTGAAATAAATTTAGTTTTTTGTATTATAAAATATATTCAATATAATATATATGTACATTATTTACTAGGAATTTTATATATTTTTAAACAATAATCGGAAATATATCAAATTATGTAATTCCAAGTCCGATTTGAATCGAAAGAACCTGTTAAGTATTTTGTATACATTTATCTTTGACTTTCATTATTATGTTGGCAAGCAAATTTGGTAATTTAACAAAAAAATCTAAGGCTGGCCACAAACGTCCCGAAGTTCAGTTCCGGAATCGACCATTTTGCAAAAAGGTTCCGACCAAAACCTCTTTCTGAATTTAAAATCGGGGTGACGCTGAATTCAGAGAGAGGTTTTGATCGGAACTTTTTTGCAAAACGGTCGATTCCGGAACTGAACTTCGGGACGTGTGTGGCCAGCCTAAGCACATTGAGGTGCAATATCATTTTGTGAACGAGTGTTGTGTTGAAGGAGTTGTGGAGGTGGTTAAGGTAGACTCTGCGGATAATATAGCAGACATATTTACTAAAGCGTTGGATAAATGTAAATTTGTTAAATTTAGAAGTATGTTAGATATAATGTAATGTATTAAGCTATAAGAGTATTTTTTTGTTTTGTTTATAAGTGATTCAAAGGATAAATGTAAGGAGGCGTGTTAAGTATTTTGTATACATTTATCTTTGACTTTCATTATTATGTTGGCAACATTGTTGAGGAACTTCCTTCCTGCTTTTTGGTTAATAAGATTAGAGATGTAACTTTGTGTCAGTGATTATAATTATATTATATTAAAGGAAAATAAAGCATATATATATATAAATATATGAAATATTGCTTTCATTTAACAGAACCCGTGACAAACAATTTCACACATTTCCTAAACTGACCCGGCATTGTATACATTTCCAAGGAATTGCATACATTTCGTAGATTTCATACATCTCCGGTAACACATACAGTTATACACGCACTACGTGGGAAGGTATAGAGGTACATCGGTATAATAGTACCTATGATTTGTTTGGTCTAATAAACGATTAGGTAATATATACTAGAATAGTAATATGATGCTAGATAGATCTATATACCATATTATATTAATTTTACTACTACAACTACCATCACCATCACGGCATGTTCCAAGTAACGTGTACCTACACTCAGAATGGGTGGCGGCTGTCATTGCTGAGGAAGATGAGAAATATTGACTTATGGGAGTTTTACGGAACCCTGACTCTTACAGGACACTCTAAAAATACATATCTAAAAAGAGTGGGGAATAAATTTCATTTTAGAGTTCATTTTAGAATTAATTTTAGAGAGAGAATTAATTTTAGAGTTCATGAAATCACGAGATGTAGCTCAAAGAGGGATTTTTTAGTTAGCTGATGAATAAAATGAAATAATATGTATTTATTTCTTCTACCAGCCGTCGCTCCGCGTGGTATCGTCAGTTAACAATTTAGACTTATACTTAACAACAAAGTAAGTGCAGGACAAGACAGCATTTTGTATGATTCTTAATCAGTGCTAGTGCTGAATGCTGATTAGAGTGCAAAAGACTCCAATCAGCATTCCGTCAGTTAGTCACATAATAATAACGTTTAGGTACCTACATTTTATTTTGGTACTGTTACCACAATTACTCCGTTAAGATGGTTAGGTAACCGCTTGTCGTGATTCACTAAGATTTGGTCTGAGAGACTTAATTATTGTATGACAAAAAAAAAAACTTGAGTTACCTTGTATACGTACTTGCGAAATTCGAATGAAACCTAGCCTCTACTTCTCTTGAAAGTCAGAAGGAACACACAGAAGTTGACTTTTTGCTTAACTTAATAATGATGTGATGTAATAATTCCAGTTATAGCCCACCTATCTGTAATAATGTATAGATTTAAAGAATGTAGTCACCTGCTTGCCTGTATTTGTAATTATTTAATGCATACTACGCGCGTCCATAATTTTTGGCGAGGGTTTAGCAAGAACTCTATATGAGTCATTATGACGAGTGCATACAGTTATGACGTCGTCTAGATAATAACAATAAATAAACAAATACCTACCCGTATAATATATGTAGGTTGATCTAATACGTACATAATAGTCAGGGACGTTGAAAGTCCGAATGCTCTGACATATACAGATATAAGGTAGTAGATTCTGTCTAATTCTTCGACTACCTAATACAATTAATAATTTCTGATAAGATGATTTACTTTACCTGTCTAATTCGAGTCTTGTAATTTAGCTACATGCCTACCAAATATTTTTATTATTATCCAACGCCGTGGTGTGATTGTACCCTGAACTTGGGAAGAATGTATTTGATATGCCTTTATTTTATTATATTTAGGTATATTATCTAGTTATTATTAGCTTCCCAGTCGCTTGCATGTTAAACAATATTATAATTTTTGTCCTCTCGGCAAACGGCACTGATTGTTGATTAGTATAGTTGGTGTAATGAGTGCAGAGTGCGCGTGCGCTGGGAGGAGATATGGCCATGCTATATACCGCAGGGGAGGAGGGTGTGGGGTGTCTGCATTGGGAATCTCCCGCTAAACCTTCAGTTTTCAGTTGCTGACGAACTTCCCGCGGGAAGCTAACGATTTTCCCGTGAAGTGGTCGCGTCTACGAGAGCGCGCTCCGTATTACCAACATGAGACACAATACCATCGTCAATAACAAACCCCAATATAATAATATTAGTCCACTTTAAGTTATAAAATAACATTACTAATGTTTCGTCCATAATAAAACAATACAATATTATATTCTGTCCTGTTACGATTAAATAATACGAGTACAATGTATGTACGGCGCGTACATCGCGTAATCTGATATACAAGTGAGATGCTGTATGCTGTATGCCGTATTGTATGGCATTGTGTTGTGTTATAAAGCTGTATGAGAGTCCTTTCAATAAGCAGTCCTGTCTTCCATAATATAATGAAACTGCGTGATTTTGTATTGTGAAGGTCAAAGTTTATCTTCGATTCTCCTCGTCATCTACTTTCACTGGTAAATAATCCTTCATATCTCTGCATAGTCCCCACTATCCATAATAAGGATTAACTTAAGTACATTACATTTCAGGAAATATATATTAAATCTCCACCCTTCAAATTATTATTAGGTAAAATGCAAAAAGGTACGTGCGACAAAAAAGGAAAATTATTTTAAGTATTGGTGTTTGCAAATGAAATTTTGAATGAAAATACATACCTAGCATAGCATAGAAAGTACGTAAATATATAGAAATATTTAATTTAGATGTATATTTAGTATCTACAATGTATGGTGAACTAATGTTTTATTAAATGAATCATAAGGTAATTGCCCAATGTCGTATAGGTGAATAACACATAGGTACAAAAATCTTTGGTTTTAAACCATTTAATGCTATGTAATACTTCCATATACGAGTAAATAAAGGGGGTATGTATTTTATATTTACTATTTTAATGCATTGTTTAACCACACCATTGTTGTCTATAAATCAGTGACGTAAGATTGTGTATGTACTAAGTATGTAGGTATTATGTATGTGCAACGCACGCCAAAACAATATTCTATTTATTTACTTCTTATTATATCCATTTTACAAAAAAGGATAAAATTTAATTCCTTTTCTATATTTTTTGCTATGGAGGAACTCAATTAACACGAAATTGCGATAAAAAATGGACCATTAATCAGTGACGTCATTGATGGAATTAGAGCATTAGGGACAACTTGGATAAAGTTTGTATATTTTTGTAGAAGATATTATATAGAATATCTAGCAGCTTGAAAATATAAAGTAAATATCTCATGTTTTCAAATTTTTCACTTAATATTCCTCACACAAAGTGTTCAGAATATCAGTGAACCAATAAAAGGAATGATTTGCCACCCATTCTGAATGACACAATAATTTTGCGCAAATTGAATGTGTTGTCAAGAGGTCATAAGAGTATGTAGGTATCAGTGGCAAAGAGTGAGTTTTTGTAGAGGAGAAGCCGGAACTAACATTTTTATTGCATTGTGTCAGATTACCTATTATTTTATCATCTTAAGGCCTTGGTACCAAGAATGACGTCACAGTCATTTCCCACGGCATTAAGGTTCAAAATCGCGTGAACGCGATCGCATGATAAAATGGTAAAATGGCGTATTTTCCATTTTTGGCGTTAATTTTGCGTGTATCAAATAACTTTCACGGTAATTCCCTAGATTTTAATGCATATTATCAGTACAAAAAAGAATTACTCCGTGACTTTCGGGAAGCGAGTTTCCGTCTTTCGGAAAAAAATATCAGAGGTGTTTTCCACTTTTTATTTTTGAGAAATCTATAGAAGATATAAAAAATCCTTTACGGTTATTCCCTAGATAAAGGTTCAATGTATTTACTCTATATTTTTTTCGAAGTAAATCTAGAAAGGTTGTCGAGATATTAGGTCTCCTGTTTTTTGATTTTTTTTAAACACAATACGCAAAGCCTTAAATCAAACACAGGTAACTCGATGGGAATCTTACTCTTACGACCTATCGCTACTGGTATACGCGCTATAGCGCGAAAGTGTGTATAGTGTGTAAACGTATCTTCGTCCGTAAAAAGCTATTTGCATGTGTATTGTATTGTGTATCCCCTTATAGTATGGTACTCGCAGGTATATCCTCAACTTGTCAATCGTTAGCACAATCGGCTCCAGGCACCATATCAATAGAAGAGGTATGTATAAGTTACACAATACAATACAATATTCCACATATCCCTACCTATGGGAATAGTTAGAGGAAGGCTAATGTACTTGTATTATATAGTATACCTACCTCTGCTACGCCATCGTAGTACTGCGTAGATCTGGTAACTGGTGATACGAGTAGCTATACGTACGGTGTGTATTTTTTTTTTCAGAAGTCACATGAAGCAAACTTGGTTGCTTGATGTGATAATAAGATATGGTTACATTTTTTCGTTACTTTCAAATTATGTTGTTTAAAAAAAATCAAATTTTTCGAATGTTAGAATGAACTGGCAACATTGTTTTTCAGACTTGCGATTGCGGTTTAAAGGGATTATCAGAGTCCTTTTTTCTTTTTCCAACTCGCAAAACTATCTTGCCTTTAAAATGATTTCTCTAGCGCTGCTCTGTAATATTGTCGGCATCGTAGTTTACTTGAAAAATATACAATGTGAGAATATTGCGGACCTTTGACAGCTCTTATGACAAGGATCGAAAGTCAGGGCTATCAACAATACAATCTTGCAACTATTCTTATAAATGCAAATATTCTTTCCTGCACTTTTATATACGAGTACTTAGATAAAATTCTTTTGCAATTCTCATCGTCCAATGGAACCACGAGATTTTCCAGCCAAAAATTGCAGTTTGGTAAATAATATGTAGGTGCAAGTACCTAAAACAATAAATTGGAAAATAGGTACCTCTACGTATTTATTTAAGACTTAAACATGGGGTGGTTCAAATAATAAAAGTGTCCAGGGAAATAATTATTTTAGCCCCGAATATTTCGAATAATATTTTAATTCAAGTGAAACTCCGTGTTGTTGATTAATGGGGACATAATTTCACGAATCGTTATCTTCATATTATTTTAGGTACAAGTCATTGAATAAAAGATTCATAATTTATGTAAATTTAGTATACTTACCTCCAAAGTATGATTATTATTCATATTAAGAGTATTTATTTATATTTATTTATTCGTAGAAGAAACGCACAAACACGACAAACAGTTTTCACTTCAATTCAATTCAATTCAATTTCAAAATTGTTTTTATTTTTCTTCAATATTTTACATATACAAATTAAATACTTAAAACTATACACGTTTCGAGATACCTCCCCAATAGAGACAAGTCTCGTGTGTGGGGAGGGATCCTGCATTTATATATTCATAGCAAATATCTTACATATAGCAAAATATCACATATAACAAACATCATACATAGTAAATTCATACATAGCAAGCATCATACATAGCAACAAAGTTACATCCCGCGAAACAAATGAGCAAATTTCAGGAGACTACTGGGCCATGTGCCTCTATCATGTGTCTCTTAATTTCTTTTTTGAAGGCCACTCTGTCTCTAATATCCCTCATTCCACCTGGTAGCTCATTAAAATACTTTATACCCATATTTTTATTGTCTATCATATTGGAAGAAGAAGGATCTGTGCTTGTGTTTATACAAAATCAAATACTTTCCTAAAAGTTTCTATCGTGAGTAAAAAGTTTACTAGTAGGTACCTAGATTATTTTTTTAAAAGAACATCGGAATTAGCACAGCAGTAGAATACCGTCTTGTCAGGTTGGAGGCCTGGGTTTGATTCCCGGCCGCAGCAGATGGATGGACTGGAAACAGTTCACTTTTCATTATTCCAGTTTTAGGCCACCCCCGTCGAATACGTTAGCATAGGTTTTATTCAGTGGCGGGTCCAGGATTTCAGTTTGGGGGGGGCTGAAGATTAAAAAAATTTTCCCGAGAATTTTTTTGTTGACCTTTTTTTTTTTGGTCCTCACCTAAAATTTTGAGCCGTTCTTGTGCGGCGGAAAGATCGCAGACGGGGGGGGAATCCTGCCGTAATCAACTGATGACCTTTTTTTTTTTTTTAGGTCGTCTAAAATTTGTTGACCTTGACGCCTAAAATTTTGTCGAGCGGGGGGGGGGGGGGGGGGGGGTGAATTGCATTCACTATACTACATTTTCAGTTTAGTACTCAAGGCACTAGAAACGTCACTCAACATTTTGGGGGGGGCTAAGGAACTGAAATCCCTACATTTGTTCTATATATACTACTGTAATCCATGGTTTTGGGGGGGGGGCTTCAGCCCCCTAGCCCCCCCCCCCTAAATCCGCTAGTGGTTTTATTAATAGCTAATAGCTAGCTAATAAGTAATAATTTAATTGTAATAAACCTTGTAATATGCTGTATGATTAGAAAATTAGACCATACCTATTTTATGTTGGTGCATATGTAGGTACCTAGTATGTATGTAACTATACCTAGAGGTCTTTATAATATAATACACAAATGGTGTGTACTGTACTTTACCTTGTGTTGTATTAACATAAATGTGTGGAATATTTCGTTATTCACAATCCCATTCAATTCTAGGAATGTTAAGGTGATAAATTTACTAGTTGTTATTTCACTCGTATGTATGAGTAATATTTCAGTACCAAAACTATAAGTATATTATATATATTAGTTAAACTTATAAGTTAAGCACCTACACCTACCTATACTTATCACTTATTATACCATATACCCGAGTATCGCGAACTGGATTATAAGTTTTAAATGAAGAGTGTTCCTCCGCCCTATCATCAGAAAATCGATACCTTAATAAAATTCATATTGATTTCGTAAAACGCAAAATTTGTTAGGCACCTACCATAGTACGTACTCACTTACCAAGCTGCTTCAATCCTCAAGGTCATATTAGGTAGCATCATGGTAGTCCGGAGCGGGTATAGGTTATAACATGTACCCAGTTAGTATATTATGTAACTATAAATGTATATTAGATATACATTATGGTCATATACACACACCTTTATATCTGCAATACTAAGTACCTTATACCTACCTATATATGTACTCGTATGTTAAATTTAAATTAATTAGAGTTGTTTTCCACTGACATTAAGTTTTTCACAAGTTCTTTTTAACTATATAGGACATAGGTATCAGTGGCGTATATAGAGGGGGGGCCGAGGGGGCCCGGGCCCCCCCGAAATGTTGGACAATTCTTTAAAAAACGTTATTTTAAAACATGAAAGTTACTCAAGTTCATCATTTCACCCATTATTCAAAAAAATGTCGCCTGCGGCGCTATTCTTTTTTGTGTTTTCTGCACACAATATTGATACCAACCTAAAACACGACCTTTTTCACTTACATTCACGAAAAATTTTTGCCTGCGGCGCTATTATAATTTTTATACTGAGCGTCTATCTTCTAAATTTTTGTTGCCTCCATCCCCCCAAAATCAAATATTACATCGGGCCCCCCCCGAAATGAAATCCTATATACGCCACTGATAGGTATAGACAAAGCCGTCCTTAGATATAATGCCGCCCACAAAAATATGTGTAAATTACATAATAGATACCTAGATAACCTCGGTAAAAAAATTAAATACATAGTAGAGAGAGCAACTAAGATTTTAATACTGATCTGGCATCAAAACAAGTAAATAGCGCCACATGCGAAATTTTTAAGAAATAATGGCGGTGTTAATTAACATATTTGCATCTCATTTTATTGTACATGACCATTTTTTTTAATGACTCTGGGTTTATCGAAGTAAACAAATACATATTTGTACACTTCACAGAAAGCTTGAAAAGCTTGTGTTATGAAGTGGAGTTAGTCGGGGATTAAACCCGCGCCACCAGGCTACCGACCACCACGATGAAGGTGAAACTTTTTTTAATAATAAAACTAGTAATAACACTGAAAACTGAAAAAAAAAAAAAAAAAACTGAAAACTGTAGAATACAAAACTAGTATTAATTCAGATCGCCAGCTCCTCGTTTTGCCGCCCCTTCAGAGTGCCACCCGTAGGCTTTGCCTAACTTTCTTATTATGTATCAATCAATCAAGTCAACAGAACACAGACCATAGCGCATATTTTTTTCTCTGCCGGTTACTCTTATAATTGTATTCCAGAGTGATAAAAGTTGACCGTTAACTGGTGATAAACATTGAACTTGTCATTATTAAACTGTGCGAGTGTTTTCGAGTTGTTTGTGCATTGTTTCACATAAATATTAAACTTTTTAATCAACCATCTTCTACAATTTCTTCAGTCAATAAGTGCCATAATACCTTGCAATTATAATCTTTAACGTGATTGGTCGACGCGAGCAATCCCATTTTGCCAGGGGTTTTCAAGATGGTTATCCAGTGCGACAAATGCAATAGCGATCTCAGTCCAACCAAGAGCCTAAAATGTACAAGGTGTATGGCCTCTTATCACTTCAACTGCGCGGGCAGGACGATAGAAAATTTTAAAAAGATGTCCTCCATATCGCGGGCCTCTTGGAAGTGCCCCGAGTGTAAAAGCAAGGACCCAAGAAGTGGTTCTCCGGTGGCGACTGCCCCGGTAACTACTACCCCGGTAGCTGCTGCCCCGCCTATCGCTGCAGAACCTTCTTTACAACCTGCAGAACAGCGTGCGTCACAGTTCGACGCCATTTTTCAAAAGCTCAGCAGGATTGAGAGCGAGGTGTCGCCGCTCGGGTCCCTGCTGGGTGAAGTGTGCGAAATAAAAAAAACTTTGGAATATGTCAGCGGCCTCTTCTCCAGTCTGGAGAAGAGAGTTGAGAGTCTGGAGGAGGATGTCACCAGACTGAATTCACTGGAAAAAACGGTGGAGATGCTTCAGGAGCGCGACGATGAGAGGGAGCAGAATGCCAGGGTGAACAATGTGGAGATAAGGAACCTGCCGGTGCGGAATGGCGAGAACTTGTTTGCCGTTATTAAATCCCTCAGCGAGAAGATTGGCTTCGGGCTTGTGCCGGGTGAGATTGATTACATCACTCGGGTGGCTACGAGATCTACCCAGGCTAAGCCTATTGTTATGCGCTTCACCAGAAGGTGCAGGCGGGAGGAGTTTGTGTCATTGGCAAGGAAGGTGAAGATCACCTCGGGCGATTTGGGCTGCTCTGGTCCAGAAACTGCGATCTATGTGAATAACCACCTGACAGTAAAGAATAAACAGCTTCTCTCAAAGGCGAAGGCAAGGGCTCTGGAGGTTGGCTTCAAGTTCACGTGGGTCAAGGACTTCCGAATATTGGTCCGCAGGAATGAGAGTAGCAAGCCTTTTTTGGTGAAGCGGGAGGAGGATATTTTGAAAATGAACAAGATCGTTCTGCCGGACTAATTTGCTGCCCTTCCGTGAGATTGTTGCGTGACCCCTGCCTTTCTACAAAATATTCTTTAAAATGTTTAACTGTAATTAGTTCTCTATGTTGGACTTCTTATATCTTCCCACACCTCCTCCTTATACTTATCCTTACCTTTAACTTCCTTATACCTTATAAAATCCATACAACCATCTATCCTCTCATTTATATGCTCCATTCTACTAAGAATTTGGATCTGGTGATGATTGATAGGAGCATCAGTGATTTGCTACCCATATCTTGTTCTTATTGTACTATTCGCCGCTTGTTTGATTTGTCATGTTTGTGTTTTGCTACTTTTTCCTTCCTATATGAATTGCATTCAAGAATAAGTGTCACCAGATTAATATCCTCAATTTGCTATAAGAGATTATTCAGCATATTGTCTTCAATGTACTGTGGACACTCTTCTCAGCTCAAAAATAAATACTTACACTTTCCATTGTATTATAATACTCTTTGCTACAGTAACAGATTGATATATTATTGTTTTGCCTGCAATACTCTTTACTCTATAAATAGGTTGATATTGATGTGTTACCAAATAAAATCACCATATTTTACTATAAGTTTTATTATAACTATAATAATGTGTATTGATGCTTGCCTACCACTATATCACAATTGTATTTATTGTATAATGTTGTTCTCAATATTTGTGGAATCGGGTTCCATTTTTTCACTCTTTTCGGAAACATTCTATTGTCTTCACATTGCATACACACACATTAATATTATGATATATCATCTTATTGGAATGACTGACACTGTCCATATTGTTGTATTGTGTGACGCACCTGAAATTTATACAAATCTCTACATAGATTCCAGGTTTTCTTTGTATCTTAATGATACTTATCAATTCACCACAGCACTAGAGATTACAAAACTGAAAAATGATCGAAGATTGATTTATCTATCACTTGATAACGTATTGTCATTCTTGTTTTTACATTGTAAATTGCTACGTTGTCTAAATGAAATTTATAATAATTTATTATCTACCTTTCAAGCTTATAATATGTATATTATCTTACTTATGAAGTGTCGTGCATACCTGTATGTTGTTTCGAAGTGTTGCTGTCTCTCTCCACCTTATATGCTATTCGTTTTGAGCGTACGCTTCTGTGTGTATTTCATATCGACACATTATTGCTGTCTCCTTCACTCTAATATTCCCAACGCTCTGTACTGCTTTAAATATAATTTTTTCTTGTCTCTCTCGGACGCTCGACTAGTACAAATACTAAGTTATACGGAATGTCGTACTAACCATTTCGTGATTGCACTTTTTGCGAATTCTTTTTCAATTTTTTCCGTTTCCATAGTGGAGTGTATTCCGGTGTTCTGCCGCGGTATGATGATACCTCTTTACCCACATGTCCGTGTGTTACTTATTCTGCCATTGCTGTTGTTTCATGCTGGTTTTCATATTATTATTGTTGGATTTTTACTGGTCCGCTTTGTTTTCATAAATCGTGGTCTTCTTATGGTATATTTGGTATTAACTCTGCATTCACAATAGAGGAACGTTCATTAAAAATTTATTATCAAAATGCCCGTGGGCTAAGAACTAAGACGGACACTTTCTTTAGAAATGTAATATGTAATGACTACGACATATTAGCAATCACTGAAACTTGGTTGGTTGATTCCATTCTGGATGGTGAGATCCTTGACTGTAGATATAACGTATACCGGCGTGACAGGAACATGAGGGGAGTCTCCATGGGAGGGGGTGTTCTTTTGGCTATCAAAAAAGAATTCGACGCGATTAGCAATCTCGCCTGGCACTCTGGTGCCGAGGATCTATGGGTCACTTTACGTCTTCCTCCGGGATCCGTCCATACAAGCATACACATATGCTGTGTATATCTGTCGACGACTTTTGACTTCAATTCCAACATTACAAGATTTTCAAATGAGTTGAGTTCTAAGATTTTTGGAAATCCCGGTGATGGTTTTCTGATTCTGGGCGATTTTAACCTGCCAGATGTCACCTGGAGTTCGGAGGGCATTGGATGCTCTGGTCTCTCCCCGTCTAATTATACATCTTCAATTAGTTCACTTTTTATTAATAACGTCGAGTTCTGTAATCTTGTCCAGTATAATCACGTCCCTAATTCCTCGAACAATATTCTGGATCTTGTCTTGTCAAATATTGATGTTGTGGTCGATCCAGTGGTGGACCCACTCGCTCTGCCTGTGGACAAGTTTCATATGCCTATTACTGTGAATTTAAACCTGTCACTTCCTCGGGGCCTTAACGAGAATACAAATGTGCGTCTACTCTTTCATAAGGCCGACTATGCAAATATTAACGATAGATTGGCGCACACTGACTGGTCATGTCTCGACACCGCGCTGTCGGTTGATGGAGTCGTTTCGTGTTTATACAACATTTTAAATGACATAATTAGCGACGCGGTCCCAAGGCGAGCTGTGACCAAGATGCATTATCCACCCTGGTATTCGCCAGCTCTCATTAGGGTCATCAAAGAAAAGCACAAATATCACAGACGTTATGTTATCTACAAACGACCGAGCGACCGGGAATCCTTTATTATCCTCAGAAAGAGACAGAAGCATCTGGCGAAGGGGTGTCACGACGACTATGTTCGTAATTCCGAAATCAACATCTCCAAAGATCCAAAAAACTTCTGGTCCTATGTGAAATCTAAAAAGGCGTCGAGCACTATTCCTAGTGTTGTACATTTGGATACTAAGAGAGCGGAGTCGGGCCAGGAAATTTGCGACCTGTTTGCTGATTTCTTCCATTCGGTTTATGAGTCTGGCGATGGAAACTCTGAACGCGATACCCCACCTGCTAAATCGCTCGAAGGAATTGGTTCAATATCCTTTACCGACGAACTGACTCTCAAATGCTTACGCTCACTCGATTCCAAAAAGGGGGCGGGTCCGGACGGAATACCCTCGGTCTTTGTCTGTAATTGTGCTGTTAATCTGGCTATTCCACTAACAAAAATATTTCATAGATCCCTCAAGGCTGGCATATTTCCTGCTGAATGGAAAAAAGCCTACATCACCCCTATATTCAAGTCGGGTTCTAGGGGTGAGGTAAACAACTACAGGCCCATATCGAAGCTCCCAGTGTTTTCTAAGGTCTTTGAAACCCTTGTACTTGATCAATTGTTCCCCGTTCTAAAAAAATCCATTACTGAGGTTCAACATGGGTTTTTCCCGGGAAGATCCACAGTCACTAATCTCGGCGTATTTACCAACATACTGTCAAATTATATGGACAATCAAATACAGGTTGACGTTATCTACACTGACTACAGTAAAGCCTTTGATAAGATTGACCATAGCATCCTGCGCGATAAATTAGAGGACTGTGGAATACATGGGAACCTATTTCGTTGGCTTTCGTCCTACATAGAAAATAGATCTTTGGCAGTTGCGCTCTCGGGCTATACATCTGTCTGGAAGTCTGTGACCTCTGGTGTTCCTCAGGGATCTATCTTGGGGCCCCTGCTGTTTTCACTTTACATAAATGACATTCATGCATGCTTCAAAAACTCCCAAATATTATTATTCGCTGACGACATGAAAATCTTTAGACCCATCATTGGCCAGGAGTGTTGCCGGGGGTTGCAGAGCGATTTGAATGCACTCGCTACCTATTGTACGCAGAATAAACTATTTATGAATACGTCCAAATGTCATACCGTCACATTCACTCGCAACCGAAATAAAATCATTTACAATTACAAATTTGATGACACATTAATTACAAGGAAAGATCATATACGCGACCTGGGAGTATTACTGGACAGTAAACTGACATACGAAAAACACGTAGATAATATTGTATCCAAGGCAACTAAGTGCCTCGGCTTCATTCTGAGAACATGTAAATTCTTTAACAATTTCAATACTTTTGTTCTCCTCTACAACTCTTTCGTCCGTCCTCACCTTGAGTATTGTTCTCAGGTGTGGAATCCGCGGTATATCGTGTATGTTAACAGGATTGAGAGGGTACAGGAGAAGTTTATGAACTTTATTAACTTTAGGTCATATTATACATTCAAATCTTACGATGAGATCGAACGACATTTTCACCTGCCAAAGCTTATGAATCGTAGATTAATTGCTGATCAGATGTTCCTGTATAGAATAGTAAATTCCTTAGTCGATTCATCCTACTTACTACGTCAATTAAATTTCCATGTTCCCAGTAGAATTGGCAGACACTACACCCTGTTCTATGTCCATGATTCTAACACCAACTCCAATCAAAATGAATTTGTTAACAGGTCTTGTACATATTACAATCGTAAACTCTCGGGAAATATTAATCACGCAGATTTATTTAATACGTCTCCTTCAACATACAGGAGTTCATTGAGAAGATATTGCACCTAGTGTGTGTGTGCGTATTTATGTATGTGTATATAAATATATATAAATATATTTTTGCATTGTATTCCATTTCATAACGATAATTTGATCTAGTATAATATTTCCTCCCCAATCCAATCCCTCTCCTCCTCCTCATTCCATTCCCATCCTATCCTTTCATATATTCATATATTGTATAATCAAAATATCTATTAGTTAAGTTGTTTTTGCTATGTATGTGTGGGTCTAAGTTTGTGTTACTGTGTTTGTGTGTTGTTATTTGTGTACAAATGTAATTGGTCAGGTTTGTTAATACATATTCCTGTTTAATTGTACTGTTGTGACTGTATTTGTACCATAGATAAATAAATAAATAAATAAATAAATAAATAAATAAATGTAGGGACGGCCCTGGGTATAGATTAGACATGAGCGCCGCGCCGGCGCGCCGCCGCTGATCACGGTCGGCGCGCCGCCGCCGGCAAAACGCTCACGCCGGCGGCGTGGGAACCGTGTAACTAAAAGTATTTATCCTTTGTTTCTTGAGACAGAAATCGAAATAAGTACTTTACCAGGTAAAAAAATTAAGTATTCAGCTGTGGCGACGCTAGTATTCAGTAATTATATAAGATATCGAATAATAACTAATGCAGTTCCGTTCCAGACCCATTCCGTCGTCTGAATTACGTTCATTAGGTTTTGCATAAAAAAAAAATCGGGGAATTTTCTGTGTCTTATTTATTCGATACTAAAACAAGAAATAGGATGGGATGGGGGTATTAATAGTTTGGTTCTTCGTGGTGGAAATTAAATGAAAAACAAACTTTTTTTTATGTAAGTAACTTTATGTTTTTCTGATCGATTTTTAGAACACCAGTCGATTTTACCACGCTGAAATGTTTAAACCACGTGAATTTTGGCAGCATATCTGACCAAAATATGCGGGCTTTCGTCTTTTCGGTCAACCGTTCTCTCTTTTCAATAGTTTAACCTTTGATTATCGAAGTGCCAAATCAAAATTATTTTTATTCCATTTGACTAGATTCGCTATACTTCATTTGTTTCAATACAACACTGTGAAAAGGATAATGACTCCTTTTCTCTTGACAAAAAACGATACTCATTTGGTAATTTTTGACGTTTACGATCTTCAGTGTCAAAATGTGAATATAATTAGATATTTTTACGTTAAAATCCAATTATTTCGCTCACCCAAGGCTGCATTTTAATAATAAAATAAATACTATCCCCTAACGTGGTTTCTCAGACTGTGATTACAGACTACTCTCAAATTGTAATTTATCTTTCCACCGGTAAGCATTACGTATTTTGGTTGATATCATTATTAATTTATGCACTTTTCAATGAAAAACACCACAATTTATGTTTATTCATTAATTATCCTTATTTTTACTCCTAAAATAACATCGCAAATAAGATAGTTTAATTAAATTACATAATTTTATTAAATTACCCTTCAACTACAAACAACAGTACATACAACACATATGTTTTTACAGCTTATGCTCAAGGAGTTTTGGATTTTGTGGAAGGTCGACCTCATCATCGCAATTCAAGACTTTATTTCAGAGTTTCAATTTCACTCACCGTTTAGCTAACAGCCCAAATATTGCCAAATGATAAACCTGTTCGACTGCACCACTGCCCATAGTGAGGCTCATTCTGACGCGTTTGACTTTATGGCTTAGCTTATTTTGACCTGCTCTCCAGTACCATGAAAAAGCAATAATGAAATTTTCTCAAATGTTTCGTTCATTTGGTTTTCAAATATTTCGTTCATTTGGTTTTGCATAAAAAAATTGGGGAATTTTCTGTGTCTTACTTATTCGATTCGAAAACAAGAAATAGGATGGGATGGGGGCATTAATAATTTGGTTCTTCGTGGTGGAAATTAAATGAAAAACAAACTTTTTTTTTATGTAAGTAACTTTATGTTTTTTTTATCGATTTTTCGGACACCGTTCGATTTTACCACGCTGAAATTTTTAAACCACGTGAATTTTGACAGAATATCTGACCAAAATATGCGGCCTTTCGTCTTTTCGGTCAACCGTTCTCTCTTTTCATTAGTTTAACCTTTGATTATCGAAGTACTTACCTAATCAAAATTATTTTTATTCCACTTGACTAGATTCGCTATACTTCATTTGTTTCAATACAACACTGTGAAAAGGATAATGACTCCTTTTCTCTTGACAAAAAACGATATTCATTTGGTAATTTTTGACGTTTACGATCTTCAGTGTCAAAATGTGAATATAATTAGATATTTTAACGTTAAAATCCAATTATTTCGCTCACCAAAGGCTGCATTTTAATAATAAAAAAAATACTATCCCCTAACGTGGTTTCTCAGACTGTGATTACAGACTACTCTCAAATTGTAATTTATCTTTCCACCGGTAAGCATTAGGTATTTTGGTTGATATCATTATGAATTTATGCACCTTTCGACGAAAAACGTCATATTTTATGTTTATTCATTAATTATCCTTATTTTTACTCCTAAAATAACATCGCAAATAAGATAGTTTAATTAAATTACATAATTTTATTGAATTACCCTTCAACTACAAACAACAGTACATACAACACATATGTTTTTACAGCTTATGCTCAAGGAGTTTTGGATTTTGTGGAAGGTCGACCTCGTCATTGCAATTCTATACTTTATTTCAGAGTTTCAATTTTACTCACCGTTTAGCTAACAGCCCAAATATTGCCAAATGATAAACCTGTTCGACTGCACTGCCCATAGTGAGGCTCATTCTGATGCGTTTGACTTTATTGCTTAGTTTATTTTAACATGCCCTCCAGTACCATGAAAAAGCAATAATGAAATTTTCCATTATTTTTCAAATATGAGCTTTTATTTTACTTTGTCATTGAAATAATCATAGTTTTCAAAATAAATAAATCGATTTTATCATTATCCTTTTCACATATACTTATTTAATCATTTAAAACAATAGTGCAAGAAAATCCAATGCTCCCCACCCCCCCACTTTGTATCCACGCCGCCGGCGTGGCGCCGCCGCCGGCGATTTTAGACATGGGCGCCGCCGCCGGCTTTTTTGCAGCCGGCGCACATGTCTAGTATAGATACAATAAGGTACCTACTAAATATGTAGGTACTTTCCATGTAATGTATGCACGTGAACTATTATGTAATAAGTAGGTAGGTACTATTTCACATCCACGGTCAATTGTTTTGCTTGTAGGTATATTAATTATCAAATCGATAAGTGGGAAACTAAATGCCATTATGGTATGGGAGACATATTAACATTATATAGAACCACATAGATAGGTGGTATATCTGCAGATTGTATAAAATAGGTTCTTATTATTTACATATCTTCACACATTAGATTAAGAGTATGCTACCGACATTTCAAAAATTTCTAAAAACGGGAGACCTTATATCTCGACAACTGTTACTAAATATGCTTTGGAACAAAATGGTAGATACATTGAACATTTATCTAGGGAATAACCGTAAAAGATTTTTTTAACTTATATAGGTATCTCAAAAAAAAAATAAAAAACACCTCTGATTTTCTTTTTCGAAAGACGGAAACTCGTTTCCCGAAAGTCGCGGAGCAATTTTTTTTTTGTTGATAATATGCATAAAAGTCTAGGGAATAACCGTAAAAGTTTTTTGATAGACGCAAAATTAACCCCAAAAAATGGAAAAAACGCTATTTTTACCATTTTTTCGTAGGCTTGTTCACGCATGCCGTGAACACTTTTATGCCGTGGGAAATGACGTCATTCCTGGTACCAAGCCCTTAATATACTGCAAGAATTGAACCGTGACTTAAGTTGATTGCTTTTTTTCGGTTTTTGTGATTAAATTATTAATAGAAATATATTTGATTGTTTCAGGTTTCCAAGTTATTCCATGAAATTGTCGAACAACACAGATGTAGTATTTACTAAATTTATACAATAACAATAATTCGTGAACACAATAATAAAAGTTAACTTTAGTTAATAGATTTTTCCTAAAACTCCTAATTATTTAGTTCCTAATTCTAATAATATTGTTTTAACAAAATAAAACTAACCTATCTACTCTTTAAATTCTATAATAAAATAAGGAAATAAGTTGATGTAATTAATCTAAATATTAGTCATATCAGCTGTTAGAAAAATTAGACTTGGATCGTATGTAGAGATTATTTTGTTATGTAGCGTCTATCTATATTATATTATCTTTCAACGTTGGTTGTTTATATACTTTACTCACTATAAAGCAATACTAAAATTATACTTAATATTTTACTTAACAAAAAAAGTAGTAGTAAAAAATATAAATAATATAAAAATGATTAACTACTTATGTAAGAGTAACCTTAAATTAAATTCTCAACAAAATACAGGAATTCAGTAAAATAATAAAGTAATTAAGTCCTGTCTATATATAAATCGGAAAAATGTCGGCAACTGAAACTAATCAAGATACTTTAACATATAATTATATGAAGATCGACATGAAAATTCCGGTAAGATTATCCCACCCCTAGACAGAGTGAGAGCATCCTATAGTCTTTGTAAGATTGTGTGTAAGGTTGTGTTAAGGAAGTATGCCACAGCGGTCTCTTTCATCGTCTAGTCTGATGCGCCCCTTTGTGGTGTTAGCTCTCCCAGGGATGTATCTCTTCTACAAGTATAACCAATACAAGCAGCAGCAGGTGGAGAATGCCAAGAGAAAGGTCACTGAGAGGGAACTGCAACATCTTAACCATAAAATAGTAAGTTCAATATTATATTACCTACTATTATATTTTCTTCTATGAAGGTTACATTGATGATACTCATCTATGTGAATTAAAGCTCTAGATTCGAACCTCTTCAGCTTTGACGAAGTTATGCACAAATTATTTCTGGCATTACAGAAAAAGTGTTTCTAATAGAATTACGAGTATTAATCATATACCTATTAAGAATCTTTTAAACGTTCGTAGAAACAACTTTAATTCTATAAAAATATTAATTATATAACGTACTACGTTCATCCATTCCGCCTGTATTCTGTATTATGATACCGCCGCGCCGGCCGGGATAAACGTAAATACGTTTAATAAATATTACTCAATTCTTTTCATCTAAAGGAAATATATATTTCTCATTAACTCATAAAGCTGTCTTACAGTTAAAAGAGAAAAGAATTGTAATAAAAGCTTAGTTGTGAATAAGTTGCGATTTCCGATATTTAACGTAGCTTAGCTTAGCTATACCTGCTTACAGCTTAATGCTTATAGTGTTGTTATATATAATATACTACAAAATACCTACACCTGGCATCTAACTGATCTAACTGACCTCATTCTCAACAACACCCACTTCGGTTCATACTGGATATGGCTCTCCCACATTTCCTTATTCCATTTATGCGGACATTGACTAAAATTAATCCTTTTACTTTCTTACTCCTTACTCGTATCGTATAACATCATTAAATAGGTGCGTATGTTGTATACTTATTTATAAGTTCTAAATAACAATTGCTGAGCATTGTCAAATATTTACCCCACAATTATAGAATTCATCTTTCATAACGTGTGACGACCATATTATCTCAGACCCATTCCTAACGTGCATGATGGGTATCCTCAGTATCACGCAAAGTATTACCATAATTTAAACAGATTCTTAGATGATGTTCATTGTGCAAACAAAATTAAACGGTATTTCGTTCTATTTACCTATTGTAGTAGGTATCTTCCATTCATGGACCTTTATTGGTGAACTAGAGACGCTTAATTAATCAAAATCCATATAGTTGACTAATTAAACAAAATGACATTTCATTTTAATTTTGTTATATTAGTAGAGGTGTAGTGTAGAATAGCAGGAGTTGGTAGGAAACACATTACACTACGTATGCTTGAAGTATAATAGTGTTTGCAGTAAGTAAACGTACCTAATAATAAGATTAACCTCACATAGTGAATGTGTTTGCGCTTATGTAGTTTTCATATACAGGTAAATCCCCGTATAATTGATAATATTATCATACAGGGAGCGCGACTCATCGTGATGATACCCGAGGGAATATTACAATCACAATATGCCTATAACTATACACAGTACCTACCTATCTACAATATTCAATGTCGGTTATAGCTAAAGTATGTGTACCTTACATACTACCGTACCTACAAATCTTTCGGGAACTATATATAAAACTTTGTACACTTATCCAAATCATGCACCATATATGTAGTTTAAGTAATTGTTTTTAAAATAAAAAAACTAGTTTTTGGATGATTTTGTTAATTGTGAGTTACGTGTTTCGGCCTACGTTGCCATAGTCGTACCGTAGCCATAGAGTACGACTGTGGCTACGGCTACGTAGGCCGAAACGCATAACTCATAATTCATCAAAAATCATCCAATTTTTTTTTAAAAACAATTACTTACTTAAATTAAAAATGGAGTTTTACAAAACCATCTCTCAAACAATATATGCACCATAGTATTTTAGAAAGGTTGCATAGCTACTTAATTCCCTATGCCTATACTCTAACTCTCAAACTAGGTACATATTCTAAGTAACGGTAACACAGAATTCTGGCTAGGACACATTATTAACTACCAAACAACAGGATTCAATAGTGGTTGCATAAAACTTAAAATCCAGGAGCAAACCTGTCGGGCACGTCGGGCACTAGTTTATAGGTAGGGTAGTTGCCATACAGCTTTTGTACCTACTGCCTACTGTCTATAAAAATAACACTAAATTCGTGGATTTTATATGTATGTAGGTAACTATATAGTGTATAAAGGCCTAAAATATGCGAATATAGCCGAAAAGTAGTAGGTATAATGTATAAAGTAGATATATAAATTAATCGGTGTTTAAAACGGTATAGTATGAAAGAACAAATATTTAGTTTTGGTCCCAATTTTTCGCAGGATATCCTGAAGTTTCAAGCACGTAGCGAGTTGATAATGTACCATGCTTAGGTACATGTTATAATTACACCCATAATATTATGTAAACTCTCTACCTAAAATGCGCACACCTGTCGATAGTTACCTCACACTCGCAAAATCCGTTATGATAGATGGATAGATTATACGACTTCTCAATTAGGCAGGTAGATTTGAAGAGTTGATTCAAAGAGAGAATCAACATTTATGGTAAGGTAAGTAAGATGTGTTATATTATAAGTAACCCTGGATGTAATATTATAATATAGTCAGCCGAAGTCACGAAATAAATAGGTGTACCTGTAACCCATGTCCATACTCTACGATAGGTAGGAACGTATGAATTTTAATGTTGTAATGAGTGACTTTGATACAATTTGTTAGGGGTTGGTTACACTGTACATATAATATTATTATGCATGGTTATTTACGTTACTTCACGTAGACATCCAAACTAAATTACAATAATAACGTTGATGTTTAGTTTCAGGCATATTATATTCAATACATTTTGGTTATATTCATATTATATTGCATATTATATTCAATACAGTCCAAAAACATTCGACACATAGCACATAGCTGGTAGAGGTAAGCCTTAAAATCAATCGAATGCCTACTGTATTCTAAAGGAGTATCTTCTACTCTCCATACTAATAATGGGTAACCAGCAAATGCTTGTACAGTTTTCTGTAAAAATAACTAATAAGAAAAACTGGAGTCCGGCACTTGAGGGGAGTGGAGGACGCTCCTCTAAGGCGGAGTTGGGAAACACAAAAATCTTAACTCTCCTCATTATATGTAATAAGGATTGCATTCTAAGAGGAAATTCGTGTGCTAGGTACTTAAAACGCCTTATCTTGTATAGTGTAGGTACCTACCATCGAACCATTCTCATTGAGAATTATGGTTGGAAACCTTCGGAATAGAAGAATATTGAAACTATGAATCGCCCTGTGTTTCATCAAAGATATTCGAAACGGCGAAGTATTTTTATACTTATCTATACTCTGTACAGGTAAATGATGCCAATATTTTTATGCATTCAGCTGTAAATAAAGAAATGTTACATTTTCATACTAATAAAAAAGGAACCGGATTTGGAGGCGCCGGGTATCGATCCCGGTACCTCTCACATGCTAAGCGAGCGCTCTACCATCTGAGCTACGCCCCCGGATATGTAACAGCGCGTATAAATGAAACGACCAGATTAGGTATTTGACTAGAATGTATCGCGCTGTTTATTCGTTAATACAAGTGTATGTCGTTTCGATTATTATTTAATCAAAAATCACTCACATGTGTTATTTGAGCTTATACAGAAACACAGGTAGGTACCTATGTACTCACATGAATGCGACGCGAATTCTTGACGCCCTGGCCGCAGGCGATGGTGGTGTAATGGTCAGCATAGTTGCCTTCCAAGCAGTTGATCCGGGTTCGATTCCCGGCCATCGCACTTCTTTTTTTTTTCTTTTCGTAAGGCTGTCATTATTTTACTAGTTTATAATAAAACGACTGCAATAATAAAATTTGTATAATGCACTCTTTGATTATTGAAGTACCTAATCAAATATATTTCGTCATAGTAATGCACTTAACGACAAAAGCTTTTACCGTGAAGTTTGCCGGCAAGTATTTGGGTTTGTGTGTAGGGAAGTATATAAGATCTTGAAAAAATAATAAATTCTTGACAGTAAAAAATACTATTTACGCAGCATTCCTCATGGGGTAGACAGAGAGAACATAACGCCACACTACTGCAATTAACAATTCAATTAATCGATTCGATTCGGTATATAGACTCATAATCGAAAGTCTACACTGCCGGGAGTCGGGGGTTCCCCGCATGTGGTTGTATGATAGGTCGGTGAGGTAGGTATAGTGTTTATTTATAGGACGAAGTGCATTACCCTCATGTTGTGTTACGTTAACTTTTTTAGATATGTAGGTACTTATATATAAATCACTATATACTAGTCTTATATTATATTAAAGCAGAACAATATAAAGTCTGGTGGAGTACCTACCTGTAGTATGATTGTAGGTAATATAAAGTTTTTAAACGATCGATGAGTGCATCACGCTACCTCATCACGCCATAGAGGAACCTAGTCTACCTGTCCTGTCTGTATAGGTAGGTATAAAGTGCCATCATGTAGGTACACATCACTAGGTATTTACTAGAGTAACAGACGCAATACCTACCTAATCAGGTGCATACTGAACACGAGATCATCCCAGATCACAGAATCTTGAATCTCTTGATAAAAGCTCCTCCTGTGCCTCTCAGACTTGCATATGGTTAGTGGTTACTCTGTGGTGCCTTGAAAATCTTGAAATCCTCCAATCTTAGATACCTATATGTGTATTAGTATTACGTATCTCGTTGAATCCAATTAATACAGAAACTTTATTATGAATATACCTAGAAGTACCTACCTATATCACAGGATCATTCAGTCAGAGTAGTAGTTCCGTTCCTCGCAAGATTATCGTCTGCTATAATACACAAGTAAGTGTGAATGCCACAGGGGGCTACTAGTGTACCTACTACTACTATAAAAGTGTAATCAAATCACAACAAGCAGGTATAATTGTGATCAGATTCTGTTTGCTTGTATACCTAACATATCTACTTTATTAATTACCTGAAACACGCAGCCAGATATGCCTACCTACGTACACATACTCGTATAGACACTCTACATACAAAAGTGTTTGCTAGTAAACCTTTGTTTACATTACCTATTAACACTTCCATGTTTATGTACCTACCTACCCTTACTATACACAGTACACACCCACTACTCTTTTACTTTTACTACTAATTTACATGACAAAGATATCTTGCTACTTATGCTTTTAATAAGTAGTATTAAATTTATTATGAAAAAAACCCAGGCCCGGGGCAAACGAAATGTAACTCCAATGATATGTAAAAATGAGTAATTTAATACTGCATAGGGGGCATCATCGAAGTCAATGGCTAAATCTATAATATACCTATCAGCCTTGGTCCCTTGGTTATCGACCTAAAGGAAAATGCTCATGGAGCATAGAAAAAAAAACGAGGTTCGGCGCAAACGAAACGTAACTCAAATGATAAGTAAAAATTTGTAATTAAATACACCAGGTTTAGTGGACCTCTCAGTATCAGGTATTATTATTATCTGCCACTGGTTACTCAACGTTGGTTGGTGGGAAACTATGCCGTGATGGTGGTAAATGTATTGGTAGTATGTATGACCTTTGCTATTCTAAAGGCAAATGCCAAATAAATACCTGCTTGCCACCATTTTAACCCCACCCCCGTTTATTTTGAAAGGTCTCATCGAAATTTCGTTAACATTTATAGGTCCAATAATTTCCAAGTTTACTAACCCTCACCACCCCCACCGACATTCACCACCCGGCACCCAGTACCCGACTACATATTTAAAGTCTTTATTACATTATAGATATGTCTATAGGTATTACACGAGGATATCATCTAGGTCAATCGTCATCATGAAATGACAATAATGTTTACAATGTTTCACTTCCTCTGATAGGAAAATCTCAGGTATTTTTCTAATCTTCTTTCTGAGCCGTTTTAATTCCAATGCTGGACATAGGCCTAAAATGTAGTCAAAAAATGTAAACCTCGGGATAGCTAGTTCAAGATACACCTTGGTATACCTAGCAGAGATACTGACAGAGACGATACTTATTCTATATAGCAATACCTAATTATTATTTGATCCCTTCCATACTCCATATCACATTACTGATCCACTTAAGTAAATAAAGTCATTTCCATGTCACGACATGATTATACAGAACAGAATACACCTTTATCTATTTTGTTTAATTATTCTCCTCCAAGCAACAATTTTATTAGCAGCTAGTATGATTCAACTGTATATTTATGCTAATTAATTAGCCCCCAGGGTTTGTAAAGTGTTTCGTGCTAATCAGAAACAAAACATTCCACTAATTTTAATAACTGGTGTTAACCACAAGTATCTCTACTCCACTATGGTACACCTAACCAACCATGGGCGTCGCTGGCCTCGGAGCTACGGGAGCAACATAAATTTAAGAAAGTGATATAGCATTAAAAAAAAACGCGTAAATAGCACCGCAGGAGATTTTTTTTGTAAAACGTAGTGAAGAAGGTCGTGATGTGTTTTGTTTATTTGAAAATGTATGTAATACTTTGCACAATAATATCTATAAAAGTATTTTTTTATACAAAAATAATAAAAACAAGCGCCGCAGGCAATTCTTTTTGTGAAACTGATGAATTTTCATACTAACTTTAGAAAATTTATGATAGGTATAACGAGAAAATGTGTGGTAGTAATGTAATTTTTTATGAGGTTTTATCATTTAGTATGAAAATATACATACCTATTCAAATCTCTATGGGGGGGCGGCCGCCCCCCCCCTGACGACGCCCATGCACCTAACCTAACACTCCTAATAGACAATAGCACCAAACTGCAAATAATAAGATAGTAACTTCGTTAGTTTCCACTCCACTCCAATTAAATTTAACCTTTGTAAATTTGTTTCAGGATAAATTACTGAGTAAATTAGAAGAAAACGAACCAGAGTTAGCAACATGTCAAGAAGAAGAGGTAATTATGTAAATTATAAGAAATTTAATAATTATTGTAATCATTTCACTTGATTGATTAGTTCTCACATCACCTGCATACATGCTCCCTCCTATCCCTAGCCAGTCTAAATTGACATATTGATATGATTTCAGTGTGTGATATGTGTAAATGCAAAGGCAACCATGCAGACTTCTCCATGCGGTCATCGTGTAGTCTGCAGGAAATGTTTTGTGAAAACTATTCAGATGGCTGTCAGTCAGAGACTACTACCACTGCGCTGTGTAATATGTAGAGCTAAAATACTGAGGCTAAAGCAAAGTATACCAAGTAGTAAAAGCTGGCAGGTGAGACATTATACTGTAATACATATCGTATGTAATTGAAACCAACTGTAAGATTATGGAAATATTAATTTTAAATCAATTCTATTTTTAGGTTCCAGGATCAGCAAGTAGTTATTCAATGGGAAAGGCCTGGGGATTCCCTGGTTCCGCCAGTGCATACTCCATGGGAGCTCATTCAGTACCAAACTCTGCTAGTCTCTATTCCATGACCAGTGGCTCCTCGTCATTTTCAGGTTTGAGATTAAATACAATAAGATTCGCTATACTAGTTCCATCTTCATGAGCATAATGGTATTATCTATGTGGGATTTGTCCAGGTGTATCCTCAGTGTCATCCAGTAGTGGAGGTAGTGTGGGGGAAGTGAGCAGCAGTGGGAGGTGTCCACGTGTATGTGGAGGAGTAGGATGTGCAGGAGGTTGCTTAGGGGCTGTGCCTCGCAGATCCATGCCCCCACTTAGACAACCCGGATCATCCGCTCTTAGAAGATCTCAACATCATTCAATGAAGGTAATCTTTAGCAGCACATCACTGGTTATATTAAACTATTATATTTAACTACTAGATTTTATTATATTATTATGTCTTTGTGCTGCAGATGAGATTACAAGATTATAGAGGAGGACAATTATGTGACATGACTACAGGAAATGGACGACTACCACCAATTAAAGAATTTCAACGGGATTTCCGTGCCTCACAAATAAATCATGCGAAAGATTCTAAAACCAGTTCAGTTGGATTGTCCAAAGATGGGGAGAGTTTAAAAAATCCTATTTGTGTTCCTGTTGGATATGTCAGCATAGGATCTAATGCTGTTGTCTCTGCTTCCACTAGAATTAGGTAACCAATCATTCAATGTACATTCCCTTCCCCATCACATCTTTACCAAGAACTACCAAAAATTTGTCTTTTAACATATTTTACATTTATCCTTTTACAGATGTGCACAAAAAATATTAACACAGTTAGAAACAACACCAATGAAAAAAGGAGGTTACCACAGAATTCAACAAAAACATGAGAAAGATGAAGGAAGCAAACTCTTTAATAAAGTGCTCTATGAAAATGAAAATAATTCAAATGTAAGAAATAATAAACAATCAACTAACTCAGATGATACCAATACAGGAAATAAAAGAAAATGTGAGGAAAAACTAATAAAACAAGAAGACAAAAATAAAAGAGATGAAAAGTCTGATAATAAGAAAAATGAAATAGCTGAAAGAAAGAAAGAAGAAAAGTTGAAACAAAAGGCTGAAAAAGAAGCAAAAAGAGAAGCAAAAAGGCAAGCCAAAGAAGAAGAGAGACAAGCTAAGCTACTCGCTAAGGAAGAAAAAAAGACGGCTAAAAAGGAAGCAAAGCAGGCCTTATTAGCAGAAAAGGAAAAGAATAAATAAATATAGGTTCTCAGGCTAGAATATATACCCATAGCTGGCAGTGGCGTAACTAGCATTGGGGACACCCCTCTAAAACCTATAACAAGTATGTTACCCTCAAAGAAAAATACCTGGTTATATGAGAAATAACCGAAAATCGACAACGGTGGCAACAATTACTAAAGAATTAGTTTTTTAAAAGTAGGTACATGTAGATACTAGTTGCCGTCCTCCCTCTAGATACGCCACTATCAGCCGGTCCAACACAAGTCTGGCCTATGCCGCTGTAATACTATGATTGATATTCTAAGGTGCCACCAGACATTAATACATTTATACTAAGCAGAAATCAGAATTAGCTTCACCATTCACAATCATCACATCGGCCTAACATTATATCCTGAAAGGAAATTAAATACACCATTGTTTGACAGTCAAAATATGAAAGGCGGGTGACCCCGAGTCATATGAGAGTGAAGCAATGTCATAATATGATTTCTTTCTTCTATCTAATTTCACTTCTCAGTGATTTTTACATTGAACTAGTGTGAGAAGCAGAAGAATATTACAGCATTTGTATGTTTATAAAAGTATGTCAATTTAGGATGCAATAAAAGTACTCTCAATTATTTTTATATTGTTGTAGAATTCACACCATATTGTGAATAAAACTAAATAGGTATTATGTATGTATATGATAGCGGGAATCAACAAGGAAGATTTACGTACTTCCACCTCCTGCCCAATGACTAACTAATGGAGACATCTGTTAAGTTGGCTGGAAAGTAAATAATATCTGGATCTGTGTATGTGTATAGTATATGTATGTAGTATAATGGGCAATAGGGCATAAGGAACTGGATGTAGTGAGCGATGGTGGAGGGAGGGCAAAGTGATAATGTGTTACACTATGCTTCCTCAGGTAAACACACAGAATCTCTCTCTCCTGCATGATGTCCTCTTCATAAGAATATATCCAGTGAAAGAGGGTTGACAATATATCGCACATTGGTAAAATAACATTTTAAAAATCCTATTACTTATTAAGGACTACTGAAAAGGTCTGTACTTAATAAAGAACTTACTTATATAGTAATCTTATATGATATATTCTGTGACAATATTAATATTCTCTGCGTATGTAACACAAAACTACATACTTAATATTAATATAGAACTTATATGGATATATATTTATATAAAATAACGTGTCAAATGCATACTTGTTATTCAATTACTAATATTTACATCACGGTAAAGTTGTCTATTCATTTTAATGCTTCCAAATTATTGTTTTTTATTGTACATAAGTAAAATAATGTAAAGAATATATTGTTATTATGTTGGCAATAAACTTTATTGTAAGTCTAAGTAGAGAAGAGAAGATCTATTATAAGAATGAAGAGTAATAATATTATTATAATACAAAACCATTACTGACATCATCTGATTAGTAATTACATAGGTAACTGTAATCAAGTGGATGTGGATGAATCTAACATGGGTGTAGGCAGAGGAGGGGGGTTTGGGGGTTCAAACCCCGAAATTCCTCACCTAATTACCACATCGTTTTTTCATCATGTCATGAATTTTTATAGGTATAATTATTGTAAAATCACATTGGTTTCTAAACAAATTCGCCTGCGGCGCTAATCTAATTAAAGTGAGGCAAAATATTTGAAAACTTTTAAACGATTCTGTTTTATCTACCTTCTTACATTTTATGACCAAATTTTCACCTGCGGCGCTAGTCGCCGTACTGTAAACCCCGAAATATATCAAGATTCCTTACTGTTGATAGATAACCGGGTTCATCAATTCACCCGTTTTGGAAAACAAATTCGCCGGCTCGCAATTTACTGGTTTTTATTCTATCTGGCAATATCAAAAATTTTTGTTGTCCTCCCTAGCTTTGAAGCTGGCAATGTACATGGTTGTTACTTATTGTCTCTGGCACAGAGCTCGAACCCCCCCCCCCCAAATGAATTTCTGGCTACGCCCCTGGAATCCAATGATTGATCACTCCACTTTGTGCATAGTACCTACCATATGGTATGGATGATGGAACTAACACAAACTTATAATAATTTAGTAAGTATGAAGTGTGCAGGCATGTAAGATGTGACCTGACCCTATGCAATATTATAATGTAGATACAGGTTATTAGAATATAGGTATACATATGTATGTAGATATATGCAGAGTATAACAATGCAATAAATTATTATACTTTATATTAGGTAGAGTATCTTTGTGTATAGAAGATTTCATTATAGAAATTCATATCAATGGATGTAGGAAAGTAGGAAAAGAATATTTTTTATTGTAAAATGTTAATGATACTTCCAAAGATGTTAAAATGTTCATATTGTACAATAAATAAAATATTGTTACTTAAAACCAATCTTAATGTCATTTACCTCTGTCAAAGTTTTATATCAATCTCACTAGTTATACCGAGGCCGACGCCATATTGTTCATAGAGGCCATGCCCAACTGACATTTGACGATGATTACACAATGAGAATTGTATGGGAAAAAATATTCCGTAGTTCAAGTGTTTGTCTCCGAGAAAAGGTGTTTCCCAATCATGGTGGTAATGGAATTCGAGGATGTAGGCTTGTACTATACTATCGCTGGCTTCAGTTATACCATAATGATAAATGCAGACATTTAAATATTCATGTAGTTGAGTGCCTTAAAGGCTTAAGAGATTGATTTTGATTTACACGGACTGAACTCTTCTAGCTACCTCTCCTATAAATTAACTTAGGTACATACCAACATGTAACATATAGTTGGCATTCACAGTGTAATCATTCTAGGATGTATGTTCATGTCCAATACAAGGCCAGATCTTTCATCAAACAACTTGTGATTCCAATAATAGCGTGCAAGCAAGAAGACGAGAAACTGGTAGACAAAACAAAGATATCTGAATCTTAATATTAACTAAATTTATTAAAAGTGAATGTTCCAAAGCAATAATGGAACAAATATCTACAAGAACATAGTGAATAACAAATCAATATAATGCAAAAAATTAATCTGTTTTCGTGAATCCCTCTCTGTCCAAATATTCTTCAGTAACATCTTTATACATTCTAATATACTTAGCTGTGATGGGTCTGTAGTAATAGGATTGATAATCGTGATTTGCAGCCATCTTTTCTCGAATTTGAGCCTCTAATATGCGAATCCTCATCTGTAAACAAAAAATAACACTTGGTAACTGTATTCATACAGTTTTATCATTTCAATAAATTATTTGAGAATTAAGACATACCTTTTCATCTTCCTCAAACAGCCAATGCATTTGTTTTTCATAATTCTGTTGTGGGCTGGGCCACATGTAACGTGCAATAAATCTAGTAATGGGATGTGGGAAATATTCCCAATGTTTAGGTGTGTAACCCTCGGGGATGGGTTGTAGCTGTGCAGGTCCAATGAATACATTGCAATACATCACCACCAAACCACAAGGAATAGCACCAAGCAACACATAGAAATTGATTTTATCTTTGAACTGGTGCCATGTAAACCTGAAACACACAAATCCCTTTAAGTAATAGTATGCATTACAAAACTAAATCAGCTTGCTTATCAGCTCTGCAGGCCACATAATCGGAGTTTGAATACCTCTTTCAGTTTTTTTATACCAGCACACAGTTGAGATTGTCTAAATTTCATTTTAAAGAAATGCAGGAGGAATATAGGCAGGTATTATATAGTATAATATGATCCACCACACCATTCAGAAAATGCAATTTATTACTTTACTCTCAATTTGTAATAGAGAGACAATGTTGGGTATCATGGTATCAATTATTATCAGTATCACTGAACACTATCACACAAGGATTGTTATGAACTGGATGGTGGACACTCTGGTCTAAATGTAATATTTGCGCAAATAACTACCAAGATAATACTATTAGAAGTTTGGAAACACGTTATCCAATGTTCCACTGGCAAGGAAGAATAATTGGTAAAATAAATATTTCAAGGAAGGAAATAAATAGTTATCAAAATACACTGTGAGCGCGCTAGACTCGATGTTAGGTAACCACAAATATACCGTACCTTGAAGGTGTAATTTTGAAGGTTTCGGGGCCTCCATGGCCGCTTTTTAAAACGGAACTCAAAGAAAACTTGACATTTTGAGCGATAAATGGTTTACCGACGCCTTCTTTCCACACAATCCTGCCAAATATTTTGCTGAAGGCAGACATATTTTGACAGAAAGTACAACGTTGCCTACTGTCGCCTACGATTCGGCGGTTTTAGAGCTGACTCGTTCTTGAATGATCCGTTCAAAAGAGTGAATCGAAGAATCGTTGGAATTGATTTGATTTAACACCGCAAAAAAAAAACAACATTGTCAGATGATTCATTATGAGGAAAGGAGAATCAAAACAGGGATCATCTAATAATAATAATAGTACCATAATAGGTATTATTTATTTCCCATTTTGATAATTTAATACTTTTTTACAGAGTTTACAATAATAAAAAAACTAACAACAATGAGTTGAGTGGTAACCTCAGAGTAATTGTCAGTGGCGTATATAGCTTTTCATTTCGGGGGGGGGGAGAAGGGGGGGGGGAGGGGGGGGGCAAAAAAACTCCATGGGAAGGCGATTGATATTTTTACATAGATGTAGCAAAAAATATCAGTAGTAGCGCCGCAGGCGAAATTTTTTCATGGAGTTGAGTGAGAAAGGTTGTGTTTTAGGTAGTCATTATAAGTGTTGTGGTAAAAATGAAACCAAAAAGAAGCGCCGCAGGCGAAATTTTTTTGAAAAATAGGTAAAGTGATGAGCCTGCGATCTTTCTATAGCAGATGGCACATCATTATTTGACATTTCGGGGGGGGGGCGGGCCCCCTCGCCCCCCCCCTATATACGCCACTGGTAATTGTAGTATAGAGATGACAAGGTTAAGCTCTGCATGAGTAGTCTCGGGCTATCTCCCATTAACTGCTACTAAAAATGCGCTATGAGAAAGAGACAAACGTACGTTTCACTAATTGATTAAGATTGTCCTCCGTCCTAGTAAATTTGAGGGAGAGCGGGGGAGTGGGAGAAGGATTGTCATTATTATATTGCCGCCATGTTGGCACAAAGTTGCCAACCTAACGATTAGAATGTATAGAATTCCTAGGAATTGCTGCGGCTTTGACGGGAACTTCAATCTCTCTCCGTCTTTTTGTGGTGTGGAACATTTTGAACACCTGTCGACCAGTCTATACTATCCTTGGTCTGAGGTGGTAACTGTGGTTCTCAGACAGCAAAATGCTGGCATTAGTCACTAGAGATACATTATATTATTTGCTCGGCAAAATATATTTCGCTCAAGCCCTTTTTGCAAGCTGGCGTTTTCTTATTCAAAAAAAAATTAACGAGACATAACTCACCATCCTTAATATTAGTTAGTCCACTTATACGTTTTGTGGAATACAGAACATATTATATACTCTCATGCGGAGATTAATTTTAATCATACGTAGATTCGTTCTTGATCAAATCTGAAATTTGCTTAAGGAAATGAGTCGATTCATTGAACGAATCATATAGGTGAATTGATTATACACAAGTAAATTTGCTTTCTTAGTTCAAAAGTAGCCACGGCGTTAGTAGTTCTTCCGCTTCATCATAAGTTTCTGGCGGGAAATTTTAATTTTTTTCTTTCATATGTACTACAGGCCGCCGAGATGTTATGGTTTTGGCTTGAGTCTCTTAGAACTTTTTGGCAACCATAGTGGCAAGTAGCAACAGCTCAATAGAAATGTCATTGTTGTCAGCAAGCAAAATTGTAATTTCTAAATAATCTGAGACCATCTCTTTCTTGTTTTTCAACATTTTCAGGAGAATTCAAATTATATCAATGCTTCCTCAATATGCGAATGCAGATATAAACTGTAGAATCTAAGATAGTAAAGCTTTTTAACCAATATACTGCCGTCTTAAGTGAGAACCACTTATAAACCAAAAAGTTGAAACTACGATATCGTGAAAAACATCCAACATCGCCCACATAATTCCATACATTTGAATGGAATACGTGGCTTGAAAAATAGGGGTTGCATATGGAAACTTTTTATAATTGAAATGAAAACATTATTTTTTCTTAGATGAAACGTTTAATGAAGATAAATTACTATACAAGTAAATACATATTAATTAAGTCTACACAATCTATTGCTCCACATTGCATCATGTTTATATGCAATGAAATAACAAATTACAATGAGTGGATTGATAAAATGACATATAATTGCAATCATCTTGATGACTCCACACAATGTTCTACTAATATTTGGCTGTCTTCTGTTTATGTACAGCTTGTATACACTTAGCCATTGTAGGTGAGGCTCTGCTAATAGGATCTGTCATGAAGAAGTCTTCCAGTGTAACTTGATGGACATTTAATTGTCCACTAATTATTTTCGCACTCACCTAAAATTAACAAATAATAAGTTGTATTAAAAAGATCTCTTGTAACTCAAGGTAAATATGCAAAATTACACTTACGAGAAGTGTGCGCAACGGAATTACAGCATTTTTATAAGACATTACATAAACAAAAGTAGAATTCATGTTAACCCCCAATTAAGAGTGTCCACAGCATGCACACATGGCAGGTACATTACAGATCAATCCTTCAGATTGAAATAAATAATAAGTTAGTTTAATAACAATAACAGTATGTCACCTGTAACTTCTCAGCTTGTGCGAAGTAGTTGTTATTCTCACAATTACCATAGTTTACCATTGCTGGACTAATGTCACTGAGGCGATTTCTCACTTCATCCAAATTGTCATATGGAAGCCTCTCACCAACTATCTCAGACAATGCTCTGTAACATAGAGAGAGCAGCAAGAGATCAGTATCGGACTGAGAGATGAATGGAATATGTATTTGATACATGGAGGGAGTGGTAGGTGTTACCTAATTATTTTCCAATCTTCCCTAGCCTTGCCTGGGGGAGTGACGGCTACGAATGTTTGTTGAGCTCTACCTTCAGCATTCACATATGTGGCTTGTTTCTCTGTGTACGCTGCTCCAGGCAGCACAATGTCTGCTATATCTGCTCCAACATCTCCATGGTGGCCTGCAATACATATACAACCTTAGTAGGGAGTCCTTATATAAATATGTTGTACACCAACAGATGTAATTACAGATTAGTCTTACCTTGATATATAACAACACAAGAAGGAGGCAGATCTTCCCTGGTGATTGCTCCAGCATCTGCTCCAAGCATGAAGAGCACCTGAGGCTGGCAATCACGGATCCCTGAGGCACCTGCATGCCATCCCAAATCTAAGGCTGCCACCTGGCTGGCCACACGTTGCAAAACATTCAGAACCTATGAACATACACAGTGGGTCTCAATGGACAAACTCAGTATACAGAGAGACTACAACTAAATTCTTCAACATCAATCGTCTATAATACAAAACTGTCTATGGTGGTGTAATATACATAGTGTGCTGTCTTTCTTACAGTAAATATTGTAAAGGGTGATAGGAAATGTTACAACAAGAAACAATTCCATTAGACTGGATACTAATACAAGATATGAATGATCAGTATACAGGGTGTTTGATATGTGCATCCATCTATCAAACACCCTGTATTGTTTGTCAAACTTCCTTATAGAGGGAAATAGTTACCTTCCAGTTCTTGTCTTCGACTTTAGCTTGAATTCTTGAGGCTAAAGTCTGTACAGCAGCTAAGATGGCAGCTCCGTCAGGTCTCTCCATTTGATCAGATCCCAGAATGATTACTGCAATGAGTAACATGATATATAAGTACATATAGAGTAGCATACATGGTAGGTATATGATAGCGAGGGTATAATACATAAGAGTTACCAGGTCTCTTAGCAGCTTGTAACTTCTTCATGAAATCTCCTTGACCTGCAGCCAAAGTAGACAACGCACCACCATCATCACCCAAATGCTGAAATTATATTATATGTACATTGAATTATTTTACTCCTAATACAGTAGCTGGGCATGTGCGGGGCATTGAATAATATATATTGTGGCATGTGTATTCTATACCCACTCGCATTCCAGATTCTTGTATTCAGCCTTAAATTACAAGTCTACTCAAAAGCTACGACAACTTGTAATTGTGATTACAACTGCAGTAGTAAATCTATTTGTATTATATGTGACTTGAGTTGCCAACAATGTACCTATAGTAATATTTATTACTTACAGTATAATCATATGAGAGATCCACTTTGGGTCCAATGAGACCAACATCACATTCCTTATGTACATATGCTTTACGTATCCTAGAGTTAAGTAATGGAGCTTCATATCTAGGGTTGGTGCCAATCAGTAATATTACATCTGCATCCTCAACATCTGAAAACATAACCAAATTAGTATTGCCTTCTTTCAACATCCACAAAGCTCACATCTGAACAAATATTAGTTTAGACAAGTGCTCGTACTATATTCACCATAATAATCATTTCACTTACTTGCAATCTTAGTGTTAAAAACATATGAAGAACGAAGATCTGTTCCAGACCCATCCTGAGGGAATGTTAGTTCTGTACATGTGGCCTCACTTCCAAGTTTATTGAATAGATCTTTTAGAGCGACTAATGCTTCAGCATCTGCCATCCCCCCAGCTATGGCTGCCAACTAAGAGATCAATTATATTATACTATATATTTACAAATAACTTTTTTGTATTTATAATATAAAACAATAATAGTATGTAACCTTATTAGGTGGACAAGACTTTATAGCCTGAGCTGCAGCCACTAGGGCATCCTCCCACTCACACGGTGTCAGTGTTCCCGACTTATCCTTCACCATTGGTGTCACAAGACGTTGACGCTTGAGTCCATCACATGCAAATCTTGACTTGTCTGAGAGCCATTCTTCATTTATTTCCTTAAAGTCATTAATTAATAATCAAACAACCAATAACCAAACAACTCTATCTATCTAAAGGAACCTTTATTAAAGGAACATTCAATCCCATGAATGTGGTCGCATTAGGAATAGTGTAATTCTCTACACAAGCATCAAATTCAAAAATATAGTTTGCAAGTTACAATAGTAATCACCCTACGGGCCTTATACATTGTTTGCATTCATTCTCCTGTTCTCTCGACAATTTGAGAGAGTGGATTGCAAGAAAATGCTCTACATGTATGTATGTATGGGATAATAAGATAATAGAATAGTACCTATTCACTACTTGTTAACATTGTGAAACATATTCTGTATTCTACACCAAATCTTATAGGCATATGATAGAAAATAATTGTTACCTCATTAATTCTTGGCAAAATACGAAGAACTTCTCCAGTCCTCGTTGAAACGACAATGTTGCTTCCCAGAGCATCCAGTACATCAATAGAATCTGTTTTACGAGTTTCCCATGGGCGAGCCGAGAAGCTGTACGGCTTGGAAGTGAGGGCTCCAACAGGGCAAAGGTCAATCACGTTACCAGAGAGCTCTGATAAGAACATCTTCTCAACATACGTACCAACCTAATAATTTAAAAAAGATGAATATATTTTATAATGAAACTAGTATATTTATTCTAATACTCATTAAGGTTGCACATTTTTGCAATCATAATCGTAAACTCACAAGGATACCAAGTTAATAGTGTTACTGATAGTGATACACTATTACTCTGATTGAAATATTCACGTTGAAAGAGTTAGAGAGGCTACCAGAGATTCTGTCCACAGCCAGCATAATTAAGGTTTTGATAAATCTATTACAAATGTAAGACTCTACCTGCATGTCAGTACCTCTACCAGTTGTACCCAAATCATCCACACCAGCCACTTCTGAAGCAAATCTAATACATCTTGTGCAATGGATACAACGAGTCATTGTAGTCTTTATTAGAGGTCCTACATCTTTATCTTCAACAGCCCTGGAATATAATATATTACCACCTTGTAGGAACCACTACACTAATACGTTTATTAATCAGAATATGTCAATTAGTTTGCAATTTGCATCAACATTTGAATATGTGTTGCTTATCGAAAAAATCTCTGTGCAGTTGACACTTAGTTATAATAACTTGTGTTACGATGATTAGTTTTATATTCCACATATTAACTGTTTCACGTAAACTTAAACAATCACAATAGAACTTGCGGGTATTTCAAAAACTTTTTTATACTTTTATTTAAACGTTAACACTTTTTTGATTATACATGTAAAATTTATATTATAAAAGCATGCCAATGACGGCTATTCTTAAATTAAAGACCATTACTAGTTATTTTCTTTAATTGATCATGTTAAATAATGTAACACCATTGCATTGTGTACAACAGCAACAATATGTCAGCAGAAGGTGTTGTATATCACACAAGAACCAATTGACATATAAACTTGATTTAAATTATCATTTCTCTCACAATATGTAACGTTTCTCATAGAAACCTATTTAAAATCGCATAAAACTGAATTCGTCAGCGGCACTATATATAATGATGTTAATTATTTTGAAGGAAGCACTATGCCTTGAATACTGCAGAAGGAACTTTATTATCAGACTATATTGAATATCAGAATACTGCAGAAGGAACTTTATTATCAGACTATATTGCCTACGTGTGAGCATTTTATAAGGTCCATAAGTTGGTGATATTACTCCCTTATTTAGTTATTGTAAATAGCAAAGCACTGATAAGAATCACAATCCTAACTATCACTTTCGTTTCCCCAAGACTGTATTAAATCAACAAGATATTAAGTATTTGATTTACTTGTTAATAGATAAACTTTCACTAGTACTGTCATGCTTACCTCTTTCCAGAGAAGTTAATATCTGTAAATCGACTCTTATCTGATCCAAATGCCATGGATTGATCTTGGAGATCACATTCGCCTCCTTGATCACAAATAGGGCAATCCAATGGATGATTAACAAGAAGGAACTCCATGACTCCCTCTCTAGCTTTACGTGTCATTTCAGAGTTGGTTTTTATCCTCCATCCTTTCATCACAGGCATGGCACATGCTGCCACTGGCTTAGGTGCTTTCTCTATCTCCACTAGACACATTCTGCAGTTTCCAGCGACAGCCAATCTCTCATGATAGCAAAATCTTGGGATCTCAACACCCACTTGAGCTGCTGCCTGAAATATTTACACATTATGTTAAACATTTACAGCTAATGAGATACCATTATAGGACAGTAATAAACAAATAGGTATTCGGTACCTGCAAAACTGTTGTGCCAGGCGGAACATTAACAGGATGACCATCAACAAACACTTCAACCAACTCCGGAGGTTTATCCGCAAAACTCTTGCTCAGGACGCTGCTGGGGCTCCATCTACTCAATGCATTGGGAGATGGTAGCGTAGGCGATGTGAGAGCTCTGCTCAGGGGACCTCGAAGCATTGTCTGAAATAAATAAACACCGTAGTAGACCCACTGTCACGATATTAGAAGAAACAATATACACAAATACGTCACTGTACTACATAATGACACATTAACAGTATTGACTTTTCGGTATCTTTAAGGTTACATAAGACCTAACCTTTCGGTACAAAACAGCTGAGTCTTAAATAAATAACAATAAAACGTTAATGCCTTGGTTAAATTTCTACGAACAGTGCATAAATTATAAAACAAACTTAGCACCAAGTCGAATAAAACAGATTACAATCATCGGCCACCATATTTACCTACCATTGACATATCAAGAACAACAAACGTCAAAATCTTGATCTTGAACAGAGATACGATGTAGTAATATGGATTCGTAAGAAGAAATGCGCCAGGTCCCACACTATTTAGCAGACGCGAAGTTGCTGCAAGCCCCCCTGTAAAGTCTGCCACACACGTTCGTTCAGGGGTCCGTTCTGGATTGTGAAATAAGGGGGTACCAACACTCAATGTTGCAGTTTCAGTGGAGATAACTTCAGGCGTGTCACGTTAAATGAAATGCATTATACCAACACGTTTCCATAGATAAGGTAATTCTAATTTTACTTACGTTTCCTCTTCCTCTTTTTAGATCCGTCGCCCCGTTGGTGGTTTCTGTTGTTTCATATTGGTGGCTTAAAATTTCACTAAAAGTCCAACGATGACTTTCTCAGCTGATGTTACCACTCCCGAGGGTTTGAATGAATTGAACAATTATTTGGAAAACAATAGCTTCATTTCTAGGTACGATTTTTCGCTTTCCCTATTTTTAGGTTATTACATTTCTCTCAAGTTTTTACCTTCGGCCAATTAGCCATCGGAATTTACACCAGGTTATAGGAAATTCCCTATAACCTGGTGTAAATCAAATATGTCAACTATTTGTAGAATAATTATTAATATAGTCCAATTATATACTGCAATATCAGGACAGCCCAGTTCTATTCTATGAAATACCTGCTAATGTTCGAGTTTGCTACTGAAACAGGAAAAGTATTGGCAACATTTCGTGGTAAAAAGCCTTCTGAGACTGTCCTGGACCTATCCTGTTGACCAGATATTCAAGGATAGATGCGTTCTGAGTAAATGAAATCGGAGAGAATGCGAAAATTCAATGAATGTGGCGGAAGCAAGTTTTGGATAAGCCATTAATATATTTTTAACTTGATGATTGACATAATGTATGTCATTAGATTAGCCTAGCAGGTAAACCTTAGCTTTGAAAGTGAAACAGCGTGGGTGATTTACAAATATGTATGTAGTATAGTGTACATTGTGTTTATATGGTGACATCCCATAAATACAATGCTTGATTCGGTCTTAGGTAATGAATGATTAACGAAATGTGTATTACATAATGTGTTGATTTTCTAGTTATCAGCCCTCGAAAGCAGATGTAAGTGTGTTCAGCGCTCTCGGCAAAGCTCCCAAAGCATCAGCGTGTCACGCTCTACGTTGGTATAATCACATTGCATCTTACAATGCCTCGGAGAAATCATCATGGGGCGGCGAAGCTTGCCCATTGAAAGCTGGAGCCAAGACAACCACTGCTCCTAAGGCTGACGATGATGACTTGGATCTCTTTGGGTCTGAGGATGAAGATGAGGTATTCATAAATTACAATCCCATATTCATATTTATAATGTAATAAATAAACCTGAGAGAATCTTTCAGAGTCTATGTTGCTGGTGTAATAAAAAAATATATTTGTTTGATATAAGAACATAATAATATTTTCAGACTGCAGAGGCAGCAGCAGTGCGTGAGAAACGCCTGAAAGAGTATGCCGATAAGAAAGCTAAGAAACCAGTCCTGATTGCCAAGTCATCTATTGTTCTAGATGTGAAACCCTGGGATGATGAAACAGATATGAAGAAAATGGAAGAATCTGTTAGAACTATTCAAATGGAGGGATTAGTTTGGGGCGCATCCAAACTCGTGCCAGTTGGCTATGGCATTCACAAGCTTCAGATCATGTGCGTGGTGGAAGATGATAAAGTATCTGTTGATATGCTTACAGAACAGATTGAAGGATTTGAAGAATTAGTTCAATCTGTAGATATTGCCGCATTCAATAAGATTTAATTTCTTTTTCATTTATAAATAAATTTTTCAATCAATATATAAATTGCATTTACTTTGTTATCATACCAGTTTATTTACCCAAATAATGTTAAGTGCACACAATAATAGAGTATAGACATAATGGGAATCAACTTTAGTCAATCTTTGAAGTTATTGTAACACCGATTAAGAAACTCAATATTAAAGAATTGATTTTGCCAGATTTTGGAGATTCACATCTCTGTATTCATTTTATAGCAAAGTTTTAAGATTTACCAATTGGCAACATTTGAATCGAATATTTCGCTAGTTGCTTCAGGAGTAGAAAACAGTTGATGACGAAGTTAGAGACCCCTCCTCTTAGCCATTATGGGAAAATATTCAATATATGTATCATACCCGGATAATCTAAAACCATACTACCTGTAAAATATCTTGCAGAGATAATAACGTTGTTAATAATAGGGCTGTATTTTGTAATACCAAATGAGAACTGGGGTTTTAGTGGAATAATATCATTGTGTATGTATTTGTTCATTAGTAATTTAATTAGAATCATTAACATCTGTTAGAGAAGCTCCGGAGTGTAGAAACATTTTAGGAATATCGTGACCAAAGAATATTTTATTATTATTTGATATTGACTCGTATTTCTTTAATTCTATATATTCTTTGGTAAGTAATAATTTATTTCCTTCAGCTATTTTCGCCGAGTGATAAAATGCTGAATCTGCCTTTGACTTTTCTTTTGCTAAGTGAATAGAATTCTCAATCATCTCCATTTTCTGCTGGGATTCTTTTTCCATAATTTTTTGTTCAAATTGTATTTTAGCTACTTGGGCCTCCTGCTCTGCCTGTATGATGGCCTTCCTCCTGGCTGTCTCAGCTTCCTTCTCTACCACCTGCAGACAATCAATGTTCAGTTGTTACATTAATACACATTTTTTTAAAATTAGGATCTGGGCTTGCATACACAAACCCAAATACTTTCCTGCACACCTTGCACTAGGTTAAAGACTGTATCGCAAAGTGTGGAATACATTGCCAGGGTTTGAACCTGGCACCTCCTGCTCGAGAGACTGGCGCCCCGACCAACTGTGCCAACCATGTACTCAAATTAATCCAATAGAATAAACTAGCTGTAACCCATCACAGGAATGACATGGTTTGCAGGGTAGGCAGAGAGCACAGACCGCCAGACTTTCCTATCCTTAGATGTTATTGTATAGTACCTACGTATTTTCTGTTCTACATAATAATATTTCTACTGCAATATTCACCAATTCAATTGTTGTAGTCAAACGATATGTATTACAGTGCTATGCAATATTATGAAAAATTTGGAAGGTATAACAAAACGATTTTCGAAAATAGCTGAAGATGCTACGGTCTTCAAACATTTTAATTTCCGTATATATTCAAACAACTTGCAAAAGTTGCTACGGTCCTTCGGTACAAACATACCCGATTTCCACCTGTATTATGTAAGTTGATAGTTAGCACATCTGAACCGCTAATGCGTAACTTTGTTTTCTATGTAGTTCCTTACTTTATACACAAACTGCCAAAAATACCATTAAATGATAAACATTTTCGAATACCGGGACATTTAGGTGTCTCGAAAGGTTTGTTCGGGACACCGGGGCAGGACGCGTAAACCGGTGACAATCCCGGTGAACTGGGACGTCTGGCAACTCTAATCATAATTTGAATTTCTGTGAGGAAGAGTGAATTTATGTAGTGGGGAAATTTTGAATATAATTGTTTACTGTATTATGTCAGATCAGATTTTATCCAAAATGTAACTCAATGGGATACATTTTTATTTATTTAGGTACTTAAGATCCAGTACAGAGTGACCGATGAGCGAGTTAATCAGAGATTAGCGTAACTATATTATTTATCCCTTGACAATAGTGTATATCTTAAAATACCTTGTGATGCTGGGCTGCTATCAAAAGTTTGGATTTCTCTCCCTCTGTAAGTTCGTAATTTTTACGAATAACTTCAGGAATTTTAGGTTTTGTCACTCTTACAGCTTGTATGTTAAGACCAGGAGCCATGTCCAACAGATCTGCTTGTAATGCCTAAACAAAAAATACATTATTACTTCTAATGGAACTAATACTGAGAGTGTATTCACAATGAATGATACTTTTAATAAGTTCCTGGACTTATTATTTTTACCTTCTTTAGATTCTCATCAATTTGATCAAACAGATCAATATATACTTCATGTAGTGTATGGACACTGCAGAATTGATTTAGCTCATGATGTACCTTATTAAATATCAATGTTTTATCATAATCAGCTGTGTAGTTTCTTACTGTATCTAGGACTGAAAGAAACATGACACAAAATACAATTTCCCTATACATCAAACAAAATGGAAGATGATATAAAAATGCCATGACTGAGAAGCCTTATGAAAAGAAATTCCTGTTAAATGAACTTATCTGGATCTCTAGACCCCCAAATCAATTTTAAATAATAAGACATTTTCTAGTGGACATCGACTACCTTACCACTCATAGGATCTAGTTTATTAACCACTTCAATTCTATCAAAATATATCATCACTCCACCACTCGTTCCACACGGAACATTAATTACTTCGTCTGTTTGTAGAGTTATCTGTAAATATAATAATTCCAGCATGTAATTTAAAGAACAATAACATGAATAATCCAAATATATTGTATACCTACGCTGCATACCTGTATTGACTTAAATGTTGTTAGAAATGGAAACATCATATGAAATCCAGGTTCACTGGTTACAGGAAGCAGAGCTCCTCCCTGTGGAATGTAATAATTATATTACCTAATATAAACATACCTAATATGTGGTCATTTGTATATCATTTCAAGCTCTACCAAGCCTGAAACCTGATGAATGAAATCCTATGTCTATACTACTTAGATAAACAGAGACAAAACTTCAGCTTACTCTGTAATAAACTCCAACATAACCTTCTTCCAGTTTGTGTAATGAATATTTGAATACCAAACTACACACCACGACAAATACACTTATAACTATCCTGTGATCAACCATAGTTCCTTTTTCTAATGGGCTGTTTCAGAATTACTACATAGATATAACAATATCTACGATTTAGAGATAATAAATTATTGATAAGAAATTATAAAAAGTAAAATTGGAAAACTTTACAAATTATGAGTAAATGCACCAAACGATCAAATCAACTGTGTATACCAAGCAAATACTGATAAAGTACGGAATTAGGATTATAATCCCGATATTTGTATTAAATTTAAAAACATATTCGCCGCACCGGCAACAAAATTACACACAGGAAAGCTAAAGGTGTGGATATACGGGGTCTCAGGAGACGCGCCTCCAGGCACTGACAAAATGGCGTCAGTCTCTTCAGTGAAATACACGACGGGAGATTTTCGTCTCTAGAGACGGCATCTCTAGTAAAAATGGCCGACAATCGCCTCCTGTCATCAAATTCTAAAATACACGGGACTATCTCGAGACGCGAGACTTTGGTCTGTTGCTGCATTCATTCTATTAGTATTTTTGGCGCCATAATGGCGTTTGGTTTTGTGGACATACTCTAGTGTCATGTATTTACGAGTATTGTAATTAAAAAATATAATTATATTCCGCTTTGACATTATTTATCGATTCAGTAATGTACATATGTCGGTCGGTACTTTACTTACATGCGTATGTGTATATTTCCTTTTCTGCGTTAGTAAATGAAATAGAATACTTAATTAGACCTTCTTTTAATGTACACCATTCCTATGACATCAGTGACATAAGCCAAAGCAAGTATCGGTATGCACTACATACCCGAAACCGTTGTGAGTAGCGAAATTTTGTTTCCTCCTTATGTTCCTTCGAAGAATATTAAAGGGTGAAATGGTAACTACATAGTTTGCTATAAATGTTGTAGGACATGAAGAGAATAACAAAACACGTAATGTTAATGTATTTTTCACAACTGTATTCATATTTCAAATGCAAATGCAACTCTGTTATCAATCCGCCATTATTTAAAAATAATATTATAATTATAATCAACTAACAATTTTATTATTAACAATGTACTATAATATCGTCACAATCGCAGGAATGTTTAAAATTATATATCAATACAAAAACCACGTGCCCACGCGCGCCAATCCAATTCAGTTGCAAACATCTCCAAGAGACCTCAGATTAAAATTGAACATGTCAAAAGACCGGAGACGCGTCCCCTGAGACGAAAATATGTAAAATACACGACGCGAGACTTGCGTGCGCAGACCGTCTCAGGAGGCGCGCGGTATCGAGAGATATCTCGCGTCTCCGATGTGTTTACACACTAGAGACCTGTCATTTTGGTATCCGGGAGGCCAAAATCTCTCGTGTGTATCTTCGCCTTAAAATCACAGAACACATAAATAAATAAAATGACAGTTGCTCTGGCTGTCAGTGTTGCCGTTTCAAAATTTGCAAAAATACTACATCTTTTTTGAGAAAATACTAGGTAGAATATCCCAGATCGACGTTAAAAAAGTACTAACAAAAACAAATATTTTTTCTTCGACGGGGAAGAGGGGGTGTTGAACTTGACCAAAAGAAAAAATCTGGGGGGGTCCCTGAGAAAAAATTTAAGCGGGGAGGGTAAAATATTTTTTCCACACTCAAAAAAAAAATTCCCAATTCCCGAAAAAAAAAAATATTGCAACTATTTATTTGTTGACCTTGTTTTAATAGCTGGGGTGGAAAAGAATTTATGAGACAGCAAAAGTCACTAGGTATATTTTTTTCATTATTTGTTAATTTCTATACAAAATTTGATAATACATACCAAATAATGCTAAAATTAGATCAAAACATACAACCAAAATCTAAAAAATATACTAACTTTTCAGAAAATACTATGTCGCTGCCACCAGGGCCGTCCCTACGTAATAGGCAAGTTAGGCAAAGCCTAAGGGCGGCAGTCTAAAGGGGCGGCAAATCGAATGAACACCTACTGATATTCTGTATAAAAAAAATTGCCTGCAGCACTAGTCACACTATCATTTGTCTTGTACAATACAATTAGATACAAAGATGTTCATCAGCACCTACATTTCTTCTAAAAAATATCTGCGGCGCTGTTTACTTGTTTCAGATGTCAATTCAATATTAAAATTTTAGTTGCTCTCCCTACCATGTATTTAAAAACTGTTTCTGAGGTTATCTAGGTATTTGTTAATTTACACATATTTTGGGGGCGGCATTTTAGTATTTGCCTTAGGGCGGCATTATATCTAGGGACGGCCCTGGCTGCCACACACTTGCGAGCGTCCACAAGTTTTTTGTGTTCATGAGCAAAAAGGCAACGGTCAGTTAGGTAGACAAGCTAAGACAAACGTTCCATGCACACGCCTTTTTGCTCATATATACAATACATATCAGAGTTTTGCTTTGTGAATTGCGATCACGGTGGTGGAAAATTTTGTTCTTTTTGAAAATTTTAGGGGCATTATATTAACTAACCCGGTAGACTGAGCAAAATACATTGTAAATTCCAAAGGCTTAATAATAAAAAAATCTTCAGTTGATATTTTAAAAATAGCTCAAATAAGTAACTGATCAATGAAAATATAAATAATTTTAGGAACTACAATAACTGAAACGAAACTAACGCCATCTATAGAAATTATTGACAGCAGGTCACATGGGCGGCAACCCCTTCATTATGAGGGATTAAACCAAGATCCAGTGTGGTTAAAGCAGTTAAAGTTCATCCATTCAAAAATCTAGCCATAAAAAACAACACAATATATAAGTTTCTTAATGCAATTTATTACTTACTATTATTACAATGATAATATGTTTAAGGTTTTTTTTACTCGGTACTTCTAATCACTTAAAAGAAATAGATTCAACAGATGGGATAAATTGTTCTTCTCCAACTAATATCTGAAGAGATTCCACGTTGGACTTGTGGTTGCGGAGTTCCATCATTGCTCTTCTACAAAGTGTTGCTTCAGGAGAACTTATTGGTTCTAATAAAAGATACTTTATAGATTCCTTCAGATATTTTTCAGCTTCCTCCAATCGTGACTAATAAAATAAACGTTACATGTATTAGGTTATATTCAATTTATTAAAAATTAATTTTCAAAAACTGTGAAAATTACAATTTATTAAGACAAAAAATATGATTTTTGAGTAATTATTTTTCAATTCTTTTTTTAAGGAAATGAGCTTATATTGAAGTAAAACTACTCTTGAATTGTATTTGAGAAGAATGTCTTTTGCTGTAAAACCAACTGTTAAGGAGGAGTTTTGAAGAGAAACAGAAAGTTACGAAAAAAATATTCTTTTCGACACAACATGTGGGCCGTGGTGGCCTGAGATGGTTGCAAATATGAGTTTTATATTACAGGTCCAACCACTAATAACATTACAGGTCCAACCACTAATAACATACCAAAAATTCGAGTGCGCACACAGAAAAAATATTATTTCTACTGGAATACGCTGAGGGAATAATGTTTCTTTATTTTACAATACAACATCCATCATGCACACTAATAAATAAAGGTTAATTCTATAACTTACATTAATTTATATAAATAATCTGTTAAAGAATATGTATACTATTAAGAAACAAAGATGTTCTCATTTCACATTTACTCTTTTTCAAAAATTAGTACATACGTAGTAACATAGGGAAGTGAATTATTATAAGTTAGAGGCGTGCACCTGGAGATAATCATCAATCTGTCCACTTCTTATAATAAATCCAATAAATAGAGATATTTTACCTACAAAAGGTCAGATATTTTTTAATTTTTGGTGGTCAATGGGGTGATGGAGAACCCACGCGTCCACCCTCTTTCTGCACCCCATTTTATAGCAAAATCACATGATTTTGCTAAAATTTGAAAAAAATTATATCCAGATTTATTTTTATTTTTTGAAGATAGTGTAAAAGGGTTAATTCTCTATTAGGTACTTAATGGACTTAGAACAAAATTCAGAAGTATCCGACCTTTTGCATATATTAAATATCAATTTACAGAACAATAAATACAATCAATATACATCTGCAAAGAGTTAATCTGACTGTTTCTCTGAAATTTAGTAAGAAAGGTATATTGGTATAGAAATGTAGATGAGTTGTTTTAAAAGAATGATGAGTGATTATTAATTTGCTTTAATGTTTATGACAGTACGGTAGACAATACAGTAGAGTCTTGCACTAATCCAACACTTGAGTGCATCGGCACGACCAGACCTCCCTCCGCCGCACCCGTGATTCATAAAATAGGCCTCAATTAGATCTAGTATTTCAAAGTCAAGTAAGATACAAAACGTCATAATGAAATATTTTATTTACCTCGAATTTTGCTATACAATCCAGTAATCCGAACTTTACAATAATCCGGCACCCAGTGGTTTTTAATAGCCCTGGATTAGTGAGACTCTACTGTAAAAATGTAGAAGACTGCCTACAGAAATATGTTTTCTATTACACAAGCTTACCTTCCTAAGAAGTGACAGAATGGATCCACCCAAAGTGAAGAGTAGAGGAGAATCATTCCATCCAGAACCTGTCCAGTTGTTCTATTCTAGACAAGTCAATAGCCGTGTGTATTCCTGTCCTGTGTTTATTTTATAAATATTTACACTTATTACTTACACTTACAGTGCTGGGCTAGGGACGTGAGTAACAAAAATATTGTACATATGAGTATCATGTAAACATTGGTTATCAACAAAGGATTAAGGGTGCATTCTATATAAGCAAACATTGTATTTCAAATACACATTATATTATTAGAAAACATCTGGTTTATATACCTGCATGCAGTCTGCACTACGCAGGGTGTATGAGATGATAACAGTAGACATACTAACGAGATCGTAATGTTTGTATGACCAGATATTTTCTAATACATATCTTACTTGAGGTATTAATATATACACTGGTAGTAACGTTTGCTACATTTTATCACTAGCTTATAAGAGGTCTGGTAAACACAGATTCATTATTGTTTATCTACATTTACTACTTTACATCTAGATTAAAATACAATAAGATACAATAGAAATTATACAGTCGTACCAAAAATATTCTGCTTGAAATTTCCTTAGCATCAAACTCCATATTTGAAATCATAACCAAAGGATTATAAATTTCATATAAAGCAATAGCTGGAAAACAAATCAGTAATTAAATTTTAATATAAATGTAATTAGCATAGCATAGCAAGTAGGTATGTATGTCAACAGATATACATCAAAGAATGGACTTTCCATCAGACTTACGACTGATTTAATTTGATGTAAATAAAAAATAATAATAAAATCATACATTTGTTCTCGCAAAATATAAATTGTGATTTTCAAAATAATAATTAGTATACTTGTCTACTATGATGGACATATAGGAACAGAGTACGACGATGTATTCTTCCCTTCACAACACAAGCTTTATCTCACCTACTATGAAGTGTGCAGGAAAGTATTTGGGTTTGTGTGTACAAACAAGGCCAGATCCTTTTTTATAAAAAAAATACAAACCTTTCAAGCGTGATATTCCAGGTTCAAGAATATCCAATAATGGTAGAAATTCTCTACAAATATTGAGTTTCTCTTGAATAATTTCTTTAGGGACTGCGACTGATGCATGCATTATATCCCTCAATAGCCCAGCAACTTTATGTTTAACATCAATGACAATACTGTGTGTAGGAGATAAAACATTGGAAGTCGATGTCAAAAAGTCTTTGTATTGCTTTATATCATTACTGTCTGAAAATATACATACAGTTTAATTTCTATTATTATACATAATAATAACATATTTTACTGACTAAATGTATGTAGGAATAATGCAAGGTGATTAGAAATGAAGCACTTACTTTCATCAGGTATAATGCTAAGAATCTCATCAAGTATTTGTTTAATTTTATCTCCAGAGTGTTGCTTGTCACATGCTGAACATTTCCAAATGTCTTGTTTACAATATTGAGAAATGTTTCTAAGATTCATCATGGTGACCATACCACTCACACAATCTGAACACTTTACCGAACTCATATGAGTATTCAGTTCTGTTCCATCGAGGCAACGCTTACAGTAACAATCAAAATATTTCCCTTCCTTCAAATGTAGTCTCCTCTCTACTGTTCCCTGTAAAGTGTAACACAAGGATTTATTACACAATCACTCAAAAACAAATTATTAAATTATATAGACAATGTACATACGTGCAAGGCATTGGTGTAGTTAAAAAAAACTGCTTCTCCTTTCTCAATTGGAATGGCAGCTCTGACTGTTATAACATAAGAGTCATCAATAGATAAATGTGTATTGCAGACACAACTATGTGCCATCATGGCAGCAGTGGTGTATATGCCACATAGTGAATCTGTATTAGATTGCCCTTGTCCATTGACTGGAGTACGAAGTTCAAAGCAATTGATATCAATTAATGCACAAATTGTTTGGATCAGATTATTTTCAAAGTCTTCATTGCTAATAAGATCAAGTTTTCTTATAATCTGAAATAACAGCATATTAAATAATATCATCATAGATAACAGAAGCAAAAAACAATTAATAAAGTTGAACAATTTGATGCCTCCCTACCTTATTTGATATTTCATGAAAATCCCAGATGCTGGTTCCTTTGCGTTTTTCCATATGACTTTCAAGGTTCGTCAGCTCTATCCAGGATTTCTGATCTTCTAACTGCCGAAGAGTCAAACATCGTAAAATAGTGACGATGTGGTAGGAGTCCAGTAACTGTGGCACGGTCAACTTTCCTCTAACTGATGAGAATATTTTACATTCTAATTCAGTGTGGCCACCTAAACCAACATATTCAATAATTGCAATATTTAATTTATACCAATCATTACTGAATAATTATTCCTAAGTTACTATATCAAATGTCTGCCCCGCTTTACCTTGATGATCTTCACATATGGGGCCACACAGTGGGGCTAACTTGCAATGTGTACACACGTGGAATCTTTTATAAAATACATTGTAACAATTTAAGCAAACCAAATCTCCTTTGATCTTAGGGCCAACGATGAGAGCTTTCTCCCTCAAGATTACTTCTCCTTGCTTCAAATCTTTGGCAGCAACCAAATATCTGAAACACATACAGTCTTACTTATTGTAATGGTGTTAAGTTGAAACTAAAATTTGTTTGAAACTATATAATTTGTTTATTTATTATTTTAAGTGAACAAAATACAGAAGGCCATGAGGTTATAGCAATGCTGAGATCTCTTCCAACTGACCCCAAAGAACATTTTAGAATGAGAGAAATGACTGTATAAATTTATACTCCGTGATGAACAATAAATATTAGGTTACATGTTTACCTTCCATACTGTTGGCTGTATTCAATATTAATATTAGACAATCCTTCCATGTTCACACAACATGCACAAGGTACAAGGTGATCAGTTCAAGTCAGATGTACAGACAGGTGTAGTACATGTGTGCAATGCACACCACTCTATACAGTGTGTGTAGTGTGTACAGATATTAATAGACTTGGCAGGCATTGTTGTATGTTTATATTTAGTAGCAACTAGCAACTATCACAGAGGTAAAGTGGTACATATTGTACAATGCACATCTCACATCACAAGAAAAGAGTAGTTTTGCTTCACTAATTCATTTATTTATAAATAATAATAATTCCTAAAATAATTACACGCTATTATGCAAAAAATACATTTAGAATATAACATGTATTTCATTGATGAGAATAAAAATAAGAAAAATGCAAACTTATAATTATAAGGTAAGTATAATATAATCAGTAATTAATTATTGTATTTTAGTAAAACATTTCTATTAACTCAATTATTTATAGTGTTTTAAATAAACACAATGTAGTGGAAATTGTGGAATTCATAACCAAAACACAATGAATAATATTCCAGTTTACAAATTGCTATTAAAATTTCTTACAAATTTACCAAATACAATAGAGTTTATCTTATTTATAAGATAGATTTTGAGTAGATGAACAGTAGCAATATATATATATCAGCCATTCATTATTTACACATAATATATAAATCTGCATCCAACACCCTATTATAATATCACCTAAGTTTTATAGACTGAATAAGTTACAATGGTTGAATATTAAAATTTAAAAAAAAACATCTAAGAAATTGAGATCACGATTAACAAATAATAACTGTGCAAAATAAAGAGGAATAAGAAATAAATTGTTTTTTTATTAAGTTTTGTAAAGTTAAATTAAGTAGAAGGAAAGAAGAAGAACAAATTATATGTTTAGCAGTGGCGTATATAGGATTTCATTTCGGGGGGGGGGGCCCGAACAAAATTTTGAAGATAGACGTACAGTATAAAAATAAAAATAGCGCCGCAGGCAAAATTTTTTCGTGAATGTAAGTGAAAAAGGTCGTGTTTTAAGTTGGTATTAATATTGTGTGCAGAAAATACCAACAAGAATAGCGCCGCAGGCGAAATTTTTTTGAATAATGGGTGAAGTGAGTAACTTTCATTTTTTAAAATAACGTTTTTAAAGAATTGTTCAACATTTCGGGGGGGGCGGGCCCCCTCGGCCCCCCCCCCCCCTATATACGCCACTGATGTTTAGTAAACATTCTGTTGCTATTGCTATGTATAATCTATCCATCTACCCACACCACATCCCTTGTGAAGCAGATTGTGAGACAAAACGCCACTTTAACACAAATAGAACTCTTCGCACAACCTGAATATCTCATACCTCTCAGTCACCTTTCTCACTCTCTCCATCACTATTTTACCATACAGTTTGCCCACAGGGCTCAACATACTGATAGCCCGATAATTGCCACATTCCAATCCTGAGACCTTCCTCTTATACAGGAGCAAGATGATTGACTGCCACGTCTCCAATGCACGTTAGGGAGCCTCAGGTACCGCTTGAGAATCTTAAGCCCACAGAACTTGACAAACTCTGTAGATACACTGTCACACATAATGATTTCCTAATTTTCTGATATTGACTTACTTCACAACATAAGCTAGTTTACTGTAATAAAGTTTTCTTTATGTTAAATAATATTTTGTTTATTATTTATGGTTACTTGTGGTGTATGAATCACTCGACAACAGGTGCATTGCAGTAAAGAAATAGAATAGAGGTAGGTACCTGTGTGGTGATATAATATGATTTTTAAATGTTTCATGTATGATTTGACACAGTTCACTCATACTCAAGAGAATACATTCCTAATTACGTAAATAAATATTTGTTATATTCACTTATTAAATTAATTCATTAATCATTTCTTGTTCATTGCAGGCAATAACAAAACGAAAAAAAGGCAATACAAAAAGTTTTCTGGTACATATCAGATACATATAAATATTGAATTGACAATAAACTCACGCATTATTAACACATAATACTTATAATACATTCATAACAACATACATAGTAGTAATTAATATAAGAACACACGTACATGCAAGGAGTGTAATAAATATAAAATAACTTGAGGTCAGAGAAGTCCGTGTCTAATTTATACTCAGATTAAAATATAATCTCTTCCCTTCTAGTACATTCTCCTCAGTTGCCCCAATAGTCTATTATGTAGTATAATATTATACATACAGTAGCTATCCATATCATACACAATACACTGTGACATGCTTTCATTTATCTACATACATACATTATATCTTATGTATAGACAATAAAATCCAATCAACCAATAAAATAGAAAGCAGTAAAATGTAAAGAATTATTGATAAAACGACACATTGGTACAAGTTAACTAGACACTAGGTACAAGTACACTTGCTGGTACACAGAATATAACATATTTTTGGCTTCAGGCTGAAGGTACCATACTAATGTACATCAAGTATATATTAATTTAGACAAGTGAAACAGAACTTTTATGTTGTTGCGCTACACTTATGATATCTTGAAGACAATGTGCAAATTCCTCGAGAACTTTACGTGCCCCTCCTCCTCCAGGGAGCCCCATCCCCGAACTCTCCGCATCGGCAGCTTGTGCTATGAGACATTGGCAGACAGCTTCAATCACGTCATTTGTCATTATATTACATGGGTTCCTGCGAAAACAGTAAATTAGCTTTACATGTTTGTATAATAATATTACACAGAGACAGATATGAATAGAAATGATGAATTATTACTTGATGGAAGGTATAATTTCCTGTTTGTGAGATTTAAACATTACTCCACTACTGTTGGATAATCCCAAGTGGGAATTGTTGTGACTAAATGAATCACTATTTAATCCAATCACACTTTCCACCCTGGACTTTCTCAGAATCTTCTTATCGATAGCATCTTCAACATTTCTACATCCAACACATTTACAATTTGCCGAGCAGGCTATCTTTCCCTGTAAACATCAATCAATATATTGACACTATATCTACTGTACGAGTATACTCATATTAATACAATACAATAACAACTTCTATTACTAACCTCATAACATTCACAATAATTCTTTAAACATCCCGATCTTTTACAGTTGCAACCTTTATTATGTCTTCTAACAACATCAAGTCCCACATTGCTTTTAGCTTTTCCAATTTTAGGTCTGAAGAATGAATAACAAATTTAATAAGTCTATACATAAACAGGTAATCAGGTAGACCACCACTAGCATTACCCCGTAATATTACATGACATGTGGATGAGAGTATAAGTCAAGTACCTAAAAGCATTTGGATTCCTTTCAAGGCAACTTCTAATAGCTTTTTGCCTGTATTCCTCATTGTTTAAATTATTATAACAATTATTACAGTTACACTGGTTACAAAATTCTCCATTTGCAAAACAATCACAATAAAGTTTCAAGCATTGGGACTTGGTACAATTACAAGGCTTCCGTGGTCTCATTCCAAACTCCATGGCTGTAACAATAAAACTCTTTCTACATTAGGTCAACTTCATATGTATTTCACTTGCGTACTATGGAAGTAAAATAAAGCGACAAAGTTCTAAATCTATTTTTAAAGAATGAAAATATATAGGCATACATTATATTCCACAATATTTCAAAAGGACTACAAGTTCTTTAACATAACCATTAACTATTGTTTTTTCCGAATTAACAAACGGATGGGTTTCTATTGAAAACCTTATTGTATAATATGTATTACTAGTGATTATATATGCAGTAGACTATATAATTTATTATACCTACCACTGTCAATTTTCGATGAATATTCAGAAAATTCTTCTTTAACATCATTATCTTGCGTTCTCTGTAAATATAAAAAAATGTTTAACCCAAGCTGTGTGTGTAATCTAGTTAATACATATAATGTAGTTAATAAGAAATGTGTTATACATTTTGTAGAGAAGCGTCCTGCAGCTGAAGATAGGATCCTGACATCATAACAACATTGAGAGGATCCGACACTGAAACAGATTCATCTTGAATCACTTCTTCGCTACTTTGTTCTCCTATCTCCTGTATCTCGGACAAATCGTTCTCCTCACTCACTTCACTGTTTTCAATAACCTACAAAAAATAGCAGACAAACGTGTAAAGACTGAGATATAGATTTTATGGTTTGTATACACTACCAGGTAACTAGTGGCTAATGATCAGTAGATATCTACACAACATACCTCCTGCTGATGTACGCTGCTATCTGTAATCTGTTTATCATTCATTTCCTGACTTTCCTCTAAATCTGAAACAACCTCTTGTTCCATTATGAAGCTTTCATTTGGAACTACAACTGTTTCAGACTTAACTACTTTATTCATATTTGATTTCTCTGTGTTACTTGATATTTTCACCTGCAAGCCAAAGATTTTTTAAAATATTTTACATACAACAAAAGATTCCTTAACTCTATAAATGTATCGAGAACACCTCCCCAATACAGACAAGTCTCCTGTATGGGGCATACTTGCATAAAGCCATTCATGAGATATGGAATTATTACTATGCTATGAATAATTAAGCTATAAGTTAGGTATGTCATAATACTGTGTAGGTATACTTACATTTTGTTGAGTATCTAATACAATTTGTGAAGTTCTTGACTCGGGAACAACTTTTGTAGGCTTACTATAAACTGTAAATAAATCATAATATTTATTACAAAAACAAATTGCTTTCGTCTCTCCACTAAGCATTAGCCCGTGTCGAGGACTTTGAAGTAACAATAGAGCATACATAAACACATCATTCAGTCGTAACTAGTTTTACAATTACAACCACAATTTACAAATGAGTTTATGTTTGACAATTTACTATGAATGCAGGGAACTCCATTTATCACAATGTACTGTACATCAATTTTTTTAAGTAATATATCGCTTTTGCAATAAGTCCGCCATCACACTACTATTGTCTTGTTTAGTAACTCTTCACGATTTCTGTCTATAAAGATTTATGTACTTATTTATTTTATTAATTATATTGGAACCCACAGTACATAATAATATAATTTGCTACTTACTTTTTTTAATACTTGAAGAACCACCAGATAGAGAGGCGTTTATGATGCTTTTACCTTTCCCAGGGACCATTTGTACAATGTTGTCTGAAATAATAATATGTAAATACTGTTAGATTTTACATTGCTTAGCGTTATTGTTGATATAACATATAACATTGTATTATAGAATGTACTTACTCTTGAAATCAGTAATGAGGAATGTTTTAGGAAGCAACTGTGGTGGCGAAGGTTTGACTTTGGCAGTATTGACAGCTAGTGTTTGTGAAGTACTCACTGTACTACTTGTCATTACCTGTTGCTGTACTTGGATTGGAGTAGATGTAGCTGGAGACTGAGCTCCTAAGCCAGGAGCTGGCACCAACCGCACATACTGAATCTAAATAACAATATTATATTACAATACACCACTTCTATCTCAATAATATATCAATAAAATGGCTTGACTCTAGTATACGGTCGCCTCATTTTATTTGGCTGAGGAATGTGATAATTAAATTTTATATAAAAAAAAGATTTATTATATAATATGATAATAAAACATGATTTATTAGCATGAGGCGACATATACTACAGACCACCCAATAAAATAAATGAGTATCAACTGAAAACAATGATCTTGATATAAAGTCAAATCCCATTAAGTTTCTTTTTTGCAGTGTACAAAAAGTTACAGCTTGGTTTGTTTGGATACTCGTAGGAAAATATTTGAATTGGAATGTAAGTTTGATTGTGTACTTACACCTTTACCAGGAATATTAATCTGATGTATTTGCTGCGGATTAATCTTTTGTCCAGCGGGTATACTAGCTAGTATTGTGGATCCATCTACTTTCACCACCTTTAATACAAAATATTAACTTATTAACTATAAATGTTTACAATAATTATAGAATATGATAACACCCTGTTAACAGATGTTTAGTTATTTTTATTAATTAAACAAGAGAAAGCAAGTATGGCCATACCCTCCCTTGATAAAATAAATAATTTAATGACATTTTATACAATTTGAAAATAGAATGTGAACAGAATCACAACCATAGAAATATGAATTTTGTATTATAACAGTGAAGCCGTCGATATTTTATCTAAGTCTGACATTCAAATAACATCACTACGGTAACCCCACTCTTATGGTGACATCACCTTGTCTCGGTGACAAACACTTGGGTTACGGAATATTTTTTCCCATACATTCCTTTCAATCTTTGGTGATGTCGTCATTGCTAAATGTCACTTAGACCGGGCCTCCATGATAATATTACGCGGGCCTCGATTACAGTACAATCATAGAATAGTACAATCATAAAGTTAGGAATCTTCCTGGTTGTTGTTTCTGGTTACCATTTTGTGCTAGCGGCGACCGGATTGAGACCGCATGGTTACATGGGTGTCATTTGAGAATGCAAATCAAATTCTTCTCATGACCATACATACGTAGGCATTTTAACATATATGGATTGTATGTATGTACCTATGGAGAATTAGTAGGTATGGAGTGTAGTTAGTCTTAATATTTTTTCACACTAAATAGTGATTACCTCGCCCCATACCACTGTCTTGTTACAGAAAACAGTGGCCACAGGACTTTTCCTTGGTATTGGGCTTCAATTAAACACCTAGCTATCTAGGTGTTTAATTGAAGCCCACTTGACATGACTTATAGATTGGGTATAATTTCCCCTATGTGTTTTACAAATCAAATGTTTGAGAAATGTTGTACGTAAGTAAGCATTGAAACTCTCTTGCAACAGCATGATCTACAAATACTCACTTGTCCTGATTTACTCTGAGATGGTCTCACTACAATACTCTGAGGTGCTGCTGTCAATATCACCTTATTGCCTGCCCCAACTCCTGAGGAATTCAAATACATTAATTAGTTACATGCAGAGCTGGGCAGAAAAGCGTTAATCCGTTAATCGTTAATTAACGAAGTTAATATTTTGGTTAACGATTTAACGCTTTTCTCATCTCCAAAAATCATTAACGGACTATTTAACTTCCGTTACATTTTACTTCCGTTAAATAAGTCCGTTAATATTTGAATTTTTGCATAGACATCATCCACTGGCGGTGCTGGCATTAGATAATCCAAGGGTTGTATGGAGTTATGTGCGGTATCGTATGTGAGTGTAATAAAAAAATTACCTAGGTGTTTGTAAAATTTCTATAAGACATTTTATTACTTATTAAAGAATGAGACTCGCCACCTATTCTGTATGTTTTATTTGTTGTAGGTACATTGTATGTTATTATGTAGGTACCCACTTTGTTGGGATACATCGCGAAAGTGTGAATGTGGTAGTAGTAGTAGTACTTAGGTATGTAGTTCTATTTTATGTCCTTTAACGGCGATTTTTTAGATTAACAGATTAACGTTAACTTCCGTTACATTTTTCAAAATGTAACGCTTTAACGATTAACGAAGTTAACTTTTTAGTTAACGGATTATCGATTAACGAAGTTAACTTTTTGATTAACGGTGCCCACCTCCGGTTACATGTGTCTTACCCAAATGCACATTGAAAGAATGTTTCAATTATTTATACCTTGTGGAACTGAAACAATCTTAGTTGGGGACTTTAAACTTTGTCTCACTGGTGCAACTATAGGTGTGGATGTGGCAATTCCTTGCTTCGTAGGAGATACTGCTACTAACTGAAATAACACAACATCACACAATGTATTTTAGTGTAAGCTAACATATATCTATAATATGTAAATAATATGTTATACTGACAGAGAATGTTAGTTTATTCACCTGTGTTATTTTCCCTCCTAGTAGACCAACTTGCTGCGATGGAATGCTAATGAAACGAGCTGGAGACTGGAGAGACTTCTGCACCGTCACTATATTACCAGAAGCATCTTTCCCTAAATAAACATACATTTTATGGTTATCCAATATTTAGACATTGAATAACACAAAAAAAAGAGACTGGTATGATTGTTTACCTGCAGGTATTGCTAATTTGGCTAAAGGTGGAACTGTCCGTTGTCTAACTTGAATCTGTACAGGAGTCTGAGTTCTCAGTGGAGTACCAACCATCTTGAAACGGTTTCCACTTGTAGGCACCACTACCACTTGCCTCCCACCAATATCTCCTGCAAAGTAACACACAATACATCTTCCACATGTAATTCTACATCAATATTATGAGGTTTCATACAAATGCACCATACATACCTATTGTCCGAGGTTGTACACCAGCTATAGAATATTTCCTCACATTCACAAAACCTGTACCACTCATAGTAATTGGTTTTGGTGCAATTGATATCGGTTTCAAGGATGACCCACCAATTCTATATGCCTAAAGAAGATAAAATAATATGATTATGTATTGTATATGTACTATACTAACTACATATAATACAATACTTGTCAACAGGAGAAACCTGTAAAGTTGTGAAATTGATAATCAATGTTAAATATAGTAGCGGTAGTGTTTTGCCTTTAAGACTCTGCTGAATTGCAAGTCCACGGGAAGTTTGTTCCATCCAACAGGGCCGGCTACACTGAACATTCTTTCATAAAAGCAGGCTTTAGAAGATGAAGTGTATTTTGGAACACATACAGAATACAATCCAACCACTTCCTTCAGATTTTAGACTAGTTTTGTTCAGTCTTTTTGTGAGTTTCACAACATAGTTGAAAATCATCGCATTCGTGGAAAAATATCACAGAGCAAATAATAATAAATTCCATCCTCTTATATAACATAATGTGACTCACTGTGGAAGTTACTCTGGTTGCTTTAGGTGTTGATGCCACGGAGGGGCTGACTTTCTTGCTTTCAACTGTTGTTGGGACAGGAGCGGGAGATGTCTCCACCGTAATTTGTATCTAGAGGACAGAATGTTTGCTAATAAATTTCATGAACCCACTCTCAATTTACTTAAGGTATGTCAACATTATTTACTTTGCACAAGGGACACACATTGTGGAAACTCCCTTAGTAATGAAATTATCATCTTCAGCTTTATAATCTCGATAGTATTAAACACTGTTGACTGGTAGAAACGACATTAAGTGAAGGTCCATCAACAGTACTGATATGATAACAACCATTATAACCAAGGACAGGTGTGCCTTTCTAATTGCCTATGATTGTTGAATACCCAAATGTATTTAGAATACTCACTTGAGATGGTTCTGTGAAAACTGTGTCATCCAGTATTGGCATATCACTATTTGCCACTTCCTCTGTGTGTATGTATTGTACATTATCTGCAAATTTATATATTATTATTAATACAATTAAATAGTTTTCAAGCATTATATATAACATTTAACAAAGGTCAAAAATGCTTCTAATGCACTATTCTGAACTTCAAGGTGCTCCAGCGCCTAAGCTGTTAGTCCATCGAAGAAACATGAGTAGCATAAATTGCAGAAAAAATAATTTACTTTATTTTTGTACTACATAAAGTAAAAAATAAAAAAAAGAGTATAATTTTTGCTCGAGAGTGAAATTTATGCCCTACTTTGGCTCGCTCCAGCGCCTGAATGGTTTATTCCACAAAAATTATTAACATAACTGTAGTTTATTCTTGTCCTGAACTTTTTTTCTTTAAAATAAACTTTTCGAGTTATAAGTAAAAGTCTGAAAAAAGGCATTTTTTTCTCCTTTATTCTGAGATTACTCAGAACGCACAACACTTACCAGGTCTCAAAATTGAAATTCAGATTCAGCGCCGCAAAAACATAAAGGACGATTGAGAAAAATACTTGTATATTTTTTCGTGGACGCGTTACAATATTTCCTCTCGCTACAGTATTATACAATGTTTTGCTGCATGTGGGCACCATTACCTGATAAATCCTTTTTTTAAGGATCTGGGCCTTTGCAAACAAGCCCTTTCCCGCACATATCCACGTTAGCTAAAGGGTTGTATCATAAAGTTCGCAATGTATTGTCAGCACTGAGATTCAAACCCGGCACCTCCAAATTAATTAGATTTAAGCTCTTTCCAACTATCCATTGAAATGGTCTGGACACATTGATATGATGAATGATGATAGAATAACTAAGACGGTATGCATGACAGACAGGAGATGTGTATGGAGCAGATTCTCAAGGCACGTTAACATTGAGTACACAAACAGTACAATAAATGGGTATATTATCATATTAGAGATGGGATGACTACCAACTAATTGGTTTAAAGTTAGCTAACTATTGAGTTGACACGTCGACAATGCCGATCACATACTTTGGTGAAGCTCAGGTAAATTTGAAAATGTTTGTTTCACTCTGCGCCATTCGACCGCTTAATTGTACGATCATTTAATGACCAGATTGTTTACTTTGTAATGAAAATTTTTATTTTTTTAATAATTTTTTTGCTTATTCTCATAGTGAACATTCTCATAAAATATGTAATTATAATAAATAGTAAACAATAAAACTAAATTTCGTGGAAAATTCCTCATCAAGGCGAGTTCATTGCAACATCATATAAACATTAGAAGTGTCTCACAGCAGCTTTACTCTACTTACTTGACAGAAAAATAAAAGTTAATGATTGCGCACCCACGCTGGGAAGAATGTAGGATATACACACCTGTGTCCATCGCAACTTCTTCTCGCACCTGTCCAAGTTCAATCTCATGGTCCATATCAACTTCTCCAGTATTACAAGTGAAACTAGATTCACTTGTGACAACCTCTTGTTCTCCGCCATCGAATTCAATCTGCAATAAACCAGTAAAATCAGTACGCAGAATCTGATCACCTTACCATGTCCACTACTTTTTTTAAAGGTACAAAACTTACTCCGATACTTCCATCTTCCAAATTCAACGATTCCAATTGTTGATCCATTATTTTGTGAAACTTTGACAGCCAAAACTTTCGATTATATCATTACAGTAACTGCTGCTTCCCGAATATTATACAATATTGAATATTAGTCATGAAATAATTTATATAAATTTGAAATAAGCCGCCATTTTAATGTGAAACGTCAAATAACATAACATAACGCGAAACGCCACTCTTCACAAAACAAGAGTTCACACGGGATATTATAGTTAACTTTTCACTGGTGATTCCAAACTCTCCGCGAATAAATATTGATATAATCTAGGACAGCTTCGTTAACTTACGCAACATTTTGAAAAAAAAAACAAATCAAATTTATTTCATTTGACAGAGTTTCAAAACACTGTCAAATATTTATAGCGCCCATTTCAATTCGTACGAACAGGAATGCCAACATTAGCAATCTTATCTTATATTGAGTGTTTCCATATCGAAAATTTGTTTCCACGTTACACAGTCAGCCTTAGCTAGCGCCAACCATGAGCCAACGTGTTGTGCATGTGCATTGTGCAACCTATCGCACACTCAGATTTCGGTTCTACAAATATTTATGTTCTGTGATGATTCTGTGGGTTCTGTGGTCATGGAAATGTCAACCTAACCTTGGTCAACCTTAAGGCGAAGATACACACGAGAGATTTTGGCCTCCCGGATACCAAAATGACAGGTCTCTTGTGTGTAAACACATCGGAGACGCGAGATATCTCTCGATACCGCGCGCCTCCTGAGACGGTCTGCGCACGCAAGTCTCGCGTCGTGTATTTTACATATTTTCGTCTCAGGGGACGCGTCTCCGGTCTTTTGACATGTTCAATTTTAATCTGAGGCTCTTGGAGATGTTTGCAACTGAATTGGATTGGCGCGCGTGGGCACGTGGTTTTTGTATTGATATATAATTTCAAACATTCCTGCGATTGTGACGATATTAGTACATTGTTAATAATAAAATTGTTAGTTGATTATAATTATAATATTATTTTTAAATAATGGCGGATTAATAACAGAGTTGCATTTGCATTTGAAATATGAATACAGTTGTGAAAAATACATTAACATTACGTGTTTTGTTATTCCCTTCATGTCCTACAACATTTATAGCAAACTATGTAGTTACCATTTCACCCTTTAATATTCATCGAAGGAACATAAGGAGGAAACAAAATTTCGCTAGTCACAACGGTTTCGGGTATGTAGTGCATACCGATACTTGCTTTGGCTTATGTCACTGATGTCATAGGAATGGTGTACATTAAAAGAAGGTCTAATTAAGTATTCTATTTCATTTACTAACGCAGAAAAGGAAATATACACATACGCATGTAAGTAAAGTACCGACCGACATATGTACATTACTGAATCGATAAATAATTTCAAAGCGGTATATAATTATATTTTTTAATCACAATACTCGTAAATACATGACACTAGAGTATGTACACAAAACCAAACGCCATTATGGCGCCAAAAATACTAATAGAATGAATGCAGCAACAGACCAAAGTTTCGCGTCTCGAGATAGTCCCGTGTATTTTTGAATTTGATGACAGGAGGCGATTGTCGGCCATTTTTACTAGAGATGCCGTCTCTAGAGACGAAAATCTCCCGTCGTGTATTTCACTGAAGAGACTGACGCCATTTTGTCAGTGCCTGGAGGCGCGTCTCCTGAGACCCCGTATATCCACACCTTTAAACATTGGTAACGTCTCTCGCACAGTCTCTCGTTAAGGCGAAGATACACACGAGAGATTTTGGCCTCCCGGATACCAAAATGACAGGTCTCTTGTGTGTAAACACATCGGAGACGCGAGATATCTCTCGATACCGCGCGCCTCCTGAGACGGTCTGCGCACGCAAGTCTCGCGTCGTGTATTTTACATATTTTCGTCTCAGGGGACGCGTCTCCGGTCTTTTGACATGTTCAATTTTAATCTGAGGTCTCTTGGAGATGTTTGCAACTGAATTGTATTGGCGCGCGTGGGCACGTGGTTTTTGTATTGATATATAATTTTAAACATTCCTGCGATTGTGAAAATATTAGTACATTGTTAATAATAAAATTCTTAAGGTGTGGATATACGGGGTCTCAGGAGACGCGCCTCCAGGTACTGACAAAATGGCGTCAGTCTCTTCAGTGAAATACACGACGGGAGATTTTCATCTCTAGAGACGGCATTTCTAGTAAAAATGGCCGACAATCGCCTCCTGTCATCAAATTCTAAAATACACGGGACTATCTCGAGACGCGAGACTTTGGTCTGTTGCTGCATTCATGCTATTAGTATTTTTGGCGCCATAATGGCGTTTGGTTTTGTGTACATACTCTAGTGTCATGTATTTACGAGTATTGTGATTAAAAAATATAATTATATACCGCTTTGAAATTATTTATCGATTCAGTAATGTACATATGTCGGTCGGTACTTTACTTACATGCGTATGTGTATATTTCCTTTTCTGCGTTAGTAAATGAAATAGAATACTTAATTAGACCTTTTTTTAATGTACACCATTCCTATGACATCAGTGACATAAGCCAAAGCAAGTATCGGTATGCACTACATACCCGAATTTTTTTTCCTCCTTATGTTCCTTCGATGAATATTAAAGGGTGAAATGTTAACTACATAGTTTGCTATAAATGTTGTAGGACATGAAGGGAATAACAAAACACGTAATGTTAATGTATTTTTCACAACTGTATTCATATTTCAAATGCAAATGCAACTCTGTTATTAATCCGCCATTATTTAAAAATAATATTATAATTATAATCAACTAACAATTTTATTATTAACAATGTACTAATATCGTCACAATCGCAGGAATGTTTAAAATTATATATCAATACAAAAACCACGTGCCCACGCGCGCCAATCCAATTCAGTTGCAAACATCTCCAAGAGACCTCAGATTAAAATTGAACATGTCAAAAGACCGGAGACGCGTCCCCTGAGACGAAAATATGTAAAATACACGACGCGAGACTTGCGTGCGCAGACCGTCTCAGGAGGCGCGCGGTATCGAGAGATATCTCGCGTCTCCGATGTGTTTACACACAAGAGACCTGTCATTTTGGTATCCGGGAGGCCAAAATCTCTCGTGTGTATCTTCGCCTTTAGTTGATTATAATAATAATATTATTTTTAAATAATGGCGGATTAATAACAGAGTTGCATTTGCATTTGAAATATGAATACTGTTGTGAAAAATACATGAAATTACGTGTTTTGTTATTCCCTTCATGCCCTACAACATATATTTATAGCAAACTATGTAGTTACCATTTCACCCTTTAATATTCATCGAAGGAACATAAGGAGGAAACAAAATTTCGCTACTCACAACGGTTTCGGGTATGTAGTGCATACCGATACTTTCCTTTTGCTTATGTCAATGATGTCATAGAAATGGTGTACATTAAAAGAAGGTCTACATAAAACGTAGATAAAAATTGATTAAGTATTCTATTTAATTTACAAACGTAGAAAAGGAAATATACATGTAAGTAAAGTACCGACCGACATATGTACATTATACTGAATCGATAAATATTTTCAAAGCGGTATATAATTATATTTTTTAATCACAATACTCGTAAATACATAACACTAGAGTATGTACACAAAACCAAACGGCATTATGGCGCCAAAAATACTAATAGAATGAATGCAGCAACAGACCAAAGTCTCGCGTTTCGAGATAGTCCCGTGTATTTTAGAATTTGATGACAGGAGGCGATTGTCGGCCATTTTTACTAGAGATGCCGTCTCTAGAGACGAAAATCTCCCGTCGTGTATTTCACTGAAGAGGCTGACGCCATTTTGTCAGTCCCTGGAGGCGCGCCTCCTGAGACCCCGTCTATCCACACCTTTAGAGAGTATAACGACTCTCTCTATAATACAGGGACAAAACTTTTTCGGAAACGGAAATCGGTAGATAGGTACATAGGTACGTACATGTGATTGCAAGTATATGTGTTCTGTGGTAACGTCGTATGCATGTCGTATGTACTTAAACCATGGAGTATATGTGTTCTGTGATGTTAACTTAAGCTTTTTGCGATATAATGGACATATCCCAAGTTAATCATCGTTTTGTGTTACAATCAGAAGCCGAATGGAAATTAATATTGTGTTCATCAAAATAAAATCGCAAAATTAGTGTCTGATAAAGCATATCAAATATTGAAATCAATCAAAGAAGCAAAACCGTGTTTTAATAACATATCACTGGTTTTAATAGATTCTGGTGAATGACATAATAATACGTTTAATAAAAATGGATCGAGACAACGCTAATCCTCAAGTTTTTGAAAGAGATTCGGAAAGAATTATTACTAATTCAGACCAAGACGAAAGTGTTGTTGATGAGTTTGATGCTAGGGAAATATTTGATTTAATACGCAATATCAATGATCCCGAACATCCACTAACACTGGAAGAGTTACATGTAGTGGAGCAGAAATATATAACAATCGACAATAAGCTAAACAGTGTGCATGTTAATTTTACTCCTACCATCCCGCACTGCAGTATGGCTACTCTGATTGGTTTAAGTATTAGAGTGCTCTTATTGAGAGCTCTCCCAACCAGATTCAAAGTGTGTGTGGAGGTGACGCCAGGTAGTCACGCATCAGAGTTGGCAGTAAACAAACAGTTAGCTGATAAAGAAAGAGTAGCGGCTGCGTTAGAAAATAATTACCTTATTGAAATTATCAACCAGTGTATCGGTGCATAAACATCTTACAAGTCTGTTTATAGCTCAGTTACTTTAGGAAATCAATGTATGGGGAAGTCGGCAAAATTAATAACAGATGGGACTCTATGCAGTATGATACCTTAGGGTGGGATGTTTCAGAATATCAGGCGTCCCCCCCGCCACACCTGACGCGTCACCCCCCTGGCCCCCCGAACAGGTCCCCCTACGTGGTTTTCCTCTATTTATCAAAAAACTGTAACAGATAGAAGAAAAATGTCGAGGACAAAAATAGTCCTTAATAAATTCTCTACAAAATAGTAAAGCACATTTTTTGATAGGACTAGTAATTTACCCGCAATAGCCGGTGAAAGTATCGTAATTTTTTAATAAGAACAAAAAAAAAATATTATACTCAAATTGCTGAAAATTCATAAGAGCTACAAGAAAATGGTCAAAGAATGAATTAATTGCTATAGTTTTAGCTATAAAATGAGCTATTATTTATTTTTGCACGGCTCATAGTTTTTGAGTTATTACATACAATTCCAATGACAGAAGTCTTAAAAAAGGAACTTTTCATACAATTTGTATTGAAATGCTGTGATATTAAAATTTAGGTTACGCCTGTTTTTCACAAGTATGTGAAAGAAAAAAAATGTATAGGAGTATGATTGGGTCTTTTTAGTATCTTAAGATATTATCCTTTCGAAGTTGAATGCACTTTTGCCAGTCATGTTTCAAAGCCATTATCCCAGTTTTCCAGAAGGATTCCTCAAGGTTAGGATATGGGTCAAAAGCATTGGCACCCGGCGATTCGAGGGTTTGTACAAGTCCTGTTCTGAAGTTAAGATGAACACTACTGATTAAAATCAGATCACTGGAATCTCTGCTATCACCTAACTAATAATTCCGCGGTCTTTGAAAAATTAATCCATGTCTTTATCGACGTTCTCCAGAACTACTGCATTTTATTGCTTTCCACTTCGAGGGTTGTGTTTGACACCTTGCTGTGCCCATTCAAAATCTGGCACTTACTTTCTAATCATTGCATATGATGGAACAGACTCCAGTAATGAACCCGATATCTCTTTTATGGTTCGTGTCAGTCTATGACCTTAGATAAAATAATATTTCATCACGGATCGCGGCTGAAAATTTCACATTTTCACAAAAATGTCAAACCCGTTGAAATAAAAATGGTGCCAAGAGTGCCAGCTTCGTCCTATCGATCTCAAATTTTGTAAATATCCCTAATGAAGTTTAAATTATCTATATCAATAATAAACTGAAACTGGCCTGTACATTTTTTTCTCAGGGCTACGAAGTGTTCAGCCGAACCTCGTATCTTACTTACTAAATTTTCTTCTTTAATAATCTTGACGAATCCTTCTGTAAAACTGGGATATGGCTTTGAAATATGGCTGGCAAAAGTGTATTGAACTTCTAAAGAATTATACCTTAAAACATTCAAAAGATCCAGTCATGCTCCATTACATTTTTTTTGTATCTTACACAGACTTGTGTAGTGTCTATTATACAGACGTAACCTAAATTTTAATATCAGAGCATTCCACTACAAATTGTATGAAAAGTTCCATTTTTAAGACTTCTGTCATTGGAATTTTATGTTATAACTCAAAAACTATAAGCCGTACAAAAATAAATAATAGCTCATTTTATAGCTAAAACTATAGCAATTAATTCATTTTTTGACCATTTTCTTGTAGCTCTTATGAATTTTCAACAATTTGAGTATAATAAAATATTTTGTGTTCTCATTAAAAAATTACGATACTTTCACCGGCTATTGCGGGTAAATTACTAGTCCTATCAAAAAATGTGCTTTACCTATTTTGTAGAGAATTTATTAAGGACTATTTTTGTCCTCGACATTTTTCTTCTATCTGTTACAGTTTTTTGACAAATAGAGGAAAACCACGTAGGGGGACCTATTCGGGGGGCCAGGGGGGTGACGCGTCAGGTGTGGCGGGGGGGACGCCTGATATTCTGAAACACCCCACCCTAAGGTATCATACTGCATAGAGTCCCATCTTTTATTAATTTTGCCGACTTCGTGCTGCAAAAGGACTGAGCTATTATATATATCTTCATATGTGTAAGAATGCACCCCTGACTTTTCGTCGCAGTGTGGAATATATTACTTGAAACATTAATCAATGAACTTACCTCAAGCTCGAGATGTGCTGAGCACTTCTACATAAGGTACCACCGCCATACAACCAAGAAACAACGCTGTGTTGAACGAAAACTGTGTTTAATTGGAAATAAACATCAAGGAATAGACTAAAGAAGATTAAAGATTGATTTATTGTAGAAACACTCTTATCTAATGATTATCTAATGTACTGTGTTGGAAAGTAAAATGTTTTTCATAGAAGGATTAAAGATTCAGCTGTAAGAAGTTTAGAGTATGATGTACGAAGAACGTCTTCAGCTTTAATGACAATGGGACAAGGCATCCTTGTATATTTCCAGTATTGTTCAAGGTGTGATTTAAGAGTAGTAATCTTCACGTGTGTGTCCTTGATTTGGAAGGAATTCTGGAACAATAATATGCCACTGTAATATCTGCATCTTTTTAAACACTTGACATGGAGATCTTGTGTGTCGCTGGGGCATCTTATTGTCTTCCCATTTAATGTTATATTCCTGTGATTTGTGTACTGGGCTAGTGGTGGAAATTTGATATTATAGGGATGTACAATTGGGGCCCCAACCATAAATATACCAAAAAGTGACATATGAAGTATGGAAAAAGCAAATAATTCGCCAGCAATATTGTTGAGTTAGGTTGTTTTTTTTTGTTTTTTGCGAGAAAAAAAAAAAAAAACAACCTAACAAACCTAACTCAACAATATTTATATTTTTTCTATAGTTGGGGCCCCAATTGTACAATAGTACCAACATCTCTGAGTTTAGAAGCCTGGTGACCTCTTTGTATTATCACGATAAAGCTGAAAGGATATCTTACGTCGTTTTTTGAAAATTAGTTCTAAAATCTCATTAAGGCTTTATACGACACTTCCGCTTTAATTTCACTTTTCTGCAGAAATGAAAACCTAAAATCTTCTTTTTTATAACCCTGGTATTAAAATTTGTTTTCGACTATGATTTAATTTATTTATAGACTTACCTTAATGTCGTCCAAATATAATTTCAGTTTGCTTTGAATATCTTCAATATGTTGCTTTGCCACACTTGTGTTGCACGCACTACACTTGAAGGGGGCTTTGTTAATAATATTCCCATTGCATGAATTATCCAAGCATCTGAAATGTAAAGAAAGCAACTGTGTGTATCAAACAGGGCCAACAATACTCTATGTTTTGTGTGAAATGTGTAATATTGTATAGTTAGAGACAGGATAAAGCCAGGTGGCTTTTAGAGTTATACAAGAACCACGCTGTTAAGAATATTTAAAAGGCAATTTTTATTTTTTGTAAATATTTTTGTTGATTTTATATTTATGTTCCATGTTGATGAAATAAATGTATGAAAAATACCAGCAATACTTTCCAATGTCTTTGTATAGTATAGTGATGTGCAATCATTTATATGTATACTGTAATCAGTAAACTACTATTATTTTATAAAATATATTATGTGTAGGCGGTTCAGAACATAACAAGTGTACAGAATATTATACAAACCTAATGGCGGGCATGTCTGAGGGTGGTATTGGCCAGTTCTGGCAGCAAGTTATGCATTTACAAAAGAACCAATAGCGAGAGCTTAATATACGTCTCCTTTCCTCTCTGTTTTGTCCTGAAGAACCACTGAGCGACCTACCCCACTGTGGTCCATAGCTGTCTCCAATCACTTCACCCTTATTTATGGGCTGTAACGCCTTTATAATCATATATTTACCAAAAAAGAGTCTGAAATGTAAGATGCTTAGTATATACATAGTTACGAAGCCATATATTATTCAACATTATAGAGTTTGTAAATCATATCATTTTACCCACCATCCATATATTAATATTTTAACATGTCGACATACATAAAATTAAAGTTGGATTATTTCAAAATATGTATGATATTATAATAATGCATACTCTTCACTAGTTACCCTACATTGTAAGAAATACTATGCAATATCTTAAACCAACTATCTTTACGATTTATATTTTTGTTTTTTTTGTTCATTACTTTAGGTTTATCTGGAGTACAGATTGATATACAATTAGTAATAAGGTACCTGTTGACATTTGGTGAACATTGGTGATTCATCATAGATGTTTTTGGAAACAACCCGTATGCTATTTCTTTGGTATTTGTGCCGTCCATTATTTGGTGAGCATTGAATTGTAGTAACTGCAAACTACGTAATAGCAAAGACCACACAGCTAATTCTTCAGAAGTCACTAAAAATATCTCAAATTTTAATTAAATTAATCTGCCCCTACACGCTTTTCCCTTTGCAGCGCAAGGAAAGCAAACAGAATTCTATTATGCCCTAACTCTTACATACAGTCTCCACTTAACGTTCATACAGTTTGTCGTACAGTAGGTCATACACCAAAAATCCAGAATTGTGTCACTCATAAATATTTATACTCGGTACTTATAAATAATAAAATTAATTAGAGCCTCACTGTGTGCACCTAGTATAGGCACAAGAACATTTATTTCATTTTGATAATAAAACAGTTAGTGGCATTACAGCTGTAGTGCTTTTCGCCACTCACTGCGATTACAATGAAACAGTACATTACAACAATCACAATTCAATAAACAATAATACGATCACAAAAACAAAACATCCACATTCATAATCATTTACGTATCTCGACAACCCATCATCATGAGTACAATCGAGGCAAACTCTATATTGAACATTAAATGTTAGTACATGAAGCAATCCTATTAAGCAATTCGGTAGTTCTGCCTACGGGATTACCAACGAGACTGTTAGTTCTACTTCAATACTCAAAGGTTTCTACCTGATGGCGAATAGAATAGTGCATGTATCTGGTGTATGCATCAGGCACGTACAAATTAATTTCAGAAAGGATTATGTATAATCCCCATATATAATATTATAGTACTTACATGTATTGGATAGTGAAGTGTTTCCGAAGAATGTGTTTTTCAAACATCTCAACAAAAAGAATGTTATTAATGTCCTTCGCACATAATCTTGTGAACAGCGATTTTCTTCATGTGTACACAATTTAAAGAAAGATTCGTGATGGAATTCCTTTTCCGTTTTTATTTCTAGAGAATCATCAGTTTTGCTCACATATTTCTTATAAATATTTAAAGATTCTTCCAATCCTATTTGCGTTACAATTCTCAGTGCCACAAAACATAATATGGCCATACCAGAGCCTGAAATTATATACTAATGTGCATTACAAGATGAATATACAAAACTCAAATAAAATATTTTTACTTACCAATAAAAAGCTCCATATATTTGCACTCGTACTTGTGATACGACGATAAAGCTTCCTCCAGACAGCTTTCACTACAAAATGCTATAGTAGAACAATCAGGACAAGCAACAGGCGCCTCTAGCCTAATGATAATAAATACATAATGCTCCAGATATATTAAGTCATAACTGAATATAATATTCCATGTACTTTATATTATTCCTTTATCTACTTACCTGTTAAAGCAATGATGGCAGTGAGTCCCAAAACACTTTTGTACCAAGTAACTTGAATATGGTTTTTCAATTATTAAATTTTCTCCAATGTCTATATCTTTAGACGCCATGTAAAAACGTCCCTAGAAAATGAAAAAAAATTTTGGTGCTTTGATGTTAATGCACCGGCACCGAATACTTTTGTATACACATAATAATAAATTCTATACCATTTCTTCAGTTTCTGTGAGGCTCATGTGACTAGACAGCCCCAAAGACGGTATTTGCACACTCTTCTGATTCTCTGTGTCAAATTAAAAATCAAAACATAATTTCAAGATTAACTTGCGGTACTACTTAATATTTCCATACGCCCACCCTGAAGTACCGGGTACTTACCAAGCGCTTGTTTGTTGTTCAGCTTTTTTAGGGTTTGAAGTACTTCTTGTAAATCCTTTTTTAAAGGGTCTTGCACCAATCCTTAAACATAATATTAATTATATTACCTTTACTGGAGCTGGATAGTGGATTAAAATTAACAGTGCATAGGACTACTAAAATCTTGCAGCGAGGAAGTTGACTGTAAATTATAATCTGTTGCACAGTGTAAGTATAAAGATGTAGAAGACAAATTGAAATGTATTCAAAATTAGCAGCAAGAAGAGATGAGATTATAAAGAGTTGCTACATACCCATTCGAATTGTCTTATTGACGTCTGCTTTAGCAAAATCATACTTCTTTGTCTCAATGAAGCAACGTGATCTAATTAATAAAGCTTTTTGAATTAAACATCGCCTGCAACATATTATATAGATCAACTTTAGGAATTTTATATTCGCTAGACAAAAAAGATACCTACTCTATAATTAGATGTGGGTCCTTGTATATTTGAATCCCTCCTCACTGATTACGTGTCGTCGCTCCATTCTTAGAATGTTCAATTTGTCATTTTATATGAGAGAAATTTTAATGAGAATTGCATCTCTTGCACACATTAAGCTAGCGACTACTATATTACAATATTACAAGGATAAATTTACTAATATTTCAGGTTCAGATGAGATAATCTTATTATAATAATGATGCAAGACACACCCCAACTCCTGTTTTGGATCAGCTCGAAGTATGGCAGCACTGCATTTTTGTTTACATTTCTCATATTCACACCCACTCCAGCATCTTTCTGCTTCTTGCAGCAACTTTTCACTAGTATTATTACATTTTTTTCTATAAACCTCAGAAACACAAAAGGTCTCACAAATACAGTCAAATATCTGAAAGAAAAATACTTAAGTAAATTAATTAATTGGTGGTCTATTATGTGATGGCCAAATATGTAAGATACATAATGTCTGGTTGTTAGAGCCAGACCAAATGGTGTGTTGTATGATATACTATCAGTAAAGTTATCAGCAAGTTCTCAAAGGAACTAGTGGGGGAATATAAAAAGGTTATAAGTTACTCCCCTAACCTCAACGTTGGCAGTGAGTGCTTTGAGGAAATCTTCTCCATAAACTTTGTTTGATAGATGTTCCTCTGCCCATTCAAACAAATGAGTGTTAGCTCTTATGTGTCCTACGAGAGAATTGAAAAATCCCTTCCTCTCTTCTTGTGTGGTTACTTCATCACATAATTTGGTTAAAAGTGGGTCTATTCCTTTTTCCATCTTCTATTATTTTAAGATGTACATGTACCTACTTTACATATCTTCAACCTAGGACAAAATACGAGTAACACAGCGTTATAATTTGTGTTAAGCAAACTGATTCAATGTTAGTAGAATATTTTGTTATACAGGAAGGTAAAGTGTTAGTTAACCATAACATAACCAATCATTATCTTTTAGGTAGATATATTTACCCGTAATAAATTTTGATATTTCTTTATTATTTTTTTGTTTTGAACAATTTAAATAACTATTTCATAGGTAAGTAAAAGTCAAGAACTTATAACGTGTACCAAACTTCAACAAACATTATAAATGTGAAAGTCTATAAATACCCAACATGCAGAACTAAAGATGTATGTGTAGTGTAGTTAGGTATATAGGCAGATATTTTTAGAGTATGGTATGTTTCCTGGTGTTTATTTACTATTTTCAGCTCCACGTTTTCACAGAGCCCATTAAAAATAATAGATAATACTTTTTGCCACAATATACAAATACTTTACATAGTATATTTACATATAGTAGATATAGGAACTGTAATATAAACACATCATCTACCACTGTGATTTAATCTGGATACTAAAGGAACTTTTTAGTGATGAATATTTTCCCTTCTTCGTAGTTTCAATCCTGCGGATTAGTTTGCTTCTCATCCTCCCTCACACCTTAATACATACATGAGGTTGTTGTACTTGTTCCAAATATTCACGTGAGAAGTTCGCTCTGTAATTTCTCTCTTTTCAAGGGGAAAAGGAAGAGGTCTGGAGCGCACCAGATGAAAGACTCAAGGAAGAATAGTTTGAGTATACCTATTAAAATCTTAATTAAAATAAGTCCCTTCGTCCCACTGGTAGAACATGATTGTAATAACCAGTTGTATTTATCTTCCAAGAGCCAAATCCAACAATCTCAATGTCTATAGAGGAACAATACAGCTTGTATCCTAAAATGTATGTAAAACTACGAGGTATGTTTGTTATTCCCTAAATTAAGGGCTTATTAGGGTTTTATTATCGCTTCATCTTTTTCAAATTTTGCATGAGTGTTGGTGCGAAATATGTGTAACATAAACGGCAATATGAATACCCTTTAAAAAAAAAACAGGGCTTAAATTTAAAAATTCTAGACACTTAAATTGTTGATCTCATATTTGGCTAAATTACATTTATACATCTTGCAAATCGAGCGGTAACCCATGTATCGCTGAAATTTCAGGGGTACTTTCAAAGCTATTTTTTATACAGGAAATCTTCAAATATTGTAATTATTCTAGATCAGTCAAGTTGTAGTCACTAATATAATACATGTCTTAGTATCAGGACGATGTTTTCAGTATTGGCTGAGAAAACCATGTATCGCCAAAGCCAATTTACAGCATATGGCACCTTAAAGACTAAAGAAACAAACAATATTAATGATGCACTGTTTAATTGTTGAATAATTACTTATACAATATAATGAATGATGAAATGTGAAGTTTGTCCTTATTGGATCATCTGTTCCTCCATAACTTTAGCCATCCACTCTGGTTCCTTGGCAGCAATTTTATCAATGATGCTGTTTACCTGATAACATAGACTTTGTATTTGTCTGTCCCATTGAGGTAACACTTCACGGCCTGCAAATATATAATACATACTGCATTACAGTTTTCTTAGCCAAATATTTGTCGTTTTTTTTTGCAATGTACTTTAGTTTAACGTTTATTGCGGACACCGATTTTGAAATTTCAAAATAATAAGAAACCATAATATGCTTCCCTAATCATCACAGTGTTTTCCACAACCAGGGTAGCCAATTTTAAGTGAAAACAAGCATGGGACATAGGGTTTATGTGTATGGTCAAACATCAAGTTAACAATTTTCTTTTTCAATAGCAAACAAACAATACAATCCAAATTAAAAAATACTTATCTTGTTCGTAATGTATAACTTACCTATGTATAATAATATGGATATCTAATTACAATAATACAATGTTTATAATGAAACTAAGATAAATCATAATACTTACTTTCGAAATGAACAATTGAATCAATTTGATCAATATATCCATTCATCCTTCCTTCTGTAATCATTTGACTAGCAATTCTCTCTGCTTTGGTGGGAGGAATCTCGAGAAGGGCTCCTAATTCTTCAAACGTGATATTGTTATACAGCTTACTTGCAGACAGTAAATTATGTTCAAACACGGCTCTATCAAGTATTGAGGAGCCATCTATAGTACTGGCTTTCTGGTGTGTCTGCATTAGAGCCTCAAACTCTTGCAAGTCAGACCGCCTAATAATTCTGTCTAGATACATTTTCTCTAAGATAGAATACGCAGGGAGCTGTTGGCATCTTTCATCCTTGAACAGTGTAGCCAACATACGGGATCTCTGCTGACCTGTAACATAATACAGTGAAACTCGGATTTTAAGTTCCCGCATTCTACGTTTTCCCCTATTTTAAGTTTTTTTTGGCCGGCCCCGTTTCACTCCCATACATTCCAGAACAAAAATTTCCCAAATTTTACGTCAGCCGCCAAAAACAATTCCCGGATTATACGTTTTTTTCAGCCGTAATGTTGTCCGAAATATCTATACGAAATCATGTAAAATTTAATTGTTTGTCAAAAAGTTCAACAAAAAATATTACGTAAAGAAAGTGCTTCAAGTCACATTGCTACCTTTTTACTTAATGCCAACATGTTTCGCTACGTGGCCCGCCGATGTTATCTTATCTCCCCCTACCACCTCCAGTACATCCTTACATCTTGAACTTGTAGTACCTATGTATGTGTACTATGTATATATACACCGCGTGCATCCGGTCGCTTTGTTTCCTGTGAATCTAAACATTTGCGGCGCATAGGCTGGCCACACACGCCCCGAAGTTCAGGAACTAACATTCGGGAACCGGATTCCGGAAGCTCGAAAATGTATGCAATTTGGCATTCTCCACACACGTCCTGAATGTTAGTTACAAACTGAATGTCAGGGCGATCCGGGCACCCGGAGAACCCGTTTCTTTTTTTTTTTTTTTTAAACATTTTTTTTAAGTTTTGGAACATAATTGTAATAAAGGTTCAGTGGGATCAAACAAGTGCGCAGGTGGGATTATTTCCCGTGGAGAGAATATTTGTGGATATGTACCAAGACAGTAACATGAACCAGCTAGTGACTCAGCCCACCAGATTTAGAAACAATGAATCATCACTTCTTGACTTAGTGCTTTGTAATGATGAGGCGATGATCTCGGACATTGAGTACTTACCCAACATCGGTAAAAGTGACCACTGTGTGCTAATGATTAATATACAGCTGGAGGTTGGGTGTGGAGAACCTGCAGAGATAAAAATGAGAAAAAACTACTTCAAAGCTGATTTTGATGGAATTTCTCAGCGATTTTCTCAGGCTGACCTGTGCTTACCAGGAGGTGATATCTCCCACAGTTGGCGAATTTTTAGGACCAAAGCTGAAGACGTTATTGGGCACCATACCCCGGAAACTGTTAAATATAACAAAGGGAATAAATTGAAACCATGGATAACTAGAGATATTATCAAGGTGTGTAATGAGAAACTAAAACTTTGGAAAAGATATAGAGTGACTGGATGCCATGATCACTACCAGCAGTACCGATGCATAAACAACAAATTGGTTGGAATGGTCAGAGAATCTAGAAGGCAGTTTGAGAGCACCCTGGTTGATAGCGGTAGCAAGCCATTTTACAACTACATTCGTCAAAATCTCACCTCCAAGGCATCTACGGCCTCATCCTTAAAAGACAAATGTGGTAAGGTGACAAGTGATCCTAAACAAGTTGCTGAATTATTTGCTAACCAGTTTGTAGAAGCGTTTGTCCGGGAGCCTCCTATCTCTTCGTTGCCTGCGATGCACCGCGTCGAACAAGAACTCGAGCATGTGACAATTACTAGTGATGCAGTGTACAAACACTTGAAGAATCTCAATGCGGAAAGTGCAATGGGTCCTGACAACCTTCCATCTGTAATTCTTAAAAACTGTGCATCATCTCTGAGTCAACCCCTTACATTAATTATGAAACAATCACTGGAAAATGGTAGGCTTCCAGTAGACTGGAAACATGCCTTTGTGACTCCAATATACAAGAAGGGAGACAGACTGTCGCCATCCAACTATCGCCCAATAAGTCTCACATCCATCGCCTGTAAGGTAATGGAAAAGATTGTGGCGTCAGAATTAAGAAGATTTATCTCACAGAACGACATTATTCCAGCTGAGCAGCACGGCTTTATGCCTGGCAGGTCCACTGTTACGAGCCTGCTCATGTGTCTTGACCAGTGGACGCAGAACTGGAATCTTGGAATACCTACAGACGTTGTATACCTGGACTTTGAAAAGGCCTTTGACCGCGTTCCGATTAACCGCCTAATCTACAAGCTGGAGATTCTCGGTATCAGAGGGAGACTTTTGCGCTGGATATCGGACTTTTTGACGGACCGTACATTCCAGGTCCGCCTGGGCAATACCTGCTCAGACCCGAGACCTGTTCACAGTGGCGTCCCGCAGGGATCCGTGCTCGGACCAATTCTATTCATAATGTACATTGCAGATCTCCAAGATGTTATTCAAACCCAAAAGAATTTTTTTGCTGATGATACCAAGTTTTTTGCAAATCCCTTGTTGAGCAATGGGCTGTTGCAAAATAGTTTAGATGAATTGGCCTCATGGACAAGAGAATGGCTACTCACACTGAACGTGGATAAATGTGTTGTTCTCCACATGGGAAAAAACAATCCGCAAACCTCATATTACTTGTCCGGAAACCAGGTTGCCTCAGTAAAGGAGCAGAAGGATCTAGGAGTAATAATAATGAACGATCTCAAATGCGAAGAGCACATCTTATCAATTGTAAAAAGGGCAAATTCCTTATTATTCCTCATCAGGAAAACTTTCAGGAGTATCTCTGAGGACTTACTCGTGAGGATATACAAGCAGTACTTGCGACCTATGATTGAATATGCTTACCAGGTCTGGAGTCCATATTTTTGCAAGGATATTGATCTTCTGGAGAGAGTTCAGAGAAGGGCAACAAAGGTACCACGGGCCATCCGAGACCTGAGTTATGAGGAGAGGCTCACCAGACTGGGACTCACAACACTTAAAGCCAGGCGATCTAGAGGTGACCTTATCGAGACGTATAAGATTATGAATGGCTACTATGATGTTCCCGATATCGGCTCCATTTATACTCTGAATACAAATACCCATTTGAGAGGACATTCAATGAAGCTCACCAAGGAGCGGTTTCACAGTAATCCGAGAAAGAACTTTATTTGCAATAGAGTGGTGAATATGTGGAACCGTTTACCCGAAAGTGTAATACAAGCACCATCAGTGAACGCGTTCAAGAACAGATTAGATGACTTTCTCAGAACGACAGATGGCACAGACATTGATTTGGGCCCATCAGCCTAGGCTGCTTGCCCAAAATTAATAATAATAATAATAATAATTGTGGGTGACAGGAAAGTTGTTCGATTTACATATTTTCGAACGCACAATACTTCGAAAAACAACATTTCGAATGGCAATAATTCGAAATACAAATTTTCGAATGACAATAGTTCGACGCACTTTATTTCGAAAAACATATTTTCGAACGAACAATTGTTCGAAATTACAATTGTTCGAAAAAAGTTTACTGGCTAAAGGCGCACGCTAATATAGTGTCGCCGTCAACACAACTGCGTGTTGTATCATATTTAATATAATTTGTGCACTAGGTATAAAGTTATGTGTATTTAGACACTGCATAATTCTAAATTTTTCATTATTTATTGTTTGTTTATGCAAAAAGAGTTTCAATAATAATACCACAAGAAGGTATTACCTTAAGATCTCTGATAATTTTCTATCAAATATTTTTTCACTGGCAACAAATGACACAAGGCGGCAACATTACGACACAAAACTCGTAGTTCAATAAGTACCAATGTCATTTCTTGGCTACTTTAGATAAAAAAAAAACAATATGCATGAAATATTTTTTTGATCCCTGAGGTTAGAAAACACTTATTAGCCAACTAAAACGAAAAATTAAAACTTGTATTGTGACAACACTGCTGATTACGCATGGTACACCATTTTTGCATTTTTGAACTATTAAATATATAACTTTAGTAAGAATGTAAAAATATTTTTCTTTCATTTATTCCTGGTAGGATGGCAGAATCTCCAAATTTTTGAAATATGTTTTGGCTTAAATAAATTATTTTAAAGACAATTTGCAAATTTAATATTTTTTGTAAAAACTAAACGGATGTTTGTCCCGGGATTTCACCTCAAATGACCATTTATACCATGATTCGAAGAAGAAAAAACTTGTGCTCAACTAAAATATTTTAATAATATGACTCAGTTCGTAATAAATTTAAAAACTGTATTAACTAAAATGTCAAAATACGGAAATAAATCATTTTGGTAATAATCGCTTCATTTTATTGGTAACACTAAAAGTGACATTAGTTCCTTATGAACTCATCCATTTCATTCGCAGTTGGATGACGAAATGTCAAAATATTGCGACAAAAATGGGGTTTTGATAGTCGGTTGAGATATAAAACAATCCTGTTTATTTAACTCGCCTTGAAACTTTACAGAAAATTAAATAAATTCATATAAAATGGCAATCGAACTATTGTGATTCGATGATTTTGCTTTTCTAACAAATGTGAATTCGAACACATTACTTTCGAACTATTGTTATTCTGATTATTGTTTTTCGAACAACTGTTCTTCGAACATTTGGAATTCGAAATACTGTTTTTCGAACATCTTTCATGTAACCATAATTGTGTAGGTACTTATTAGTTTAATTAGTGTTTTCCAATGTAGGTATTTAGTTTTTTTATGAATTAAAAAAATTGCATTTTTTGTCAATTTCTGGCAAATTCTATTAAGACCAATTAATATGGCAGTTTATTGAAAAACTAAACTTTTTGAGAAAATAAAACGCTGCCTACTTGCATAAAAATAATTTATTTCTTTTTGTACCTAGGTACTACATATTTTCATTCGGTTTAGATTTTTTTATGTTTTTAATTTGTAGCGTGGCTCATTGTTATTGCCAGTAATAAAGAATGATCTGTTTTGTTGTCATAACAAGACAAAATAGTACCCACCCAATAATTATTATAGAACAACTCACCCCAATATAAAATATATAGTTTACCTATTTATTATCAAATTTTAATCATGCTCGAATGTTTTTTTAAAATTAATTTTCTGATTTATCATAGACTGTCTAATTTCTAAAAATCTGTATAAAACTCACCAAACTAGAGTAAAATTTGTTAACTCTGTCAATAGCTTAAAATCTGTAGGTATCGATACAGATAAATCCATTGATATCCTATACTATAACTTGATGATGAATAAGTAACGTCTCTTTCCATACATTTGGCCCGTTTAACATATTTTTCCCAGCTGTTAGGAAAACTTCATACAATTTTTTTTCCTCGGATTGCGATTTGCTGCTAAGAGAGTAGGTAATCTAGGTAGTTACTTACTAGCAGAGCTGGGCAGAAAAGCGTTAATCCGATAATCGTTAATTAACGAAGTTAACTTTTTGGTTAACGATTTAACGCTTTTCTCACCTCCAAAATTTCTTAACGGACTATTTAACTTCCGTTACATTTTACTTCCGTTAGTTAAGTCCGTTAATATTTGATTGTTTGTATAGACATCATCCACTGGCTGTGCTGGCATTAGATAATCTGAGGATTGTATGGAGTTATGTGTGGTGTCGTATATGATTTGGGCGTTGGAAAAGAATTTCAGATCGAAAGTCAAATTTTGTAAAAAAAAAAATCGGCTGCGGCGCCTTTCAAACTCTGAAGCAAGCGACGTCAATGGGCGAGTGTAATACAAATGCACCTAGGTGTTTGTAAAATTTCTGTAAGACATTTTACTTCTTATTCAATAATGAGAGTCGCCACCCATTCCGTGTGTTTTATTTGTTGTATGCACATTGTATGTATTTGTGTACCCACTTTAGGATACATCGCGATAGTGTGATAGTAGTAGTACTTATGTAGTTCTACTTCATGCCATTTAACAGCGATTTTTTAGATTAACGCTTTAACGGATTAACGTTAACTTCCGTTACATTTTTCAAAATGTAACGCTTTAACGATTAACGAAGTTAACTTTTTAGTTAACGGATTATCAATTAACGAAGTTAACTTTTTGATTAACGGTGCCCACCTCTGCTTACTAGGTAGTGAAAATGAATCAAATGACTATTGTTTATGACTACTACAATATCAGTCTTGGTGGTCTATGGTTATTGAAGGAAAATCCCGCGGGCTTAAGGCCCTCCACATCCCCGGGTAGCTCAGGCGCATTAATAGCGACCTCTTTAACCGCACTTCTAGCAAAATATTATTAAGAGGTGGGCCCAGGGTTAGTTAGAATAGCATAGCTCGTAAGACTTACATATAAGTATAGATATAGTTTGAAATATTGTAGTAATAAGTGAAATTTTGTAACCTCCTTGGACAAGGATATTGAAGGAACGTAATTCGGGGGTGGGGTTTGCCGGGGGGCTCCCTTAAGACTAACCCTGGTCTATGGTTAACTGAAGTTCAGTCGCCTAGCCACACACGTCCCGAAGTTCAGGAACTGACATTCGCCGGCTGAACTTCCGGACGTTTGTGGCCAGCCATAGTATAGTGTTAATTTTAATCACCAGAAGTGTTTAGTATAACTTTAAAGTTTCCGTATTTTTTTTTCCAGTTAATTGTAGCACAACATACACATTACTCGTTTTATTTAGGTATTTAATATATGCCTACACGTGGGTATTATTCTAAACAGTGCTTTGTGATGTGGTATTATTCTAAACAGTGCTTGATGCTTACTTTTCCCGAAATTTTAGTGTAACAATTTTGTTGAATTTGAAAAAAAATCAATTCCTATTTAATTTACTTTGACTTTGGTGGTTATTCCAATTTATATTTCCACAATTGCGATGTGTATTGTCAGCCTTAATGGATGTTCAGAAGAAATTCGGGAAGGACCCGACACACCATTTGATATTTGCAAAAAATTTAACTAGGTCATTGGACATGTAGGTACCTAATGATAAATACGGGTCTAAATAAAAACTATCTAAAGTGACTTTGAAATCCAAAAGTAATAAATAGTTGTTTCAAAGTTTACTCGGATATAAAGTGTGTTATGTACGAAGTGCTACTATTTATACTCAGATAATGTGAAATGCGCGTGATTTACGTCTTGTGCGCATTAAATTACATACTCATGTGGAGGGCCAAATTTGTGACAAATATTCGACATCCACGTGGGTTGCTTCCGAAAAATCGCAAGTTTTCCTTATAAAATTATTCAGTTTATTTTATTACGAAAATTTAGAAAAACAGCCTTTTTTCGGTGTCAAAAAAAAACATAGGTACCTACACTAATTTGATACCGCAGATTGTTAAAATTGGCGCGAAATTCAAACGTTCGTGTCGCGTAATTCAATTTTTTTCCTGTTTTCAGTTCCTTGGAATTTGAATTAACGGACTTTTATTGTATGGGGTATTTTCTGAAAATTCAATTCCTTCAATTTAGTTTTTTAGTGATATAATTCACTTTTGTTTCTTGTAAACATAATTACTGTCAAGAAATCACTCCTACTACATGACAACGAAGTTAACAGTGAAAAGTAACTACGTTTTTATTTATCGGACATACTAAAATATCATTTCCCACATTTTAAGTATTCCCCTATTTTACGTTTTTTTTCCGTGGTCCCCAGAAAAACGTAAAATCCGAGTTTCACTGTATACTTGTTGGAGTCTCACAATGGTCAATAATATAACAGTACATATTACAAATAGTAACTAACTCACCAGCCGATGCAAGAACTGTACATATCAAAGCATTTCGTAAACAAGTCATCCTTTCATCTTCATGTATTATTGTGCGATATGACAGTTCATTATATCTCTGGGCAGCTTCAATGAATTTACTAAAAATATAAACAATCAATAATACACTCAATTCTATATGCATAATCCACACTCAATCACATCCTCGTGGATGGATGGATTTTGAGTAAAAGAAATCGGAGAGGATGCATGACTAATTGCATGCATGTGGTGGAAATCATGATTCCGTTTGGAGACAGCCTGGTACACTGCCTACCCTGTAAAAAACACAGCGTGTATTCATTTTCGGGTCCGAGCTACCCCCCACTAGGCCACCCCACTCCAGAAATTAGCAGCCATAACGGCATTGTCAGAGACCATCATCAGGTCCCTCGCATCGCACCTCACTGGCATGTCTCGACATACGAGGAGGTGTTCGTCAGTCTGGGTCTCTCCGCAATCGCAGGAGACATCCTCCTCCACCCTTATACCCCACCTGTGCATGTTTTCCCTGCACCTGATGACACCTACACGTAATCTATTAAGTGTCTTCCATGTTAGGTAGGGTAGTTGGTGTCCCGGACTCAAACTTTCCGACAGGTTGACCTGATCTCCACTGTATTGTGATTGCCAGAGATCTTTCCTTGCCCTGTCTGGTGGTAGTTTCAGCGTGTATGAATAATATTAAAGCATTACCGTCTATAGTCTAAGACTCTGGCGTAGCAGACTTTATAATATATTTGCAATTGTTCATTGGTAGTCTCAGCTTGTAGAAGAGAGGCTCTGTTAACAAATGCTTCAGCTTGTATTGGATCATCATCTTCTAAATATAGTCTGGCTATCTTCAAATATGTCTCCAGTTTGTAATCCACTGGATAAAGTCTACAAACAAGATAAATAAATCGTAACTAACAATACTACACCAAATAAATTAAACAAAATAACTAATGGCACTTACTTTTGTCCAGTTTCAAGCGGAATTCCAACTAAGACATTAGCAGCTTCCTTCCAGTTGTGATTCCTTTCATATATATCAGCCAAATGTTGTCTAATGCTGGCTACTTGCTCCTCAAAGGATATGACTCGAGGCTGTACTTTGTCCAGAGTATAATGGGACACTTGTTTAGATACATCGTCAGGTAGGAGAGTCAAGTGAGTGCTCACATCTGTCAGCAGCTGTCTAGAGATGACTAGACTGACATTCTCATTCACAACTGAAATATATTATTTGTTATACAGGTATATAAAATCTTTTAAGGGGTGGTAGAGGATGAAAAATAGTTTGATGAATGCATGTTCAGAAATTCAACAGTGACAAGAATGAAAGTAAACAAACTAAGATGGTTTGGGCATGTTGAGAGAATGAATGATGACAGGATGACAAAAAAGATATATCTGAATGAGCGAAGAGGGGTGAGAAAGCGCGGCCGTCCGAGACTGACCTGGTCCGATCATGTCGACCAGATCCTCAAGGATGGATGCGTTTTGAGTAAAAGGAATCGGAGAGCGTGTATGACTAATTGCATGAATGTGACGGAAGCTAGGAGTGTGTGTAAGGATAGGGCTGTCTGGCGCTCTGTCCTCTCTGCCTACCCTGCAAGGGATGTGGCGTGAGGGTATAGATAGATAGATAGAGATGTTCAGAAATTAAATTGAATCATAATAAACATTTCAGTTAGTTTGTGGAGTATAACATGTAAATATTTAGTGAGAGAGAATTTTCAATAAACATCAAAACATTTTTTTTGCCCCATCAGGTGTCCATTTTAAAATGAAGTCCTAATAATTGAATTGGAAAAACCACAATATTTCCCCATAATATGTAAGCGGAGCTCCGATGGATTGTCGGTCAAGAGCACTGGTGAAACATGAATGAATGAATGAATTAATTAATTTATTTTTTCCAGAATATATACACATAACAAAGAAACAATCAACACAAAAATACATATGCACATAAACAAATCATCAATGTGGCACAAAGTTACCTCAACTATTCGGGAAAAAATTTTACTGCCTCACTAGACCGAGGTCTGTTCCGAGGCAGTAGACACCGAAACGGTTTGTATACAGAGTGCAGTATTGCAACAACATTAATTAATTATTCATGTCACTGGACACACTGGGTCAGTCAAAAACACGTGAGGAAAAACAACTGTAGAAGACAAACTTATGTTTGAGTGGAAATAAATAATAATAAATAAATATAAAACATAATAGAGGAGTAGAAGGTGGACCTCTATAATGACAAAAGGGAATTGCTGCTCCAGTGTATTGTGTTAGCCCAACAGAAACATTAATTAGTATGGGTACAACAATAAATATATCATCGATAAACTTGCACAAGGTGGAATGATCTAATTGTCCCTCATAAATCTCTCTCTCTTTAAGCAAAGCATCCCAGTTCGAGTGACACATGCCCACATAAGTCGGTTTATGAAGGCATACAATACAGAGTAAATCTTTTAGTATAAGAGTGTACAAACTTGCTTCGATGAAAACTTTTAAAGTCTCAGTAAGTTCTTCATAAGGATTGTCTAGCAAATCAATAAGAATATTGCGATATCTGTAACAAATACAATAATACAGTTAGTAAAGTTGGACGAGAGCACACTGTTATACCGGCTATTACATTTCTGTGGTCTCACTTTTCAGCTTGATCTTTGTGTGAACTGCATGAATTTCCAAGCTCATTTAAACTCTGACGTACTAGCGCGAGAGACATAGGCATTTTAGAGTAATTTATACACTTTCATAAACGCAATGTCCAATTCCAGTCCGCGGCAGTCACCAAACCACAGAACACATATACTCTCTAACGAGAGCACCAAACAATCGAATCGAAATCAAAAATTGACAACCTGAACCATAGAATATAGATTACGTTTTGACAACCACAGATATTAGGTATAGTCATAGATATACAACTCAGTCATCTGGTCCCCACTTTACGCTCTTCACATCAATAATATTGAACGCGTCCAGAAGCGTTTTACGAGAATCTTGTCGTACAGGACTGGACAGGGTCGCCTCTTGCGTGATTATGAAGATCGTTTAAATTTTTTTGGAATGGATAAATTGCAGGACAGAAGAATGGTAGCGGACCTCTCCACATTGCATAAGCTGGTAAATAGTGGTATTGAATCGGAGTCACTCAGTTCTCTTAATTTCTACGCCGCAAACCCACGTCTTCGCAGCGTTAACACCTTCAGAGTCAACCGACATAATACCAACATCACTTATAATAACCCAGTAAGTAGAATGTGCCGACTTTACAATGCCCTTTGTTCTCAAAACGTGACTGGTGTTGATGTTTTTGGTGAGTCACTAAGTGCCTTTAAGAAAAATGTTCATAAAAACATAAATATTTTGCCGCACTAGTCATTTCGCATTGTCTCACACTCGGATATTATCAGCAACCTATAATTTACAATATCGCTATAATGTGCCTCGGTGCACGGAAGATTTTGTTATTGTCACCTTTCATGTTTTAATATTATTTTGTTTTTGATATTATTTGTGGGTACCATCAATTTATTATTTTCATGAGTGCATTGAATTATTATTTTATTGGTGTGTTGGTACCTACTTGTTGCTAATAGAATACTTACCTGCACACACATATATTATATGTGGGTGCCTAAGTGTTAGAATATTTAATTGTTTCATATTCACTTGATTGATTTGTAATGTACCTACTATGCGTGCATGCTGTGGACACTCTTAATTGGGAGGTTAACGTGAATTATATATTTTGTGTATGTCATTATGTATGTTTGTTAACTTTCTGTGTGTGTCCCCAATAAATAAATAAATAAATAAATAAATAGTAATATGTACTAGTAAACTGGATTCTCTTCTTGGTCGAGTACTGCGATTCAGGGGAAAATGACCAGTTAGGCAAAAGAAGCAAAATTGACGATTTTCCATACCAAGCGGGCTATAGGAAACTGCGGTTTTCGCATGGATTTTTGGTTTTCACTGTTTATATTTTAACTGAAAATGAATTATAGACGTCATATTGACATAATTATAGGACCAAGTGATGTAAATAGTCCGTTGATCAGAATTTATCGTTTGTTCCCATTTGACTCATTTTTTCCCATATCGTGATCATGATGCGCCTGTTTTTGGGTCGAATAAAGGTGTGGATATACGGGGTCTCAGGAGACGCGCCTCCAGGCACTGACAAAATGGCGTCAGTCTCTTCAGTGAAATACACGACGGGAGATTTTCGTCTCTAGAGACGGCATCTCTAGTAAAAATGGCCGACAATCGCCTCCTGTCATCAAATTCTAAAATACACGGGACTATCTCGAGACGCGAGACTTTGGTCTGTTGCTGCATTCATTCTATTAGTATTTTTGGCGCCATAATGGCGTTTGGTTTTGTGTACATACTCTAGTGTCATGTATTTACGAGTATTGTGATTAAAAAATATAATTATATACCGCTTTGAAATTATTTATCGATTCAGTAATGTACATATGTCGGTCGGTACTTTACTTACGTGCGTATGTGTATATCTCCTTTTCTGCGTTAGTAAATGAAATAGAATACTTAATTAGACCTTCTTTTAATGTACACCATTCCTATGACATCAGTGACATTTATTTATTTATTTATTACATTACAAACGGCCAAAAGCCTTTTAAAAATTTATACAATAAGGTCAATAAAAAAAATATACAAAATTATTACACAATTCTACACAACCTAGGAAAAAATTCACAATTCAATCATATAAAAAAACATAATATAAATTAAATAAATATAAAATTGACTATAATAATGATAAAACGTAACAATAGAAATATGTCATTTTAATTAGAAGGTCAAAATATGAAAACATAGGGTGTGAGAATCCTAATATAAATCCTAATATAAGCCAAAGCAAGTATCGGTATGCACTACATACCCGAAACCGTTGTGAGTAGCGAAATTTTGTTTCCTCCTTATGTTCCTTCGATGAATATTAAAGGGTGAAATGGTAACTACATAGTTTGCTATAAATATATGTTGTAGGGCATGAAGGGAATAACAAAACACGTAATTTCATGTATTTTTCACAACAGTATTCATATTTCAAATGCAAATGCAACTCTGTTATTAATCCGCCATTATTTAAAAATAATATTATAATTATAATCAACTAACAATTTTATTATTAACAATGTACTAATATCGTCACAATCGCAGGAATGTTTAAAATTATATATCAATACAAAAACCACGTGCCCACGCGCGCCAATCCAATTCAGTTGCAAACATCTCCAAGAGACCTCAGATTAAAATTGAACATGTCAAAAGACCGGAGACGCGTCCCCTGAGACGAAAATATGTAAAATACACGACGCGAGACTTGCGTGCGCAGACCGTCTCAGGAGGCGCGCGGTATCGAGAGATATCTCGCGTCTCCGATGTGCTTACACACAAGAGACCTGTCATTTTGGTATCCGGGAGGCCAAAATCTTTCGTGTGTATCTTCGACTTAATGAATCCTACACAAGAAAAGTTACTATCAACGCCTAGTTAACGCCGGTGGCTGATTTTGGAACTAAAAGTGGGCATTTCAATTATTTTGGGTTTTAAAATCGATAAAATCTTGCCATGCTTGCCATAATCTTGCTGAGGTTACTGAGCCTGTTTGTGGCCAGTGTGTTGCAAACACAGAACTGACAGAACACATATACTCTCTAACGAGAGAAGAATGCCAACTTCATAGAAAATATATGCAAACACGAAAATGACAGATCTCATCAGCTTTCTCTCTCATTCATTTCATGCCAACATAAACAATGGCGCCTTGATAAATCGGAGTCTACTACAAATAGCCGAATGCCAAACGGCCGACATGGACAAACGGCCGACAGATACAAACGGCCGACATGACCAACTGGCCGACTGGTACAAATGGCCGAAAGACGAAAGGCCGAAATCTAAACGGCCGACATGGACATATGGCCGACAAGTACAATAGGCCGACACGGACAACTGGCCGACAAGGACGAATGGCCGACACAAAAAAAGATTGAAATAATGATCACATCACAAGTTTGAAAAACAAAGTTGCCAGTTTATTCTAACAATCCAACATTTATCCAAAAATCCAAAAAATGGCCGACAATGACGTTTTCAATCAAGATTTAATAGTTAACAAGCATCGCCCAGCAGACATGGGACATTACTGTAAAAAAATAATGTTGACCGGTTAGGTTGTTTTTTATTTGTGCTAGTAAGGTTTAATTGAGCGCTAAAAGGCACCTGCAGCCGAAACAAATGAAAAACCGTTTTTAACGCCTAAAAATTGTGAACCTGCATGTTCGCTGGAAAGTTGAAAAAGTAATCCCATATCTGCTTGGTGGTGGTGATCTAATTCGTGGTAGCGGCTAATCTATGGTAAAAGCGAGATTTTAAAATGCAAAATGCTCCTAGTTCAAAATTGACCACGCGCGACGCTAGTAATTCTTTCATGTCTCATACTTATTAAGTATACAGTGGTTACATAAATTCAGGAGTAGGTGCTATTGGTAAAAACAGTGTTACCATTGTTACTGTCTATTTTTTTTTTCAGAAGTCTCACGGAGCTAATTTGGTTTAGTGTTGCTTGATGTGATAGTATGATATGGTTACATTTTATGCTACTTTCAAATTATATTTATTATTATTCATGTTAAAGGCTTGCGCCGTGAATAAATAAATAAATAAATATTTCAGAACTGTTGTTTAAAAAACTAGCCAAATTTTGGATTGTTAGAATAAACTGGCAACTTTGTTTTTCAAACTTGTGATGTGATCAGTGTTGCCAACTTAGCGACTTTGTCGCCAGATCTAGCGACATTTGGACATGGAAAACGACTTTTAATTTTCATTTAGCGACAAAATATTCTAGCGACTTTTAGGTCCATGGCGCTTTTCGGTTTCGCTTGTAGTATTTTAATAGAAATGTACAAATTAATCAAAGCTAGATCCACTCTTTCTTCCGATAGACCTGAACAGTGTCTTGTTTATAGCAATACATACTCGTACATACACCATACACCTTGCTCAAGGTTAAGTAACCTTGCACTCTGCTTTCGCTGCGAATTTCGATGCTGGGAATTCCCGAGACGTAAACCAATATTCTTATTTGGCTTTTCGGTGTCGTGCGTTTTTATGGATTTATAATGTCATTTTGTGGTATTCAATTTTTTCTTTCCCCCCCCCCCTCGGACCAGCATTCTTGCAAAACTTATTATAAAAAACGAATCTGGCGACTTTTGAACCTCCGCTTAGCCACATTTGACTTTGTCGGATTGGCAACACTGGATGTGATCGTTATTTCCAAAGAGATTACATATTAAGTACTAGAGATCTGATTCTATGTACTTTCAATAGAACGGAAGTGTAGCAATTTCACGCTCGGCACTTTTTGGTATTTTAGAGTCGCAAACCTCACACTATTAACAAGATATCAATAATAAAAACTAAAAAATCTTTAAAACTATCGTTTTAGTCCTAAAAAAGTTAAAACTAATACAGTTTTTAACTATGAGAGCAAAATTTCGAAACCGTTGCCCACAAACTGTCAAAATTTTCCATACGATTTGACAGTTTGTGGGCACCAGTTTTGTTACACTCCTAGCATTCAGTACTCTGTCTAGGTAGTACTTAATATATTATGTCGCTGGTTATTTCAATCTTTTTTTTGTGTCGGCCATTTGTCCTTGTCGGCCTATTGTACTTGTCGGCCGTTTGGATTTCGGCCTTTCGTCTTTCGGCCATTGGTCATGTCGGCTATTTGTCCGTGTCGGCCATTTGTCCTGTCTGTCATATGTCTTGTCGGCCGTTTGTCCGGATCCCGATAAATCGATTATTGAGGTTTTATATGGATCAATACGCATTAGCGATTAAAAATAGTTGTACTCTAATACAAAAGCGGGACATATCCATATATCCCATTTTTTACACTACAATACAACTATTTAATCATTAATGCGCACTAACCCTTTGGAAATAAGTATAATAACCAAAGAATTAAAATGCAGCAGTAGGTAGTATGACATTGGCATTTATTGTAAGTAAATAATACACACATATTGTATAAACATTACGTAGAGACAATTACAAAAGATGTTCAAAAGAACCATTAACAAAAATAATAGGAAATAATGAGTCTATCAGAGCGTTTCACCAACTTTTTGATTGAGGAATTTCAGTAAGTAAAGATTGCAGTCGCGTGTCAACATTTCTCGTACAAAATTTGTCACAGATGGCTTTTCCGAACCTAAAGTTTGTGAAATCCAGAATATTTCTCACAAAACTATAACACAAAACAAGTTACACGAGTCTCTGGTCTCGACAATAATTGAATATAGAACAAGTCTCCATCATAGAATTAGTCTCCATTTCTCACACACAAACGAGTACGTATATTTCTCCCAAACACAGGATCCCGAAATGACGAATCATATATGTCTCGCAAAAACACAAAAAAGGAGTTTATATTTTACACAAATCTAGTTCAAAACAATGTAATAATACCGATCACGAAACAAATTTTGGAAAGGCGACGCGACAGAAACAGTAAAAAATATGGCCGCGTGTTGTTTACAAACGGCATTGGCGTTGTATTGCCAGCTTGCAAAATGTAAAAGACTTGTATAATATTTCTCGAAATCTGGTTTCTGAAAAAGAAATAAATATTAATTCACCAATAAAAATATTGCATGACAACATAATAATACATTTATGTTCTTAATATTCACTTTAATGTTAAGATTTCGGAATTATTTTCATAATCAGTAATTCTATTTTTTGCGTCTGTCATACAAATCCCATGCTGTACAGAACCACCACTTAGTAGCAGACCCCACTAAACTACAACCTGGCTCCACACTACCTAGGAAGCTATGGAGCTCCCTCAATAGACTTAGGTGCGGCGTTAGCTGCACTGCATTCCACCTTCACCAATGGGGGCTAGCTGACTCTGCTATGTGTGAGTGTGGCGAGGAGCAGACAACAGAACACATTGTGAACCAGTGTGTTCTGTATTCTTACGATGGAGGACTGGAGCAGCTCCACCTACTGACGGACGATGCGATTACATGGCTGCGGAACCTGGAGGTGAGGGTCTAGCGGCCCATAAAAAGAAGAAGAAGATACAAATCCCATAAGATCGTGAAAGAGTGAAGAGATGCGATATATATCCCTTACGCATTCCCCGCTGAGCTGCCCAGGCAATACCATTATTATCATCGAAAAGTCCAGCGATGTATTACCAACTACACAATAATGCTTGTTGGCAAGTACCAAAACCAGATTTGACTCAGCCTGGATTATACTATGTGTTGTGCTTGTAAATAAATTGTGCCGATCGATCATATATTATTGTTATTCTAATTTTATTAATGTTTGCAAGTGGATGTTGTGGGACTTCGTACAATAAATACGCTAATAGAGAGTGTTTCTAATAATGGTTCGAATATTTTTCTTTATTATTGTCACTTAATATTCCCTGCAGTTTATAATGACGTGTCAACATTTTACAGCTGTATCATATAAAACGGTGAATAAATAATATTGGTATGCTTAACCTGTTTTCCTTGTATATGGTGGAAATAGGCCCGTCTCGAAATTTCCCCCCGCCCTAGGCCAAAAATCCAATAGCCTTTCTCCCTGAGAGAATTGCAAGACCTTCTGTGTTGAGAATATTAAATTATTCAAATACAAAAGTGAATCAGGAGGCAATATTTTCACGAAACTTGTTGTGGAGTAAATTGCCAATAGGGCTCTATGTCCATCTAAACAGTTAAATGAAATCTATGATCTCAATATTATACCTAATTCATATGATTTACATTCTAGGCTCGCTACTTTAAGGAACAAGACATTGATGGTTAGTTCTATTCTCTTGTATAATATTTTCTTGCTAATAGATATTTGTACACTTCACAGTAAGTTGTGTCTTAAAGTAGAGCGCTCAAATATATTTTCAAGTTTTTAGAATGTTTACTTATTTTCAGAATTCAGGGAATGTTTTTATCTGTTTGCAAGATCTGGTCAGATAAGATCGCTCGATGAATTGACAGTTGTGATGCGATCTCTCGGACTCTCTCCCACCATTGCTGAATTAACTGGCTACCTAAAGGCTAAACAAGGCCGGATGACATTTGCTGACTTTTTGGAAGTGATGCACATACATTCTAGAGCAGAAAACCTTCCAAAAGAGGTTGTCACAATATCTTATAATAAAGTAGTTATTATGTTAGAGCTGCTTTATCAAATCCATTCATAATTATTGTGTTATAGGTAGTTGATGCTTTCCGTGCAGGAGATAGAATGGGGAAAGGTACTATTCCTGCTCCTCAGCTGCGCAACCTACTACAGAACTGGGGAGAAGGACTTTCCTCCAGAGAGGTACGCAATGTGTTACAATACCTACAAATATTTCATAATTTATACAACATGATTGTTGCTTGGACAGCACTGTAAGCAATTAATCAGAGCTGGGCAGAAAAGCGTTAATCCGTTAATCGTTAATTAACGAAGTTAATATTTTGGTTAACGATTTAACGCTTTTCTCACCTCCAAAAATTGTTAACGGATTATTTAACTTCCGTTACATTTTACTTCCGTTAATTAAGTCCGTTAATATTTGATTGTTTGCATAGACATCATCCACTGGAGGCGCTTGCATTAGATAATCCAAGGGTTGTATGGGGTTATGTGTGGTATCACTGGTATCGTATGTGGGTTGGGAGTTGGAAAAGAAATTTCACTTTGTTGGGTGTAAATGTGATGTGATAGTAGTTGTTCTAAATGGGATAGTTGTTATACTTATGTAGTTCGATTTCATGCTATTTAACCGCGATATTTTACGTTAACGTTTTAACGGATTAACGTTAACTTCCGTTACATTTTTCAAAATGTAACGCTTTAACGATTAACGAAGTTAACTTTTTAGTTAACGGATTATCGATTAACGAAGTTAACTTTTTGATTAACGGTGCCCACCTCTGCAATTAATTATGAAAATGAGCTTCTCCGCTGCCTGCTCTGAATGAGGGTTGTTGGGATTTTTGTAAGCTCATTTTATAAAATGCCCACAATTTTCTTATCCACGCAGCGGATGTGGTATTAGTACCTTATAATGATTCTGTCACTGGTAGAAGCATGATGAATGGAATAATCTAGTACATATAATTTGTTTCGCTTCAGGTGGATAATATATTTAGAGAAGCTAATGTATCTAACAACGGGCTAGTCCGTTATGAAGACTTTGTAAAGATTGCATGCGCCCCAGTGCCAGATTACTATTGAGAGAATATGTCTCGCTACAAGGCGCAGTCCCCACGGAGACCTAATAGTATTTAAGTTTGTATTAATATTTTTACTCTTATATCAATATTATTTTTTTACTATTTATGAAATAAATTTTTATTTATTCTAAGATTTGTAATTATTTGTGTAAATGTTAAGAGGTCTATATCAGATGTTATTGTCTTTTGAGTTACACCTGATACGTGAGAACTTTACATTGTGACCAAAGGAAACCAAAGCTTAACCGTTTTGTTGGCTTGCTACATACTTTATTTCATGGAAATACTACGAGTGATGCAACAGTGTTGTTATTAAAAATAGCATGTCTCAAAATATTTGGATGGGGCAAGTCTGGTGCTAAATTCATAACTTGCATTTTAGCACCTTGTAGGCTTGGGCTATTTTTTAGGTCTGCATCTTGTAGGAATAGGATTGCTTACAATTAAAAGTAGACAAACTGCATCGACGGTTGGCACAGCGGGCTGGAGTGCCAGTCTCCAAAGTGCAAAATGCCAGCTAGGTCATATGTACATATATTAATTGAACCGCACCAAAAATATATTTCATTATGCACAGAATCAAACAAATTAGTCCAGTCCAGCTTACCAGATAAAAAACATTATCCCTGTAGGACTCAATTAGTAGTAACTTGTAAATTTTGCGTGACATTTTATTGAGATATACTGTGATGATACAATACCTAGTAGCAGGAATAAAAAAACACCACTTTGGTAAGATTATGTAGTTTAAATTACTTTATTTATATATTGATTTACAGTAATTAGGTTCATTAGAGAAACAACATTGGTTGATATATTGCAACTCTAAATAACTACTATGTATGTATGTGTTCTGTAGGACATTACATTATGTAGTGCCCTTTGTCTTGTCTTGATATAACCATACATAATATGATATCTTACCTAAGAGCTGACTGACAATAAGAGCGAGATAATATAACCAGATTATACATACTCTAGTGCAGGTTTCTTCTAATATAATACACAGGGTCAATCAATAAATTTACACAAATAACTTGAAACTGGAAAGTTGCGAAGTTAACAGTAATGCACTACCATTATTTTATTTATTATTTAATTTAGGCTTCTAATTCAAGGGCAACACCAACTTTGTGACCACCTCCATTGAAGTTCTGGCCATCAATCAAAGCTGAAAGTGTCAATGTGATTCCTGCAACAATATTCAATACAAATAAGAATGGGCTGAGTCACGTTACACCTCAGTATAATAATAACAATCTCACTCGGCAATTAGGTACCTTAGGTGTAGCTAATACAACAGTGTTGGCAAACAACAAATTCTTATCATATTTTAAGCAAGAAAATATTGATACATGTTGTTACCGCCATTTTGGATCAGTTGGAATATAATTTGAAGTATTGCACAACTCCATTACCTATTCTCAATTATTTTTCACCGCTACATTGTTTGAATAGAGTATACTTGTAATTATATAATGATTATTAGGTATTATTTATTAAAAATGGCATAAAATATTTACAAGTGCTCCCAACTTATATAAATAAAAAACAGAAAACAAATCGTGTTTCTGCCTGCGAAATATGGGCACAACTGTGTCGATTGATGACCAAATTACAAATGAGTTCTCAAGGTTCATTTACACAAGCAACTAAATTGCTCCACTACCGGCAACTTCAGATCAGAATGATGAATGAAGCAATATATTCGATGTTGTGACGTGAAATTGTCAGGAATAGAGCAATTTACTTGCTCGTGTAAGCGAACCTTAAGGGTAGGAAGGCTTCCATTAGGATAGCTAATCCAAAATGGCGATGGCAACACCTTGTGCAGGATATTCCACACTTTATAGCTATTTACTCTTTATAGATAAAAATTAAAATTACCATCTCTTAGCTTTTGTTGATATCCAAGACCAATTTGACTGGAATTGTTAAGCTTAGCACGGACACTGGCTTCTGGGTCCAGGTTGTACTTGCAGCCAACACCAAAGTTGGTGTTGTTACTTCCAGCAGACCAGTTCATTGAAACTCCAACATCTAATTTAGAAGACACCTTCTGGTAGATTGATCCTCCGTAGTTCTGCCCATCATCACTGAAACATATCATAGCTTCTTAGTGCTTTGTACATGACTCTGTCACGTTCAAAAGTCAAAACATTCTTAGTGAGAATCTTAAAATTTTGTGAAAATATTTTATTCTTTCAAAATAAACAAAGTGTTGACATGGTGTAAGTAATTCATCTCCACAATTAGACATCCCATATCCCTAATTAACTGTTTATGTCAGTATAGTATTCAGAATTATCTACAGTTACTGTGCAATGACTATAACCGAGTACAAACTGTTTGTAATTATAATGGAGTATAAATTTACTAAAAATATAATGATTTATTTAAACTTACACATTGGTGTGGAGGACAAAGTCGCTGGTGGTGAAACCAAGTGCAATGTTATTCTTGGAAATGGCTCCCTTCTGAGAGTCAAAACGAGTCTGGTATCCAACTAGCCAATTTTGATACTTGAAAACAGCAGAAGCATCTATTATAGGTCCAGCACGGTCAAGGTCAACATCACAGTTGAGTGAACAGCATTCATGGACATACGCTGTCTTCAGTTTGCCAGTTTTGCTCCTGTTAATTATGAATAACAATACATTTTATGAGACATGTCGAGAGTGATTACACTTTGGCACCAATAGATTGAAGCAATTTTTTTAGTTCTTAATTAAAAAACTATTTAAAAAAAAAACACATTTCTGTAGAATTATGTGTGACAAAGATTTTTTTTTAAATCAGTCGTTTTTTATGAAGTATTTGTATAATTTATAAATTCTGCATTTCACTCATAAATTAAAAACCAGTATATACCAGTAATCAAAAAACAAAAGTAAACCGTATTAAAATTGTGTCACGGAATGAGGGAAAGCAACCGAGACAGTATAAAGTGTAAAAGGATGTATTTTTTCAATTTTTGGAGGATGGAGAGAGGAGAAAAATTTATGGCAGATGAAATTAACATTAATATGTTGGTGTTAGGAAAGCTTTTGGTTAATAATAATGATAAGATTCTCCTCTGGAAATCATCATCATCATATTGTGTATATGATTAATTAGTATGTGGATAAATAATAGATTAATAAACTGTATAATTACCCAGTCTGGGGTGCAAAGGAAGTATCCAGAGAGATTTTTAATCCCTGTACTAACTGATCTTGAATAGTGACATCTGTAGCTAGAATATTATCTGTATTCCACTTCTCGGTGAAAGTTAAACCATATTCCTTTAACTTGTACTTGGTTTCTAAACTGCCAAATACCTGAAACAAATTTCTTACAATTTATACAGTGCCTGTGTATATGTACCAACATTATGCATACATTAATTGAACTTCTACAAAACTTGTCTGCATGAGTTTATCGCTATACTACTGTCAGTACGGAACTAGTCCAGTAAATTGAACCTAGATAACTACATGATATTTTGTAAAATAGAAATGTTTATCTTCACTGGACTAAATTCCAAATTCACACCCAAACAATGAATAAACGTCTCATGCCGTAAAGCTGCAGAAGATTTATTTACTCCGGTACTCTACCCGCTGTGTCATGAAGGTTGATGAACGAAGCGTGAAGGAAACGTTATATATTTTGTACTACTGGTATTAATGTATACTCCGACCATCTTTTTATTAAAATTGTGATATTCAAAATAATATGTTGCAATGTCGCGGGATGCCATAAAGTAATGTATGTATGATTGTATGTACCTTGCCTGACTCCTGCACAGACTTGACTCCACTGTTGAACTCCACGCCTGAACCACTCTTTGTCTTGACATCAAGTTGGAGGAATCCAAAATGATACCCCTTTCCAAAAACATCGCGGGCGTGTTTTCCAAGATCACAATATGCTGGAGGAGACATTTTCTGTAAATTATTGTTGAATGTTACTACATATTACGATATGGGTGGCATTCCAATTCTGTGTTATTCTATCTATAGGCATGTGAAGCATTTCAATATTCACAACCGAGCACTCAGCTTACCCTAGCAAAACACCAGTGCAATGTACAATATTAAAGATAACTTTAATTAATTAAACCCAACAATGTTAAATTACAACTCTCCTACATTATAGCAAAGTCTAATATTAATCATTTTATTTTAATTAAATAGCTCCATAAGGCACAATTCTGCAAATTATTTCCACACTCTATCTGTCATGTCTCTCTCCATATAACAATAATAAACTCGCCATTTGTTCTTGATTTACAGCAATTCTCCCTTCTGATAATACTTAATTAATTTAAACAAAGTACTATATACCTAGTACCTATTCCTAAATTTCTAGAATTATGTCAATATGTAGAACGTAGTATTAAAATGACTTAATTCACAATAAAATTTAAATTAAAATCAATTAACTTCTCAAAACTATGCAATTAAAATGGATAAATTGAAGTAAATGCGCCCTTTTAAGGACACGATCTTGACATTAGTAACTTTGACAGGTGATGACGAGAAAGTATATTATGAAATTTTGCGAAATTTCGCAAGCTCCTTGAATGTTACATAACAGTATAGAGTTCAGTAATTTTTTTGCTAATGCTGAGAGGTATATTTAACGCGAATGTGAGGATATCTTCTTAATATAAAAGAACTATATTATATTAGGTTACAAACGACAACTACATACTGCATCACATAGAAAGTAGAATAAGACAGCGGTACACTTCACACGAGACACATTTCTGGGGTTCTAGGTAACGTGACCAATTGGGTCAAATGCTTGATTGCTCACTATTTTCACGAAAATAGTGGTGTCAATCGAAAACTACGCAACCATTGTCGCAAAATACATTTGTACACATTTTAAATCAGTTTAGAAGATAGTAATATTTCAGAATTGTCGGAAAAGGTACAAATAACCACGTAATGTGACGGGTGCGGATTGTTGTCTAGGAAACACCTGAGGGCATCAGGTGCGACACTAGGAAACACTTTATTACAAATAAAACAATTAGAGGTATTAAAATTCACTCACCTATTGGAAATGTGCAATTTACAGTTAAAATTTTAAGACAGAAAACCGACAGGAGCACGAAACGTCTCAGCAGAACGCAAACCGGGACGAATACCAACTGCAAGAACCGAGACAGAAACACCAACTCCGCATAGCTTTTCTGACTTCCGTGCGACGGTTGTCAAGTCAGTATACATACACATTTATTTTAAATGTACCCAAATTTGATATTTTACTAGCTTTGTCATTTACTAACATATATTTAAAAATTGTAATTAATACAATCAATTGATTTGCGTTTTTATATACGTGCATAGTATTTGGTATTTAAAACCTTAATATGACGGAAGCAATACCAACATTATGGATTACTTTCGCGCGGTATACGAAATCTGACCCAATGACTTAAGCGTGACATAAATAATTATTACAATGTAACTCTTGTGAAATTTGATTTAAAAATTAATGTTATCCTCAGTGGAAATAGCAACACACAGTTATTAGTAATTTTAACAAACACTAATTAATATTAAGTTTCAATACATAACATACATTATATGTATGAGTAATTAAATTACTTACTTGCCTGCTTCATTCGTTTGTCTGTTTATGATCTATTACAAGTGCAGATCTGATCTGAGCCGTATGCGACCCTACATAATATTATCAAATGATTACAAGATTCTAAAATATGGTATATTCATAAATAGTAGATACTATATATAGCCACTATCTCATTTTCAACGCGAAGTTCTCCCAACTCACTCAGCTTAACGATCTTGAGACGAAGTACACGGACTACACCTTAGTAATTTTTCAATGCAGAGTAAATGGCTGTCATATCATAATTAAACAGTATTTTTCAAAACACTTATATAATTAAAAGATCCTGAATTAATAACCAATATAAATAATATCTAAAATGTACCTCTTTATCTTTCAACTCGTCGATACATGGCAAATGTATTGTGATCGGCGCCATGATTGTGAAATGGTAAAATAATTAATCACATTTCTGTTGAAAATCTGACGTTTCGATGTTTCCCATACAATGCGATTGATGAACGGAAAATAAAAGCGTGTTTCCGCAGTTTTCCTAACGACCATGCACCGGTAAAGTATATTTTAAAGTTGTTCTTTCGTAATTTTATATTAGGTGCCTACCTGAAAAACATTGTGTAATTTATTATGAGTATTTACAAAAACGAAACCATAAATTTAAATATTTATTTATCGTATGGCCATCAACATCACGTCTATATAGCCTACGAGCAGGCCATTAAAAATATAACGCATCTGTTATTTGATCGAAATGTGGTTTAAGAGTGTGCATACCGACATTTCAAAAATTTCTAAAAACGGGAGACCTTCTATCTCGACAACCGTTACTAAATATGCTTTGGAACAAAATAGGGTAGATACATTGAACCTTTATCTAGGGAATAACCGTAAAAGATTTTTTATATCTTGTATAGATTTCTCAAAAAAAATATTTGAAAACACCTCTGATCTTTTTTCCGAAAGACGGAAACTCGTTTCCCGAAAGTCGCGGAATATTTTTTTTTTCTTGTACTGATAATATGCATTAAAATCTAGGGAATAACCGTAAAAGTTTTTTGATAGACGGAAAATTAACCCCGAAAAATGGAAAAAACGCTATTTTTACCATTTTATCATGCGATTGTCACGCGATTTTGAACCTTAATGCCGTGGGAAAAGACTGTGACGTCATTCTTGGTGCCATGCCCTTAAATGATAGCTTACCTACAAATTTGGCAATTCAACGCACTAGGGTTGCCTATCTGGCCGGTCCTAAGTCCAGCATGCCCATCTTACAATGTACATTAGTTGAGAGACTGCATAATTGTTAAAAATAACTACATGTGGCCAGAACCACAGATTCTTGGTGGACAGAGAAAGTCCTGGAGTGGCGACCTTAGAACAGGCAGAAGAAGTGTTGGTAGGCCTCAACCACGGTGGTCGGACGATGTAAGGCGAGTTGCAGGAGGCGGTTGGATGCGGTCTGCCCAGGATAGGGAGCTGTGGAAATCAATGGGGGAGGCCTATGTTCAACAATGGACGCAGGGGGGCTGGCATGATGATGATCATGAATGATTTACCTTTTTTTCTCTCCATATTCTGACACTCCCTTCAAAGCACGAGTATACCTCTTTCTGAAGCAGTGGCGTATATAGATTTTCATTTCGGGAAGGGGGAGGGGGGCGAAAAAACTCCTGGGGAAGGCAATTAAAATTTCAGCATAGACGTAGTAAAAAAATCAGAAATAGCGCTTCCTAAGTGTTGTGTTAAAAATGCAACAAAATAGAAAGATTTTTTTTTTTTTGAAAAAATGGGTGAAGCGATGAACCTGGGATCTTTCTATAGCAGATGGCACATCAATGTTTGAAATTTAGGAGGGGGGGGGTTTTCAAAAATGGGTAATTTGATGAACTTGGTGGATTTCAACAGTAAGGGATCTTGATATTTTTCTGGGTTACAACATGATAAATGACCAGCACCGCAGGTGAAAATTTTAATTTTTTTAAACAGAATCGTTCGAAAGTTTTTTTTTTTAGAACAAACCTCCCCGCTTATATGAGATTAGCACCGCAGACAAAAAAAAATATTGAAAGAACTGTATATTTTTTCACAATAATAATTGGAAATTCATGACATGGTGAAAAAAACAATGTGGTAATAATGTGATTCATTTCTCCTATGTATTAAACGGAATTTCGGGGGGGGGGGGGTTCAACCCCCAAAACTCCCCCTTGCCTACGGCCATGCCAAGTACATTGTTAATGATGACCAATACTACATACCTAGACCTACACGTCATATCATCTGGAACACGACCAAAATAAATAACTCATACGTTTTGAACTTGATCGTTCACAAAAGTTGTTACTAAAATAATTAAGTAGTACTTAACATAAAAAAAATACCTTTTTTTAAAAACTTTCTTTAATCCCTTAAGTATATGCAGTGACCTAGGGTTGCCATCCGTCCGGCTAAAGCAGGACAGTGATATGGCTTTTTGACTTCTTATTCGGCCAAATTTGTCTGCATGCGACCCGTCCGGCTTTTGTTAGACTTTTTATTTTCTTTTATTAACTCACGCCTCACGTCAGTCGATCGGCAGCACATCGGCAGTAAGCAGATGAGAAAGAGGACTTCTGTGAAAGGAGAATATGTCCGGCCCTGGGACCCAAAAGTCCGGCTTTCTCATTTCTAGAGATAGCAACGCTATAACCGTAAGAATAATTTAAATAAACAATAAATTACCACCGTTCTATCATCAATGGCGATGCATTAATGTTTTACACTATTATAAAATAGTGCTAGAAAAATACATATATAGGTCAGGCACCGGAGAGATATTAATTTTAAATTTTAATACTGCAATACTTTTCTTCGTTTGTACCTAATAAATAAATCACTGGCGAGTGGGGGCCCACTCAAAAAGACGTCACGGGCCGTAGTTTTGACAGCTCTGGCTAATGTGTAGAGAATGGACGTCGGTAGATGATGGCAAATTTATTATATCTGCTTATTTCTATATATTATGATAGTCTTGCGTCTGTATAAATTTGTTTTACTTATTGAGAGATTGGTGCTAATACAGAGCTGAATTATTGTGATTAATTTGTGTCTTCCTTGGCATTTTCTTTACTCACATTTTTAAGGATTTATAATTTAAAGATAATTTAAGAGGATAATTTAAAGGATGAGAACAAATGTTACGTGTCTCTTTATAGGTATTGTTTTATATATTTTCCGAATGCTTTGTGGTTTCCTCACAGACCCATACCTCCAATAAAATCCCACAAAATATCAGGGACCGCCAAATACGGGGTACGAGGCGGACAAGCTAAATTTGCATTTTTTTTTAATTATTCTGTCTACGAACAGTTCTCAAAGAATCGCCATTGTCGCTTTGATGGTAAGAGGACATTATAAAATTATAATATAAATTTCTCTAAAGAAATAAAAAGTAAGTAGGTACGGTACGGTACCTATCAAAAATACCATGTATATTATCCATTTAAATTAGTTAGTGCGAGTTAGCCCATTCAGGATTTTTGTATAAGATTTGTTAGAAATGGCTCATCTTCTACTCCTCACATAAAAAAATGGGTGAAATCCACCTATTCGGTTCTGTATTTTGAAACACATTAGATTAGATAATAATCGACGATGTAATGATAATGTTATGTCAAGTTCGAGACAATAAAATGTAAGTAGGTACCGCTACTACGCTACGTTCTACTATACAATACGTAATCACTAATCAGCAGATACATTGAGATGTAGTGTAGGTTAGGTAGATATCTCGTATGGTATATAGTCCGTACTCCGTATAGTATTAGTATAATGTATTTTAACTTTGCTCAGTAGGGATCACCCGGATCGCTTTGTCTCTGAGTAATTGTAGTCTTTTTGTCTAAATCTGTGAATATTATTAAAAATAGTTTTTACTTTACCAAATAAGTTCTTATTTTAATAACAAGTGAAAAACGTATAATATAATATAGTTTAATTTACCTACATTATGTTTCATTATAAACTATAATAAATTAACATTTACAATATAATATAATTATTAATTTAGGTAGAATGTATTTAGGTAATTACAAAAATAGACAATAAATTGAAAATTTTATTTATCATGGAAAACTTATTTGTTGTGTTGAAAGATACAAAGTTAGGAAGATACTTGGTAGCTGGAGTTCCTCTAAAACAAGGAACACTAATATTTTCAGATACACCGTTTGCTCTAGGCCCTAAACCAGGTAAAAATTATATAAACTTTATAGAACGTTAAAATAATGAAAGAATTCTTAAGTGTATAAAGTAGGAATACCTATTAGGTACCTACCTACCTGAGAAAATATAAGGAGTTTTCTCAATGGGAAAATAAGTAGAATAGTAGAGAGCCGTGTAGTGTAGGTGATATTGGGTTATAACTCGCGAAATTCGGTTTGATTCGACAAAACGTTAATATCGATCGACACTCTGAAATTTATCTCATAAGATTTTAATGACTTCTGTTGATTTGGATCCACATAATAAATATTTAGTATATAAGACATTTTGTATCAAGGAAATTATAAATATTCAAGTTTGTTTTCTTACAGATTCCCAAGCAGTTTGTCTGGGATGTCACGTTCTATGGAATGGTAAATACAAGTGCTCCAAGTGTGACTGGCCATGTTGTAGTCCAGCGTGTGAGCAACTCAGTATGCACAGAGATAATGAATGTAAAGTGTTCACTGATAGTAAATGTACATTTCAAGGTGCACCCAAGGGACAACCATGTCTTCAGTATGATTGTATCACTCCGTTGAGGTAAAGTATACAATGCATTTCAAGAGCTGATATAGATGGTGAAAAATATAAAACTGCTTTAGAGTTTTGGGTTCAAGGATTTTTTTTTCGTTTTTGTCAGGTTACTTTTAGCAAAAGACCGGACCTCAGAACGATGGGAGAGGGAAGTGGCGATGATGGAAGATCACAACGAAGAGAGAAGGCAGACATTATCGTGGGATGTTGACCAAGTGAATATTGTGGAGTATTTAAGGGGACCTTGTAAATTAAGCGCTAGATTTTCTGAGAATCTTATTCAAAAAGTTTGCGGAATATTGGAGGTGTGACGATACAAGTATATATACTTATGTATTAATTTATTCTTATAATTAATCACTGTAATTTTTCAACAACTTTTATTTTGATGTAGTACCTACATACCTATATTAAAGCTATATACGTACCTATATTCTTCATGATAATTTTAGGTTAATGCAGTCGAAGTTCCCTTTCAATATGGACCTAATTTACGTGCTATATATCCTACAGTTGCTATAATGTCACACAATTGTGTTCCTTCCATTGTGCATACTATTGTACGGAGAAATTCAGGGGGAAATAATCAACAATCTGAGTACCTGTAAGTTATTACGTAAAAGTAACGGTGACGTTGGTCGTTGGGTCTTTGAATAATGCCCCATTAATATGAATTATTTTTTCAATTAAGTCTATTTTTAGGACAGAAGTTTGGGCAGCAACCGATATAAAGCGAGGAGAGAAATTAGAGATGTGCTACACACAAGTGCTACAACCAACAATAGAGAGAAGAGATTTCTTAAAGTTATCGAAATTCTTCGAGTGTGATTGTAAGAGATGCAGTGATCCAACAGAACTTGGAACAGAGATGAGCACTCTTCTGTGCATCAAGTGTGATGAAGGATATGTCCGATCTACAAATCCTTTAGGTGAGATAGGTATTAGGTACTAATTTACTAATTGAAAGTCTATACATAGGCAGTCTATTCACCAGATTATCTATGTATGTAGGTACGGATTCATTATGGAAATGCTGCAACTGCAATTACTCTACCACAGATTCAAATGTTCGCAAATTATTAAAAGTGATCCACAATGAAATAACCATCGCTGAGAAGTATGGGATTGAAAATATGGAACAACTTATGGAATGGGTAAGTCAACCAGTTGCAATATTTCAAAAACCTCTGACAGACTATCTTCCTTACAATTTGCTTTCTGAACTTTTTAGCTACGGAGTGTTTTACATCCACAACATTCCATTTTTGTAAACCTAAAGTATAAACTCTTACAAATGTATGGAGGAGTAAAGGGATACGAGTTAGAAAATCTCTCGATGGATTTATTGAGTCGGAAAGCTGCTTTATGTCGTCAAGTAATAAATTTTCTAGATGTAGTTTCACCAGGACAGACGAGAATCAAAGGTGAATTAATTATAAAACTAAATTTTTGATATTTATAGTTTTATGATTTATTGAATGTAAGATACCTATTGTTGGTTTTAGGATTAACATTATTCGAACTGCAAGCTGCGTTATATGTTTTATCGAAAGTTGAATATCAGAAGTCTTTGATAAGCGAAAAGGAATGCAAGAGAAAATTATTGGAGATTGCTCGTATTCTACAAGAATCTGGAATAATCCTTTCCAGAGAAGACGAAGAGTCGGATAATGGAATTATAGGCAGAAATGCATTAAAATCATACAATAACCTGAACCATAATACAACGCATCAAGAATCCATAAGTTAACATCTACGGACCTAATTACGTAAATCAATATTACGTTATATGTAGGCGTATCAGACATTACAATAATGCACCTATTTTATAAACTTACCTATAAACACATATTGATATTAGTGATTGAATTTTTATTTATTGTTTTCATTTCTAACCCTTGTGTAGTTCTGCAGGTGGAATTTGAAATAGGGAGAAAATACTCCCGTGGCCATTATAATTAATAATAATAATTTTAATTTATTTCTAGAAAATAATATGACATAGATATATAAATAATGAAATGAAATAAATAATAACAAATAAAATAAACTAATAAAAGTAGGTACCTACAACCAGTGATCGTACCTACCATGTATCTACATTATCGCGCGAACCGGTTCTTAAAATTATTTTGAATCGGAGAGCCGGTTCTTAAAATAGGTACCGTAAAAATAAAAATAATGATAAAACCCCCACGAAAAATCAAATTATTACAACATCGTTTTGTTATAAAATCATGAATATTCTAAATTGATCTGAAAATCCATTAAATTAAAGTTGATTTATAAAAAAAATGCACACGGCTTTAATTGTGTCTGTGTTGCCCAAGTATTTTTTTTCCAAAAATAAAGTAGATTTACATCACGACCTTTTTCACATGCTTATTAAATTTATGTACCTATTTTGACAAAAATTATGTCTACGTTCTGCTTACGTCTTACAGGTTCATCGTTTCACCGATTTTCTGAAAAAAAAAATGTGTCTGGTGGTCCGCGCCTGGATTTTAGGATTGATGCAACCTTTATTGCATACGTAAGGATTTCATGTTTGATATGTTACAGTTAAAGCGTTCAGTTAGTCAATGCATGCATTAACTAGTCAATGTATACACTAGCTAATGCGTTCAGTTAAAGTGTTAACAAATGATCAAATTTACGCTTTGACTAGTCAGTGTATGCATTTACGTACGGCATTAAGTAAAAGCTTGCACAATGTTGACGAATATAAATTCACCTTGCCACCTTTGGTAATATTTTCACTACATCTAGCGATTAAGATGAAGTTTTATATTCTATATTATTTTGTTTTTACAATATCTGCTAGTTTGTTGATTCGGTCAGTTAAGTACAATTTGATGCAACTTGTTTATTCATCCAAAATATTTTTATAATCTACAAAACGTCATAAACACATCTTTTCAGATGTGTTTCTAGCGATATTTAAAATGTTTCTCTACTTTGCGTCATCCGCCGTCACTACTAGCAAGTGGCAACACTGATTTTGTTTATATGTTTATTATGTTGCTGTGGCAAGTAAAGTCTCGAGAGATTGTTTAATTCTGCCTTTTTGGATTAGTTGAACTGTGTAAGTAATTATACTTATAATATAAATGTGTGTAATTTCATTGTGTGTGTGTTTTGTGTTAAAATAATGCAATGAATACAGAGTAAATATCGTTTGGGTTTGCACAATATACTAATTTCTTTGGACGTTTTGCGCGCGAAGGTTTCCGCCTTTGGTCGTTTATTACAAATGTGTGTTTGGTCGCTTTCTGCGATACCCTTACCAGATACTTTAACTATTTTACAGCGGTTCGCAACCAGTTGTTTCGTGAATATTGTTTAAAAAGTTGTTATTTGTATGTTAAATCGTTTTAAACAACTTTTAATTACGTTTTCTAGGTATATTCTTCTTTCTCTGCCTTATCAGGTGACTCCGACGTCTATGATCTTTTGTACGAAAAGCTCTGTACTGCGCTGCCCAGAGATAATCTTCCACCGTCTCATTCTAGGTAGGTAGGTATATCTCTGTTTTAAATTATACTCATATAATTATTTTTAATCGTTTATGTCTATTTGAAATTTTATTTTAGTTTTACAACAGCAAAATTTTCAGGGATGAATAAAATTGAATCCATTTTTTAGAAAAAAACAATGGACCAGATGGCAATGAATGAGAATTTTTACCAGTGTATATCGAGGAAACACTCAAAAAACAACAATTTCCACATCCCTTTGAAAAAATATGCATGTTTAGTTGAAGAAGTAAAAGCAGCAAAAAGTGCTCTTGTTAAAGAAAACAGACATTACTGGCTTCACAAACACCATGATGTAATAAGTAATAACTGTTAACTGTAAGGAAAAACTAATAAAAAGTAAATCGCCAAGAGTTTTTTTATTTAATTTATAATTTTACTTCTCTTGACCCATATTTTCCCAGCTACCCTCAAGAAGCAGCAATAAAACCTATACATTTACAAGTTACCACAAAAATTTGGTCTGAACGCTCCTAATTTTAAACATAAAGGACATGACTCGTTTTTCTGTAATAAAGTATATGCCATGGTGATATCAGCTCACCAGGACAAAAAGGTTTGTGAGCACTTCCACATTTTGTAATAGCCGTCTGCAGGGCTATTTGACACATGCACCTTTTTTCTAACAAGTGTTCATACTACATATTATTATTAATGTCCTTGGTTGACACATGGTTCACACTTTAACATATCCATGGCAGTCAATGCATGCATTGACTAGTGAATGTGTACACTCTCTAGTTAAAGTGTAAATTTTTATACGGAGTTTATACTTTGACTAAAATCACCAGTTAAAGCATACATTGACTAGTGAATGCATACATTAACGGGTGTGTAAGCTTTAACTGTAACAGATACAACTAGGTATATTGTCTCTATGCGAGCATGATTACATAATGAATAATGATTATACAGGAGTTCAAGGACGATTAAAAAAAATAGTTGCTACACAAATTTACTCAAATATTTTCAAAAACTTACTAATTTTACGGGCTATTTATCTTATAAATTTCATTAAGCTATCTCTACGGCATGGCATCATACATAAAAAGTAATCCAAAGTATAAAAAGGTGCTAATTCATGTAATGTACAAAATGTATGGGATGAAAATTTCACAAATTTGTATACCCACTATTTTTATATTCGTATTTTTTGATCTTGTAGTAGGTAATAATGAAATAGTAGTACTTAACATATAATGCCGTTGGAAAATATATGCAGCACAATAGGGTACTTGCATTTTTTTTATCGTTCAAAAAATATATTAAATCGATAGTTCTACTTACTAGAATTACAAATAAAATTAAATGATGTAATTTTAATTTACCGTTAATTTATAATAATTAATTGAAAATGTTAATTTGACGAGTTTTTCTATGGTGCTCTGAAACGAGCGGCCATTGTTTAACGTGATTGTGACGTCACGACACGATGAAATTCATAGAAAGAAATTTGATTGTTGTGGGATATGTATGGAGGAATTGGGGAAAGTGACGTCGCAATATGGCGGCCAGTCAAAAACCTGTTTTTGCGCTAGAATCGAATATGAGACTTTATTTTATAAATATATCCGCAAAGACAGAAAATTAAAATCTCAAATTTTCGGAAAACCTTAATTTATAGTTAATGTACCGAAAACCAAAATAAAAAAAAAACATGCAAGGACCCTATACTATATATTATAGTAAGGTTGTCAACCCTACCTCCGCCCCGGCAGAAACATGGCAGAAACCCATGATACGTCACTGTTCTTTCGTGTGTCAAACTGAAGCTTGCTGAATGCTGAAACTGTCATTTATTATTATTATTTGTCAAACGTCGTGTCGTCCGTTGATGGGGGGAGGGTCGTGTTTTTGATTTTTTTCGGTTTTACGTATATTTGAAGGAATGGGAAATACTTACTAAACTATCTCTTACACTTGACGAACTTAAGTTAAGCCATGAAGTTGGTGGTCATATTTCTTTATCGATTTTTTCAAATTTTTGGTGAAAACTAAAAAAAACATCGGAAAGGAGAAATGATGCTGTCAGAGCTGGTCAAATTTTCTTCTCAACACAGGGCCATATATTGCTTTCTCATTATGATCGTTTGGATATTCCTAATAATTGCAGGTGTGGAACATATATTGCTTTATTTTAGTACTTTCATTTACTGTTTTACTAAATTAAATGGAAGGTAATTGTATGTACTACAATAATAAAGTCACTAGGTTTAGGCATAATGTTAGAAACCTAAATTTGAAGTGTCTGGAGGGATCTGACATAGAATTAGTACCTACATAACGTAATTATAGTTTTTTTTTTATTTTTATTTTATAATTTTTACATACAAGTAATGTACTATGGTTTTAGGAATGTACAAATATATCGTAATGGAAGAGACAATGAGTCTTCCGAGGCAATCATCACTGAAAAGGGATTCCTCTAAAGGAGATTCAAGGTTTAAGAAACTAGTGAGAAAGTATTGCAATCCTGCAGAAGATATTCACATAGGAGATGAAGGTATTACAATTTGTTGCTATATAATACATATTCCCTAGGTTTAATGATGAATGGCAGCCGTGAAAACATTTCTATAATCCTGAGAAATCACTGTTCTCTCGCTCTTCAAGTATAAAGAAGATAATAACTTTGGAAATAATAAGATAAGGTGGAAAAGATTACTGAAGTTGTGTTTTGATTTCAGGAGTGGCAGACGATTCATGGGCTCTCCAAGGAGTGATGATAGTTATAAGACATGGTGATCGAGGTCCTTTGACACATGTTAGAGGTGTAGAAAGTGCCGACTGTAATGTGCCAACACCTTCTCCTCTGTTACAAAGGTATGTAACTGCTTCAGCTATTGTGTACTCTCAGTTATTATTGTCGTGAGTTGGAAGCAACAGCAATACCTCATGTGGACTCCTAAAGCTGTGCCCTTCTCATTTATAAATTCAATGCTCTATAAATATTAACTAGTAAAATAAGTATATACTCATGTATTTGGCATGTACATATATTATATTCAATAAGTTGTTTCAATTATTTCTTGTTTTAGATATCAAGAGTATGTAAACAACATGACAGCATTGGGTAAAGCCCCATGGTCGCAGTCGCCTGGTCCCTTTCACAACTTACCACTACTCCCCAGTACACCACTGGCAGAGTGCCGTCTTGGGCAACTAACACCACGTGGGCTTCTGCAACTTCTAACTGTTGGAAACATGTTGGGACAAATTTATACACCACAACTGGGATGGGACTTTTATGGAAACAAAACTGAGTCAGGTAATGTAAATATGATCCTAGTAACTAATGATATTTGAATGGCTGGAAGAAAGAACTATTGCTGCTTTCTACTACATTTGCATATATGTATGTACTACCCCAAAAGACAGGAAAAATGTGGAGAGATTTCAATGTTCTTCAGGTAAGTATGTTCTACATAAGCGAATATATAGAAATATCTCCCGCTGGTGTTAAAAACCAACTGAAAAGTCGTATGAGGTGTCAGGTGCACTAATTGTTTCCCGTTGGATCGTGTTGGGCATATATTGTGAGCGACATGGCGTTTGTAGTTTAACATAAATAATGTGTTGTTTCAGATGCTAACAGTAATATTGTATCAACAAAAGCTCCAGGTAATAGTAAAGCTAAATACATTGAGATGGTGCGGAGTGCTAAAAGCATTCAACAGAACAATCCTGAAACTTACCAAGTCAATAATGGACATGGAGAGAAGCCTGTTGAAGGTAAATGTTACTAGTATTATTCTATCCACCCATACATACATACAGACAGACAGGTGCACAAACAGAGAGACACTCTAAAAGTGTATTGAAGGTATTATATTATGTGTGTTTGTCAGGTGATATAATAGTACACAGTACTCGATATCGCCGAGCCTTCCAGTCTGCCTTGGCATTCATGTGGAGTGCATTAGGAGCAACTGGCCCCACTGCTCTCACTGTATCTCAAGCCAAGGAAAGTCCTAGCTTCACATTCTGTGCAGAAGATTGTGCTTGTCCAGCTGCGGAACATTTTGCTAGGTAATGGAAATAATAATTGTGATATTAATTGCATCCTGTGAATCTGTTCTGGATTAATTCTACTCTTATTGTGGTAATTCTTTTAGGAAGGTCTCCAAGGAATCAAAGAAACGTCTTGAAAAACATCAAAGCGTTGTAGAACTCGTTGATAAATTATCCGCTATAGTGTTTCAGTCACCTTCTCAAGTGACCAAAGATCCACATGTGCTTGAAGATGCTCTTTTGACGTACATTTGTCATTCTGCACCATTACCTTGTATTCAGAAGCCACTCGAAAATACTTCTATCAACAACAATAAAAAAAATTCTGAGAAAAAGGAGTCCAAAGGCCTTAAAAGAGGTTTTCCAACTTTACTTAAATCTCAAGAAGATAGAGACGTCTTTCAAATGAAAGAAGAACAGAACTTTTCATCGAGAAAAGGGAGGAAATTAAAGTTTATCGAGTCGCAGAAGAAGAAACCAGTTCTAGACTTTGATAGTCAAATGGAGAAAGAAAAGTTAGGATATTACCAGCAGAAGATGATGGAAAATGCTGACATAAATTATGAAGATGTTATTTTAATTAAGAGGAATATGGATGGAGATTTCAATTTTAATGGAGAAAGTATTAATAATGCGGAAGTTGACGAGGGCGATGGTGAAGGTGAGGAATATGAGAATAAAGATGAAAGTGATAATAGAAATAAGAAAGTGGAACCTGAAGAGTTAGTGTGTGTTAAGAAAGATCACTTGTTGAATCTTTTCTCATATATTGATTGGGAACTAAGTCTAGTTGTTAAGAGTGTCAACTTCAACAAAGCATCTCTTCTGAGGGCCTATGGCATGTTACATAATATTGTCAAATATATTCTCAAAATGGTTTCTAAAGGACAACCCAAATTTGTATTATTCTCAGGTCACGATAAAACTTTACAATATTTAAGTTTAGCTCTGGGATTATCCAATGACAATATATTAAATATGCACTACGCCTCTCGGTTGGCAATTGAGATTTATAAAAATGAGGATAAAGAATATTTGAGAAATAAGAAAAATAATCAAAATCATAAACCAAAAGTTGTTGCTCCCCTTGATTTCTTTTTAAGGGTAATATTTAATGGTAGGGATGTCACCAGAGAAGTGAGTTTCTGTAGGGGAAGTAGAAGTATCTTAGCAAATAATTTAATGAAATCTCACAACCCTAAATCTCAGCAAGAGGGCAAAGCTTATTTATGCAGAATTGAAAATATAATTAGATATGCACATGAAGATTACTTCACTATGTTTAATGCAACTAATTTCAAAGATTCATGTATTGTTCATTAGAGTGTCATGTCTATGTCATAACATTACTATTCATTAGAGTGTCATGTCTATGTCATAACATTACTATTCATTACTGCACTGTGCAATTTTTATTACAAGTTGAGATTGTTTCCATTTCACTGTGAATACTGAACGGAGATTTAGACCATTATATTTATTCATTATATTTAATCAAGCAAGGTGGCCCGAAGATTCTCGAGTGGTGCCTGAGGCTCTTCAACTTGTGCTGGGAGAGTGGCTGCACTCCTGAGGATTGGAGGAGGGCAGTCATCTGCCCTTTGTACAAGGGGAAAGGCTCAAGGTTGGAATGCGGCAGTTATCGGGCTATCAGTTTGCTGAGCTCTGTGGGCAAACTGTATGGAAAGGTATTGATTGAAAGAGTAAGAAAAGTGACTGAAAGTAAAGTATGGGATGTGCAGGGTGCTTTCATGAGTGGCAGGGGGTGCACCGATCAGATCTTCTCCCTACGGATGGTCGTGGAGAAGCTTCTGGCTAAACACCAGAGGCTCTTCTGCGCGTTCGTGGATCTGGAGAAGGCATACGATCGTGTGGACCGAGAAAGACTGTGGCGTGTACTGTCGGAATATGGGGTGAGCGACCGACTGATTGGCGCAATCGCGTCTCTATATACGGAGAGCTCTGCTTGTGTCAGGGTGAATGCTGCGTTGTCGCAGTGGTTCGCTCTCACAAAAGGGGTTAAACAGGGTTGCGTCATGTCGCCTTGGTTGTTCAACCTGTTCTTCGACTACTGCATGCGTCCTCTGAATGAGCTGAATGTTGGTGTGGACCTAAATGGAGTGAAAGTATGTGCGTTAATGTTTGCAGATGATTTAGTGTTGATGGCTGATGATGAATGTGAGTTACAACGGATAGTATCCTGTGTGTACGAAAGCTGCGATATGAATGGTATGAAAATGAATGTAAATAAAACGAAAGTATTAGTGTTCGAAAGAGAGGAAATAAGGACAAATTGTGTGATAAAGGTTGGTAATGACTGTCTGGAGCAAGTGGATGAGTATGTATATCTGGGAAGTTTGTTTACTAGAGATGGACGCTGTGATGGAGACATTGAAAGAAGGAAGCTGGCCGGTACTAGGACGAATGGTGCGCTCGGTCCGATTGTTAGTAGTAGCAATGTGTCTATGAAAGCAAAAGTGCTAGTGCACAATGCTGTCTTGGTGCCGACCCTGATGTATGCTAGTGAGACGTGGACGTGGATGAAGAAGGATGAATCAGGGTTGAATGCAGTAGAAATGAGGTCATTAAGAAGAATGTGCGGGAAAACGCTGAGAGATAAGATAAGGAATGAGGTTATTAGGGAAATGAGTGACTGCAAGACTGGTGTAGTGACAAGAATGAAAGTAAACAAACTAAGATGGTTTGGGCATGTTGAGAGAATGAAAGATGACAGGATGACAAAAAAGATATATCTGAATGAGCGAAGAGGGGTGAGAAAGCGCGGCCGTCCGAGACTGACCTGGTCCGATCATGTCGACCAGATCCTCAAGGATGGACGCGTTTTGAGTAAAAGGAATCGGAGAGCGTGTATGACTAATTGCATGAATGTGACGGAAGCTAGGAGTGTGTGTAAGGATAGGGGTGTCTGGCGCTCTGTCCTCTCTGCCTACCCTGCAAGGGATGTGGCGTGAGGGTATAGATAGATAGATAGATATTTATTCATATTATCTTGTGATAGAATTTATGCATCTTTACGAAATACTAAAAGATATTTGAAATATTGTATGGGAGTTTTACGAACACTTGACTATTACAGGACACTAAAAAAATATCAAAAAATAATGGGGGCCAATTATACAAACTGAGAATCCTACCAGTAAACACAGTAACTCACAAAGTAAATAGAAAATTTAGTTATTTCTTATCCTTATTACTTATGATACATGACTCCATACAGATTTTTATACAAAACTATACCCCTGGTAGCGACTAGACATGAGCGCCGTCGGCCATTTCCGCGGCGGCGGCGTAATGATCAAAATTTCACGGCGGCGGCGGCATACGGCGGCGTGGCCTTGAACCATAGATTTTTGTTAAGGAAGTAAGGAGATAAAGAAAACAACATTTTTGATGTCAAATAGAGCTTTATATTCTTCAATAAAGGTACGGAAACATAAACGAAAAATGTGGTGTTAAATTTCATATATTTATAACATTATTTGGATGATTTTGCAGCATTTTTTTAAAATTATTTTTGCTTATTTTAACAACAAACAGAATGAATACATAATTAATATAATATAACAAGAATAATTAATAAAAGAGGTATTACTCCAATCAGTGGCGTATATTAGGGGGGGGATGAGGGTGCCCGGGCCCCCCTAAATGTTGAACAATTCTTTAAAAAATGTTATTTTAAAACATGAAAGTTACGCAAGTTCATCACTTCAATCATTATTCAAAAAAATTTCGCCTGCGGCGCTATTCTTGTTTGTACTTTCTGCACACAATATTAATACCAACCTAAAACACGACCTTTTTCACTTACATTCATGAAAAAATTTTGCTGCAGCGCTATTATTTTATTTATTCAAACTTAAAGTAAACCACAAACACATATAAATATACAAAATGGACATAGTACAGATTATAAAACGTTGTTCACTAGGGCGAACTTATCGCAGAACTGCGATTTCTTCCAGTTAACCCAATTATGTACTTACTCATATTATGATTTTTATACTGTACGTCTATCTTCAAATATTTGTTGCCTCCACCCCCCCAAAGTCAAATATTAGATCGCCCCCCCCCCCCCCCGAAATGAAATCCTATATAGGCCACTGACTCCAATTATGCATCAAAATAAAACAAAAATATTTGATAAAAACCAAAACGATTGTTTTAAGATTTTTTTAGCGTGCTTCTTCTTGCTTTCAAAGCCGCATTCCTTTTGATAATGTTTTCACTTATGATGTTTTCCAAAATAAAGGTAAAATTCGCGTCAAATATGCGAAAATTCGCGTTATTGCTGTAAAAGAGTACCAAAATTCTCATACGGCGGCGCGCCGCGTTTTTCGCTTAGCGACGGCGCGCCGACTAAACTCGCGACCACGGCGGCGCGCCGGCGCGGCGCTCATGTCTAGTAGCGACCCCTAAATATTCAAGAATAAATAAAAATCTAATAGTTCTTTTAGATTAGAGAACCAAATGAGAGGGTCTCCTATGAAAATTTCGAAAACAATTATTTTTGAACCAAATAAGAAACAGTCTAGTCTAGCCAACACGCATGATTTGTTGATTGTCATTATTATTATTGTTTATTCCTCATTATTACTAGTCAATGTGTACAATAATTACTAGTCAAGTTTATAAATTAAGTATAAAACATTAGTAATAAGTTATACAGTGTTATATAAACCAGATAAACAAATTTATTATTGACAAACTGCATGAATGTGATGGAGGCAAGGAGTGTGTGAAAGGATAGGGTAGTCTGGCGCTCTGTTTTTTTCTGTCTACCCTGCAAGGGATGTGGCGTCAAGGTATAGATAGACCCCTGGCATCTCATGGCTTATCTCTACGTTCAAGTGGACGCCGTTTGTTAAACATACCCTCACGTCACACATCTTTCTTCACTTCTTCTTTCACTACACACGCGGCTAGACTATGGAATAACCTTCCACTTCCTATCAGACTAGCTCCAACTATTCTCTCTTTCAAAAGTAAACTGAGGCATCATTACCTTTCCTTAAATAATCCATCTAACTGACAATCCCGTGGTTCCTTCCTTGTCCTTCATCCCATCCACATTTATATATGTATTTTTATGTATGTATAAGTATTCTATATATTATTATTATTTTCATATTTATTTATATTTATTTATTTTTTTCTTATTTTTCATACACCTGTATGTAATGTGTACATCAAATTAATGTCACAAGTGGTTGGTTGGCAGATATTGCCTACGGCAATAAACCCGCCATTTGGAAGATATGTTTTCTTTTCAATAAAGATTTTTTTATTTTATTTATTTATTATTTAAATGATAGAAATTAAATAAGAGGTGAAATTAGTTTCTCGGTTGAATGCACCTCACCAGAAATAAATAAACAGAGTAGGTAGTATTATTACTAAATCCAATTTGGTTTTCTTAGTGTGTGGATCCAAGTCTATTAAGTGCAAACTAACAATAAATAAGACAATTATTTCATGCAAATAAATTTAAGTTCCAAAAGTTGCAGAATTGAACCTATTATATGAGTGTAACGATGCGGATGCATGTTAGGGCCTAGATAGTACATGTAGATAATTTGAAGAATAATTTAAGTACCTATGTATTTGTGTTATAAAAGCCACTGTTTATATTGTTGTTGTATTTATTTTAATTGCATTTGTACATAATAAGTATCGCTAAGTATGTATTTACCTTGGATTTTTATTATTATGTATATCAGTATTGGTTAGAAGCCTTACTTATATCAATAATGTGCAATTTCTATACGTATTTACGTAAATAAGGTGATTATTTAGCGGATTATCCTGGTCTCTGGTCACTTCAATAACATTTTGTTACTTTAATAAACGTGAGTTGTGCAGTTTCAAGTAGCACCATATTTGGTCAAACGGCTTAGAACTCAATAGAGCACTCTCAGTAACGGAATTCCTCCTGTCACTGTTTAGTTTGTAGAACCTTTCACATTGCAGTGTCTGTAAGACATAATATATTGTATTTTTGTTTCTGTGATAACTTCCTCTTGTACCTCATTACAATAAGCATAGACACCTAGTGTTAGTATGTAACAATTTATTAATACGTTATGGTTTTCTTTAAATATGTAAGTCAAAATCATATTTTAATTGAGAATGTTCTTCTCATATGAACAAAATATCATTCTCAAGAATTTAAATTTTTAAAAAATCAGATGGTAAATTAATATTATTGTGTAGTTAGGATAGTAAACATTATTCCTGACTTGATCTCCATAAGAGCACTGAGTTTTAACTATCTGTGTATGTATATTCATATTATCAAACTACAATGCAACAAATACTCTTAACAAATATGGTATGAAAATAAACGCTCTTTGCGTAAAAAGTAAACTTTTGAAAAATTTCGATTTCAGTAGATTTAGACACATTTGTCAAAGTTCCTTTGCAGACAGTTTCCTTGTTTACCTGGAAGTTGAGTGGAACGTATACAATCTCAAAGGAATGCTTGCCAATCTGTTTGGACCTACTGGATGTATGTACATATAATTGGTTTAATATTATAATTATTAGGAATAATGATTGTTCTCATGACAAATAAAATAAGTATTATTTTAAATATATTTCGTTAGTCCTTTATTGCTTAGATTCCTTTGCTCGCAAGAGAAAACAAATTATTTGGAGTGTGTCTTCTAATTGAGAGGTGTTTAGTTTGAGTTCTAATTGAGTAAGTTTAAGCCGACTGCAGCACTAAACCTTGAAGTATCAAGTCATAAATATTAGGTATACTACTAGTTACTACAACTTCACCTTCCTCATAGGAACATGGAGATGTCACGGGACCCACCCTGCACCATATTGTCTCTTCTTACATGTTGCAGATGTCTGGGACTGCCTGTGACCATTGGCTCCTGGTAAGGGGCGGTAATAGGCCTCTGCTGGGTATGGCAAATCGCAGTCATTTCTGATTTGATTGTACGACATTAAACCTTGCATCCTTCAAAGACACTTATTTTCGGGTATTTTGTGCTCTTGAGACTTGGTTAGGACCAAGACTGCAGCTGAGATCCTTATTGGTGACATAGTGTGAATTTGAATTTGCCATCCACGAAATTTGGGAATGCCCCGTTTTTAGATCTGGAGGTGATTATCAGCTCATAAATGGGGGAGAGCGGAAATGTACCTTGTGTCGGCCTTGTATAGATATTCGTTACTACGGTTATTAGTTTAGTAAACTGGCTGTGCAATTTAATTTCATAGTTTATGCAATGCTAGTTTCAGTAATGAATAATTTACCATATGGTGTAATTACTAGTTAACAAACAAATCATTTTTATCACATTACCCAGGGACTCATATTACGTATTATTTTAAATAAACATACATAATATATGTGTCGTTTTTTTCATTTTATCTAAGGTCGAGTAAAGAAGGGCTGTGTAGTCTAGGGACTTTTTCATTATACACCAGGTCAGGACACCCGCACCAAAATGTATCGGAGGGACGCATTGTAAAAATAATAATGCGGGGGCTGCATACTGCACCGCAGAGAATTTTATTTCATAAAATTCAGAAAAAAGAAATAAAGGTAGGTAACTTTTAATGCATTCAAAACAAGTTTTCTCCAATATGATTCATGACTCCCTAATGACTCTAATGAGGAGTTGGACAATGTGTGAGCACCGTGTGAATCTTCTTTGGGTTTTAGGAACTACCCATATTATTCATTACGTTAGATAAACATACGAGTATGTACTAAAATGTGTAGCGATGTTTTACTTATTTTATCACTCTGTTTTGAAAGTTTCATTACAAAAAATATTCTAGAAACGAAACTTGTATGAAACATTTAAATATTTTAAATGAAAAAGTACCTGATCAAACCAGACATTGGCCTGTTTCGGTAATAGGATTTTTATTTGTATTTGGGCGCATATTACTGGCTCGACAAGGCTTCGCAAGGCATATGCGGGCCGGAGTTTGGGCAGCCCTGATATATAGTAGGGTAGGTGTGTTTCCATCTGACTAGTTTATATACCCGCACATCTCTAGAGGTTTTTAATTAATTAAATAATGAGTGTGTTTTTATTACCACCTAGTGTTTTTTTTTATTCAATAATATAAATGGAATCCATAGAGAACATTATTATGGACTATTTCTTCCTTCAAACATACAATCTGGACACAGATTCTCTTGAGAGATTGCGCTCATCATACTAAAAAGGCTATAAGTTATGGACACATGGACAAAATATCAAGGTCCTGTAAGCCCAATGATATAAAGAATAATGACACAAACAAAACATCGACGATAATATTATATATAAATAGATAGGTTACATACATGCCTACACATATTAGGTATATTATAATACACATGCTATGCCTATATATATTCCCGGTTCTCTTTCATTTCATAATCAGGATCTCTCAACACATCGCATTGTTACATTATTTATTAGGATTAATCCGTCGCGTTGATGCGACAATACTTTCAAAATGCCTCCTCGTGGAAGTGTGTTGTTATTTAGTATTTTAAACCTCATTTTATTTGTGAATATTATCCACTGTTCTACGGAGGATAATGAAGTATCGGCAGACATCACTATTGTGAATGGTGATTGTGTTCTGAGTCAATCACTAAAGGATGAGGTAGCCTCCTATGCAGATGTTACGAATCAAATTATTGAATACTTTACAAATGGACCATACAAGGGGAAGACATGGGAGAGGTACGTTGTATTATTCATTATTTACAATTCATGTTATCAGGTATGTAATACCTATTTATAAATTATTATGGAAACCAAAATAAAGTAGGTATATAGGTATCTGGAGAGGAGGTTTAATAATATAAATAAATAAAAATAAAGTATCAGTATGTTGCTATATAACAGAATGCATAGGGTAAATTTATTATTATATAATATATATATTATATTTGTTTTTTTTTTTCAAATTAATTACCTGCACTCTACCGTACTTACATTTCTTTTGGTCAGTTGTTTAATTATGATTTAGCGCAGGGTAGAATTAACTGAAATAATGAGACATAATAAAATATATACATTGTGTTTTTGTTTTTAGTTTGGCAAAATTTGTCGACAAATTCGGATCTAGATTTACTGGAAGCGAAACTTTAGAAAAGTCTATCGATCATATGGTACAATTACTGAAGGACAATTTACTTGAGAACGTGCACACCGAGGCAGTAGAGGTATGGATGGTTGTCTTATCTATTAAATTAAGTAGTATTATGAATTCATAGCACGAAATGGAGCAATGAAATTCGAAGAAATAATGTGGTTGGTTGGTAGATATGTCTACGGCAATAAACCCGCCCCTTGGATAAATTTATTTATTTCAATAGTAATAATAGTTTACCTTTGATAATAACGGAAAATGGAAGAAACTATCAGTGACCTCTGAGTATTCCTAGATATTGTGTAAACTATTTTAATTTAAAGAGCATAAACCAGACCGGTGAAGATTTTCATACTTTTAATGAATTATGGTTGCATATTGTTTTTAGAACATAAATTTAGTGCCCCTATACATTAGTTTTCCCCATGGGATTCCCAGGGTGTGTTCGTAAAGCTTCGTAATTAGAGGTTTTTCATGAATGTCATATAAATGTTTGCGTAAAACATGTTGCGTGTTTTATGCACACTATTATTGGTTTCCTAAGTATTGGAATATACCTACCGTGATAGTAGGTATAATGTTGTAGTCAATATAAGTACCTACTCGTATAGCTACATACATACTACCCTGGACAGCTGTGTGGACACTATATAAGAGTCCTATTCACTATACAATGAATAGGTATTCCTAATTAGGAAGTGGCGGGGCACATAGGTACAAGGTACACTAAGAATGTAGAAAATTAAGGTTTAAGTAGATGATAATATAATATACATCCTTTGAAATAATGCACTATAATATACATCCTATGTTGATTTCGTGTACCTACCTCCCTTTCAGGTTCCACGTTGGACCAGACTACAAGAGAGCGCCGAGTTATTACTCCCTCGCTCTAAGAAAATACCAATCTTAGGTATAGGCTCCAGTGTGCCGACCCCCGGGGGATCCATCAACGCAGAAGTTGTTGTCGTTACAAGTTTTCAAGAACTTGACAATTTACCAGATGACGAAGTCAAAGGAAAAATAGTTGTGTACGCACAACCCTATGTAAACTATGGAACTAGCGTACAGTACAGAACACAAGGAGCTTCGAAAGCATCTGCGAAGGGCGCAGTAGCGGCTCTTGTTCGATCCATCACGCCATTCTCCTTGAACACACCACATACTGGAATGCAAGAATATGATGGAAACGTCATTCCCATCCCCGTAGCATGTATCACTGTGGAAGATGCTTTGGAATTATTAAGATACCAGAGACGTAATGTGACAATGCGTATTTCGCTTTCAATGTTGTCTACCCAAGAAACCGGATTATCGAGAAACACTGTTGCAGAGTTAGTAGGAAGAGAAAAAGCAGAAAAGGTTGTTTTGGTATCTGGACATTTAGATAGTTGGGATGTCGGAGAGGGAGCGATAGATGATGGAGGCGGAGTATTTATTTCATGGACAGCTCCTGCGGTTATGAAAAAACTCAATCTTCGACCTCGCAGAACTGTCAGAGCAATATTGTGGACGGCAGAAGAAGTGGGTATAATAGGATCGGTAGAGTATGAGAAGAGACATAGAGATGAAAATAAGAATTTGAACTTTGTCATGGAATCTGATATTGGTACATTTGAACCATTGGGATTATCTTATACTGGAAATAAGGAGGGTGAATGTTTGATGAGAGAAATTGGTAAGCTGTTTACATCAATTAACGCAACTCAGGTAGTGAATGAAGATTCTGGTCCTGATTTAGGTAGTTTTATTAAACAGGGCGTTCCTGCGGGAGGTTTAAAAAATAAGAATGAAAGATACTTTTGGTATCATCATACTGATGCCGACAGAGTCTCCAACATTGATCCTGATGCTCTTGATAAATGTGCTGCTTACTGGACTGCATTCTCCTACATTGTAGCTGATTTGTCTATCGATGTACCACGAGATGTCGTGTGAAATTAATAAATGCTACAAGTTAATTTATTCATCTTTACCTTAACTTATGTTATCTTACACGACCTACGTGTACATGTAACTACTTATGATGTGCTAGGTAGATATAAGTACTTACTGAATATAGATAAAATCAATAAATCAATAAATGTAAGCATATAGGCAAAATGTATTTTCTTGCGAAACCACCTTCCAAACTACTGCGGCGACCATCACCTCATGTAACGTAATGTAATGTAATGGATACTACGTTACACGAACGAAAGAAATACCTACTTATACTTACTATTCTTGTGTTGTGATTGTCGGATTTCCTTCAGACTTCAGGCCGTGCTGATTGCTGATGGATATTTGACAAAAAGTTATATAGGTACGAGTACCTATTATTTTATTGTAGAGCTTACAAATTATTTTATCTATCATCCATAGTTTAGTTTTTTATGTAGATACATATGTTAGGTATATACCTAATTACCTACCCTACATTATTTCACTATAAAATCTTATACATATAATACAAATTGACGTATGCAGGTATTATGTTTGTTCCACCATAACTCTGGTACGCTTGGAGCAATTGTGACCAAATTTGGTACACAAATATGTACCTTGCTATCTGGAAACGAATACTGTGCTGTAGAAACTTATGAAAATGCGTAACTTTCTGAGAATATTTGCTGATGAAGGGATCTAAGGGTTGTGTGTGGTCATGTGGTATCATTATGAAAGAGCATTGGAAAATAAATTCAGATCGCATGTCACATTTTGTCCAGCTCAAGCCATCGGGAGACACCAAGTGATCGAGAGGATCCGGACACCGCATACCGCCGTGTTTGATGGTGTCTCATTTAAGATCTTCACGAGTAGAACACAGATCTTTTGTCAAATTTTGAATCGGTCAAGTCATAGTGAGAGAATTACTCGTACGTAGAATCTTTTAGAAGGCTTTGGAAACATGGCGAACTTTGCAGAACCAGCAGAACCTTCTAGAAAGTTATCAGAATGGATGAACAGATGAACCCGGTTCGGGTCATACTGTCGGTCTACTTCACCATCCAAATTTGCCGTTGCGGAGCACGGGTACCTATAGCTATTAATATTACATAAGCAATATGAAGATTATTACATACAAGGTGATACAATTTGTTATTTATTTAATGATGTAAACATGGATGTAAACAGTAAACAACTTATGACAGCTGTGCTGTGTATTGTGTTAGTATTAGTCTATATCTAATCTCCTTGACCGCAGTACCTACATCATAATTATAATACACAAGCCCTCCCGAAGAATGAAATTGTGAATTGTCAGTAAGTAATATAACATCTAAACTGAATGAACTGAAACTGAAACATGAATACCTGCAAGTATGAGCTATCTATAATAATGCAACATATCTTATTGCGGTATAAAATATGTACCTATAATCTATATACTAAGTGGCATTTACTTGAGAATAACGAACTACAACAGGTAAGATTATTTTGCACACGCCTACGTAGGTTTTTTGACCAGATTTAGGTGCTATATAATATATACTTACGCAATTTTTGTATAGAATTAAAATCTATTTGAAACAATAATTATTTTATGTAGATTAAATACTCATATTACACTAAATAAATAAAATAATGCCTAGAATCGTACTGGAAGTCTAGTTATTATTATAAACAACAACTGAACAATAACATACCTATAAGGTAGGGTATGTATACCTTTATACTGTAGATATATTATGTAGAATAGAACGCTTTAAGATATCACTTTAACCTTCAGGCGTGTTATGTTTATTTACAAACAACTTGAACTTGACCACATCAATTTATAATTTTATTATTGTCAGCTATTTAATTACTTATATTAGTTAGGTACCACTGAGAGGTGTGTCCAAAGCCTTTCAGTGCGAGCCTTCGAGGTTCCAGTGACTAATTTTTACTCAAAAAATTGAAACATTATGTACCACACCTAATAGATTTTTTAATTTATGGTAGGTTTGTTATTTTTACCCTTCTTATAGCTTATGTAGGCATTATTTTGTAAAAAAATGTGACTACGGATAAGATTCCTTGCAATTACCTATAGTGGTTTGGTTAGGTTAGTAAAGTTAAGTAAAAATAAAATTATTAAATTTTCAGCACTAATATTTTTTCGTTGACTCAAAATACATTTCTGCAGGCTTTGCACTAAGTACATAGCTGTCCACAAAATATAAGCTTTAGCTTTTTCGTATTAAAAAAAGGAAATTAGTTTTGGAAACTTTCGGATGTGGGGCTAAATGGTTCAGTATCCTACCGTCCAGTGGCGTATATAGATATTCATTCCGGGGTGGGGGAATATAGTATTTGACTTTGGGAAAATTGAAATTTTTTGTGAGTGAAAAAGGACGTTTTTATGACGTGATATCTCTATGTGTTTTGGTGTTGAAATTGTGAAGTAAAGTAAGTATATTATAATTGTTGTGCACAAAAAAGAAAGAATGGCGCCGCAGGCAAATTTGTTTTGAAAGATGGGCGAAGTGATAAACCTGGGTGTCTTTCTAAATGTTTTAAAATACCGTTTTTTATATGATCGTTTTGCATTTCGGTACAACGCGCCCTTGCAGTACCCTTACAAAACTGGGGGGCAGGGCCGGTTCGTCCTACAGGGCAACGGGGCGTCGCCCACCCACATTTTTGCGCTTAATATGTGTAAAATATTCTTAAGTATATAATATTTTAAAACAGTTTTTTTTCCTAAGAATGGCTCTGTTCTGTATCTGTAAACAATGTGTATTGTGTATATTGGGACGTTAGAAACTATCAACATGGTGCAAGTGTGCAACATGTGTTACCTTACTACCTACGAGACCCTAAGCCGTAACATTACGAGAATGAAAGGTCTATGACGAGAACCGCAATAAATACTGCCGACGGGGCAACGAAGATTTTTGTCCCGAATTTGTATTGTACATATTACCTGCTTCATGATGGTATCAAACGCGTAAAGTATAGGCAGCCTTGGGCAACAGGGATTTCGCCCGTACGCGTCCCCAGAATTTTTGCAGGAGGTTTAGCAGATGGTCATAAACAAAAAGGATACATTTAATTTCTTAGCTGCAATACAATGATGATGCTTTTATGAATGGATGCTTACTTATAGTCTAACTTTGACTCCCAAAATTGCAAAACTCGTAAAACTGTTGAATTTCTACAGTACATATTGTGCATTTGCTTTGAAAACAATGTAGTCATATTCCCGAACTTTTAGATCACAATGAATTAACAGTCTTTGGTACCAGTATGGTAGAGAGTAGTGTAAGCATTTCGTTAGTTATAGCGTATGCGTCCCATAGGTTTCTATAGTATAGGTACATAATGTGTAAACGAAACCTATGATATCCTTGTTTATTTTATGTTTTTGTTAATATTTAAAAGATTATATATTATTAATGCGTCAATCTTAGTGTGATACTGAAGTGCTTTTCTGAAGATTTAGTGATTCTATACCTAAAGCCACGAAAACAAACTACATTGTGCGTTCGTTAAAGTATTGTCAATAATAATCAGTTTTGGAATGACCACAGTTAAGAACGAGATATATCTGAACAATAATAACATTTTTAAGAAACACGGTGGATCAAGATAGGCTATGCAAGAAATGCGATTTTATTCATCAGTGATTAATTTGAATTTTATATATCTAGTGTTTGGTGACCTGTTTCTTTAATAGTATAATAATATTGAAGGTTCGTACCCATTTCTTCTTCTTAATGACCTCATTTCCCCTGCATGTAGGAATAGTCGTGTAAGTCAAAAGTCTACTCACGCAAATGTAAGGGTTTGGTACCTACCAAGAATGACGTCACACTCATTTCCCACAGCATCAAGGTTTCAAATCGCGTGAAAAATCGCATGATAAAATGGTAAAAATAGGGTTTATTTCTATTTTTTGGGGTTAATTTTGCGTCTATCAAAAACTATTGCGGTTATTCCCTCGATTTTAATGCATATTATCAGTAAAAAAAATGTACTCCGCGACTTTCGGGAAACGAGTTTCCGTCTTTCGGAAAAAAGATCAGGGGTGTTTTTAAATTATTTTTTTAAGAAATCTATACAAGATATAAAAAATATTTTACGGTTATTCCCTACATAAATGTTTCTAGCCTATTTTGTTCCAAAGCATATTTAGTAACGGTTGTCGAGATATAAGGTCTCCCGTTTTTAGAAATTTTTGAAATGTCGGTATGCATACTCTGAATCGAAATATCTATTAAAAATACTCATGGCGATGCGAGGAAAATACGCAGTCTTCTATTTTATCCAGACTTACAATGAATTGTGTTAGTGGAGGGGTCCAAGTTTTGATCGGAGAAGTAATTGGTATTTGCTAATAAGTATTCGGCAAATTTATTCTAATTAGTATCTTCTAATAAGTATCTGCGTGGTGACTAATTAGTATATTCTAGTTAGTATCTGCCTGGTGACTAACTGGTAAGTCTTTTAATTTACTGTTGGTCTTTTGTTTGCTTATCAAAAAAATAAAGTAATCAATTATTAGTTGTACGATTGCAGTTTCCGTCAATAGCGTTTCGTTTATATCATATTTATATGTAATATTACGTAACAAACATAGTGTTATGGCTTGAAATGTATGTATTGGGAGAAAAAATGAAGGATGGCGCTGGTACTAGGTATTTATCGTTTTAGGTAGGTACATTGGATTTTAGTCTCGCCCTCCTATCCCTCCAAAGCACGAGCCGCCACTGCTGGGGGGTTAAAGGGGTGGAGGTAGATAGGTATATTATCTGAGCTGAGTGACTAATACTGGTACCTATTACTGAACTGAAGACAAAAATATGTCAAATTCTTTGTTTTTGTTTTGCCAGCTGATACTAACTGGCGTGTAGAACATCTGTACTATGTATTACATACAAATAGGTATAAATGCAGACAATAATATTCAACCATGTACTCTCAATTATTATTTATTATTTAAATAGGTAGGTATATAAGATACGATCAGATGCCTGATTAGATCTTTATCATACGATTTTCCAAAAAAAATTTTCACCTATCTTTGCTATGAAATGAAACAATTTTTATAAAGTGGAATGAATATAATTTGATTAGGTACAGCGATAATAAAAGGTATACCCTTAGATTATATATGATTCTATGGGTATACCTAACCTTAAACCTCGTACAACGTACATAGTTCGTACTTCGTACACATAATTACCTATTACCAATATATTGACAACAATGCATCAGCATCACTCGATAATCCAGTAATCGAATATAAAGAAGTAGAATACATAATATGTAATTATTTTATCTCCGTGTGTGAGGAATCTATTATAACTTATTATAACACATTATGTATTATATAACACTTAGGTATATGTGGCTATGTATTATAATGAAAGGAAGATCTGACAACAATGCATTCGGTAGGTATGGTTCCACCTAAAAAAACACGTGGTTTTGTATTCACTCTTACTTTTCATATAACAATAAACACATTGTATCGATAATATGTTGACATCATTTTAGGGGGAAGATTTTGCACACCCTTTTCTTATGACATAAAGTAATCTGAACTAATTCGAAATACTTTTAAAGGAAAGTACGATTGTAAATAAACTTAATTTCTGAGGTTATATTTTGATTTGGATGATTTCTGGTTTTACCACAATGCCGGGGAGGCGCCTCTATCGTTTTATTTATGAAAACACGGAGATTCTCAACATGTATTATGTACTAACTTAATACCACGATGCCATTATTAATCTTATATTATTATGCACCACCATAATACGTAGTTACTCAACAAATACCCAGTAAAGGTTGAAAATCCATAGAGCTTATAGCTTATAATGGATTGTTGAAGGTCAACTCTACAACTGAAAATATTGCAAGTGAATAAGAATATTTAAGACATTTACAGTGAATAAAGATTAGGTTCACCTACACTGCAATAAGCAATCAGATTGAGATCAAAGTAATTTTAACAATATAATAGGTACATAATACAATCGTACCTATATGTAGGTACGAAGCTACCTAAGAACACGATTCCCATCGAGTTATACCTTTTGGTTAAAACGGTAGGTACTATAATAGTGTCTAATTTGACGTAATCCAATAAGAAATGTTGGTCCTTGCTCCCTTCTGTAGAAATCCACCCTTCGTCACTGGTACCTACTAAGAAGCTAATAAGTGTTCAAGGGATGAGGTTTTCGGTAACGTTGGTTCCTCATATACAGCCAACCTAGTTTTCAATAACATTTTTAGTCATCATGTAGACGAGTATATAATAAATGTATAAGAATGTTATTGTTCTATGATTAGTCATCATCGCATCGCTATTTAATTAAGTAAATTTATAGGTATACACTTACCTATACGCTGGATTTATACAAAGGTATAGCTGCTATTAGAGCAGTCTTCCTCACAGTTTATGTATCATTGGGTTCGACTTGTTATGTTATCGAGCGCGCCTACACGACCCAGTTGACTACGCAGTTGTTTTGTTAGGTACATTGGAAGGAGAATAATATACGAATATACCTATCCTATACTACACTACACACAGTATTACATATACTGCTGACTGTCGCTGTTCTATTACCGTTACCGAACCACACCAGACCAGACCGCTGAAACACACCTCCAGTATAACTCCGCTACCAGCCACCGGTCCTGAATCCTGATTTACAATTCACCTTAACAATCCTTTGTGTTGTGTAAAGTACATAAGATTATCGAAACAAAGCATGCGGTATAATAAACAATACGAATAAATCAATAGCGCGATCTTAAAAAGATATTTACCCAATAATTATATTAGTATACTTATGTTTGTGCGTGTGTGTAAATATTTACATTAGAATATCATCTGCTTGTAAGAGGAATTGCGTAATTTAGTGTCCTGTGTATAAAAGTTAACTCGTATAGATTCGTAATAAATTTTAGCACGTTTTAGTGCTCGTTGTAATTTATAATAAAGTACTTAAGTAATTGTGTGAGCGATATAAAATAATCCTTATAATGTCGGCATCACCCATAGCCAGACAAGTTACCCAGAGTCAGTCCATCCCATCGAGGAGGATGCTGGTGACAGATCCATCTCAGATGCCTGATGTGTATTCCAGCACTCCTGGAGGCACCGTGTATTCTACAACGCCCGGAGGTGACTATACCAACCAATACACATTATTTATATTATTTAGACAGTCGCTTCTTATGTCTGCCTATAGTGCCTATCCAACATACCAACCAAGTTCACTAGCCATTATAATATACCTACTAGATACCAGCTACTTATGTTATGAATGTTATGATATGTAAACTTGGACGGCGTTCAACAATCTATCGTGCGATATTACTTAGGTATGCTTATTAATTCATCGATGCAATATGTTTTTTTATTTTCGTCCAGAAAGTCTTACTGTAAACACAAAGTAATCACAAGAGCATTGAATACCTACTTTTATTATATTACATACTTATTATATATAGTATATATTATAATCTTATTTTTTATTCGTATTAATGTCATTCGCTATCTTCATCCACGATGATCGCCAAATTTGTGATATAGTTATCTGGTATACATACAGAACACTGCGTATCTATCTATACTCTACGCTATGTAATACCAACCTAAATATTTTTGATAACCACGTGTTGTTGTGATAGTATAGTGTAGTGTGTACTAGGGAACCTGTACCTTTATATAGGTTCCTTAGTGTGTACTTATACTACTTATGTACCTGTTTAGATCAGGTATAATGTCTCTGTGTGTATATTATATTAAATTATAGGGTGCACAATAATAAGAATGTCCATTACCTATCTATAGGCATAAATGCCAACTAAAGTTTTCAAACTTTTGCAGCCTCCCAATATTGCTTTTAACACGCACGTGTTGTATATGTGTATTATAATTATTATATAAAACAAATAAGGCTCTCCACACACGTCTGGAAGTTCAGTTAACTGAATCGACCGTTTGCAAAAAAGTTCCGACCAAAACCACTTTTGAATTCAAAATAGGGGTAACATTGAGGTTTTGGTCGGAGCTTTTTTGCAAACTGTCGATTCAGCTTCCGGACCAGGCGCGGATCCAGCCCTCAAAAAAGGTTGTGGGCACAGCCAGGGGCGTAGCCAGGAATTCATTTCGTAGTCTGAAGTAGTAAGTTACATACATATTGAGTAGATAGGTACCTAATGTATCTGTATCCAGTATTTAGTGTAGAATGTTTTATTTGTAAAGTTATTTTGTATGGTAGGTGTTTAGTAGAGATGTAATAATATTCATCCTTCCTGTTGCCAACTTTGTCTCAGAGCTTGAGGGGTTAATGTCCTACTGGCAGTCAGCTGAACTGACACAACTTATAATAATTAGGTAAATATATATACACATCTGTGGGTGTAGGTAGGTGCTTACTTGGCCTTTCTATTAACATCATATTGTGATACAGGATGAAGGTTAGTGTAGGTATTAACAGCGCAGACAGCCTTCATCCTCATACTGCATATTGGCGTTAGAGATACATTGTATCTAGGTAGGTATCAATATAATACATACGTGCGACTAATCATATGATAAACAGTTCGCCTACTTCAGTATTCTGCGGGTACATTGTATACATATTATATTACATTGGATGAATACTGTCTACTGGCTATATTATCATCTAATTAGCATGAACTCAGCCAATATCTACCTATTGCTGTTGATAAGGAAAGTACGATATATGTATGTAACTATGTATTCATGTATACTATGTATAAGTATGGGTAGGTACTATCACGTTATTGTAATGGCCTTGACTGTTGATAAACAGTGTAAAATACATACATAAAGCATGCGAAGCTGACCAAATTTTATAATCTCGTTTGTAAAGAATCGCACGTTTGCCAATCTGCGAAATTACGTCTTTATAATATACTCGTAGTCTAAAGATGTTGAACCCAAAGTAGGGGGAGTACAATAGATCTTATAGGTCGCAGTACACAATACACCCCATCTAATATAATAAAATAAAATAAAAAAGATGTTGATATATTGAATCATATTACATAATTCGTTTAAAATCTTTTTATTGAAAACCCCGAATATATAGGAACCATTCCTAATTTTATGAAAAAAGTGGTAAGTAGACATAGGTGCTACGTATCTCTCTTTAAATAGGGCCGTAGGTAATTATTTTTAGAAAAAAGCTTTGATGAAGTTCGATGCTCCCCGAATGTTCGAGGTCTACGTCACTACTTATCCTATAGTCTTCTGCAAAGTAGGTACCTACTCACTACGAATTTATCATTTTATGACACTTTTTTATCATTATTTTGTTTCTACATTAAGTATATAATAAGTATTTTGAAGGCTGACCTAATCTCGGAGGCACAGCCAACTTTGCCTGTTGGATATGCCATGCCGTCTCTGAATATATATAATATCTCATGTGTGTAAGCAGGGCTGAATTTAGGGGAGGGCAACCATGGCTACTGCCCGGGCCTCCACAAAAGAGGGGCCCCACAATAGAGACTTCGAAAAAAAAATCAAATTCAGACTAGTAAGCAACTTTTACTGATATTTTTTTTCGCGTTTTACCTTTACCTACAGTTCTTTTACAAACATGATTATATTAAATATTAACGGAAATCTTCGATTTATATCTATCGGTTCACTCCAATCAGGCAATCAGTAAAATATCCAAATCTCAAATAGCCCTGATAAGTATTTGCAATTTACTCCCCATCTTGTTTTCACAATAAATTATTTATTGGAAAACTCGACTGAAAAAAAATCCATTTTATTTGGAAAATAATTTGGGGCCAGGGGCCTCCACTCCTTTGTTGCCCCAAGGCCTCCACACCTCTAAATACGGACCTGTGCGTAAGTACTTAGTACATATTATCAAATATCGCTGATACGGACCCATTTAACAATAATGATAACATTATGAGAATATTTACATAAGAATTATTACATAGGCAGAGCCATACTGTCTGCAAGTACTAACTAGGCAAGTATAGGTATTGGACATTTCAAAATTATTAGTTTACATAATACTCGTATACCTAATCGCAGGTAAACAATAATTCTTGACATCCTTATCATTTACTCAAATAAAGGATCAGTCAGCTCATGTTAGTTAATTACCTGAAACGTTGACAATTTACTTATTTCATAGGCTTCATATTAAAATCTTTCAGTAAACGGTATACCTACAGGTAAATTAATAAATATGTATTCGCATTCTTATCTAGGTATGTACATACCTATTGTGTACCTATAGGTATAAATGTCTACGTATGTAAATTAATCATAATAAATAATACGTGGGTAATATGTATAATACATAACATACTCGTAACATAGCACATACGTTGTTTACTCTGTAGGTATTTGTTATTGAAAACAACCTTATGATGTTAAAACAATGTCAACCATTACTTATTGATTTAATCTACGTTTTTATTGATTCTTTTTATATTTTGCTATTACTTTTTTTTAAATTAGCAATTATTGAAAAATGGTGCTGTACGTACACACCTACTCTTTACACATTTCAAGAAATAAGTAGGTAGTAGATACCTACAGGTGTGGGTACTGCGTACATGTGCGTTGTTGTGGGCTGTTTTTTTATGAAATTTAATAGCAGTAAATTTCACGAACAATTTCACAAATTTATAGATTATACTAATAGTTCAGTCACTTTAGGAAATCAATGTATGGGGAAGTTGGCAAAATTAATAACAGATGGGACTCTATGCAGTATGATACCTTAGGGTGAGGTGTTTCAGAATATCAGGCGTCCCCCCCGCCACACCTGACGCGTCACCCCCCTGGCCCCCCGAATAGGTCCCCCTACGTGGTTTTCCTCTATTTATCAAAAAACTGTAACAGATAGAAGGAAAATGTTAAGGACAAAAATAGTCCTTAATAAATTCTCTACAAAATAGGTAAAGCACATTTTTTGATAGGACTAGTAATTTACCCGCAATAGCCGGTGAAAGTATCGTAATTTTTTAATAAGAACCAAATTTTTTTTATTTTACTCAAATTGCTGAAAATTCATAAGAGCTACAAGAAAATGGTCAAAGAATGAATTAATTGCTATAGTTTTAGCTATAAAATGAGCTATTATTTATTTTTGCACGGCTCATAGTTTTTGAGTTATAACATAAAATTCCAATGACAGAAGTCTTAAAAATGGAACTTTTCATACAATTTGTATTGAAATGCTGTGATATTAAAATTTAGGTTAAGCCTGTTTTTCACAAGCATGTGAAAGATAAAAAATGTATTGGAGTATGATTGGGTCTTTTTAGTATTTCAAGATATAATCCTTTCGAAGTTGAATGCACTTTTGCCAGTCATGTTTCAAAGCCATTATCCCAGTTTTCCAGAAGGATTCCTCAAGGTTAGGATATGGGTCAAAAGCATTGGCACCCGGCGATTCGAGGGTTTGTACAAGTCCTGTTCTGAAGTTAAGATGAACACTACTGATTAAAATCAGATCACTGGAATCTCTGCTATCACCTAACTAATAATTCCGCGATCTTTGAAAAATTAATCCATGTCTTTATCGACGTTCTCCAGAACTACTGCATTTTATTGCTTTCCGCTTCAAGGGTTGTGTTTGACACCTTGCTGTGCCCATTCAAAATCTGGCACTTACTTTCTAATCATGGCATATGATGGAACAGACTCCATTAATGAACCCGATATTTCTTTTATGGTTCGTGTCGGTCTATGACCTTAGATAAAATAATATTTTATCACGGATCGCAGCTGACAATTTCACATTTTCACAAAAATGTCAAACACGTTGAAATAAAAATGGTGCCAAGAGTGCCAGCGTCGTCCTATCGATCTCAAATTTTGTAAATAGCCCTAATGAAGTTTAAATTATCTATATCAATAATGAACTTAAACTGGTCTGTACATTTTTTTCTCAGGGCTACGAAGTGTTCAGCCGAACCTCGTATCTTACACAGACATACACTAAATTTTCTTCTTTAATGATCTTGACGAATCCTTCTGCAAAACTGGGATACGGCTTTGAAATATGGCTGGCAAAAGTGTATTGAACTTCTAAAGAATTATACCTTAAAATACTTACAAAATCCAGTCATACTCCAATACATTTTTTATCTTTCACATACTTGTGAAAAACAGGCGTAACCTAAATTTTAATATCACAGCATTTCAATACAAATTGTATGAAAAGTTCCATTTTTAAGACTTCTGTCATTGGAATTTTATGTTATAACTCAAAAACTATGAGCCGTGCAAAAATAAATAATAGCTCATTTTATAGCTAAAACTATAGCAATTAATTCATTCTTTGACCATTTTCTTGTAGCTCTTATGAATTTTCAGCAATTTGAGTAAAATAAAAAAAATTTGGTTCTTATTAAAAAATTACGATACTTTCACCGGCTATTGCGGGTAAATTACTAGTCCTATCAAAAAATGTGCTTTACCTATTTTGTAGAGAATTTATTAAGGACTATTTTTGTCCTTAACATTTTCCTTCTATCTGTTACAATTTTTTGATAAATAGATGAAAACCACGTAGGGGGACCTATTCGGGGGGCCAGGGGGGTGACGCGTCAGGTGTGGCGGGGGGGACGCCTGATATTCTGAAACATCCCACCCTAAGGTATCATACTGCATAGAGTCCCATCTGTTATTAATTTTGCCGACTTCGTGCTGCAAAAGGACTGAGCTATAATTACACTTGCCTACCAATTATTTGCATATTCGAATTTTTCGGGACAACCTGTATTTTGATTTTTGTCCAACACAATTCTTTTTATAATCTAGCGCGTTCTTTTCCTAATGATGGTCGCAGAATATTAGTGGCTAGGAGTCATTAACCTATATCCATCTTATATGCAATATATACCTAACAATCCATCATAAACAAACTGACAATTAACAATACGATGTTCATGATTGTCAGCAGACATTGCCTTATCAATTAATGTTCTGAACATTCACAAGACAAAATAAAGTCTTGAGGTTTTCAGATAAAAAAATATGTAGGACACATAATAATACCTAAGCATTGTGGAGATTAGATTGAAAATATGAAAATAAATTGTAGGTAGATGTCATATAGTATATAGTAGATACAACAGACCTTGGATTGGATCGTAACAATAACACATTTTTGATAAGCACTATCAGTGCCGGATTAAGCTTGCGTGAGGCCCGTGGCACAGTTATGTGCGAGCCCCCCCCCCCTTAATCCTGAAGTAGAAATTTTTGAAACAAATAATTATTAATTGCTGCATTACACTATTACAGGGACCTTACCAACTTCGAAGCTGGGGCACGACTAATATTTGTGACATACTTTTTTTTGGACTGAGTAAATTAGGTGGTGATTATTTTTTCCTAATAAAAATATAAAGAATGCGTTATGCAATAATAAGTATGAAAATGTAATTCTTATGCACATTGCAAAGATAGCGCCGCATGCAAAAACTGAAGTCGTAAAAAGAGGTAGTGATGTAAAATTAGTTTGTTATTCGTAAAATAAAAAAATATCTAAGTATAGGTACTTCAGTATACAAAATATGTATAGGTACCAGAGTTAATTAGCGCCGCAGGCAGTTTTTTTAATGAAGCTATTGTAAATTTACCTACTTCGTCACTTACTAAATTTGGCATGACACATAAAATTATGTTTTCTTTCCTGGGCGCGAGGCCTTGGCACTGGCCACACGTGCTACTATAGTCATGGCCGTAGGCAGGGGGGTTAGGGGTCAAACCCTCCCCGAAATTTCTCAGCTAACCACCATAAGAGAAATGAATCGTATTATTACCACATTGTTTTATCATCATGTCTTGAATTTTAAAAAATATATTGAGATAATCCTTTAAATCACAGTTGTTTCATTAAAAATCTAATTGAACCGGAGGTGTGTTCACAAAAAATAAATTGGAATTTTATACGATTTTATCTACTTACCTTCTCATGAAAAATTTTTCGCCTGCGGCACTAGTCTTTATCATGATGTTGTGACCCAGAGATATACCCAATTGCCTTTTACTATTGAAATCAACCAGATTCATCGGTTCACCCATTTTTGAAAAAAATCGTCGGCGGTGCTATTTACGCCCATGGTTGTTACTTGTTGTCGTTGTATCTGGTCCAGAGCTCGAGCCCCCCCACGAAATGATTCCTGGGTACGACCCTGACTATAGTTAATGCGCCGCTGAGCAATGAGCATTATAGGTATCTAGTGGCCTGCAAACCACAGTACCTACCTACAAGATTAGGGGGTTTTGTTGACCAGCTTGCAGTCTGTTCATGGTACATATTCAATTTGTTTTATAGATGTATATAGTATGACTACATCTTTCTATTCTTAATTACAGTAAGTAGGTATAGTAATTATTTCACTTCGACACTTTTTTTTTAACGCGGAGGCAAGATTTATTACCAACATATTATTATATCCCAATTTTTATATTAGGTACGTATTATTATACACTTTGGTGTTGCATGTGACAAAATATTCTCTCAAACTCATTTGAATCCTAGGCCCTAGATGAACTTAAGTGTTAAGAACTTAAGCGGCAAATGGATGGACTGGAATTGGTAAATGTTACTAAAGTTTAAAGTGATCACATTAAGCCAGCCTATGATCAGTCGTAAGCCTGGTGGAAAGTCCATCCTATACTGCATATCTGTTGAGATAACTATTTGAACTTAAGTGTATCTTATTATAAGTATTACTTAGTCCTGTAGGTATTAAAAATCATAGGTTAGGTTATAGGGAACCTGAAAAAGTCTGTAAGTACCTTACATCTATAGACATTACAGTTAAGTACGTAAGTAGGTACCTACACCTACCTACTTGAATCATTGTCAATATATCATTATTGGGTAGTGAAAATATTGCCTGATTTAGTATTTACATAAGTGTTGAGTTCACTTGTACCTACTACCAGTATGTATACTGTATAGTATATAGATAGGTATGTATTCATAAACCTAACCCACACAAATATTCTCAAATTCCAATATTTGATTTAATACATTTTCTTATAACATAAAACATAACAATTTGATTGCTTTTCTAGAGATATGTATATTTAACTAAGCTTAGACAAACTTATAGCAATGTCACTTTGAAGCCGTACGAAAAATTATTCTGAGACAGTAAATTTACCAGAAGAATATATGATGAACATTTTATGTCCCAGAAACATTCAATGCTTTTGTAGATTCTTGTTAGATGTCACTTAATTTCAACAGTTAATTTAATATAATAAAAATGAATTTTCGAGGTTGCCAACTAGTCATAACTGATGCAAATTATTTTTATTGATGAAACCAATGGTGAGAATTGCAATTTATTAATAAGATATGTAATATTTGTGGCTGGTTTTCTGATGTGATAATTCTATTTGTAATACTCCTAAGTTATATCCATATACTGTACATATGTAATAGGTACACTGCATACTAGGTGTATAATGCTGTTTTGATGGGATATAATTTTCAAGGTCTTGCGATATAAAATAGTAAATACTGTAAGTGTACTACTAAGTTATGTCCAATAAGTTGTGTTCTCAGTTCTGTGGTCCATACTCCATACGCCACAAACTCATACACAACATTGGATGCCTACTAATATTTTATATATGATTTTTTTACTCTGTCAATATATTACATAAAAATATATTTTATCTCTTCTCCACCATAATGTTTTCATTATTACGAATATGTTAGTAGAAATTTATTTCTAATAACTCCTTAATTAAGTTATTCAAAACCAGTTTTACTCTATTAAAGTTTCACAGCAAGTCTTTTCATTTAATATCCTCAGTATTTTTTATTTTTTTTATATATATAAACAATTTGCAAATAATTTTAATTTTTTTATTATTGTTGTTTTCAGGTACAAGGATTGTATATGACCGAGCATTCTTGATGAATTTGAAGAATTCTCCTATTTCGAGGACGCCTCCACGTTGCAATCTTCCTTCCAGTCTACTGAGGGGCACTCCCAGCTCCCCCCCACGCATCTCAGATCCATTGCCCACTCCAGCTCCAGCTATACAAGAACCACATCAAGACTCCCACCTCGATGAGCCTTTTGCAATGGAATTGTAAAGTCATTCACATTGCTGTGTGCCTCCATCCACCTTGCAAACACTACTACCCCCCCTCCCCTACCTGAGGATGCATTTTGTAATATTAAACGTTACTAGTACATATGTATATGTAGATGGAGAGAATGTCATATTGTAGTTATATAAGTACCCAATAATTATTGACCATTTCAGTACACATAATGTCTTCAGATGTTTTAGAAATTGAAAATATATTATATATACGTATATAAACCATATTATATTATTAACAAATATTAATCTATTATATTTAATAAATTTTCCTAAATATAAGTGGGTACTTTACACAATAATATGTGTGCTTAAAATGTCATCATATGGGACATTATATGGCTATAATATCAATATGTATAGCGTTGCCATCTCTAAAAATTAGAAAGCCGGACTTAGCCACTAAAAATGCCGTACTTTTGGGTCCCAAAAATAAAAAATGCTAAAAAATTATTTTTTTTTTGACCAAAAAATAAAAAGCCTAACAAAAGGTGGATGGGCCTGATGCAGTCAAATTTGACTGTTCACGAGGTCAAAACACCTAACACTCTCGGATAGCTAGCTGGACGGATGGCAACGCTAATTATGTATCATATTCTCGTTTGTTTGCTATTGACACACCACTTAAGCGAGTCCATGTGTAATGAGAAAAACTGTTAGCTCCCTTTATCTCCCATACACTACCAAAATATATTTTACGTTGCCAAAAGAAGAGTCTATTGTCTGTATGACAACTACAACCACATAATATGGGTTATATCATATCCAGAGCATAATCACAGCTGTCAAGCCGGTGGCTACAGGTTCAAAGCCCAATGCTGTCTTACATTACAACGCTTTACAGCACAAGCTTTTCTAGCTTTGTAAGTGTACATTAATACGTTTTGGCTTTTTTCGGTAAGCACAGATTTATAAAATATGAAATGTAATCCCCGAAAATTTATCATTACCAAATGTTTTAAATAGTCCATAGAGTATGTTATTATATTCGTTCCCAATAATTATAGTTTTCACACAGAAAATAATCTTAAAATCATTCATGGTCCATACAGGCACTAGCAGATCCAGGGGGACTTTGCAAAAATGAAGTTACCGGAAAAATTTCAGCAGGATCGAGCCTGAAAAATACCTGACGATCATATAGGTACATAATGATCTTATTATTATGTCATCTTTTAAATACATTTCCAACATCATTTCCTCATTTACATATTTTCAATATTTAATATTTGATTCGTCTCAAATGTGAAGGTTATAGCACCTACATGTTTATTTGTTAAATTCATGTTTATTTTATAAAATAAATCTGCAGTAGAAGTGATTAAACTTGCAGAATATGTTGGAAGTTTACTTACTCATTCAATGCCAGTCTATGTCTTTACATTATTGAAGCGCATGACACTGGGTACAGAATGCTTGAGAGAATTATTGAGAGATGAGATATTATTGATGGAATTGTAGCTACACATTTTTTATTTCAAATTAATTTAAATAAATCAATATACGAGGGTAGATTGATATGTCCAGTAAAAATAAAACAAAGAGTTACTTTTTTCGAATTTCATTTGTTTTTCAATGTAGTAATCTCTTTTTAGAACTATACACTTGATGATGCTGGAAGTTTTTGACCCCCTTTTTGTAGATATCTTTTCCAAGGCCCTCAAAATATGCCTTAGTTTCGGAGTTAACCTCCAAATCAGTTCCAAACCTTCGTAGGTACCCCAAGCCATTTTTTCATATTTGGAAAAAGGAAGAAATACTGGGAGCCCGGTTAGGATAATATGGTGGATGAGGAAGCATTTCGTAAAGTAACTCCACCAGCTTGGCCATAACTCCACCAGTGTCACTCTTTTACGCATTTGGTCAATTTTCAACAAAGGTGTCACCCATCTTGCTGAAAGTTTTTTCATAAGCAAATGTTCATCCAATGTAGATTTTCGTGATCATCTCAGGAGCGGTTACCTCAATTGGACGTCCTGAGCGAGGAGCGTCTTCCGTCCTCATTCTACCACAAATAGGGTTGCCAGATTTCTCGCAAGTCAAACCGGGACACCACCCCCGGTCGTCATATATGGAGGGGGCGAAAATGTCAGGGTCCATTCCTATGAAAGTGTTGTGGAAGGAGTGGTGAAAAAGGCCGCGCAGCGAAAATTTTTAGCGTTTTTCCTGAAAAAAATGATAAAGGGAGACGAGAATTTACCGGCCTATTTGGCGCCCCTGGACAGATGTCCTCTCTCGCGCTCTCTCGACTCGCTCTACGAACCGCTAATGCGTATTACGTAGTTCCTTACTTTATACATAAACTGTCAAAAATACCACAAAATGACAAAAATTGTAAGAATATACCAACATTTCCGAAAACCGGGACATTTAGGCGTCCCGAAAGGTTTGTTCGGGACACCGGGACATGAGGCGTAAAACCGGTGACAGTCCCGGTAAACCGGGACGTCTGGCAACCCTAACCACAAAGAAACTCAGTAAACCACTTGTAAATCGTCTTAAGTGCCGGAGAAGATTCACCATTAATACTTAACTTATCAAGAGATTTTTTTTATTTCTGTGATGCTTTGTTTGCGTAGAAAGAAATATACTCGAAACTCTTATTTTTTCCATTTTAAAAACCCAAAATAACGACTCCTCCAGCTTAAATGACTAACAAAGCAATACTAATTCAAATATCAGTATGAAATTTCATGTATGTATCCTCAAAACAATGACCTGTCCAAACATGTAATAACTTGTGTACTAGTATTACCACTTCATTCATTTTTACGTACTTATTAATCCACCCTCATATGTGTAAAGCTATATTATAAAGAATGTTTTGGGCTGGAATATAATTTTTACCGCTAGGACGTAAACTAATGATTGAGAAATTGAGGTTATTGGGATGTTAGATGGAAAAATCATAGACCTACCTATGAAAACAAATTGATATTTAGGGACGATGTCTTACAAAGACCAGTTGGGTCTTGTTTGCATTTAGTATTGTGTTCATAATTTATTGAAAAATATTCATTCAACCTTGTCGGCAATATTATGCAAATTTAATACTTAACATTTGTTTTTATATTAAGTTCTGTTGTTGAAAAAAAAAATGATATTAGATAGTTGTTCATTTTTATAAATTTTTATTTTGTGATAAAATCTTGTAAGTATGTTTATTAATTTATTAGTATAAGTTTCTATAAGATATTGTGCAAATGCTAAAAAAAATGTTTTTCAAAATGTTTGTTTTGATAACCTAATGAGTACCTGCCACAGGTAGGGTCTTACAATTAATTTGCTATCAACTGTTGCATGTCATTATTTTATGATTATATTGTTATTGAATATATTTGTATACTTTTTTAATTCTGCCAATAAAACAACATTGGAAATCATGTGTATGTATTTGTGGTTTCGCAATTTCCTAGGTCCCTTTATTGCAACCAGCCCCTGGTATTTACCATAAAATAATAATATATAGTACCTAGTATTTACTCAAATTGAGTTTATTGATTTTCATAAGAACCACTAAACGAAATAGATTATTTTATTGAGTTGGAAACAGATAACTATTCCTATAGTAGTCTGGAGTCTTTACACAAATGGACATAGGAAGTGGAAGCAAAGGCTTCTTACCAAGAAAGCTTCCACCTTTATATAATATTTAAACTGCCCGAATTGCCTATAATCACAGATTAGTAAGAAGTATGTTTTCCCCTGGTTTTCCCTATAATATTCAAATTACCCGCGTTGAGATATCCTGTTGTCTATGGTAACAACCATAGAAATAAAGTAGAATAGAGGGAATACATTTAAAGCATAAAGAGTACCCTCATGCTATCTTCCTTTAACGACTACTAATACTACTTAACGAGAAAGAGACAAATAAAGATTTACAGTGGTCTATAATTATTATGTGACATGATAAATTTCGGGCAGGAGGGCGACAGATTGCGACAGGCCACGACTCTTTTTAAAACCATAGACTTATGTGAGGTATGTACTTACTGGTACCTACATCAAATGTCCCAGAAAGTTTAGTAGAGACTCACGGAACACGTAAAGAAAAATTCAAACCAGTGTTGACGTCTCTAGTATTTTTAATACTAAACTAGTATTTTTTGAGGCATTTTGAAGAATCTAGTATTTTCTTTAGTATACTCCGAAAATCTGGTATATTCTAGTATTTTTGATCAAAATCTAGTATATTTCGACCTAATTCTAGTATTTTTCGGTACTTTGCAATATAATTTTGTTACGCTTTCAAATTTTGTACAAAAATGACCAAAGAATGAATGAAAAAAATGTGAATATATTGTTGGTTTATTCATTTTATCACCCCCCCCCCCCCCGCTCGTCAAATTTTTAGTCGCCCCCCCCCCCCCGTCGACGTGTTTTTCGCAGAACAAGTACATTTTTCGCGGAGGACCAAAAAAAAAAGGGCGACAAAAAAATTATCTGGTATATTTCTATTATTTTTTCGACCCCATCTAGTATATTCTAGTATTTTCTGGACAAAAAATCTAGTAGTTTTGCAAATTTCAAAACGGCAAACTGATTCAAACGTCAGATTCCAAAAACGGTACCTAATTTAAGTAGTTTGAGTTTGTAAATAAGGAAGTTCGGTATGAGTTTGGTATCAAATTAGAATTCGGAGTTTGGAAGTGATTGATTGAAAGTTTTCTATATAATCTATTAAAGTTTAACACAATATAATGCTCGTTGAGTTTATATAAGAAATATTCTAATCAGAATTAATCCAAGTTCTTTAAATTTGAAATTCCCAAATTATACAGCCTGCAGTTATTGCCAATTTGGTTTTGACTAATTTCTAGAAATTTGTGTAAAGGAAATATTTCCATAAGTCAATATGAGCACATTTAGTGGTCTTATTTGTGAAATGGAAGGAGTGTCAGTAGATTGTTTCGAAAGACAAAATCTAAATTCACGTGTCTTTTTCCTCTCGCATTGTCACACAGACCACTATAAAGGAATCGATTCAACAGATTTCATCTCCTACATAAATAGCAACGGATTTTTAATATTTACATCAGATATAAGTTGTATTATAATAACCAACAGGTATCCTTATCTTAAGAAGTTTGTGAAACCTTTGTCTGTAGGAGGTAAAACATATTATTTCATTTGAATGGCTAACTTTGTTTAAATATTTTGATTTTGTAGTGAGTTTTCTGAATAATATGATTGCAGACACTCATACAATTCAGATTCCAAAGGCTTCTGTGCACCAAGATGAAGTTTTACTAGATGTTACACTGATTCCTGCTGGTCACTGCCCTGGTTCTGTCATGTTTCTGTTTTCAACACACGACAACAGAACTATTCTATACACTGGAGATATAAGAATGAACTGTGAAAATTTGTATAAGATTAAGCGATTGAGAGACACGAGAGGACCAATAGTAATTGATAAATTATATTTTGATTCAACTTTTTGGAATGACAAGTATCCTTATTTACCGAGTCGTGAAGACAGCTGCAAGGCAGTGTGTGACATAGCGCAGGAGTGGTTATCCAAGCACAGTGAGAATATTGTTCATTTAGTGATTCCTGCACATATAGGATCAGAATATCTATACATGGATGTTTACAACAAGATGAAGATGGCGATACATGTTGATGATAATTATTTAATTCCATCATACAGGTTGGTTAGCTATATCATCTACTTGCTGATATTTCATATGCATTTGTGAAACAGTGATTGCAAAAAAAAATCAGAATTATTGTAGTCTGAGACTGTGCGGTAGTGTTTCGAGGCATAAAAGTTCTGTAATAAAAAACAACAATGTCGCAATAGCTCTCCATATGAAATATATCCATGAGAGTATATTACTGCTAATTATTTTATAACTAGTAGATAATAATGTTTATTTTGTCATTGTTTCCAGGCAGATTGCAGAATTGGAGAACATTTTTACTTTGAACAATAGCACTAGGATATCCTCCAGTATAAGGCCGAAGAGGAATCCAAGAGTTCGTAATATTAAAGTCAGTGCTCTGAGGTGGGTAGGGCTCCAACATAATGATGATATATATAGTAAGGAGGATGAACAATTTTATTATGTTTGCTACTCTAGTCACTCTAGCTTTGAGGAGTTAAAGGAATTGTTGCAATATTTGAAACCAAAGGCTATAGAACCGTGTGTTGTCAAAGATGCTCCACGGCTGTACAACTCCTTAAATGAGTTTTGTAAACATTTTTTACTCAAACCTGTCGGTGATTTCAGTTGTAGTAAAAATGATACGGGCACCAATGTGAAGCGAGAAGTAAGGAAGAATATTCCTTCTTTATTTTATAGTTCTGATAGTGATGAGGAAGTTGTTGTTAAAATACCAAAAATATCCAAATAACTTCAATTGCAATTGCTTCACCCTCATCTAGTGAATAATCGTCTCTTCTGAGTGTATCTTGTGTTAGTTGCTATTTACAATTATGCATGAGAGTAAAATATTTTTATTAGAGCTTTGAATTTTTACAAAGCCCAAATATTTCAAGGTGATGTCGGGAGCAGAGCCACCCGACAATTCGAAATGTGAATTTGTGTCAGTGTGATAACTTGGTGCTGTTAAGGAGGTCCTCATCAATGCCTGCAACTTCATCACAAATGGTTTGTTTGAGTTCTTGAGTACTCATGATGTGTCTCTGAACACACGGTCTTCCAAAAACCCCCACAGGAAAAAGTTTGAGTTTGACTGAGCTGACTAAGCAGTTTCGACGAAACATTTGACGAAATAGAGCTATTTTGTTTAGCGTCATGGGCTTCATCCTGCTGTTCATATTATGAAATGGCACATCCCTCTCTACTATTTCCTCAACCGCCAACGTCACCAAGACATCGCGGCGGTGCACAATTCACATTTCAAATCGTCGGACGGCTCTGCTCCATCCTGTACAAGCCACAATACTATAGTCATGTGTGATAGCAACACTTTTTTTTCTTTACACTAAAAAGAAAATTATGTGCCATTAAATTGTGCTGTATGGCTGTGAATATAATGTAAAAAACCACGTCAATTATTATAATGTTATGAAATTTAGGATTATGTAAATTAATTTGTCTAGAGAATGAATTTATTAAAAGGAGTGTAGTGGATAAGGATGACACTATTTATTTCATATAGTAGATGTATTATTTACAAACAACACCTAGCACTATGTATGTTATACAAGTTTTGTATTTTAATCTTTCTTCAACTTGTCTTCAAATTGTTTAAAAACTTTATCCGCCATCTTATCAGCTTCGTCTTGTACACTCTCAACAGAGAGAACTTCGGGGATATAAAACTGCATCATGTTTTGTACCTGAAAAGTAAAATTGTTAATGTAACCCCATTACAACATATTAAAACATATATGATTTTTTTTAGAGACTGGATGGATGTATGGAGAGAATGAATGACTAGTGAGATTATAAGATGTGTTCTGATGAATTGTATTCGACTGTATTTGTAAACTCTTAGCTAAAATGTTATGAAATAAATAAGCGAACTACGAAATATAATATCTAGTTTAATTTTTCGAGTGTCCAGTAATAGTCGGGTATTTAAAATACTTTCGTAAAACATTTCATGTCGTTTCCAGCAATGAAATTCATCCCCATTCTGAATGTCATATGGTACATGTTTGCACAAAGATCATGTGTGGATGGTTTTAATATATTAATTAATTCACTGGTTACCCCATTAATTGGCTATATCGTGATGGTAGTAGTAGTAAATGTTTTATTTATAATAAAATGTTGTGACAATTATATCTAGACTCTCCACCATAGGTGGTTGTATTATGTATTTTATTTAAGTTTTAATACAATATATTATGTTTTATAACAAAAAACACATTTATGTTTTTTCAATTCCCATTATTTTTATAGTACAGACAAATGTGTTATTATAGACAACCGTATAATAAAAAAAAGGATTGAGATATCCAGAGTGTTTAATAAGTCAATAAGTGGCTGCAAATCCGTTCATTTAGGGTTACAGCAGGGGTCCATAGAATCTCTGAAGCCAAAATTGACCTTAGTATCAAAACTTTTTTCAAATTTTAAATTATACTAGAGACTTTTAACATTTTATTGAATAACAGTACTTACTCCATTTTTTAAAGTGACTATTGAACTGGGACAAGAGCTACAGGAACCTTGCATTCTTAATTTTAAAATGCCTTCCTTGAATTCAACAAACAGTACATCCCCACCATCTTCTTGCACAGTGGGGCGTATCCTTGTGTCGAGGAGTTCTTTAATCATTTGTACAGTTTCATCATCGTCCTCATTTATTTGAGTGTCTCCAGAAGGTTTAGCGTCAGTCAGCACAGGCAGTCCACTGGCAAAGAAATCCATTACTGTTGCAAATATTTCAGGCTTCAATATTTTCCAATCTACGTCATCATCTGTCTTGGTTACAGTTATAAAATCTGGACCAAAGAATACACCCTTCACACCATCAATACGAAATATCATTTTTGCTGTAAGTAAATACATTTTTAAATTGGATAATTAGTTTTTATCATGGAGGTAGGTAGAATGGAAAGAAACACGGACTGTAATGGACTCACCACCCCTTCTATATAAATACCTATTTAATGATATTTCTCTCAATACACAGCATTTTGAAGACACATCTTATTAGGAGACAAACTTATAATTTAAATTATGTAAGAAATATTCGAGTAATATTTTAAGTATGTGGATTAATTACCTAAAGGACTACAGAAGGCGTCTGTTCCATTTGGGAAATCCATTGTTTGACCTGAGCCTAATACATCAACCCCTGGGAGAAACTTCAGGCTGTTAGGATTAGGAGTGTCTTGTGTTTGAATGAACATTGATCTTTTATGAATTTGAATAATATTTGCACCGTTCCATTTTAAAAGTTTTGTATTGAAAGGTACTGTTGTGTGTCTACATCTTTCCTGAAGGTTGAGCAACCTAAAAAATAAAACAAAATTGACATATTTATTTCTACCTATGCATTGTGAATTATTAATCTTGATAAAATTTAATATTTACTTGATCAGAGTTAACTGTACTGTACCTTGTAATTCTACTAAATGAATATAAGCTGCGAATTTGAATGCCGATGTTTGCGCTACTTCGCAACATCTTAAAGTATATATATATTTTGTATTTTCTGTTCTAGGATTGTAGAATTTTAAGCTATGCTTGCGGATTATTATTTCACAAATTGCCACCTACAAATAAAGATTACTGAATAAATGTAGAACTATGGAAATTGCTTAAACTAACTGCATGCATCAAATGTTATGGAATGGTGTAGATATTCGACCAATATTTTTGAGGTTAAGTGGACTTTTGGATTTAATATCTCACTGTTCTTTTCTTTAAAAAATGTTGGAGTTAGTGCTGTATCTTGACAACTACAAAGTATGCCTTCTGTTCATAGAAACATGCATGGAGAGAAGGCTACATTTATAGTTGCCTAATAGCAGGCATAATGTAAACCTACAGAAAACAACTTCAAAGGTTTTTGGTCAATTACGTACACTTATCTACACTTCACTATTTTGTTTCTTTATTAATTCATTACAGTCATAACCACATAAATAAATATTATACGCACTCAATAAACGTTATTTAACGAGAAACGTCAAAGTTGTCAAAACAAAATTGTCAATGTCAAAACAATAGGGAACTTGCACTAGTGAGGAATATAGACGAAAATACATTAATTCGGTAGAATAAAGGTTAAATATCAATTCTACGTTGATTAAAACCCTAAAATTTTTTTTTTCAATTTTTAATTCGATAAATAAAATCACGACTTCTCAGCATCCCCTTAAACGCCACGCCATTGGTCAATCTGTCTGTGACGTCACGTAGTCCATGTTTGTTTTGACGGGATACCAAAATGTATGAGGTTTCTTGGCCGCGTAGTGTTTGAGTTTGTTTTCTGACTGTTTTCGAAGTATATTATAGCTTAATTTAATATAAAGTATTTCAGAGGAAGTCAGTCGAATATTTTGTAGTGCCAGAGTGAACAAAGACAACTAATACGACGCCCAATAAAGCTTTTTATTGATACCGGCAGATCCCGCTTAGGCTAAGGCTAAGTGGAAAAAATGACATTGTGCAACGAAACTAATCTAGAAACAAACCTTTATCGAATTTAACTTTTAGGTCATGTTTGTGAGGTTAATTTTAATGTTGAAGTATTCCCACAACAGTAAAGAAGAATTAAGGATGAACATTGTCGGGCTTACGACCGACCTCGGCTGGCTTAAGTGATCACTTTACACTCGAGAAACATTCGCCATTTCAGTTCACCCCGGCTGGGATTCGAACCCATACCTTCGTCTCGCTTAGTAGGGATCATATCCACTACACCACGAAGAGCGACGGCTGTGTTGTCGAATTTCATGTATATTAAGTACCTATGTATTGTTGCATTTCTTACTGTTGAAGGGAGAGGGTGGTATTTTTTAACACACCCGCCATCTTTTTATTGCTTAGCCGAAGAACGTAGTTCACAATCAACTTCGCTAATGGCAGGAGAGGCAACTAAGTACCATATTTATGTTTTTATACCTAACAATTACCAACGTGATTTTAACTTGAATTATTTTTGATTGTACAAATTTTTATTCTTGTAAAGCGTCCTCTAAAAATCCTTAATTCTTCTATACTGTTGTGGGAATACTTCAATGTATTTACTACGGCTGTAGAAAAAATCCAACGCTTTACAAGAATAAAAATTTGTACAATCAAAAATAATTCAAGTTAATTTTAATGTACCTACCTAACTACCTATTCATGGGCGTCGCCAGGTTCGAAGATAGGTGGGAGGAACAAAAAATTTAATTTAAAAAAATTAAAAGGACTGAATAGGGTCATGTTGTAGTTTGGTGTGGAAATCGATTTTTTGTCAAAAAAAAAACATTAAAAATAGCGCCGCAAGCGAAATTTTTATTGGAATAGTTGAAACTGAATGGGTTATATAATAATTTTAGAAAATTGAATCATGAAGAGAAAACGATGTCGTATTAAGGTTATTTTGGTGAGGTTTTGTCATTCAATGAGTGAAAGTAGACATACAATATATACCATATACCCAAATACAAATTTTTCTATGGGAGGGCAACTCTCCCTCCCCCCGACGACGCCCATGGAAGTACCTACATTTCGTTTCACCTTACTTGTCATACTTTGTCTATAGAATTACTATGTAGCCAGTGGCCAAGTGGCCAATTTGAAACCAGGAGTATTTACGTACGTTTCGTATAACTCCATTATTTGTATTTTTTTTAAATTAAGCAGTTGGGCTTTCCTACTACCTTAGAAAAAAAATTAAGGTATATTCTACTATAGTAATCTTTTTCATACACTTAAATATGTGAGTATTTTGTACTTCAAATGAATGTCACAAGTGGTTGGTTGGTACACATTGACAACGGCAATAAACCCGCCATTTGAAAAATATATATTTTTCAATAAATATTCATTTATTAATTAATTTCAATATTTACATAACATAATATATTAACGATATCATTACGTCATTACCGGTTACAGGATACTCTCTCGGACACGCGTTCGAGAGATGAGCATCCCATATGAATAAAATAAAAACTGAAATTCAAAAACATCCTAAATATTATTTATATATACATTTAGCAAATGGACCGCTAAAAACCGACCTGAAACTATCACTAACTTGAAAAAATTAACATAAACATACCGAACTCTTCGTTAACCCAAACACATATAGACCTCGTGACGTCATCAATACGGCGTCGTACGGCGTCTTTGAAAGTAGCGTTTTCGCGGGAATTCAAAACTTCAAATTTCAAAGTGCTGTAAAATAGCCATTAGGCGACGTATCGAAAAAATAAAAATTGGTATGTGTTTCTAATGACTTTTTTTATGATTCTGGATAATAAAAAAAGAGTGTGCAAGTTCCCTATTGCATAGACAATCTCAGTAACATTGGTCATAGACAATTATAATGTTCGTTATTTAATTTGGTTTGGTCCATATTTCACGTATTTCGTAATTCGGTCAAATACAATTTCGAACAAACTTTACTTTATGTTCTCTTTATTTATACATATTTCACCAATATGAGATTGACCATGTGATATAATATAACGTGTAGTAATAAATGTACAACAGCAAAGGTCAAAATATTTTTATATAAAGTTTACGTCAAGATCACTCGCAGACGAGTGGATAGCCTTAAAATATAATGGAACAGAATAATAGAAATAAGCTTACTGGGTAGTGTAGCATTATTATCACCACGCGGCATCCCGCGGAATTATTGAGTTTTACATTTCCACCAGCTATGTACCAGGCAGATAAGTTATCTCTTTATAATAAAATCTCAACTCAATAATTAAACAAGTTTATTATTTTGTAAAACAATATAAAAATGACAATTAATAAAAGAAATTCAATAACATGAAAATATAAAATACACGCACCTACGTTCCTGCAAACACGTCACGATGAAAAAAATTACATTCACAAAGAGTTAAGGTTTAGTTAATGCACAAACAATTATTAAAAATGCATTTAGCAATGATTTAATTTAGTTGTTTAGCCAGAACGTAGTTTAGAATAAGCATGAGTTAATAGGGCGGCACTCGCTTGCTTGGCTTCAATATGCTGTATGAGTTCACACGTCCAATCGTGACTAACTCGCTTCGGAATCCCATCTAACATTTTAATATAACGAAGTGCCTGATACCAATCCCTTCTATCCACATAAAATCTGAAATAAAGAAATGATACAGTAAGCAATTTCACTTTAGTAGATCAGAAAGAAACGTGGAAGGAACGAGGAGTATTATTGAGTGTTTGATTGTCTCTTCTAACAGTGCATACCTAACTCTTTCCAGTATTTCAAATGTATTTTTTGGTGGCTCTGTCAACTCGCATGGTACAGGACTGGGTGTTTTTGTCATGAAGCTTTGTATTTGTGATAGAATTATGCCAAATAAGTTGGCTCCTTGTTCTGGTACTTGTGCTAGTGAGCGACACACTTTTTCCACCTAAATCATTTAATAACAGGTTTTATTATTTATATTATTAGGATAAAATTATTAAATACTACACACGTACGTAAATAAATACCTGAGCATATCTATCGAAAAGAGCCTTTTCACTCAGGACTCCATCTTTCTTTATATTATTAATGCCATCTATTATAGACTTAACCACTTTGTCTTTAGGACCTGCAGACAATAATAATTACATAATATTATATCTAACTACTTATGCGTACACTATAGAGTATAGAGCTTACTCCTAGAGCTTATCCATGATATCTGGATAGGTTTAATGTTTCACACTGCATCTCGCGTACATTATCTACTTATAATAATGCATATGCAATGTCCACGCATTACCATAAAACTATCTCTACTGAAGGCATAGAAACATTATGTAATTGGTAAATCAGTTCTAACCTGCTGCAGTTACAATACCATCTAGTTCTTTGTCAATAGTAAGTTTCATACGGTTGTCTGTTTTACCAGTCAAGACACCTTCCAGTGCTTCACAAGCAGCCCACAATAACTGAGCTTGTTTGATAGTCTTATCTGATTCCACTCGAGCTGAAATATAATTGTAGTCATACAATAATTCTGTAGTCATACCATTATTACTTACTAACTAGAATAGTCTTGTTCTAATTCGTTCCCTTAGTCTGCTCAGTGAGGATTGTTATTCTCATTAATGTAATGTAAAGTAACATTGTAAATTAATGTAATATGTAACACTCAATTGGAGACCTTTTAATTCAGTATCCACAGCTTGCAGTCTTCCTAACATTGAAGCTAATTTCAAACTCTCTGCTGTTTTTTCAGCCGTAGTTCTTTCATCATTTCTTTTTCTTTCTTCTTGTATTGCCTAAAAATATTTCAATTGACAATAATCAGTGGACGTTCCCAATAATACGGATATGGCATGTGTAATCATTGAATCAAGGAAACTCTAACTGACACCCACCTTTTCAGTGTGAGCATCCACGGTATCTTTTATTTTCATTCTATGAACTTGTGCTTGTTGATGTAATTTCTCATTCATTTCTCGGTCTGATCCAACTTTTGATATCATCATCTGTGAAATAAAATATAAAGTCTCTAAGTACAGTACATCCCTATCTCAAGTGTATGTATACTGATACATGTCATAAAAACATTATTATTACAAATTATATGTACTATTTATAAATGGATTACGAAGGTACATCACACACCTTTTTTTGATATTTTTTAGCCCATTTTCTCTTTTCTTTTGCTAAACATAAATCGACTTTAGCGTTCAGGATGTCTTCTTTGCTTCCTGTAAATGATGACGCGTATGTATCAGTCTAGTCTAATATTAATTTAAGTAGTATAGCAGTAGGTACTCTACATAGTATGTATAAGGCAACCTGTAAGGGCTCTATCCACAATTACAGTTAGTTCACATTGAAGTTCAGATAAATGCATTTGATAAAGTAGAATTTCCTCCATTATTATATTCAGCAAGTCTTCTTTCTTTCCTCCTCGAGTGTTTATTTCTTCAGCGGTTATGTCGGCATGAGGAAAAACGGCCTAAAATTTTATGTTTGACAATACATATTCATATTTTTTGTTTTCTCATTTTCTAAATAATTGTAAAAATATACACACCTGAATTTCATCGCTAAAGTGTTTCCTTGAATCCATCACTTGTGTCCAATATCTGGATGCCACATTTGCATTGGCTTTCGTAATCTCGTACTGCTTTCTTAGCTCAGTTATATCATTTCTAACTTCCTCAGAACCAACACACGGGTCTAATAAAATAAACCAATAGGGATTAGAAGATAAATCAGATAAGAGTTAACAGACCTCATACGACTGAATCGACACAAATTATTATTTAGTTTTTACTTAAGTTGTATTAGTACTTTGCTAAAGTTTGTAAGAGATAAGAACCAACCAAAATGTTTCAAGGATTCTGCTAGTCTATTTTCTGCTTCAATTCTTTTCCGGTTTGCATTCTTTAAATCTAACCAAAGCTTGGACCCTATAGCTCCGTCGTTTTTCACACATTTCTCCATTATCTAAAACCATTTCAGAAATTGTAGGTACATATATTAAATTATTTGTTAAGTCAGTCAGGATATATGTACCTACCCTACATATAACAATTCGTAAAACTTACTGCATTCATTTTCTCCGTGTACACTTTGAGAGAGTTTATAGCGTGTCGGTATGAATCTCCGGTGATTTTTACCATTTTTTTAATTTCTCCAGGATCAGGGATTTTAGGACACTGTGGTGTTGAACTCATAAATAAAACTGGGTCTATAAACAAGACAATTAAGTACGTACTTGTTATTATTATTAAAACTCATTTCGTAATAACTTTCCTCCGAGTAGATATTTTTATTATATATTTACTCCAGTCTACGACACAAGCTTTTTAAACTTATGCACTGTACAAATATGTATTTGGGTTTATTTCGAAAAACCCAGATTAATTTAAAAATATATATTTTGAAGTAACCAAATACATATCTACCAATTTTCATATTTGCGATTAAATGTTGATCTCGGTCCTTAAAAGTGTCTCCTTCCTTTGATTTCAAGCATAAACATTTATTGCTGTATAGTTTGTGTCTAAAATAATATTACGTATATATTAAAGTAATGTGTAGGTATCATAGTATTATTTATGAAATGGATATATGTAATAATAAGTATGCAATTTTACAAGATAAAAGCAAGCGTAGCTCCAGCTTGTAGTCCTGTGTGTCTCATAATGTTTTGTCCACTAGCAGTATGCAGTTCACCAATACGATGATAATTTATAAGACTCCAAGGCAGCTACAAAATTATAACATTACATTATTATAATACTGTTCTGAGGCTGTTCATTTCATTGCAATTTTAAAAAATGTGCTACATTCTATTCTATTCTATCCCCTCACCCCTCCTCCCTTGCGGGGTAGGCAGACAGAACAGATCGCCAGATTTTCCTATCCTTACACACACTTCGGGCTTCCGCCACATTCATGCAATTCGTCATACACACTCTACGACTCATTTTACTCAAATGTGCCACATATTTGTAGCCAATTTATGTTGATTAATACAATGGAAATTAATAGCAAAGATCGAGGGTAGTCATAACTCAGTATTATTTATTTTCATTGCAAAAAATGATATCACAGCAGTAGCTCCGCATATTTTTTTTTGTAATGAAAGGTGATTAACCTGGTAGCCTTCAATTAATATGTAATGCCACAGCTGAGCACGTGCTTATTTTGCTTAATCCAGTACTGTACCTATGTAGTATGTATGTACCTACTCCTGATGAGAGATGAACAAGATTTTGTTTGCAATTCTTACTTACTGGAGATTGATCTACATATGTAGTATGTACCTAGATGTGACTAATATTTCATAGGACGCAACATATTATAATATTAAGCAATGAAGTTCGCCACCCATTTTGAATGTTTCTGTTTATGGTGCGATGAGTTAGTCTAGTGCACACGCACATTTTACATGCCTTAGGCACAATTGTCGCTGGTTACATCACATTGTGGGAAATAGACATACAAGATAAATATAATACAAGAGTAATAGAATAATCACCTTCGTGACTCCCGCACCAGCAAGTTGAATTATAAATGGAATTTTTGACATAACTGATATTAATTTATATGAAACAATTTTAACTATTTATTTTATTCACATTTGTGAAAATTGCAAGAAAAATAAATCCATGATAATTCAAATCCAGAAGAGTTAATTCAAAGTTATTTATATTGTGTCAAAATCAATCTTATTGTGGAGACATTTTGTTCAGAATATTCCAAACATTTCAAATGTGTAAATTTAAAACATGAATATTAGTGAATATTTGCTACTATAGCCTATAGGTACCATGCCCTACCATTGTACCAATGTAGTACCTACCGTCTCTATCTTTTTAGACATCGTAAGATGTGTTTTGTAGGCTTTGATTATCGAAGTACCTATTCAAATTATTTTATTGTAGGTATTTTTCATGGTAGTATTATCTTTATATTTTAATATGCAGAGTCGTGGCAATTAGGAATACGTTGGAACTGGATTTTAGAAAACATCATTTTCTTAGAAATTTGTAACTTTTCAAAAAAGGACACGACTTTTATAAATATGTACCTAAATCTGGTTTTAGGTATTCATTTGTAAATTCTAGAATGAAGTCTTGACGAGATTATAAGAAATACATTAGAAAAAATCACAAATTTTCTAGGCGGCTGGGACTGAGCATTATTTTTTGTTTTGTCATTAGCTATTACCCCATAAAATATTTTCCCTACAAGTATTACTTTTACAGATTTTCCTCGTAAAGGGTAGCTTTCCAATTACGCTTCTATAGAAGAGAGAGAGTAGAATGAAAATGTACATACTAGGTAAATAAAAATAAAACTCATTGTATAAGGTACCCTTTCGGTACCAAATTTATAATTAGTTTTGTCTCATTGTGGTTTCTGTTATGGGTTGGCTGGTAGAAATTGCCATTTGGCAATAAACCCGTCCTTTGTATGTTTCTATGTACAATAAAGACTATTTTATTTTATTTTAATTTATTTATTTTAATATAATCAATCATAATTAATTATATATATTAGGTGTGTACCTACTCGTATGAATATAAACTTAAAAACGTATGAACTTATTTATTATCTTGAATATTTTTATAAGGAAATGCATAGAAATATAATACAATAAAACGCAAATGAAGTTTGTGGCAATATAATGTGAAAAATACTTGTTAATCTAAATATTAGTGATACATATATACCTAGTCCTAGTATAAGAATAGGTCACTTAGTGTAGGTATACCTTAACTATTATATTATCATCTATATATACTAAATATGGTAGGCAGTTATGTATCATATCATGGCATTATTACTTATAGCTATGCAATATGCATGTATACCTAATAATTCAATTTGGTGTAGAGTTCTATTAACAATATTGCTCCAAATTGAGTTATATATAGTTCCATACATAAATAAGTGATACATACAATACGTGATTTAAAATACATAAATAATACTTTTTTACACGCTTTTATTCAACTCTACGTGTCATGTCCCGTTTTCCACGTCTACAGTTTCTGATTCAAATTTCCATAACTTTCCAATTAGCCCAGGAAATTTAGCTTTGTAGCGTAGATAATTGTCGGAAAGCTGGAAACTGTTTTAATCTCTTCATTAACAAGCAAAGAAGGTTTCCTGAAGTTTGCACCAATTTTACGCTTGTGCTAAGTACAGGGTGTCCCAAAAACAAAAAAAAAATTAAACTTTTTTCAGTTTTTCATTAATAACTCCTAAAGGAAGCATTCTAGACAAATTGTGTTCTCCTGTGAATTAAAGTAGATAAAATTCTTCGTCTACTGAGCATAAATACTACTCTCTACTTTGAAAAATAACTGAGAAACAGCGATTTAAAATTGTGATGTTTTTGTCAACAAATGACAAATCTCTTAATTTTCTTGAATCGTTGTTGAATATCTTTTAATCTATGCTACTTACAGCAAATTTTAGTACATATGATTCAATGGCCGGTTAATTTTCTATAAACTCGCATTAAAATTTTACCTCTATATTAAATGGTTTAGGATGTAGAGGTATTTTAAGAGAGACGAGTGAAATAGAGAAATTTATTAATTTGCCTAGTAAGCACCTCCGAGCCGGTGTAGTATGAAAATAAAGTACCTGCTCGCCATATAGTATGAAATATATCTAAACAAGCGTCGAATGGCTACACAATATATTGACTTTGATCATCCATAACTTTCTTACTATAACTTTTAAAGTTATTTTATTACGCTTGTGTTATAGAAAATTTATTTACCTTATATTTAAATCTCTTGAACTTTTTCTCTATATCACGGTTCAGGAGTTATTCAACAAAAATAGCCGAGGCAATTTAATTTTTTTAGTAATGCTTTTTTTCAAACACTGTAACTCAGTTATTATTTAAGTTACAGAGTTAATTTTGAAATCAAGTTATAGTAAATTAATTTTAGTTATATTTTGAGTAAAATATCTTTTCCCTAACATCAACAGTTCAGGAGTTATATTAGTAAAACTGATGAAGGTAAAAAAAATAGTCTTTTCGATATAAGTTGTTACACAGTGGCGTATCAATAGCAAAATTTGGGTTTTTAACTAAAAAAAATGTACGTTAATAAGAAAGAGCCGCAAAATTAAGTCTTCCTCACCTTTCGCATATTGTAATCTATCATTTAATAAATTTCTCTATTTCACTCGTCTCTCTTAAAATACCTCTACATCCTAAACAATTTAATATAGAGGTAAAATTTTAATGCCAGTTTATAAAGAATTAACCGGCCATTGAATCATATGTACTAAAATTTGCTGTAAGTAGCTTGGATTAGAAGATATTCAACAACGATTCAAGAAAAATAAGAAAATTGTCATATGTTGAGAAAAACATTACAATTTTAAATCGCTGTTTCTCAGTTATTTTTCAAAGTAGAGAGTAGTATTTATGCTCAGTAGACGAAGAATTTCATTTACTTTAATTCACAGGAGAATACAATTTGTCTAGAATGCTTCCTTTAGGAGTTATTAATGAAAAACTGAAAAAAGTTCAACTTTTTTTTTGTTTTTGGGACACCCTGTACTTAGCACAAGCGTAAAATTGGTGCAAACTTCAGGAAACCTTATTTGTTTATTAATGAAGAGATTAAAACAGTTTCCAGCTTTCCGACAATTATCTACGCTATACCCCCTTTTTTAACGTTAAAACACCGGTCTAAATGTACTTGTACTAGCGCCAGCCACTTGAAACGCACGTTGTTTATTTTTTTGTCTAGGAACCGATTTTTCAACCACTTCTTGACTACTTAGAGATCTGAAACTTTGCAAACATATGTAAACTCGGTGGCAATAAGATTATGTACCACTTTGGATCAGCCTTCTCTAAAGACAAAAAATATGTAAAGTGTTTCAGGGGATCCAAGAGTCGTGTGTATTTGTATATGCAAGCCCAGATCCTTAAAAACAATGCTTCGCTAAAAATCTTGCCTGAAGCGCTAATTGTAATTTTTATTGTATAAAAATCTCACGAGGTATACATGGAGGGCCCCGGCTCTACTACATGGCAACCAGAATTTTTAATGCCAGTCCGCAACTGCTACTACATATATTTACGAGTATATTTCAGCATTGGGATTGTAAGCAATATTGAATACAATATTTTATTACTTTGGTTAATTCGTAGTGGAAAGAGTAACATATTTGTCCCAAACAATCTAAAAAATTATTGCTGCCTAATATCAACATAATGTAAAGTACACAAATAAAAATATGATATAATTAAATACTTGACTTAAGTACATTATCATGTAATAAATAAATTGTTGCAATCACGGTGATTTAGGTACCTACGTTATTGCACAAAATAACTGGTAACTTGTATAAGATTTATTCAACATACCTTATTAACATCAAATACCTAATAATTACAATACATAGGTACTTAACGCTATATGTTAATTGGTAACTTATTTAGGATTTATTTAACATATATTATTAACATCAGCAATGTCCTTACCTGTGTTACAAAATAATATGTATTCACATTATATTTTTGATAAATTAATGTACAAAAAGTAATCAATAGCCACATGCAGCAATAGTATCTACGTATTTTATAGAATCCATCTAATTGTAATCAAATCACTATTGCTATGCACAAGATTTACCACTACAATATTCACATTAAAATTTATAAAATTAAAGTATAGTTAACATACATAAATTTATTAAATAGGAATACGTACATTCTTAGACAACCTATACGATTAAATAGGTCCTAATATATTCATTATAAAGTCTGTGGTTTTAGTTAAAACATTTGAGTCCTCTAACTCCTACCCACTATATAAGTTGTACGTACGGAGGAAAATCTTTGAATAAAGTAGTAGTAGACAGGTATGTTTTTAATTTTTTCATGTGGATATTTATAATTAAATATCATTGACAATTTTGACTTAAGGATATGTCATAATCATAATGTAGTTGATACACACGACATACCTAAGCCTCGATTAATAAGAAATAGATAAGTACCTAACTTAACTAACAAAGTTCAAAATGTAGTCCACCCAGTACATTTATTGCTAGGATGTTGTGTGATGACTGATAAGTTTATTATTTATAGGTTGGTATTTTCCATATTATTATTCTAGCTACTTGATAGATCCTAGCACCTAAACAAAATTTTATGCACATTGCTTTTCTCAGTCATCTGTAATATTATGATACCTATACTTACCTTTACATTTTAACAATACCTATAGGTACCTAATATGTAACGTATGTACACGGCACACGGATATGTATGTATAATTATACAAGTTCTTATGCATAAAAGTGAAATTTAATTTGGGTATAATTATTAGTTTCACTACATTTAAATCAACTTTGTGTTGGTTTGTGGCTATCAAGTTCCAAGGGTAGTACTAAGGAGTGCAGCGACACACACAACATGATGGAAAGAGGAACCAATCCATAAATATTCCAGCGCAGTCTTGATCAGGATCATACGCCAACAGACGATGCCACTTGTATTTTTGTTCACATCCACAATCACCGGCACATCGGTTAGTTTGTGTTTTACTAGAAATAAAAAAATAATGAGTCACGAGTGATGCATTGTTACTTATAACACGAGTAGATATTAAACATGGGGATCCTGTCTTGTTCATCAGACAACACACACATGTCAGGTCTCAATATGAGTGCGTGATCTGCACACTAATGTCTTGTACTGGTCTCTACTATGAAATGTAATTCTCACAAGTTGGTTCAGGCTGTATTTTTCCCCACATTGTAAAATGTTTTATGTAAACACCTAAACACCTAAATATTGAAATAGATATATAAATTCAATTCAATACTTACGAGCAAACTTCCTGGTGTATAGCTTGCTCGAAATGCATAGTATTAACTACAGCACGGACTTTACCAGCGGAGTTGAGAGCCCAGTATGGAGTCAATATTTCCATCTTCGATTCACAGGCGTCTATCCTGGAAAACGTAATAAATTAACTTTTTAATCGAGTGTAATTCACGGTAAAGGCCGCCATAACTGCGGCTAATTCTAAAATATCATCACGTATTTTCATGATATCAAGTAAGTAAGTGACCAGAATAATATTGCAGGCAAACATGAGGTAGTCCGTCTCCGTATTACTCGTATTCATACAATAACAATGCTGTGAAGTATGGAAAATATATTGAATATGTCATCACGGAGAGGCGTGGTAAAATCATGGTACAATCTTATTTTTGATGAGCACAACAAAGTGTTTAATTTGTGATAAAATAAAAAAAACACACTAGTTTACTGATTTATATATTAGTGTAATTAATTGATTATGATGGTTTGATACCTTCCACTAGAATTGCCTTGATTTGTATTTAGGAATGGAGGAGAGTTCCCAGACGACGGTCTTGCCCTCGTAGTCTGGGTCTGTCTAGTTTTTCTCTTAGTCTCTGGTTTACGATGAACATCAGCCCAATGAGCGTGAACTTCTGCATCGTCACTAAACGGATCTAGGATTTCCGGTGTTCCTCGTTTCCCTCGCCTCGGTGCTCCGTATTCCGTAAACACAGTAAAGTCACCATACATCCTCTTCATTAAAGCTTTGTTCTCGTCAATAAAATGTTCAATTCTCTCTCTGAAATAATATAATATCAAATAGATTAGCTGGGTACCTTACAAAAAGACACGAGTACAGTAGTTGTACTGCCTACTCGAATATTCGTGAACTAACAGCGACAAGAATATGTATGCAATTCACAGTGCACACTGCACACGTCCCTATTATTCCCCGCAAGGAATGATTGAGAGATACGAGTTATTATTTATTTAATAAACTAAAAAAAGACCTGGACCAGCTTAACAGCGACGAGCGATATATAAAGAGGTAGAATGTATTCTTACATCGGATAAGTATTTCCAGCAGTAGGACAAAACAGTTGATGGAACCTCTTCACACATGGCACTCCCCTAATTAGTTGACCGCGAACTTCCAACCCCAGTGCGACAGATAAGGCGCTCCATAGAATCTGGAAATAAATTACATACAATTAAATAAGGTCACAGTATAAATGGTGATGGTCACATCAAACCAATGCATCCATAGAATTTTGTTATAAATAAAATTATATTTTGTGGTAAGTAGGCATATGAGAATCAGTAGGTCGAATATAAGAATCACTATTGCATAAGAAAAATCAGAAGAGTTTTTATTGTATTTTTATTTCGGGTTGACTTAAGATATTGCTTTTGCAATAAGTCCGCCTTTTGGCACACTACCGTTATCTTAATTTTTGTAGCTATGCATATTTTTATTTGGCCAAAAAAGATTTACTTATTTTTTATTTATTCATATTTATATATTTATTTTAGACACGCCTGCTATTTGTTGTTCAGAAATTTACCTGAAATCTGTCTTTGCGAATATTGAGATTTTTTTGTTTTACGCTTTTCATATACTAACTGTTGCTGGTATGTGGAAGACACGCCAAGTCACTGAATTGAGGACGTACTGAGATATTTGAATCCTGCACCTGTATCAAATATGAGCATGTGGTGCCATGTAATTATCTATCTAAATAAAAATCCTGTAATTTTACCTGTGAATTGTAATAATACTCGATATATACTCATATTATACGAGATTTTTGTGAATTAGAATATATGTACTTATGTATCTGCATCAAGACTAAATTAATTAAAATTTGTACAAACATCTCATAGGTATATTAACGATATTGATTGATACCGGGTTGACTGGAAGATATTGCTTTTGCAATAAGGCCGCCTTTTGGCCCACTGCCATTGTCTTGTTTTTGTAACTATGCATGTTTTCTTTGGTCAGTAAAGATTTATTTATTGATAAATAGGTACAAATTAGTTATACGTAGGCACTAGGGAAAATGCCTTTAAAAAATAAGAGTAAGTGATCTCTGCCTTATTAATTACCTTTATCTAATGATTGTTTTTTAAGACATGACATTTCGATTATTATTATGTTAATGGAATTTGTAAAATAAATAAATCAATTTTTGAAAATTTCAGTATCACTCACCAAGTTTTTCACATTGATCGATTCCATTATTAAATTTATTAAATATAAAATAAACCTAATAATGTTTACTCTAAATTAAACCGTTTGACAAATATTACACAACGTTTTATTTGGTTAAATATTATCACAACTTATTCAATGGCATGATGAAAATTTAATTCACAAACTGATCGTTGCAAAAAAGGAAACACACCGTAAACTGTGAAGTCTCAGATTGAATGACCGATTCATTGAAGCAAGATGTGTACCTAGTATAGGTACCTACTATGTCTAATGTTAACATTGAATGATTCGTATCAAAAAACACTATTATAGAGTCTAGGTGTATAGAATATAATGTTATAATTCGCGATCACCTCACGTAGAGTAGAGATGGCCAATTTAGGCGCCGACAACCTCCGCAGAACACACTCTAGCCTCGAATGTCAAGTAAATACAGTGTAAATACAGGCGCGGGAAGATGAGAAATGGCGGCAAACATCATTATTATTTTATTATTTAATAATACTTGTATATACATAATTATTATCTACACATAATAATTATACTTTGTGTCTTTATAATATAATATATCATAGAGGTAATGCATATGTATTACAGCCACTTATATTCATTTAATTAATTGATACGATAAGGCAATGTTATTTACTTTTCAAAACCGAACTGTAAGAACGTACTATTGGTGAACTGATTATTGGAATAAATACAATTAATGACTTAGATGTTCACAACTTACACAATGTCAGGATGTATCAGAGGAAATAATAATAATATATTAAACTCGTATGTAACGCAAGAGGAACTTCTTGTGGACCATAGATTTTATGTGGAAATAGGTAGATAGATATATAAAATTTGAAAACCGGAAATATATACCTACCCAAACGATTCTTCATAAATGATTTTAGATTGTGAGTTTTTCCCCAATTTTATAAATCCTGTGATTTCCGAAATAAATGTCTGCTACGGGAGTTTCTACCTAGTCACCTCGTATAGTACACTATAGTATAGGTAGGTGTATTTTATCGAGTAGCTTTGTAGATTTTCACGGTCCTTGTTAATATCTTCTCCATTCTTCTCGGATGTACCGTGTGTAGCTTGTCGATGTTGTCGAGCTTTCGGCCCACTTGGTGAGGCCATCTTCAGGACTACGTTAGTCCTCTACTACATTAGTCCGGAAGATGGCCTCAGTAAGTGGGCCGAAAGCTTGACAACATCTATAACCTACACACGGTACATCCGAGAAGAATGGAGAAGATTTTATCGAGTGTATCTACTTCTTCACCCTTTGAATATGTTCCTTGTGGATAGTGGATACAAAGGAGGTCGACTATTACTAAAACATTATTTGGCAGTACAACATAGAGTATAGGTACCTATATAATTTAATTAATTACCCAATCAGCAAAAGTGTTAATTCTCAAGGAGAACTTGCGACTCTTTGTATAGTAAAATAGTATAAGGAAAAAGTAATAAAGATATCAAAAGTTTAATAAATTAATTGATTTTATCGATATACGTAAGTAAGTATTATAATTTCCGATAAATGGATTCCATATACCTTCCCAGTTGCATTATATTACATAGGAATTATATGAAGCTATTTATAAGAAGACATCATATTAATAGCTTAGTTACAATACAGATATAATAACTATTATTACATGCAAAATGCAACACTAGTGCGCTTCTTTTACTCGTATACATTATTAATAAGTGCACTTTACGTAGTATTGTAGTAGTTTATATCGCCAATGATACAATTATTACAATAAGATACCAAATACTTCTTCCTTAAAGGACCTCGAGATGCACCGCACTAGCTACGTACCTAAATATGCAATTACATCAAAGTGTATCAACTGAACTGTGACTTATTTTATTACTACTAACCAGCAGAGCCGAGTTTACACTTTTCGCAGGAGTAGGCCGCCCCCCGCTCTAATTTTTGAAAAATACTTGGGGGGGGGGGGGGGGGGGTGAAAAGAGAGACGAGTGAAATACCAAAAAGTGAAACATGGCCGGCCGCCGCCCCCAAAGTCTCTGTCGCCCATAGTCCTCGGCCTGCTCGGCCTTTTGACAAATCCGGTACTGCTGTCAATGAATAGTAAGAAATAGCCGGTAAAGAAGGACATCAACCTATACAAAGTTGAAATCCGTATCCGCGTATTGTAGTAGAGTTATAATTACATATATACACTATACAGGTAGATAATCGGACATGATATGTCTCATATAATGTCATAATAAACTGTAACACTACTTTATACTGGTGCATGACTTCACGGGGAAAATAAAATAAAAATAATATCCACCTATATATACTACACTCACATAAATAGGCTGAGATTTTCAATGAAACATTTCTGTTCAATATTATACATACTCGGGGAAGCACATATTATGTATTCGGTCTAAAGAACGTAGTAAACTATAATCGTCAGGTTTATAGTCTCATTCATATTAGAGGAAGGTATAGAGAAATTAATAAGCAAATAAACCAGGTGTTGCGTAATGCTTTAATTAATTACTGCATTGCAACTGCACTAATAATGTCTGTATGCCCTTAGGTATGCACTATGCAGCAAATAGAATATTACTTTATTACAATAAGTATAAATTAAACTATTATCACTATATACCACAACATATATAGTAAATGACTCCATTATTATATTTGCTGCACATACATAATGACAAATTATTGAGAATTATAAAGTTATGAAAATTCTAGAGATAGTTCACAGTTCACCACGAATGCATTATATTTTTTAATACGTACTTATAAATAGTTACCTCCAAAATAATGCAGACAGGGTTTTTCCTTAGTTTTGAATGTTACGTACGTAGTATGTTAGTGCCCAAATAAATTAAAATTATTTTAAGTAGTTATTTTGGAACTGATTGTACGATAGGGTGGATTAGTAAAGTTATTACAGTCACAGGCGTAGGGTATTATGAATGTAGGTTTTATAGTTTACATCAGAGGCATACTAATAGGTAATTCCTCCAGTTACCAGTACCTACCTATACATACAATCAAGATATCATAATAATGATAGGTACTAGGGTAGGTACTATAAGGTACCAATGTATATATGAGGCAATAACAATTAGGTACATTATAGACTATTAATATAGAGAACCACGCTAATGGATATTATATATTAGACAACAACCTAATGTCGAATTATTTTTAATAAATAAGTCTGCAATTTACAGCAATTGCCAGTAGTGACGGAATAATCCGAATATTTCGTCTGACTCACAATACAATAATGTTAAATACTTAAAATACTCGACGCACGAATCTGTAGAGATATTATAAATTTGTAATATGGATACAACGTGTACCTACTAAGATATCTTCTTCCTTAGCCCTGCTCTCTCCACTGCTGGACATAGGCCTCTTTCAAACTTTTCCATTCTTCTCTTTCATTCGCTGTTCTGATCCATTGTTTACCCGCTTAAGTATACGGGTAAACCTCATACATCTACTTGTATACAAGCTTTGTGCATTATAATCTTTACGTATAGGTAGGTACTATTATAGTAGAGATATACTCGTGCCTATCTGACACCTTAGGCTGGGGTTAGCTGGCAGATCTCAGCATTGCAATAACATCTCCCTAGCCCTAGTGAACATAATATGTAATAGTATCAATTACGTGTAATGATTTCTTTATTTTGTCCACTTGAAGTGTAAATAAATACATATCAATCAACCTTTCGGGTTTCGCTATATATTTAAATAAATGGCGAAATCTTCCAGTTATTATTAACCAACTAAAAACATATTATAAATAGATACTCTAATTGACAAAGTTTCGCCAATCAAATTGGTTTTATAAAAAACTAAGAAATTAGTTATTAGTCTGACTTTAATTAGGTTTTTAACTCATAGTTGGTCTGATTTTAGAATAATGACTCCATTGAGATCATAATGCCAGTCCGCATAACTGCAAAGTCTAGTCATCGCGCGATATAATATTATTTATAATAAATTTGTCATATTTATGATTAGACATGTTTATGAAGCGGTTGATAGATGGGCAGCCAAAAACTTTGCTCATAAATGAATACTTTTTTTCCATACGTATAAAATATATTAATAGGAAATCTTAAAAGATTTGGTCACTAATGATTTATTTGATTCGATCACCGAATTTTAATAGAATTATTAGTTATGTAGTTAAATCGTAATATAAATATTTATGTATATAAATTAGTTTAGTTTAGAAATATTACGTCATTTTTATTACGTGGCATTTGATGATTGTTTGATAGATCGTTAACATTATATAAAATTTGCTATATTAGAAACCTGATTTAACTAATATAAATTGAGATATTAATAAGAGTAATAAGACTAGAGAAATAATAATGTAACATAGGTAGCTCTTACTCACTATTAGGTAATTACTTATAAGTTAAAATTACAATAATGCTTGTATTTTAGGGCCCGCGTTGAGCCTAATCCTGTGATATCCGTGATATATGGATAGGTGAATTTTTCCCAGTATTATTAGGCTGATGAGTTTATATGTCAATCATGAATGATAATATGTAAACCCTTCTGGCTGATAACACTGACAAGTGTGTTGGCATAGTCATGCCTCCGCGTTAAAAATAGACACGATAATAACAATGTTCATTAGGGTAGCTTGGTTTTAAGAATTTTCCACGATTTTTAATGACATTTAAAGGCACACAAACTTGTCAAGATTGTAGAAATTCCATTGATGGAGTGGATAATAATTACACATATCATCATACGAGTATATCTAATGTAGAGAAGTCATCTTACTATACTCGTAGGTAGGAGTATTATCATTGCATGTATATTAGTCTCCGTACAATCTTTACATAATATCTATTCTACAACGTGACACCTGGGGGGTATAGTGTCAGGAGTAATTTGTTTGTTTATAATCTATGAGTACAGTATGATGATGTTCACAGCAACATAATGTTTTCTTTATATACTCGTACACTACCTATTATATATTATAACACGCTCGCTACTGACTGACAAGAGTCATCTAACCTCATTGTTATTAGATATCATTACCTATACTTAATACTGAAGATAAATATTTTCAATATCAATAGGATACGTTAATCCATCACTCGTCATACAGTATCACATAAATTAATAAATATCGCATGTCTACCTACAAATGACCTGCAACTATAGCACTTGCTTCAGGACTGCTCACGTATTTGACGCCTTTTCGAGTATATCATGTATGTTAAACACATTTCATAAAAGGGAAGACGCAATGTTCCGTCAAAAATACAAGCAATAGTATTTGGTAGCCAATACTATCCCGCCTGTTAGTTTGTTCGATAATATACGAGCAATGGTGTCAGAAAACTATAAATTCTAGAGAAAGAAATATTATTAGGTAAGTAGGTATACATGTTCATTTAGAAATACAAACCCTGACAATAAAATAACTTGCAACTGATACTCGGATACACCGATTACATAATACAAACACATCCCAAAAGTTAGACGTATGTATCTGGTATTATTATATTGTATTGCGGCTTTTGTATCGAGTCATGTATCGTAATAAAAGTTGTACGTTCTACGATACAAATCAGACATCCTCCTGTATTTATGCAAACTGTGTAGCATTGAGCTTTCCATGGATAACAAATACCTATTTAACATCAACGGAAGCTTAACATTCGCAACTAGTTATTAAACGAGAAAATTAAACCCACTTACATATACTATAATATTCTAGATGTATTTTTAAAATCCTTGTGTGATTTCAAAAGTGGGGAGTACTTTCAGAGAGTTTCTCGCCACATGTCACAAATGTTTGTAGCCATACTGATAAATAAATAAATTAAGTTACAAGTATATTCGATGTATTTACAACTTTAACCACGAATCATTGTTATTTATTTCTAGAATATATTTTAGCGGTATGTTTATTATACCTAGTACATACCAACATATATGAAATATTAATGTCGAATGTGCAATGGCGTATAATAATGTCATTGACCTGAGTGAAATTAAGATAAATGGCAGCAGGTGCGTAATTTGGAAGGTATATAACTAGCTAGGTATGTTTCTGCATATATGTACTAACGTATACTAGATACACCTAATTATATTTTATCAATACAATTTTTTTGAAACAATTATTGTACCTAATGATCAACAACTTTCGTTGGCCAGTCAGCCCAGTTGATCCTAAATAAGTAAACATTAAGTAATGGCGCCTACCACCAAGAATAGACAGAATCAAGTTCCAAATTCGTAAAAAGAGTTCTACTCGTGAAGCACTTTTGTGAGATACCAAACACAACGGTATGCGGTGATCGGATCCTCTCGATCGCTAGGTCTCTTCCGAGGCTTGAGCTGGACAAAATCTGACTTACGATCTGGATTTATTTTGCAACGCCCTTTCATAGGATACCACGCATGATCCCACACGACCCTTGAATCCTCCTGAAACCCTTTACATCTTTTTTGTATCTGGAGAAAGCTGATGCATTTTTACACATAATCGTATTTTCACCGAGTATACGTATGTTTCCAAAGTTTCAGGTCTCAAAGTAGTCAGGAAGTGGGTTAAAAACCGATTTAAAGATTTGCACACAGACAAAAAATGAAAATACAAACAACGGGGTGAAGTTAAATAAAATCTTGTGAAAAAAATCTTGTTATACATTGATAGGTGTAATTGAATGTTTTAAGAAGCCTTTTCCGATTCTATTCTGATAAATACATAACGCGTGTTGTTTAATTTAAAGTTACAAAAGTATCTACTTATTATGAACCATGGTACCAAACTCTTTAAAAAAAGATGTGACGAGACCGATTTTTAAAGCAGTATTAAAACAATGCGTTTCCCAGCCCAGTTTTTAAATTGTACTTAACAACGTTGTTTCTTGTATTCCGTGTTGAAATACTTTGTTTTGTACACCGAGACACCTACATCTGTAATATGGATACATAAATAATATTGTGTTTCACAAAGGTCAAAGTCGAATTAGCCCACTCCTCAGGCGAAATTTTAATCACCATATAAACATTCACCGCCAAGAACTACTGTTAACCTTTACATGACGTATGTGAAGTGGGAGTCCATCGCAAGAGCCGTGAGGGTCACCAGGCACCAGTCACCACCCTCGCCAATACTTTCCGTTCTATATATTTATAGTTCATTTACTAAAAATTGCGATTCTAAGATGGATATGAATAAATGTTTTTTTTATTCAAATTGCTAGGGTTTAGTTATTATTGATACGTAATGTTGCAATATTCAAAAATATTTCTGAATTCTTGTGACTGCCCCTAAAATAATTAAGTAGTAAATATACAATCATCAGTCATTGGGAGGGTCGGTAGCTGGGTTGATAAAACGGTTGACTGTCAGTCGGGAGTGTGCAGGTTCGATCCCCGATGCTGACCGAGTAAACAAAGATGTACGTATCTATTTGGGTTTAAAAAAAAAAAACATGAATTGGAGTTGGTTGGCAGACATCGCAGCATTGGGATAAGCTCGCCCTAGTGAACCGATGTTATAATTTATATTTGTAATGCTAACATATCTCTGTATTTTTTTCACCAAAAGTATAAATAAGTAGAATATTGATGGACCCCCACGGGCTTAAGGCCCTCCGCATCCCCGGGTAGCACAGACGCATATAGCGTACTCTTTACCCGCATTTCTTGGCAAAATCTTTTTAAGAGGTGGGCTCAGGGTTAGCCAGAAGGGAGCTCCCTGACAAACCCCACCCCTAACTTACATTCCTTCAGTGTCCTTGTCCAAGGATGAAAACATAAGTAAAATAGACAAATTTAATCTAAAGTAAAAGAAGATAGATTTATTTGTAAACGCGTGGTGAGTGTGGATAAACGCGAAACCTCAAACACTAACCGCGCTGCGTGTAATGCCTAATAAAATAGGTATGGTTTTGCGTTGAAATAATTTCACAAGTTTCCTTGAAAGAATAACATAATGAATCATTTTACTTACTAGACATTCCATTCTACAAATCAAGAGTAATACTACATAAGATAGAACAAACTCATATAAAATGTTGTTAATTAGGTGAAGGTACATACATTATACTGTACTAAGTTCACCAGATAATATAATTTTATTATAAAACGTGATACGTCCATAAATAAATATCCACAAAATGAATTACAATTATCGTATTAGATAGGCACATATAATTTTCTAGTCAAGGTAGGTACATTCATTATTTAATAATATAACTAAGTACCTAATATTTCAAAATATTTTTATCAGATGGTGAGAATTGAAATATTTTTTAAATGAATCTGTTTATCGAAATAAACCCAAATACACCCTTGTACACTTCAGATTAAGCTAGAAAAGCATGTGTTGTGAAGTGGAGTAAGTCGGCATCGGGGATCGAACCCGCGCCAACCGGGTTTACGGTCGATTTACTACGACATGTTTGCAGTCAGGGACAATCCAGGAATCGCTCTTACGGGAGAACTCTCGGACTACACATTCTGAGTAACGATAGAGCAGAATTCTGACTAGACTTTTAAAAAAATCAAATACCAATAGAGGTTGCATCTAACTTAAAATACAGAAGCAGGCCCACCGGGACACAAGTTAGTGAAAATATTAAAGCTCGCGACCCAAATATGACATCAAGGTCATTTCCCGCGGCACTAAGGCTCAAAATCTTATGAATAATAGCATGATTAAATGATAAAAATTATATTTATCATTTTTGGGGTAAATTTATGTAGCTTCAATCAAAAAACTTCTACGGTCATTCCTTAAATTCACATTATCAATACAAAAAAATATATTTTTCTGCGCGACTTTTGGGAAATGAGTTGCTATCTTTCGCAAAAAAGATCTGAGGCATTTTTCACATTTTTTAGAGAAATCTATACAAGGTACAAAAAATCATTCACGGTCATTCCCATAGATAAAGGTTCAATGCATTTACTCTATTTTTTTCCAAAGCATATTTAGTTTTTTTTTTAAAAGTCAATATTCGCACATTGTAATAAATAATAGTAGGTGTGTATAGTATGCATTATATTAGTTACATACATTGTGCTCTGATCTATATACCATATTATATGTAAGACAGATATTGATTTATCTAATACCCATTGTTTTAAGACGTTATATTATAACAAGTTGGACACAATCAGTAGATTATTTTATGTACGGGATTTTATTACACGTATATTTATTGTAGTAGGTGTAGGTAGTACTCTCGTAATAGAAACAAATATTTTAATTATACAATGATAATATTATAATATAAAAGCTAGCAATTAATAATCCCCTCACGACACCCGTTGTAGAGTAACCATCATGCATTAGACTGTGTGTTGCTAGTGGGTTTTTCATTACATTTATGTTTCGAAATTAATCGAATTTCGACGTTTTTTCTTCAGGATTCCTTCAGAATGATTTATTGCAATTCTTTTCAACTTTTTACATGTCTGTTTAACGCTATGATCATCAAATAGTAAGCATAGAGTATATACCTAATGAATGATTTTTTAAGGGTCTGATCTATACGCACGAACTCAAATATGTGTAGGTAATATCCTGAAATTCTAATCCGCAGGCACCTACCGGTTGGGAAACTCGCGCACCAACAAACTGCGCATACTATTTTTTATTAAATGGGTAAAGAAGTACTTATTTGATTTTCATCTTGGTGATCCCACATTGAAGACAATGTGTAACGCCACCTATTTAATGAGTTAGAAAACGACATTATTAGTTGGTTTAGCTGGTTTATTAACACTTCTATAGATAGATGATTAACTTATTATATTATTACGATAAGTCAATTAGGTAAGTCAACTGTCCTAACTAGATGTAAATTAGTTTACGTCAGAAATCAGCGGTAAATTAAATAATTATATGGCATTAAGTAAACGATTATTTCTATTAATTGTTACTATTATTTGTATTATGCATGCAGTTTCTATGTTAGGTAATATTGTTCCTGAAAGATCAGTTGTATAGCCTTTGGCTGGTAATTCAGTATTACGTAATTATTTTACTATCTCAATATGTATAGTTCCTGTTATAAAGTTGACCTAAATAAACATATTTGTGCACCTATATGTTATTTATACACGCAGATCAGCAAGTAAGAAAGATGCTCACGGCGTGAGCAGGAATTTCAAGAAGGCGATCATTGTAGTAAGATTGAAGGGGTGAGGCATATTTTGTGTATGTAATGTACTCGTATGTAGTCGCAATTAGGTGGAACCTAAGTTTATCATGAATGAATACGTCCAAATAATTTAACACGTTTTCAATTAGTTTCATATAGTAAATATTTATTAGGAGTAATTATGTATTTACATAATAAGATATTTAAGTTCAGTGTTGCCTAATGAGTTCAGTGGAATCCTCAATATCAAGAATACAAGTGTTAAATTCTGTGACGCAGAATCTATGTGAATATGTAAATCATTATACTTATTATAAAATCTCATGATGTACTCACGCATAGTTTAATAATTAATATGTTCCATTGTTTCATTTATTATTATCAATAGGACTTGTGTAATAATCCTAGGAAAATGAATAGATTGATACATTACATAGTACACAGAAGTTCTTTCTAGTAAACCTACGAGTACCTGTGTAGTACGACGTTGGTACACATTTTTCCCATAATAATCATTTATATGCGTTGTTTCGTTGTTAACCCTCTCACTACTATAGTTGATTGGAAGGTTATATTTTTTTTTATGAATTTAGATTATTTCACCGTTTAGGAGTTATTCCATGTGCTCCTTGGAAAGACTCTTGTACCAATTCAAACTATGAAGCATATACTTAATTGTGATGAAGGATGTCAAATTGATTTCTGCTATCATATCTATAATATTCTTTATTTCATTGTATGGAGACACAGGTGGTGAGAGGGTTAAAATCCTCATGACGTCATGTCTAGTAAGTAATAACTGTTTGTAGAACAAAATGAATAGTGAATACCTGTCTCTTTGTAAAAGGATAATATTGCGTTGTAAATTATCAGATCACATTCTATTTATATTGTGATCCTGATTGAGCAATTAAAAATTGAGCTGTGAAATGAAATCACGATTTCACAAGTAACTTGTACATGACACAACACAATACATGCAGTTTAATATAGGTACGTTACTACTTTAATAGGGATGCAAAATGAGTGTATATATGTGTGTACTGAGTATTTTGAAGCTAAGAAAGATACCTACTAAAAAAAAATTGTGATTATTCTATGTAATATGCCCAATGCCCATACAGAGAACACGTTAGGCCCAATTCAAAATATGCGTGTTTTAAATTTACTTTACTATGAAATAATTGTATCTTATTTTAATTAGTAGCAACTTAATTAATAATTAGTAGCAGAATGAACACAATCGAATTCCCCTCTTAATACCTATACTACTGAATATAATAGTCTGAAGACCATAGTAGACATTAGACAACAGACATACGTAGAACCATTAAAGCTCATAAGATTATAACTGACAGGGGATGATTGTGAAACAAAATAAGAACAGATTAGCAACAAGAATTCCAATTCATTGATATTATATCCAGAATATTCTATGATTAATACTTCCTCTAGAACATTCCAAAGTAAATTCAGAGCATCCGTTACCTCACATTCTTCCGCGTTCCATTCTTTTAAAATGAGCGATGCATTACATTTGAAAACTTTCAATGACAAACGATGTCTAAACCAAATGAATTTGTTACTTATTATTACATACCTGTATAGTGTATAATTATACCTGAGTAGATACAACATGTAGTCTATTATTTATAAAAGAGAATTAATTATAAGAAGGTTGTGGAATAAGGAGTATTTAATGATTGTCTTTTAATCGCAATTCGTGATGCATCATCATGGATGTAAACGTACATAGATACTGATTCATACCAAAGAAATGAATTCACGGCAACATAATATGCGAAAGTAAGTATAAATAAGTAGTTGGTATTTATCAGATTACAAATTGCTTGACCCTCGATATTTAATATTACGATTAAATATTTATTATGATTGATACACATTACGTAGACTTAAATGCCTTACCATTTATAAGTACATCAACAAGTAAAAATATTATTAACATCTTTATATCAAGAGAATTATAGGGATTTAAATAAAATTATGTTCATCTTGGTGAGTAATAAGTTAATTAGGTGTTTTTTATTCAAGTAAATGTTGCTTACCGGTATCTGAACAAATGTTCCATTATTGAGAACAGGATAAGAGTAGAGAGGCACTACAGGAACTGAACCATTTTGAACAAAAATGGGTCCTTGGATTGGAGTAGCAGGTTGGCCGTGACTAGATCCTGAAAATAATAAATTGTTACAGTACCTATGCATATTAAGATACGTTCCTATTATGTATTATATTTGTATGTGTGATGTGTGGTATGAATGGACGACAAAATATTATAAATCTAAAGGCTGGGAAAATATGGAAATTAGAGGTACCTCACGTCATACGAGTCGTTAGTACCTTGTATGCGAAGTATTCGCCCTATGCGGCAGGCCACCTGACCGTTTATCAAGTAGGTATAGGTAGTAGGTACTTACCTACTGGGGTATTATCGGAAATGAAATCTCAAAATAAAAAATCAAATGTCAAAATGGATGTTTCGTTGGAAATCAAATGGCCGTCAATGATAGGAATATAATACACAATTGATAGATCATGGAAAACATTCAAAAGTAAAGAAAATTCCTGTTGGCTGATACTAGATGAGATACATACTAGAAGGGTATATTTCATGCTCTTCTACTATTAGAACACAAAATAATATTTGAAGAATCTCTATATCTTAAAATTATCACTTATCACTATGTTACCAATGAAATGTTCGTATAACGAGGTATGCGAACCAAAAGGTGACTGTAATAATTCTAACCTTTATTTATATTTATAGTGTTTATTATATAGATATACTAAAATATATTCCTAGATGACAGGTATTGTGTTACTTGAATGTGTTTTATTAAGGTGCTGAAAATATGATATCTCATTGTACTCGTATTGTATACTTGTATGTGCATCAATAACCGACCAAGTATTAACAAAACTAATCAATTAATAAAACTTGGGGACAAAGCAAATGTTGAGCTGTTATGTAAATAGTTGCGAGATGCTTGTTATTTTACAGTGTACCTGTACTGTACCAATGAATTACCATCTAGTACACTTACTCGAAGTAAAATACATCTTATTTGTTTTACAATATAATGGTAAACATGTATACATCTAGCTGGAGCCTACATTACTTATTTACGGTATGTAGATGTAAATTGTAATTGTTTCTGTACGAAATAAAAAGTGGGGTTTTCCATACATCATCATTCATCACTTCCTGAGTTGGTGTAGACTCTAGAACATACAAAATAAATGTATGTACATTGTACAAGATGAAATATAATATACTCATGCTGCATGCATTACGGAGATATTTGGGTATAGTGACTGTGACATTGTCTTTAAGAAATATCGAGGTCGTCTCAGATCTATGCAATTATTCGATCCATAGAAATGGTTCTGTTACATTATGATGCCTCACCTATAGAAATTCGTTCCAAGGTATTCATCAATTGGTTTCGCTATTGCCTTGTATTTTTGCATTATACAATATATCAGGTCTCTATACGACCTTAGAGTGTGATAGACTAGTGAAATCACATACTACGAGTATAAAGTAAAGTATGCCTATGCCTCGTAATCTAACACTTATTTTATGTGTTTTCATCACTTTGTGTATCCACATTATATTAAACATCTACATCTCTCTATCTACACTAGAGTATGTATCTAACCTATATAAGATAATATTGGCTGATGCTGGTATCAAACTATCAACAGTGCAGTCGTTATTGTTATTCTGTACATACGTATGGTTCTTGAAGATATTCAATATTCAAATATCCATCTTCATTGCAGTGCAAAGTAACCAGTGAATTGTGTATGGTTGTGTACTGTGCACTAGCTTACCTTAAAATAATTGTCACAATGTGTTCATATCTATTAATATGTAGGATGGTTAGTGCTCTAATAATGATTAATATCTATTTATACAAACGTACCTGATCCTGGAGCTCCTCCAGTTTCATCATCATAGTAATCGTCATCATAATCCAGTACTGCATGAAGCTGTGCCTTTCCTTGCCCTCCTTCTACCTTCGTGAATCCACCAGGCCGCCCAGGGAATTCTTGAGCTTTTTTACTATTATCACTAGTGGGGTTTTGATAGTCATATCTCTCTTCTTTAGGAAGTGCATTATTTTGGAAATAGTCGTTGTTTATATTACTTCTGTCATTTCTATTCTCCTGGTAATTGTAGTAGGAGGTTTCAGTATAGGATTGTTGTGTTTCCACATAGGGAGTGGGAGGAGGTGGAGGCAGGTAAGTAGGAGGGGTGTAAGGCACTCTTCTAGTTTGTGTCAACTGCTGAGGTTGGTAAGGCTGAAAGGGCTGTGGATGCTGAAGATAAGGGCCTCCTAGAGGGAAGGTGTAGTTGGCACTGGTGCTCCTCGCACACACACCTACCCACACCAACAGACACACTCGCAACATTAGTCACGACTTGCACTTTATCATTTTGTAAATGTAATTTATATCAACCGTCACTGCGTTTCTGTAACACGACTCCTCGTTTACTTCATGCACTAATCTATTTATCTACAATAGTAACTAAATATTATTTAACAATTCCGACACATTATCAAATACTTATTACGTTTTAGGCACAGACATTAGGAACTTGTTATAATTTCATTACACTTTAGAATTCGTATCACACCACTTCTTGTGACTTCGTGGAAATGGGAGCTTCCTGGAAAAAAAGTGAAACGGGATTAACAAATGAAATATTGGTTGTACATCGTGGAGGTGAGTGAATGATATAAGTGGACATAAATAAACCTCCCGGATACCCTTAAGAGGATATTCTAATAATACCTACACCTATACCTTCTTTTATTGATGGGGAAAACCGAACGTTTGTTATGTCGACGCGACGTAGTCAAATGAGGCATGCAATTAGAACTTATCAATGTGTAACAGCATTCAGTCCACATATTATGGATACGAATTAAATTATATCTATTGTTATTATAATAATAATAATACAATCGTAAATCGTAAGAATTGACTTCATTCATGTTGATAAAATAACATTACCTATGTACTTGTTGTTTATATACCCACGTACATTGAATTACTTTACACAATAATTAATGTAGGTACTCAATCTATGAAGAGTTGCATTAATATGAAAATATCTTCTTCTCAGTTACTAGATATAATCTCTATCTTTCAACACTAAAGTGTCTCATATGGAAATTATTTTTTTATTATATTTGTTGTATTGTATCATTGTTTCGTGGTTAATCCTTATACGTCATCCTAACACTTTTAAACAAACCTTCAGTTGAATAATTTCCCATGAGTAAAATAGGATCTACATCATTGGAGTTCCCCTAAACCAATTCAGCAAATAAACAGATAGTTATCATGTATTAGAATCAATATTATTAATACTATATACTTAAATATAAACTTCCTCTTATTTGCATCTGTTTATTTCTAAATTAAATATTCAATACTCGGGTAATACTTAACGTTAATGCACAGAATAATGTTTGATATCTATAATTTTCTCTGTGATCAGCAACACTACTAACAACTCAATTATTATTTGAATGTGAATACTTGTACGACGCACGTTACATGTGAACAGATTTTACCTAATATTGATAAATAATATTTTGCTCCATCATTATGGGTGTCCAACATTTAAACGTATTTTTAAATACACGAAAAATAAAAAAATAAACATTTTATGCAACCTACTTAATACTTATGTATTACTACTAAATTTTCCCAGGTGCTGGGCCACACTATAGTTACGCACTCGTTTGCCTCACATAATTTAACTAGATGCGTTACTATTGAAAGGCAACCAGGTTCATCAGTTGTTCACGCATTTTCCTCCTGCGCGCTGCGGCGCTATTTTTAACTGCTTATTTGTAAGAAAAAACCTCAACCTCAATCCAATATATGTTCAATACAATCTGACACCCCACTAGGCCATGGCCTGTCTCGGGGAGACGAACATATAATCATGATTCAACAATCAAAATAGACAATACCAACCTGCAGGACAACAAGCAACATAATATACTTTTTTACGCGGAGGCATGACTTTACCAACACACTTCTCGGTATTGTCAGCCAGAAGAGTCTACATATTCATGATTCACATATAAACTCATCAGCCTAATACTGGGAAAAATTCACCCATCCAGATATCACAGGATAAGGCTCAACGCGGTGCCTAAAATGCAAGCATTGTGCCTGAAATATCAGTATTTAGAAATCGTTTTACAATATTGCAACTATTAATAAATTACCGATTTTTGCATTTTTATGTATAAATTTTATACATAATATTATTAATTATATTATAATTATTAAATTAACCCTCTTTCCTCAAAATATTCGACGGTGCAGCTGTTCACGCGTTTTTTTATTTTACAAAATATCAAAATATTAGTACCCCCTTAACCCTCCCTAACTTCCAACGCCCCTGGCTCTAATGAGTCGTCAGTTTCACACGCTGTCAATACAACATTAATTATAATTAGGTATTATCAATATGTGTACCTAATATTAATGTGTAACAATTACCTACCGTGTATGTATAGTAAGTATCTATTGTAGGTATATTGTAACAAGTGAAATAAATATCCTTTAGCAGTACAAAAATATAACCTCCTTTAAAAGTTGGAAGTTTAATGGATGAGAACTCACGCGATACTGATATGAGAATGTCTAATCTGTCTATTTTTAATTAGTCTCATAGTTGTGATTGAATTTTCAGATTATTATAACGAGGTCAATTCAAATCCTTTATAATAAACTAATGAAACATTATACCTGCCTGTGGAATATGAAAGCAAATGTTAATGAAATATAATGGTCATTGAACATATGTATACTTACTATCCATCTAATTTCGTATATTGATTGTCTAGAGGGCAAATTAATATAACAATAATTGTCCACGTAAAGAAAATATTATTTGTATTTCGTTACAACAATTAGTATTTCGAGACATATTATGCGGAAGTAAGCGAGTAATTAAATAATTAAAGCATTTTAAAATGAATGTACATAATATATTATGTTCGTACACGCCTGATTAATATCATTGATAACAATCGATTCGAAAGGGTACTAATCATAATATACCTACCTAGTTTTACTTTTATTATGTGTTACATTCGTCAAGCAGCAGAGTCATTGTACGAATAAGAAGTAACATTGAAGGTCATTACATTACTTAGGTATAAATACATACATTGTTACACATATGGTATGAGATATCTAGTTTTATTACGTATCATTATCTTTTGATTCCATGTTAGGCTATTGTTACTCCGTGAATCGACGTTGGATATTTTTGTGCAGATATTATCAAAATACTTGAAATTTGTTTATGCGAATTATACAAAAGGATTATTAACCTTATCGACTGTTTCCGTACTTATAGAGAAATAAATATACATATACTTGTAATCTTATTGTGTGTATTTTATCTATTATCAGCATCGGCGTCCAAATTTGTGACCCCCCTGTAATTCCTCGAGGAAGTTTTGATGACCAAATAGTAGTAGAGAAAGTAAGGATCAGATCAACTTATGTACTGTGTACAGGTAGGTTCCTATCTCGAATTGGCCTATTTAGCCATACGAGATGGCATAGCAGACTGCAGAATGAATGCTACATAGTCGGATCCACCGTGAACTTTCAGGAATCACAATAGATACCTACTCGCTCTATCGAGTCAATCAGGTGCAGTTAATCTAGGTAAATACCTGGTTCCTATTCCATTATAGATGATATAATTTGCAATCAGTATATTTTATAAATTATAGTAGGTACAACACTATAGTATAATATCCCATAGATTTTAAGAAATTGATGCACAATAATATTGTTTTTGCATCCCCGTGTTTTACAATAAAGCTCTGTATAAGTAATCCTTTGTATCAGTTTTTAATGTATTATTTCTATAAGAATAGAAATACATATCGTTATAATTGCAAAAGTGATTTATTTACAAGCTACCTATTAATTATATTCTAGATATGTACCTAAATACTTGTTCTCTATGTCCTTACAAGAGGAAAAGTGAACGTTGTACCTATATACCTCCTGTACAAAAGGCATTAAGCTAATATAACAAAGCCTTTATATACCTACTATATATGTAGGCATGTGCAGTAGAGGTAGGTATATTGCACTTAGGTATTAGCGTCTAGAAGAAGTAGGTAGTACTTACTATCTCGTCTAAACATTAAGTAATTGCTAGGTATAGAAATATTTCGCAGAGCAGTGGTGAGTAGACCACGTTTAACCTTGTCATTAGGTAGGTAAGTGGTTCATTTTCCAACTATATCGACTATTGTACAATTACAATAATATGTTATACGTATGTATATTATGATAGATAAGTATATGTAGTAGGTACCTACCTGCCTATGAATATACAACACAAATACGTAATCAGGCAAAACGCCGTTGTGTTAGTGGATATAATTTAATGAAAGTGAAAGGATTGTGGCACAAAGTAAAAATGTATCAATGTTTGGTATTGACTAATATAATATCTACATATGTATAATAAGAATGTAATATACGTCGCGTCGGTTCAATATTCTCGCATATTTAATTGTAGTATAGACTATTTGTGAATTATTTATTATTGTTCATATTAAATATGACGATTTATATCAGATACTGTGGACTGTATTGGTTTACCTATATTCAGCAATTAATTGGTTCACTTTATTAACGTATACAGCAATAACTATTATAGTGTCTCGACTTTACGTATTTGATTATTTTTAATGGAAATCTTAATGTGGGTACCTAATTAGATTATGGTTATAATTATTATAAAAAATTAATCGGACTCGTAGTGTTTCTAATTATAAAAAGTTAAATAATTTAATAGATAATAGAAAAAGGATGACTTAAACATGACTGAAAAAGGATGTTTTGATAAAAATTGCGAAAAGATCATTTAGATGCCTTTATTCTAATTATCTGTTGTAAACTATTTTCTAGTGCAATCTGTAAAAGAGAATTATATAAATAAATACGAAAATGTAATAGGTGCCTACGACAAAATTTATCAGAAAATTAAAACTTTGCAAAATAAGTAAAAAGAAATCAGGTTATTCAGAAAAAAGTATTCAACAACGTGACATGTGATGACAATAATATTATTGGTACTTAGTTGTTATATTTACAAATACAATTTATTGCTTCAGTTGCAATAGCAAAGACCTTTACATTCAGGTTCGTATAAAAGTTTCGCAAGTTTACATTCAGTACCTACACACCTGAAATTTCACAAATGCTTAGAAGTACCTGCAGACTACATTACTAACTGAGAATATCCCCACTTGGCTTATCAATGAACATCAGCCAGGAGTATCAGCCATAACATTATACACATTGTAATACCTTAAGCTAAGCATAATGCATCGTGTTTACAGAAGTCAACTTCAGGTACAACTTAACACTAAATTATAATATGACACGACTTAGTTATTAACAAACTGTTAGTCGTGATCAATCCATGTATGGTTATGGTGAAAGAATTATACGTATTAATACTAGAGTAGGTAGATAATGAAATTAATCAAAAACAGTACGAATATCAAGTTTACAAGAATACGAAATTTAGTGTGATGCATGATGCGTAGTTCAGGGTCTACGTACACGCTGCACACATCGCTTGCACTTGCACGTGCATCCAAAATTGTTATTTAAATACGTTTCCGAGTATTAGTTTAACCGTGTTTTTTATGTCAGTTTTATTATGTACCTACAATAATTCTATGAAATAAATCAATGACTCGTGTAATTACACGTTGCGGTTTTCGTGTGATTATCAGTTGATTAGTTTACCTACTCACTTTTTACGCGGAGGCAAGAGTTGGCAACACACTTTTCAGTATTATCAGCCAGAAGAGTCTACATATTATCATTCATGATTGACATATAAACTCATCAGCCTAATCTTGGGAAAAATTCACCTATCGAGATATCACGGATATCACAGGATTAGGCTCAACGTGAGGCCTAAAATACATATTCCAGGCACAATGCTAAATTAATGGACTCTAATTTTGAATGACGATAGTATTCACGAAACAAACCTTTCCACAAAATTGTGAATACTGGTCAGTTTCAATAATATGAAACATAACATAGTTAAAATTAGTGATAAAATAAAACATGTTCTACTAATCAAACTTTATAGTACGAATCCAATTGATTACAGCTTTTCTTTTATATTGTGAACACCTGACTCACCACGATATAAGTCTTAAAAATGATCTATTATTCTGCTACTATTTCTATTCGAATAATTGTGTGCCAATGAACGTGAGATCTAAAAATAAAAATAGCACAATCATTTTTAAACTATGGTTTTTTTTGCGTAAGTTTATTATTAAAATCTTTTCACGGATGTGTTTACAACGAAAGCTTGATGTGAAGGCAATTGTTGATTTTATAGTTTAGATTTTATATTTATTATCATGTAAATAATTTTAGGTTTTGAGGTAATTTTGAATATCTAATAATAGTTAAATTTCCGTTATTAGGTTAATTTTTATATTATTCAGGACATTATTCTTTTATATCATGTTAAGAGAAAGTGTAACTGGCAGTTTTTCAAAAACACCTACCTACTATTCTTCAATGTCTAAGCTGAGATTTTACAATTTTTTTTAACTTGGCAGTTTGAGTAATTGCTGTAGGCATAATTAATGATAATATAATAGGTATATTGGGATACCGCGATGGTACCTACGTTGTAGTAATAGTTGTATATCTCGGATGTTCAGTTATTAAATCCACTGCTAGTGTTGGCGTTAGATATTCCGAACGGAGACATCAAACATACGATGATGGACTTCTTACATCATGAGTATTGAGTACGAGCATCACGACCTACAAATTTGATACACAAATTGTTTGATTAAGCGTGTTGTAAACATATCTGGTTATATAATCTGAGAGACCTCCGTACGGTTGAAGACATGTGAATTGTGACTTATGAAGACTAGATTCTCGCATCTCCATGAGGTGTTATTTGACGATAAAATACTCGTATATTATATAGAATTCTCATTATGAATCACTAATATTCTCCATACTTCAAGCAAATCTTGTCCTGTCAAATCGGTTATTTATGTAATTCACCTCAGGAGACGACGATTCTGGTCGTGAATATTGTTGAGAGTGTCCGTTGAATAAAGTAAGAAGGGGTAAAATGCATCGCTCAAAATCGTTCTGAATGGTGTTCCCATGAGAAACGTCGAAAGGGCAAAGTTAGGTTGGGTTGTTTGTTTTTCACAATTTCATGACAAATACTGTTCATGACAAATAATGCTCACCTATTTACGTTGCCTTATCTTAATTAATTATTAAGCACTATACATTCTCTCTGTCACCTTGGTGTTTAATTAAGGTCGCCCTATCATAATATTATCACAATGTGTTGGTAGCTCAGAGATAACAAGCTAATCTTAAAGGGTAAACTCGCGATGACGATGAAGCCTCCGCGTAATGATTTGATTTTATATCATGCGAATAATGACTGAATTTTTCTATTAATTTATTATAACAATAAAGTGATTCACTTAAAGATATTATCAAAACATCTTAATTGAATGGAGAGATAAGTTAGCCCTAGAGTATTGTTTTACTTACATGATTCATTGCAATTGTATGCCTACTTTTTTGTCATATCACTTTGATACTAATTAATTGACCTATCTGCTATGTGATTTAGAGTAAAGTTTACTCATCGGATTATTACATCGCCATAAGATTATATATACATCCCTCATATGGCCCACAAATTTTGTATTTTTTTTTCTAGCAAATTATTATCTTCAAGTACATAGGGATGCCAGCGTAAGGACAAATTGAAGTATATGTCTTTACTATTATTGAATGAGTATAGATGGTGACAAGTATGACGATGGTAATTTAGTTATTATGTAGATGATGCTATACAGATTATCAGATTCTGATGACGTTTTACGTTTGTCATATAAAACCAGTATTCATTGCCATTGAATCATATATTAAGTACCTACCTAACTACATACATATTTATTGTATATCGTGAATTACGCATTATTCTATCTTTTCTTTTTTACCCCTTTCTTTTATATTTATTTTATTAGCTTTTGGTGAACAAGATACAGAGAGATGTAAACATTTCGGATATCAACATTTGTTCACTAGTGTGAGCTTATCGCAGTACCTACTGCACTCTCTGCCAGCTTACCTCACAATATACTATATACATATATAACGATCCACTGGGCGGCTAATTTGGGAACTCTCCAACAACCCCCTTTTTTGTATTATTATAGCTATAAGTTTAGTAATTAATGATAATTTAAAATATGCGTTAAAACCGTGAAAATAGTATACTTGAAAATGAAACAAGAAAAACGTAGAGGATGAGAAATAAAATTTTGGTTAAGAGATGGATTAATATGTACATATATATATATATAGAAATTAAACTAGCTACCTAGATCGATTATTACCCGAGAACTGAATTAAAAGAAATGGGAAAAAATATATAAAAGTTATTTATATTTTTTTACTCTTTTGGTGAACAAGATACAGAGACATGCAAACATTTCGTTTATCAACATTCGTTCACTAGGGCGAGCTTATCGCAGTGCTGCACTCTCTGCCAGCTAACCCCACAGGTAGGTAGTTATACTTACCTACATATATTTAGAAATATTTAGAATCTAAATATTTAGTTTTTCATTTTTTCCTTAAAAATGGACTTCCACCAAGTACCAACGCCAACGGTCGAAAACATCGAGATTAAAAGAAATAGGTTACAACGAACTTTATGACATCTGAAATAATAATTAGGTTTATATTGTACGTGCTTAGGATCAGTATAGATCAATAGGCTATAAAATCACGTAGGTAAGAGAATTCTATATAATATGTGATTAAATTGAGAACTTATCTAAGCGGTATTAAGATTAGAGAAACTATAATGTTGTAAGTACCTACCTGTATCTATAAAAATATTTGTAGGCGCCATAATGTATGTTTTCCCATATCGGCTTGTTAGGTGTTTCATTGATTTAATATAATATGATTTAAATACTGGTATTTATTCGATAGGTAGTTACCTAATTCTATTTATACCTATACCAGGAGATTGTGAATAATAGTTAATATATGTAGGTATGTAAGTCTAAGTAGTAAGTAGGTACCTACTACATTAAATTGGATAGGTATTAAATATTTTATCAATGTGAGTAAACTCACAAATCCACATATTTTAATAAAAATAACGAGATATTTATTAATGACCACTCTTTTGGGATTTTCGGACGATGTTTTGTTAATCACATGCAAATTGAATATAATAAAACCATTCAATAAGACATCATACTTACTTAAAATTCCTATGCATTAAATTCCATTCATAAACATTCCAATGTTAGATAACTATAGTATCCTGCCTCACCTGCCTCATCTGCCTGAACAGTAGTGAGGGGCTCCGGTGTTTAAATGCCTCCACTCTCTTTTAACATCTTAATAACAATACCTAATAATGATAACCGACAATACTACAAAAAAACATTTAATCAAGAATATTAGCGAGATCCACCAGTCACTCTGTGTGTCTCAATTTATTTAGGTTGCTATGAAACAGTTGTATAGTCATACACACCCGTTGCTAGTTACCCCCAGTGTGGGAAACGCAGCAATGATGATACATATGGATATAGTAGAATAAGTAGGAGGTTGACTGTAAGATATTGCGATTTCACAATAAGCCCCCTCCCCCCCCCCTTTAGCCAAAATTTATGCATTCAGTCACGAGTATGACGTCTAGAGAAAAACTTAAATTTTCCTGATGTTCTGAAAATGTAAACATTGATGAAGGAAGTAGGCAAGTTAATTTTCTTCAAAGAAACTTTCTGTTAATTTAAAAATGTATTGTCAAGTGAAACAAAACGTTTGTAATAAGATGAATATTGCAACTCAACTCAAGAGACTATAATCATTATACAGGATATTGCTCTATGAATCACACAAAACATATGTTTGTTTATATAAGTATGGAGTGTAATACGTGCTTAGTGAAATTTATAAGATGTATTGAAATGTTTTTGCTACCTATACATACCTATACAGGATCTACCAAACAGAATCTTTCCTTATTTATTAATTCAACCGTCATAATATACTTATAATAATATGTTGATTTTATTAATTTTGTTTACGAATAAAGAAAGTTTTAGTGCGAGAGATTGATCTGCCTACTACTGTTATGATGAAACAAAATTAGCTAGATTGAAATGTGAGAATTTTGTAACATTGTAACATACACTGCTGTTATCACATTATGTTATATGCATTCATTTAACATACGTTGTAAAAAGTTTAAGACAGAAATAAATTGAAGTACGTAAAATAATTTGAAGGATTAAGTACGTGGGTAAATAAGTAAACGCAGGTGAAAACAATTAAGAAGAAGTAGTTAGAGCTATTCGTAAGTACTGTGGGTACGAGTTGTTAGTAAACATTAAACGTAAGTTATTGTTTAACTTAACATAACAACACATTGGTTAGTTTACATTATTATCAAAATAATAAAAATAAAACATGTCTTTAAACTTACATTGTATAAATATTACGAAAAGATACCTCACTAGCATATTACATCACATATAAAACCTTGTCTTAATGTGAATCAACTAGAATTTGGTCATCAATCGACCGACATAAACACTTTTTGGCAATATAATATTATCTGTATCTAGTGAGTTGCTGACATTTGAATTGACGCGACGGCGATGGTAAACGGATGATGATAAAGATTTGTTAAAGAGTACGAACGTATGTTGCAGATTCTTGCAAGCACAGAGCACAAGTGGCTGGGTGACTCTACGCCGGCGATTGAGAGAATACTGACACAGTCGAAGCAAACCCAAATACTATACACTGTACAGTAAGTCAGTTAGTGAGTTGAGTACATAACACTTCTCTTCTAGACTCTAGAGGCATACCTACTACGCTACCACTACATACTGAATACTGATTGCTCGATGGGGACAACTTGTGTTGCGGTACTCGTATTAAATATATTATAATATCTAGGTACTGGTACTATCATCTGACATCTACTCCACATATAAACATTTAAATCAAACTACAATAATAATGTGTACTAAGTACCTACCTAATATAACAATCTCATTTCGATAGGTTGAAGTTAGATGGACTTATTAAGGCCACACTTTATCTCATTTAGGATCTACTTCTGTGTAATTTACCTACATCCAATACGAGTATATAGCCTCCTGTGTCGCGGCCACTGGGTATCTGATCTGTGTAGGTAGGTACTAAATTAAAATTATAACTTATTGTAGTCAATCCTTCGATGTATTATGATTGGTAATTAATTACTACGCTACATGTACCAATGCTATATAGTAATTAAATAAGGATGCCGGATTGGGGCGTGGAATGCGAAGGAAGGTAGGTATATATGAAGAGAAAGATGAATTGTTTGATGGATTGTAGGAAAGCATGACTATAGACTCAAGCTAGGAGATATTTGGTCCTCTTAGCCTACCTCTTGAGAGACGTGGCGTGAGGGTTAAATATACCTATAGATAGAATTATACACTTTTTATATTGATACACATACCTAATCAAATCTCTATATTATTTTAAGTTCCTACTCATATGTAAATGTGAATGGATAATACGAGATGACACATTTTAAAGTAAATTAGAAAATAGATAATGTTTGAGTTATAGACCTTGAATCGATAGTAAGTATAACTACTCGTATGCTGTACCAATATAGTGAATGATGATTCAGTATGCCATACGTGTGTTGCCCTCCTCCTATCGGGCAAATCAAAAGCGAGTCGAATGACACGTCAGTCATAAGAATACGAAGGTGTCCTATACAAGATAAAAGGAACAAGTCCATCCACGCTCTATAATCTATATACAGATACACCTATAATATATCTGCTACGGATGTGATTGCGACATTTGCCAAGGAAGCTGAAGTTGCTGTATTAATATTTTACCTTCCTTGTAGGTATTGTCATATAAACCTACATAGTAATATCCTACGTATACTCACCTAATATATTTTTGTACAATAATGGGTACTTAACATTAGTAAATTATTTAAACGAAAACAACAAACGATATAATGGGATTAAAGTTAGGATAATTCTTCTTCCTATATTTTGGTATATCGTTAGAATAATGCACAACAATATCAGACTGTCCTGCATATAATGTTCCCTGTAAAGTGTACGCGTGTACGCCAGTGCTGAATTTACACTTTTCATAGAAATAGGCTCTGACTTTTACCCCCCCCGCTCTCGATTTTTTTTATTCACAAACAAAGCGTCGAAATAAAAAAAAAATACGTCAACGAGGGTGGGGGGGGGATCCCTAGTAAAAGTGTGACAACAATTTTGATGGGGGGAGGGGGGGGGGGGGTTGGGAGAACTCCTGCAAAAAAAAGTGAAAAGTAAAGTCTCTGCCGCCCATGGTCCGGGGCCTACTAAGCCTTTTGACAAATCAGGCCTAATGGTGAGCGCGTACCGTAATACTTAGTATATTTACTGAATATTCTCATTATGCAAACATTTTTATGACATTCGTCAAAAAGGGTGGTGCAACTCGTCGCTGAATACGATCGAATTACCCCATGAAAGTGTTAGAAACAACTGTCAGTGAAAAAATAATCAAAATGAGTGGGGGATGTTCTATAATACGGGATCCCACGTGGACTATACGAAATAAAGCCAAAAAAAATCATATTCTTACACTCCACAGCAACTATAGTAGGTACCTAAAGATTGTGTTGTCAAATGATGCAGGTTGGTGTCGGGAATTGAATTCTGTTATAGAATAGATCTGACGATATAGTCAGGTTTCAGTGTTGACCACTCGTTATACATTTTTCGTACAAATTCTGACTCGTATAGAATTTGGTGCATTTTATTATGTTTAATATTATTTTAAGATATGATTTTATTAAAAAGATATCAAATGAGAATAGTAAGGAAACAATTTCAGTACGTTAAATTTTGGATGCACACAAAAAACAGTTGAAGTGAAACTGCAGATTTACAGATTTTTTCTCAATAGAAGCGAGCGAAGCATTCACATAATGTAGCTTTATGTGAAATCCCTTGGGGAGGAAGCAGGATAGTATTCCGATGCTTGCGAGTCGGCTTTGGCTGGCTTAAGTGATCACTTTATGCCTGAAATTTTTCTTACGTTGTAATATATGGATATGAAATGGTAATTATGTTAACTGTGCGAGTACTCTAAATGGAATCATATTCTTGCCAAACTATAAACTTATCAGGCGCGAAGCTACCTAAGAACACGATTCCCATCGAGTTACCTTTTGGAAAAAATGATCGGTATAAAAGTGTTTTATCTGACGCAATCCCATAAGAAATTTTAGCCCCGGCTTCCCTTCTGCAGAAATCCACACCTATTGTGTTACGTATGTGTGCACTACGTACATCCTAAACAAATATTCATGGATTTTTAACGCATATTCAATGAGCTACGAAGTTCCGTGATTGCGGCTTTGCGATGATTTAGTTTAGATAATATATTAAATGCAATTTTATGTCCTGAATGTAATTAATCAATCACTATACAGTGACCAGTGTGACATTATATAGTTAAGGTACGCACCCGGAATTATTAAAAACTGATTGAGACAATAACAACCTAATTTGTGGTGGACATAATATAAATTTATCACTTAGTTACTGGTAAGTATATTTATATATAACACGTACTTATCTGAATAATGTGCTCTGTGATCTGTCAGACTGGAATATAATAATTGTAATGCTTAGGTATACATTATTATTATACAAATAGATCCTGTCTTGTGCTAACAATGCCTATGATATTACATAGTAAGTACAGTAGGTACAGTGTGTTTTATTAACACGAATAAATTTCAGTCGATACTATTTGTGAATACATAAAACCAGAACCCGCGGGATTGTGATTAGTTTCTTTTAAAAGCTAACATAAAAATCCATTAAAATACAACTGTTTCAAAACAAAAAAATATGCAACTATTATGTACATTTTTCAAATAAACCAAACCACATCAGGGACTTCTTCAGTATGTCCCACAAAAAAAATATTTAGGCGCTATTTACGCGTTTTTCAGGTTATATCATTTTTTTGCTACCCCCCTCTAACTCAGAGACTGGCGACGCCCATGGTAATACCATATTGGAATATTGTGATAATTCCACACTTCACTCATCATTTCATACACACTACTCCATAAAAACGGAAATATAAGGTTTTTCCGAAACATCAGATGCCAACACGATCCAGCGGATCAGGCCAGAAAAATCAACAATGACTTGAGTAGTATGTAGTTATCTATTTTCTATATTTAAGAGTAATGTAATGAATCGATCGAAGTACTTAAAATGAAAATTGTTACATTAGCATTATATATTATTATGTACTTAGAAATATTTCACAGTGCTTATACTTGGCGCAGTCTAACTGAGTAGGACGTATTATTAAATGAGGTATATCTAACATACATAGTCTCCTTTATTAGAAATATTTATCTTGTCAACTTTATGATAATTTCATATTAAACCTACCTGGTTAGTGATTCCTGCTCTAAGCACAAGTTTATTAGTAGGTAATTAAGTTGGTACCTACTAGTTATAATAACTATAAGTTGCGCTATGCGATATTATTACTGAATTGTCTGGCGCGTGCGATTGGGACTGTAGTTTGCCATTAAGGTATATGTTTGAATGTTGATCAAGGTTCATGTTTCTTGGCAATACTTCATCAATTAATCACAATCACGATTTGCCATAATGCCAATGAGATTTTAACTAGGGTTGATGGTCGCTCAAAATTAACTTAAAAAAGTCATTTCCAATTCTGTCTTTCGTGTAATGATTTAAACGTTGTGCTTCTACTATTTATTTTAAACTTAATATTTAGTCTTTCATTATACCTTAAAATGGACTTCCACCATGTACCGATGGTCATATACCTCGAGATTACTATTTATATATTGTAACATTAAAAAGTTCAAGTCAACCGGTACATGAAGGAGATGATTTATAGATGGGATTCCCCTAACCCAGTACCTATCTGTTAACATATCAGTAGGAAGGCACACTGACGTAACGAAATCTCTGCGGCATAACATACCTACTTAGTTTTACTGGTGATGAACAATTTATTTTAATTCCGTTCAAATTTTCGACGCCGCACGAGTTAAAAAAACACCACTCTAGTTTTTAAGGACTGTAGATAGATACGTGCTTAAATATTTTAGGAACAAGCTAATTAAGCATTTCTTTTTCTGCTTAAGCATGGATTGATATAATAATAGGTATAGGGATACATTTTCCACATGGCGACTGGGTTAATTTAACTTTAGTTTTACTCATATACTATACTCGTAGATCTCATTATGTCACCACAAGATACGAGTATCAATTAAATAAACTTTATGTCGCGTTATAAATCAACATCTTCAGGCAATAATAAAGCACTCAAGTAAGCAGTAACTGCGTGTGCTGTATAGATATACTAATTATATTATTTGTTTTAGCAGCAAGTTGTATATTTACAGCCCTGCTTTTAAGAATCGTGCTACATATGGTAACTATAGGTAAATACTCCCACATAATGGTAACAATCTAAATTAACTGCGAACCATTGACTACTGCTTTGTCTGAACCAATTATTATTTTTATTTTAATCGATATTATTTCGTTACACAATAAAAATGATATTAAAATATTTCATTTATGTCCGCCTGACCAGGAGATAACAATAATATATAATGTTTTATTAACGACGTATTGATAATTTATACCACTCTACATCTATGTGTATTGTGTATGTAATGTTGACATAAATAGTTATATAGTTTACTAATATTCCTTCTTAATTCTGTTGACATCCCAATCAGTAATATTAAACCCCTTTTATTAGTGCTATTCCCAAATTATTCATATTGGCTCTCATAGTCTAAAGAACAGACAAAATTTAAATTATTGTTTGAATCAGTAATCTTAATTACATACACTCTTCGCATAATCTGTATGTAAGCAGGCAAGTATGTTAATTTTATCTGATGGATATCTGAATTGGTATGTAAGTTCCTCTAACCTAACTTCTGTCTGATGTATTTCATTTAAATCACTTCAATAGAGCAGATCATCCATATCCTCAGGGCGAATGTGTGCTGAGGAAGATTATATGAATAATATAATTCGTGTGACCTTTTCATGACACGAATTTAAGGAATCCCCTGTCCTCTGATCAAATCACCAAATATATTATATGTCCTCCATGTCAATATCTAGAAAAGGGCGGGACACAATAGTGTAGGTAGAGTGTAGATAGATAGAAATAATAAAAGTAGGTACACCATTTATATTAGAGCAAACACATAGTTGGTATTCTACCTACTCAACCTATCCCTGGCTTGCGACAAAATAAATAATTATAAGTATTATTTTATCACGATAATAACATTGTTATACTTGGTTGTTTATTAATAGTGAACGGGCATCGAGCCTCGGACCTTGTGTGTCTCGGGCGTGGTGACTGTTACAGAATACAAGAATTATTAGTATCGATCTACCCATAGATTGTAACAATTCGTACCTACCAACATGGACGTATAGCATAGATACCTACTACACTACCTACATTAAGTATATTGAAATTGATTATTGATAATGCGATATTTAGTACCTTCTGAAACCTGAAACTCTGACAAAGAAATAATGTTCTGTTCTCTTAGGTACTTACCACCTATTTGGTTGTGGTAGGTGGATTCCAAATCTTAGGATTATGACAATGAATATAAGAACTTAAGAGTATGCATACCGACATTTCAAAAATTTCTAAAAACGGGAGACCTAACCGTTACTAAATATGCTTTGGAACAAAATAGAGTAGATACATTGAACCTTTTTCTAGGGACTAACCGTAAAAGATTTTTTATATCTTGTATAGATTTCTCAAAAAAAAAATTAAAAACACCTCTGTTCTTTTTTCCGAAAGACGGAAACTCGTTTTCCGAAACTCGTTTTTTTGTACTGATAATATGCATTAAAATCTACGGAATAACCGTAAAAGTTTTTTGATAGACGCAAAATTAACACCGAAAAATAAAAAAAACGCTATTTTTACCATTTTATCGTGCGATTGTTTACGCGATTTTGAACCTTAATGCCGTGGGAAATGACTGTGACGTCATTCTTGGTGCCAAGCCCTTAAATTTTGTTTTATATGTATATCCGGTATATCACTCATCGATAACGACATTTCCATCAAAAGAATTCACCCAAACATCAAGACCGTATTTTTAGTGTAATTACCAACCAACGTATTTTTATTTGATAAATATCACTTGATAACTATATTCAAAGTATTGTATGTATAAAGTATTTATGGGAGAGTGGTGTATAATTATTATGAAATGTGAATAAATTATTGAAATGCTTTTGTACTATAATGTCTAGTTTCCATATTCGTGTGATTTTCTTATAACTATATATTATCTAGGTAATAAGTACTTACCTATATTTTGCTTTTTCTATTACCGCGCTTTTATTTAAATTAATTTGTCGTTGTTGTTCTCTGCGCCTAAATTTTCTTCTTCCATTTTAAAGAACTTCCCAATGTTCCAGCACCTTCAAATTTTGCACACATATTTGCTTTGGGTGAAATTGTGGTACTCATAAATTAATTTAATTTGATGGTACTTAAATTTTAATTAATTAAAAAATTCTTAGGGAACAAACAAACAAAACACTCAGAGACAGGATTCCAAATAAAGAAACCCACAGAACCTGCAATGTTGAGGACATCGTAAAATGAACCAGGAGAAGAAGACGGTTCTGGGGGGATTATGTTGAAAGGATGGACTCCACAAGACGCTCGTCATGCAAGAGATCCCTGAAGGACGCCGACCATCGGGACGTCCACTGAAAAGATGGAGACCTCTTAATCACAGGAACGAGACTGGAGCCCTGGCTAAACAGACCAAAGATTTATTCATCGAGGAAGAAGAAGAAAATTTTTTTTATATGGAGACTACAGACAGACCATAATTTCGGCGATGTGGTGGAAATGTGCCGGAGGGGGATGGATGGAGTGTATACCCAGGACAGGGAGTAGTAGAGAACCATAGGGGAGGCCTATATCTAACAATGGCTGGATTGGTTATTAATATTTTTTACGATTACTGCTTACTAATATTAGTTTAGTAGCTTGTCATTTTGTATTCCTGTTCTTGTACCTACAACTGAATAAATAAATATTTGTCTCTTGTCCACACCATGGTCGCATTGGTTCTGTCTATTTACAATACATTCGAGTCGAGTGACACATAATTCAACATAGATCTCTATGTATACCAATACATAATATTATCAGAGTACTGTATCTATATATAATGTATTGTACTCTGTCTTGCTGAGTTGAATATTGAATACAATATCATTAAAGGTTATTTACCGGTACAATTCATTGACCATGGACAACCAGTTTTTTAAACTTCTTAAAATATCATTCCGATATATCAATAGCTTACTTCCGTTAAATCGCTATTGTTTTACAGTACATAACAATCTCGAGATATTGTAGATACTAAGTAATTAATAATAATTAGAATACCATGTTGTTATATTTCTTATTGTACGAGATATTTTTGACATATTTTCATTAGGCTCTTCCTACCTACTATAAGTTTTGATCCGATTTCAACGACTCAAAATTACTGATTGAGACATAATCTATTTTAATTACACCGAGCGACGCAAAGGCTAAAGCTGTAATGTTGCTCGGTGTAATTTCAAGTTCAAATAAATAATAGGCTAGGTACCAGGCGTGAAGCTACCTAAGAACACGATTCCCATCGAGATGCCTTTTGGATGAAATGATAGGTATAATAGTGTCTAATCTGACGTAATCCCATAAGAAATGTTAGCCCCGGCTTCCCTTCTCCAGAAATCCACCCTTCGACACTGGTAGGTACAAACCAAAACAAGACTTTTTTTTAATTATTTCGCAGTAAAATAAATTTAAAACCCACTTATTTTAGTTCAGAAAGTTGTAAAATTGGACCTATATATAAGAGAATCAGTGATTGCTCATAAAAAGGGGCCTACCTATAGGTAGTTTGTGCAAATGTTTAGGAATCTGTAATATAATTTTTGTAATGTCTAATTTTCAGGTTCTCGCAAACATCAAACAATTCATGGAAATATATTGTACTCACTCGGATGTTTTCATTTGACTTGGATGAGTCAAATAACATCATAAATACAGTAAATTATACTTATAGTTATAATTGGTACTGGTACCTAAACGAAAGAAATGGGTCTTACAGACATCCGACATAACCTATAAATATGTAGGTATTAATCTGATTAATTTTTATCAACAAATTTTTCTTATTATTTTATAGTTATCTGCTTCGAGGTTCGAGGTATATACTAGATCATATGCTCGTATAGTTTGTTATGATATGATAATACGCGCCGGACGCATTGTTGCATGTGATTAGCGATTAGTTGTATATTGATATGTAACTATTGTGAGATATTAAATCTTAAACACAAGGCTATTTGTGTGTATAATGTACCTATGTAATATTTTATTCTGTTGTCATTAAATAAGTAAGTTCTATACGAATGACATTATTATCAAGTTCACTTCAACCACGCCTTTGTGATTTATGTAAACATTAAAAATATTATCTGTTATTAGTTATTGCATAATATGTATTAGGTAGTGGTAGGTATATTTGGTATTAATATTATAAAACTTTGAAATAAATCGACACAAGCAGTAGTTCCGTGACAATCGATCATACTTAATAATATCATAAGCCGTGAATTTTTAATTATAGGTACATTGGTTGGTATATTGTATACTGACTGCTTACTGATTACTGCTGACCGGCAAATATATCAAATAACATAATTCTATACATAATAATAAACTATGTCTGAATTTACCTAATAGACAAGCGGCAATGACAATCTGACAACTTTGGTTAATAAATTGTCAAATAAGACTATTATTACTATAAAGATAGATCGAATTATTATTTTTATACAAGTATTTTGGACATGCAGATCAAATATGGTGATTGAGATATGCTCGCTTGATAACATTTTAGAGAAGAAAGCCGGTAAAAATAGTTAGGATTAGGAACCGCTGTCTAACCTATCGGTAGGAAAGGAACTTGACAGGTTCGTTGTCAAGAAAAGTTTTGCTGAAATCCTATATTATCGTAGGAAAATATGTTTTCCACTCATATTTCAGTCATTGCTTTTAAACCTGATGGGAGCAAGGGATGTATGTATTGTATGTGGATACTGGGTAGAGAGGCGTACCTACTATTATATTCTCTGTCTACTACTGTACAACCTACTATAGGCGGACAGATAAATATTGCGGATATTAAAAAAAATGCTTTGAATGACTCGTTATACTCTTATCCGCTCGTCCACGATCAGTTATCTATCTATGTGTTACAATTACCCGGATCATTTGTACTATGGTTGTCTCTTCTTTATTTATCTACGTTTGCCCGACCACGATACCTCATACTATTATTACTATACCACTGAAATACTTCTGCTACCCATATGTAGATGGCAACAGTAGACACAACAGAACTATAATACATTCGGGTTGACTGTAAATTGCTTTTGCAATAAGTCCGCCCTTTGGCATGCTGCTGTGTCTAATAAGATTTATTTGTTATTTATATTTGTTCTGTGGCTCATAAAGATTTATTTATTTATTTTAACAGCATACAGACTAGATTAATTTATTAATCGTTAATATTTACGGATACGCGGATAATACGGAGCCGCGAGACTTATCTTTCGCGAAAGCAGGGACTGCCACATCACACCGCTTCTCGAAGAGTTGCTTTGGCTCAAAGTGAGCGAAAGGGTGAAATATAAGCTTTGCCTCACAGTATACAAGGCCCTCAACAACATGGCGCCCTCACCCATCTCGGAGGTCTGCAACCTGCAGGATAACTCCTCGAGAAGGCCACTACGCTCAGCGGCCACAGCCATCAACAAACTCCGAGAGCGGAACAGAGCCAACAAGTCCGGTTTCTTCGAGAGAGCCTTCTCTGTCGCGGGACCAGTCACCTGGAACAGACTGTCGGACGAACTCCGAAAAGACCAGCCCATCACTAGCTTCAGGAGCAAGCTAAAAACTGATAGTTTTAAGACCAGCTTCCCGCGCCCTTGAGATGGAATACATTAAACGGCGCATCATAAATCATCCGTCATCATCATCATCATCATCATTTGTTTTTTCATATCTGTTTGAGGCCAGGGTACCTTTAAAAAACAATTGCCTCCAGAAATTTTAAATCGAATGACGAAGGGTGGATTTATACAGAAGGGAAGCCAGGGCTAACATTCCTTATGGGATTACGTCAGATTAGCGACACTATCATATCCATCATTTTTCCAAAAGGTAACTCGATGGGAATCCTTTTCTTAGTTCTTCACGCCTGGTACCCACTATTATAGATTACAAAATAATTAGCCTTAAACCTGATGTCGTATTAACATGCTTATAATAACTATACTCTTTATGTCCTGACTTTTGGTACCTACTATCTCTTCACCCATTCATGCTACATGCCCACCCTGTATGCCTGCTTATTGGCTGTAAGATATGGCATATGTAATAAAACCCGCCGTTTGGGACTATTGTTTCTAAGGTAGGTATTTAGTCCAATAAGTTTTATTTGTTTACACTACTTCTTTATTCCATTCATTTTATTCTTTACTACTAACATCTACCTACCGGCATTATGGCATTTTTTTAGTCGGACGGTGTGAGAAAAACATTCTGACAATGCATGGGTTCTAATACATGCAGGCTACAGCTGGTTTTAAAAGCTTCATTTTCCTGAATATTTTTCCAAATACTTATTAAAATCCATCCTTCTTACTCATTCAGAAGCATATTAGGTATGGACAACTGTTAACAGATTATAGATAGTGTTTTTTAATTGATGCATATTTATTTGTTAATATTATTTCTAATAGCGCATAATCCCGTTTATTATCGCAAAATTGTCATTCTTGGTAATAATGAATCATTTATATTATATTTGTTATCCGCACGAAATTAATAAAGTGTCCTTATCGGATAATAATAACTCAAGTAGCTAGCTACATACTTTCACACTGACGTGTTTCAAAACAGATTAGTAGGTTTTTTTTAATTTCACCTTGTTCAACAGTTATTTTGAGAGTATATTTACAAGTATTTTCATTTCTAACACTGTAAGTAAAAAAAAATAATCATGCAGTTAATAAATTTACTTGTCGTGGGTATGAGCTCATGAAAGTAACATCAAAATTGAGAACGAAATCTTTAAAATTGCACTATGTAATCTACAAGAATAAAATTACTCCTTTAAACATAAAATGCAACCTTTATATCACCACAAAGACATTATGAGTTGCGTATAATCTAGGTGATATCACAACTTTATTGTAAATAAAACATAAGCAAACCTTGTCCAGGCTTTTTAACATTCCATATTACACATCTTGCAGGGTAAGTAGAGAGATCAGATTAACAGCTAACATAATTCTTCAACAAGCTGTGGCAAACTCCTAGATATGAATATGGGAAATCAGGAGTTTTTGCTTCATCTTGAGAATATAAATGTAAATATCAAATCTTATAATTAAAGACAGCTAATCAACGTTGCAAGTAGGATACTTAAAAACAAAGACGAAAGAAACCGACTCCTGATTCAGCCAGGGCTATCGGGTTAGTGATGATGATGCAGGTATACCTAATTAAATTATTTATTAAACAAAGTATAAAACAGCCAAGGAATCACATACGTGGAGAAAACAATTGGACGATATAGTGTTACTCATGGTAATAATTTTTGTAAAAGGTATTGTGATGTAGTATATAGATCCTTATTGTATACAGGGTGTCCCGTAAGTCAACGATATCCCGTGGAGGGGTGATATACCAACTCATAACGGACCAGAAAAACGAAATATGACCTTAGTAAAAAATCGCTCGTTCTCGAGATATCGGCACTTTTTTGTTTTTCGTGAAATTCGACACCTTCGCTCAGTTTTTCTATCGCCACGGTCACAAAATTCAATATTCTAAGATTCTAATTTCTGATTCGTAATCCTGAATAATCCAGCTATTTGATTATAATCCAAAATAAAACGTACTATGTCACAATTTAAAAAAAAAGGACATCGTTTCCGGCTCTCGAGTTTTTTGCTTTTTATTGGCAAATTTCGACTCCGTTACACTGTCAAAAAATTGTATCACATTAAGCTGACAAATTATATTAAAAACTACCTCATTTAGTGTAGTTTTTAAAAAAGTTCAAAACTGGACATAGATCCCTTTGCAAAAAAAGATATTACGTTTTTACTTCAAAAAGAGCTCATTATAAAAAAAATCTAACGCAGGGTAATAGGTTCCTTAGGTCCAATATTTATCGAAAGCTTGCCATTACCATATTATGCACACAACGTTCATGTAATGAAAAATACCTGCACATATTATAACAGGTACTCCATATAATTTATTATTCACGCTGTTGTAGACCCATCTACCAACAATTTTTATTAAAATGCTTACCTACTTCTTTTATGTGTACACATAAATATGTTTATTTTTCGGGTATTCATGCCAAATGATAAAATTATTTCAGTAGGTTCTGGAGCATGCGCACTTCAGGTTCCTTGTTACAACAACAAAGAAAAAGAATGGGAACCTACTCCTACATACTGGCTTGGCCTAAATATCTAATATAATATCTACTTACATAATGTACTGCCTCCTGAACTACTTCCAAAACTAGGTTCACAAAAATTCGTCCTTTATCCTGAGTAGGTATATTTCATACATAGTACACTTCATCCCTATTCTGAACGGAATCAATTGTTGTAATCGTAATCTATACAAACCAAATTATAATGTAGACCTTTCTTACTTAATTTTTTTTAGTTTGAACACAAAAATATAATATCCCATTGTGTTGTGTGTGCTTATTTTACTTTTACGTTTAAAATTTTCGTAAAAAAAAAATGTTTGTACAAATGTACAAAATGTATACCCGCTGAAAAATTGTGATATGATGGATTTTAGACTCGTATGATTGAATCCAAGAAACTTTAAGATTTTCCTAAATCATGATAAAAAAGTTTTATTTTGTCGTGAATTTCGATGTTAAGTTATTTAAATTCTACGATTAATCTTCACATTAAAAGTTGTGGAATCTGAAATGTAATTCCTTGAAGAGAATACATACAGAATCTATTACTGAATAGTCCCACAAAGGGTTGGTATACTCTACGTAACATTAAAGGAAACAACAGTGTATAGTGCGGCGCCACAGAGTCGCTCGTAGCGGGCGTCACGACGACGCGGCGCCGATCATCTCATATTTCCACCTCTCCCCTCTGTATATAATCTTTTCTCCTAGACCATAATACTCACTTGCATACAGAAAGAGGGATGCAGTGTATTTTGCAAAAGCAAAAGGTAATAATTCCAAGACACTTTAGTAATAAAAGTGTATTTTATCCTATCTTTTTTATATTGTTTAACTCTTATTTCGTAACATACGAGTACTATACCTGTTTAACCGATAGGGACGTGTCTAATTTACTGCTAAATTGTTTATTTAGAACATATATTTATAAATTTATTATAAGGCATTTATTATACCACCGCAAAAAAAGAAAATGACACTTACTGGGCCGCAGGAGACCGAAATATTAACAGATTTGAATTTAACAATAGCTACATTAATTTTCAATACAATATAAAGTTATTCAATACGATTAATAAAAGCAATATTACTTAAAAAGTTTTATTCAATATTCTCTAATACAATAATCGTATTGCTCGTAAAGTACCCACTCTGGAAAGTGGAAAAGAACACATCACATTTTTATCATTGACTCACCACCCTTTTATAATTTACTTGTAAACAACGAGTTTATAGAACCAGCCACTGTTGGCATACATACATACAAATACAAGCGAAGTATATTATCTACGGAATAAATTGCATTAGGTATTATTTAATCCTTCGTAGTAATTTATTTTGCCTTGAGGACTTATTATATATTTCTAGATGAGCCCAAATTGTCGATGGAAACCGTGCATGAACTGCCAATACATTCACTTGTTCAGCAGGCGTTTAGACACTAGTTACGTATAATGAATTTTGGAATTTAATTAATGTTAAATAATAACCGAGGGGAGCTGCCTGTTGAATTTTACAGTTTATGGTAATATATATACTTACAAAGTCTAATTGCGGAAAATATTATACCTACCGTTATGAAGTATCTATGAAATAATGTACTAAATGTATGTACATGAATGTCTACGTCTGTATTAGGAGTATGTAATACGTTTTTTAGGGTTAATTTCGCTTCAATCAAAAACTTTTACAGTCATTCCCTAGATAAAGGTTCGATGTATCTACTCTATTTTTTCCAAAGCATATTTAGTAACTGTTGTCAAGGTCTCCCGTTTTTAGAAATCTTTATTAGTGTATACCATTACCTAGTATAGTGGCCTGCTGGAGCAGGTGAAAGTAGCCGACGAAAATGAATTAATAAACTAATAAATAGAAAATAATTATATTGAACATACTCGTGACTAGACTCTTTTAAACAATATTTTTAGCAACTTGAGGGTTCTTGATAGACTTCTATCTATTTTTTTTTATAATGTATAATTTTTTTTTGGCAAGACAACGTCTTAATTTAAAGGAATATTTTTTTTTAAATATGGAACAGTAAACAATCGGCGTTCATTGAAAATTTTCACAGCAAGACATACAGACAGCATAATTGTATTATAAAGATTTAAAAAAAATGAATCTGGGTTTATCGAGATAAACCCAAATACACCTTGTACACTTAACACTAAGATTTCTCAGTTTAAAAATAAATACTTGAATGTCTTAACTAACACTCATGTTAAGAGTAAATTTTCATACTGGGTATAACCAATAATCTGTCATCACACATTAGTCTTTGTTGTGACAAAATAATAGGAAGCTCATTAAGTGCAAACTAACGAAGGGAGGGCGAGACATCACAACCAACACTATACTACGATAGTAGAAATATAGGACAACAAAATAATATATAAATAGTTCAAGAGCTACGTACTAATAGATAAGAGCTACCTGCTCAGTGCTCGCTATAGCAATAGATTCACTTATCTAATGTTCAACTATAATTCATAGAAGCAAAATAGATAACAGAATGTTGAAATTGCAGATACATTATTAAATTAATTTATAAGTGTAATTTTGTTAATTTACCTGTTACAGTCATTCACTAGGGGAAGGTTCAATGTATTTACAAGATTTTTTTTTAATAAAATATGATAAAATTATATAAAATACAAAAACATAATCTCAATAGAGCAGTGGTTCCCAAAGTTGACTGGGTGCCGACTCATCAACAAAAATTTCCAATCTTGCGACCCACCTCTTAAGAAAAGCCGGGGGGGTGTACTAGCGCCAGATTTACAATTTTTCTCGATATAGGCACTCACTGAGTTTTCGCCGCCCTCCGCCCACCACGAAAATTTTACCTTATAAAAAACGGACCAAGAAGTTGCCGCAGGCGAAATTTTTTAGAGTCTAAAGAGGGCATTAATATTGGTAATGCTTACATTCCGTAGTGGCAAAGTTCCGTAGGGAAAGAATCCAAATCGCCGATGTATAGTGATAATATAAAGTTTTTATTAATTATTCTTTAGGGCCCACTCAATATTTGCTCATAGTTTGGGAAATACTGCAATAGAGGGTCGACGTACAATATTATACATGATTCATCTCGACTCAGCTACCAGCCATCATAGTACAGCGGTATAATACCGGCTCATCAGGCTGGAGGTCAGATGGACTGGAATTGGCGAATTTTACTTAAGTGTAAAGTGATCACATTAAGCCAGCCGACGATCAGTCATAAGCCTGATGGAAAGAACATCCTTTGTTAAGATAACTACTTGTCAATGTATTTACCCTATTTTTTTACGAAGCATATTTAGTAAAGTTGTGGAGATTCAAGATTTGAAAAACCCCCTTTTTTAATTACGATATCCCTACTTTTAAACTCGACCATTATAGTACCTATCCAAAATTATCAACATGTTTCCTACCTGTCGAAGTATAATATGTGTGACTTATAATTTCACGTTCAGTTCCTCTATCTATACTACTGATTATACTATATCTTATATTTTTATAGATATAGCTGTCATATTCCCGGTATTGCTTTTTATCTATTTCCATTCATTTACCATCAAGATAAGGGCTCGTTATTTGTTAAAAATAATTTCTTTTTCAGTTGTCTTGCTTTTCATAAAAACTCCAAAAATTGATTGTTTGATATGTTAAATAAATAGTAAGATTTTGACACTAAAAGTAAAACAACGATATACAATACCTATGGGTGCCTACGTAAGAATTACGTAATATTGAATCAGGACAAGTTAGTTGATAGCGAAGTACATTCAAGGTTTCTATATATAGCGTAATATTGTCATTGATCGTCATTCTAATTAATGACAGTTTCTAGAATTACCTCCGCGGGGGGCGGGGGTGAGGGATGGATTGGATTTCCAACCCCCCGTTGCTTTGTGTCTAATATCTATCTTGCTTGATGTAGTGATTACCTACAATGTTATTATTTAGATATTGAGAAAACATTTGTTAGTCATTCTGGTTGCATCCGATACAATTGGATATAGAAACATGTAAGGAACCCACAATCAATATAACGTTACATTTCCTTTATGGTGGACTAGATTTTATACACTGATGGTGTTTGACAAACGTCAATTTATAAAACACATAGGTAGATATAATAATGGGGTCAATTCTGTAACTAATTCAAACTTATTACCTGCAACACAGTATTCCTACAACAGTGCAGAAGAATTAAGGACGAACATTGTCGGGCTTTCGACCGACCTCGACTCGGTGATCACTTCACATTCATCATTAATTCTTCTACACTGTTGTAGGAATACTGCATTGTATATAATACGGAATGTAGAAAAACCCAACGCTTTACGAGGATAATTTGTAAACCCAAAATAATTCAACTAAAATAAGACGTCCTTTTTTCAATTATTAAATTGAAACCACACTTATTTTAGGTCTAAAGGTTATAGAATTGAACCTATAATTTTGCCTACAAGACCTAATTTGATATTATTTATGTTTATTCTTATTCACAGTTGATGTGATTAGATATACTGTTCGAAATTAAAACCAAACCCAGCATTCTACGAGTATAATGTAACTATTCTCTGTTAGTGTGTGAGTAATTGAAGGAAGATGTAATGATTATTGCATGTTGTATGAACATTGATACTATAAAGTATACACTCCAATGTAGTACAGAAACCCTTTCATCATTTGATCAAATTTATGAATTTATTATTTCGCTGCACCATATAGCAATGTAACCTAGTAAAGGTCAATATAACGTTGTATAGTTATAGATAGTTACCTGCCACCTAGTGACATTTAGTCTATAAATTGAGAATCCCCGTAGTAGTAAGTACTAAGTATTTTACTTGATAATGTCAAGGCATACTTAGTGTATAGGCAAGTGTGCTGCTTGTTTGTTCTAAATAGATTAAGCAAAGTATATTAGTATCCACAAAATTATACCTGCTAGTTATAATATGAAGTTTTTTGTAGGTAGGTATGTCTATGTATACAAATGATGACAACGTGACTGGACAAAAACCCTTAAGAATATTGCACAACATGAATAAATCGCAAAAAAGACCTTTAGAAATATGCTCAAGGGACGAAAGCTCAAATCTGATTGGACTTAGAAAATAAAACTAATCGTATCTATTATTATACCTTCAATTTCTTCGAGTTTGTTCTAACAACGTTTTCTAATAAACTACCATTTATTAGAAAATAAACAAATAAATAAGGGGATCTAAAATGGGATAGACAACAAAATAGTCAATATTTTATGGAAAATTCATCTACTGGAATCCAACTCGAAAGTTTGGGCTTTCATCCGTTGAGGATATTTCTGAAGGGTTTTTGTTTTTCTTGGGATTTATTTATGTTGAGCAATATTCTTATGGGTTTTTGTCCGGGAACCGATGTGATATAGTATCGAGACATACTATATAAAGTATTATAGTGACTACTACGTGGAAAAATAGAGCTCTTTTTTTAACATGACACGAGAATAATGTATAAGGAGAAAGAGTTAAAAGTCTGAGTTATTATTATTATTGGAAACCAATTCTTCCAATTAGTCCTACTCCTATTCATTATGATAAAATACTATATTCAGTGGCGGATCCAGGATTTCATTTTGGGGGGGGCTGAAGATTAAAAAAATTTTCCCGAGAATTTTTTTGTTGACCTTTTTTTTTTTGGTCCTCGCCAAAAATTTTGAGCCGTTCTTATGCGGCGGAAAGATCGCAGACGGGGGGGGGAATCCTGCCGTAATCGACTGATGACCTTTTTTTTTTTTTAGGTCGTCGTCTAAAATTTGTTGACCTTGACGCCTAAAATTTTGTCAAGCGGGGGGGGGGGGGGTGAATTGCATTCACTATACTACATTTTCAGTTTAGTACTCAAGGCACTAGAAACGTCAGTCAACATTTTGGGGGGGGCTAAGGGACTGAAATCCCTACATTTGTTCTATATATACTACTGTAATCCATGGTTTTGGGGGGGGGGGCTTCAGCCCCCTAGCCCCCCCCCTAAATCCGCTAGTGACTATATTACATACCTACGTTTTATAAACAATTCCGCAATAGTTTTATAAGGGCTGTTATTGCTTAGGTGAGGTTGGGTAAATATATATTTGGCTAAATAAATAAATAAATAAAATCTTTATTACATATAAGTTTACATGCAAGAGGCGAATTTATCGCATGTTGTCGATTTTTGCCAATCAACCCAAAACTATCGGCTAAATGACGAAGAGATAATAAAATAGCTAATCGATAATAATACCTAATAATGGGTAGATACCTTACATCATACGCCATACCTCCCATAGTAGCACTACATGAGAAAAACTCAGAAATACCAATATATCTTTGTCCCTTCAAGTCTTTGCCATAACATTAATAAATAATGAATGATTAAATATTTTAAAAAGATTGATATCCAGTATTCATACCTATTTATAACATTAGTCTGATGAAGCCTGGTGGTGCGTACAGTAGGTACAATATGATATACATCCCTTGATATACTTATAGGTATTGGTACATCTACATCTACTTTCGCATTGCGTATTGGGCAAAATGTCATCTGTAGACATACTAGTGACTAGTGACCTCATTGGCAATGTTTATATTCGATATTCAGCAGTAGGACAGATCTGTTTTATGTTGGAGGTTGGAGGGGATGCAAGAGAGGGAGGAAGGGATGACGATTTGGCGCCGCGACGGCGGATACGCCCCTATCTTCTGGCGTCCCCGGACATGAACTTATTTCATCGCAGCTCTTCGTCCAGTATAGCTTCATCTCTTGTGCGCCGTGAACGCTGAAACTATCAGACTACCAAATTATCATTACATTTCCATAGTTCAATAAGGTGATTTAAATTGTTAACAGTCCATCATAATATTATCTTAAGTGACGTAAATAAGTAGTTATCTCTATAGTGATTTTTATTACAATATTGTGTTAAGTTACATGGTGTTCTAAAAATACGGTTTGTATAAAAATGAATTTCTTTTCCGAAAACTTTGAACCTAAATCGATCCAGCGTAGATCAGCGGGCTGTTAAACCAAACATAATTCGAACCCAAAACCTACCCTCCCATAGATCTCATAGCCATTATGTAAACCTAAATAGAAAATCTTTTGTGAGAGTTTCCACCACACCCGCTATATCGTGTGAGAAGCGTTAACTAAGTGGAAAATATGTATACTATTAAATAAAAACCAAAATTAGCATCCTGTAAATGCGCCTAAGTTCCTCACGTTACCGAAAGTTCATTGCGAATTGCAAACGTTCAAAATAAATAAGTACTCACTGAAAGTTAAGGGCTCATATGCATTGAGCAAAAATCGTTCTATTTTGCTTCAACGTTTTCAAATTTTGTATGAGAATATTAGTGCTCAGTAATAATAACGTAAGAGACAAAGTGAAATATACCTTTTTAAAAGAAACCTGGGAAGAAATTTAAAAATATAAAACAGCCGATTTGTTAAGATTATAATTATCAGTATTTTGGCTAAATTATACTTTTATATCTGAAAAACTGAACGGAAAATCTTCAGATCCCGTAAATTTTAGGGGTACTTTAGGAATATTTTTTTATTCAAGGAATTTCCAAATCCTGTAATTCTAGAACAGCCGATCTGTAGTCCATACCTTCATCTATCACCGTTTTCAGTTTCAAGACGATTCCCTCAGTATTGGCTGAGTAAGATTCAGGGCGCCGAAGCCCCCTGACAGGATATAGGGCCTTATTCGAGGATACGCAAATTAATAAAAATGTTATTTATTATAGAATAATTATTTACTCAGGATGATAATATGACGCAAAGTACTGATGCCTTATCGCACAGATAATATGTTGTGTTTCCACTTGTAACAACACAACACTTCCACAACGTCGATAGTTTCTGTTTACGCAGACAAATAACATGTGCCGTAATTAATTGATAAATAAATAAATCAATTATTTCCCAACATTTATCTATCTATCACATAATTACTCTATTAGAGAGAGATAACATACTACCTTCTAGTATAACAATAAAATGGATAAAGATACCTATAAATTTTCCTGTGTGTAATAGGTGGGTACCTCTATACACAAACTAGTTTAATTTCTTTGAGAATATGACTCAATCTAATAGATAATAAGTAAATTTATTTATATGTTTTATTAATTCTACAATTTGTATACCTCTATGACTTACTTATGTAGTGCGAAATAAATAGAAAATTACTACGAAAATAAATTTTATGGAAATTCGCAAAACTTCCATGGATCTTTTTCATTAGCAATAAAGTTTGCTTGCGCAACTTTTAGGCCGGCTACACACTTTCTTAAGTTTATAATCTAACATTCATAATTCTAATTTAGAAAGCACGTAAATGCTTACAATTTAACTACTATCCATACACATTCTGATCGTCATATTATGCATTTCCGTGCTCAATGTCAAATTATAAAGTTTCGTATGTGTGTGACCTGCCTTACACTTATAATTTTAGGTTTTTTACAAATCAAGTGTTGGGCGTTTTTGTGTTATCGTAATTTATTTTCGTTTATTTATTCTTCGAATAAAGATTTCAGTTGGAATAAAAGAGGCATGCCATCAAAAATCTTTTAAGATTGTTTACTAGGGTGAACTCATCGCAATGCTGCGATTTCTACCATATTTAACTCATTATTACTTAGTTTTCAAAATATGTAGGTGCTTTCTTTTGTCTCAATCCTTAAGTTCATTAAAAGTTAATTAATTTCATAGACACAATGGAGCTTTCATTTGTCCGACTACTTCTGCTGGCCGCAGTTATTCATTCAAGTAAGTACAAATATTATTCATATCTTACAAAAAATGGATGTATGTATGTGGGTATGTTTGTTCCACCATAACTCTCGAACGCCTGGACCAATGTAGACCAAACTTGGTAAACAAATACCTTGCTATCTGGAAACGAATACTGTGTGGTAGAAGCTGGAAATCCAGAACCTTCTATAAGGTCGTGGAAAGAAGACGTATATTGAAGAATTTTCTAGAAAATTGTAGAGGTTAATTGAACATTATTGTAGATATTTCTAGAAAGTTGTGAGAATGAATAGACTTCGAATCTTCGGGAAGGTTGTGGAAATGAAACGAACTTTCTATAACCATCTGGAAATTTCCGGGAATGTATTGGACTTTGTAGAACCTTTTAGAAAATTGTAGAGATTAATCGAACATTATGTAGAATCTTCTAGAAAGTTATCAAAAATAATGAACAGATGAACGCGGGTCGATCTACTTCACCATCCAAATTTGCCGTTGCGAAGCACGGGTAACTTGGCTAGTTGTTCCTAAAGCTGTAATCTCTTTATTGAGTTTATCATAGTAAACCCCATGGAACACATAGAGTAGACCTCCCTCGCTTATAGAAGGGAAGTAGGAAGTAGATTTCCCATACGATGAAAGAAGTTATTCCATTCGTCCATCAGGTTTATTACCAAATACTTATTACCCATGTTTTATCTTATTTCGTGCTATTTTATTTCTATTTTCTTATTGTTGCACATTTAAGGGATTGACCCAAATACAGGTCGTACCTAGTTGGGCAATAGTTGGCAAGGCACATACTGTTTTGTAAGCTATATTGAAAATAAATAATAAAAAAAATCAAAAAATGTAATTACGTATAATACGTATGTATATATAGGTACATTTATGGTAGGTATTTATAGTAATTTTGCAGGTGTGACAATGTCATGATGTTTATTAGTCTGAATATATAATTCACATAAAATAGACATTAATTTCATTGATTATGATACTACGAAGATATCAGCTATAAAAAGGATTTTATTTTTATATCTTATTTCCCGTGGTTTTATTACACGAGTAATTAATACCCTCCCTAAAGTGAGGCCATACCCATATAATATAACGAATAACTAAAATGATGGTACAAGCTAGAACTTGCAGCTTTCACCTGGTGATTACAATTTTTTTCTAGTAAACTATCTGAACCACCGATTAGCCGCCGCCGATAGAATACGTTTTACTAGCGATGGTCAAACTAACCCGTAAAACTGTCTTGCAACTAGGGCTGCCACCTTTGTAAGAGCGTAGACCCGGAGATTCGGAAAAAACGAATTTGTGACCATAGTTGACCTTTTTTTTTTTTTTTGGTCCACACCATAATTCCAAACCTGGGGATTTACTATGTAGACCCGGAGACCCAGTTTTTCTATGGGGGGGGGGGGGACCGGGACCCCGAGTATTAGTTGTTGACCTTTTTTTTTTTTTCGTCCACACCATAATTCCAAACCCGGAGATTTACTATGCTAACCCGGAGCCCGGAGAACACCACTCAAACCCGTAGACTCCGGGTCAAACCCGGAGAAGTGGCAGCCCTACTTGCAACCTCGCTAGCGAGCTGAGTTGATTTTGTATTGATTTTTCTAGAAAACACGTTTTCCTTTCGTCATTCTGGTAATTTAACTAATAATATTATTAGATTATGTACCTTCAAACTTATACCACCTCACCACTAATCCCTGAAGCCTTACAATGTACTGACTTGGTGAGTTTGTCCAAAATTTTGTGGACATAAGTACTATTCTGTAAGAGTCGTTACGTAACATGAAAAATAATAAGAAAACTAATTCCACGCATTACTTTTATTTATTTTAATCAGAAGTCAATATTTCCTCGATTCTTTTGAAAGAGTAATAATGAATCCTGGATATACTCGTTGGTCCATTGGAATCCAATTACTAAATTGAATTCATAATCACGTGTAATCAATCTTTTGAATGGTTGCAGGTAAATATTATTATACGTAGTGAAAAAGATTGTAAGAGCTGAGTGTATTATAAATTCAAATAATGTATTATAAATTCATCATATTTCAGGTGTTGCTATCAGATGCTTCATATGCCAATCAAGATCTAATCCAGCTTGCCAAGATCCTATAAAATCTTATCAATTACAACTAACAGTAAGTATAACATAGGTTATATTAAAATTTCAATGTACTTTATAGGTATCATTTAATAAATTAAGGTATCGACATAAATTCAAATTAGTTTTGAAAATACCTCCTATATCCTAAATATAATTATTATTAAACCTTAGAGTTTATACCCATAATTCTATGGTTGGTGCATAATATGCTTATTGTTCATATCAATCTGAAAGAAACATTATACCTACCTCATTACTACATTGATTAAATTGGACTAAAGATATAACTTTCACATTTATACCGCCGATTCATGTAAATAAATAAATAAATAATTATTATATTCAACAATTAAAATTAATTAAATGATTTACTTACTTACTTACGAGTAGAATGTTTTCTTCGTACTATTTGTTTAACTATTATATTATCTTTATGGATTAGGTTAAGGTTTATGTTTTACGAAATGTCCTTGTAAATGAACGAAACAATTACATGTATAGACGTTGTTTGCAGTTATAATAATCTTATCGCCGAGAAAGTGCGTGGAAATAATGGGAATATCACAATCACATATAATATACATGCTATCAGTAACATGTCTATATTTTAATTCCAGGAATGCACGCCAGATATCATTCATGCATCCAGCAGAGAACTCGGACGTGCCCTCACTGGATTAGGAGGTCTTGGAGAACATCTTGGAACAGATCTTCTTTCCTCACCGATCGGACACTCACCGCACACTCCAATGCAATGCCAAAAAATAAGCTTCAACGGTAAGCTTTCTAATTTACATTCATATGTATAAACTTTTACCATCAATTTAATATGACATGTTACTCCGCCGTTCATTGATTATGTTGGTACATATTCGGATTTCTTAATTTCTGAACCTGATATTGTTGTCTGCTTTTTGTATACAGTTGGAGATGAGCGCGTCGTCATTCGGGGTTGCCATGCTGGTGGCGGATGGTCAGGGGATTCACGAGCCGTGTGCAGAATCTTGGAAGACCAGTCTCGGAATGTTCCTTATTCCTACATCAACTATTGCGACACTTGTGACAGAGATGCTTGCAATGGTGCAAGGGATAACATTCATGCGTCACCAGTGTTACCCCTACTGGCTGTATTATTCGCTACAATATTCGCCATGTTATTGAGAAACTAAAGACTATCTAACATCTCTCATCTTCATTTACTATTTATTAATTATTTATATAATATACAGTACCTACTTATATTTATGTATTAATAAAGTAATGATAGTTCATGTATATCGTCGTTTGTCAAGTGTACTGATTAATATAATGATAGATTAGAGAGCATATTTTTATTTTATTTTACTTTGCAAGTATACCAACTTTATATAATAATTGTGTATCTAGATTCTAGTAGTAATCTCAAAGCAACCGATCTTATACCTGCCACCCTGCTGACATCGTAATATGTTTATTTCTATTTATGCATATTTCTATTTAAATAGAATCCAATACTGCAATGATCGGATTTCTAAAAATCAAAAGTACTAACTAATTCCCCATTCATTATAAACATTTTACAACAGAAGGCGATCATCGAAATGGTCATAAGTATTCCTGAAGTGAAGATGTTCACTTCAACCTTATCACGATATTGAGATTCCTTCCAGCTAACCCATTTGACACGTTCAATTTTGAATTAACTTGTTTGTTTAGTTACAGTTACATACACAATATTATAACTTCTCCGATTAGACTTTCGAGACATGGAATTACACAACGTGTTAATTGATACTATCAATGTAATCATACTCGTACCTAACATCGTAAAACTTTTTAATTACTTTACTTTATATGGTACGACAACATTATACGTGAATTGTTTATTGTGTTTTTATTATTAATCTCTTCTGTAGAATTATTCGCTTTCTTTACGTCAGCAAGTTTTTTATGTCTTTTTAAAATGTGATGTGATTTATAGGTACCATACCATTATAATATTTATGTAAATTAAGTTTATATTTTCCAATATCCATCCAAATTGTCCTAAAAATTTAAGCCAACCAAATTCATAGATATATCGCTTCTCCCTGTTGGCTATGATCAAAGTGTAGTGTAAATTCTTAGATAAATCTGATACCTACAATGTGAATTAATGTTACATATTATAGACACAATGAATTTACTTATTATTCATACACTAACCTCATTCTTACAAATCAATATTTAAAACACGAAACATGTCTGAATACTCCTATGAATCTATCTAAAGAATTTTTTTAAACAGATTAGGATTCGATGCTTTGAACTTAGTCGGGTGTATTGGTGTGAATGCATTACATCTAGTGTGGATACTTAGGTAAATTCATGATTCATAATTGAATTACAAATCAGTTCTTGCAGACCCATGCCTCAATCATTGAGACAATTATTTTATATTGATGTATCTCTAAAAAACGATTTTGAGGTAAAATAAGAAACGATTGTTTTGCCATTTGTAATAATATTCTACCTGCAGGTCTGTAGCCGTAGCCCCTATGAACATATAGACGACCTGCATTTTATATTCCTTGTGCCTTAAAATTATTCTGTGTCTAGATGAGTGAATCCGATCGCTATTTCATTCATGAACAAAAAAATAGCACAGGACTTGCTATATAATATAATTATTCTAGTCGAAGTTGAGGCTTGAGGCAATTGGATGTCTGAGGACTTATACATTGTTCTTGTGACATGCCATGACGTTGTGGAGGGGAGGAAGTTTGAGAACAATATAAAATAATTAAAATACCTCATATATAATATTAATGTAATGTGCATCGCATCCATACAGTCATCTCATTGTTGGCAATATTTGTTTGTATCTACATCATGTATTTTCCCTTTATATCTATTTAATAGTCCTTTATATTCACTTATTTGTATATGATTAACGATTTTTTAATGAATACCAAACTGTCGTTTGTCATTACTTCATCATATAAATATTATTAAAGTTGTGATTTAATATTTTACCAAATTTTCTAAGATATTAGATATGCTTATATTTGTAGATTCCTCAGTGGAGTGCCTGAAAGTTTGGAGGTTTGCCAAATTGAACTGTTTCTTAAACATCTATGAGAGATTTTTTAAAAAGTTTCGCTGAAGAATGTTTTCGTGGTCGATTGTACGTAAAATATTTATGCATGGACGAGGTACGCCACTGATGTATGTCTAATAATAGATAGGATAAGGTAATAAAATTTACTTGGAGATCAAATAACTACGTCTTTTATAGTTAATTATTAGTATTTTCTATTCGTATGGAAAAGTTTATGTGTTGAGTTCATTATAGTCACAGTATGCAAATAATTACTGCGGTATAGATTTACTTATTTCATAATACCTATAATTAATATTAATTTAACTATTGTATTGTTATTGTAAAAATGTGATGTAAATGTTTTTCCGAATAAAATTAAGTACCTAACATAAAATTAGTATTTTTCATAATACCTTACTAATATTTTGTCTAAAAACAGATATTTTCTACCCTACTACTATATTTAACTTTGGTATTCGTTATTAGGGAAGCATAACTAACACCACTGTAACTCAACCCTAAAGCTATATTCTTTTACCTATTCGTTATATTTTTAACGGATTCCAAAATTGGGCGTTGGAATTAAACAGTATTTACTAATCAAAGAGAATAATCTCCTCCCCTTTAGGGGTGGTCCCTTGTAGTCACCTCTCCATGATGATGATGATGATGATGGATGATTTTTGGCGCCGTTTAATGTATTCCATCGCTCCTGAAGCTAGTGATGGGCTGGTCTTTTCGGAGTTCGTCCGACAGTCTGTTCCAGGTTACTGGTCCCGCGTTGTGTCCACATGCATCTGTGACCACAACGTCTAGAGAAGCGGAGTAAACCTTTGATTTCATAAACCAAAAAAATATATTAGGTAAACAATTTTTCTTTACAAGATTAGAATCTCACAATAACCACGATTCTCACACCATACAAACTGTGAATTAAGAAGAAGATATGTCGACGCGTCAAATAGATCAGTGCAGTGTAATGACTAATGAGATTACTGAATATTTCAAAGTAATTAATAATATCTAAGTTATAGAGATACCTGTAGTCTATAGGTAAATTACAAATCGCTGGCGGATTGATTAACGATCGTTTTCAACGACATTCTTCTATGGAGGTTGTTGTACATAAGCATTTTTATCGTTACGCATATAGGTACATATCTATATGTGATCTGGAAAATGAAGATAGAACAACGAGGGTTATTGCCTAGGGTCGGGTAGTCTTACCTACGTTTTTGATTTGGCAGAATCGAAAAAAATATATATCAAATATGTTTTGAGACAGATCGGTTCGTCTCACTTTATAACAAAATAATTCTACGTACAAAAATAGCAGGGAAATTCACGCTCCACCTTTTTTTTTTACCTATAATGCACTAGAGGATAGTCTCATTAGTGCAGGTTTTTAAAGTATTTTCGAAGATGGGGGAAAGCGCCCGAGAGAGTGAATTTGGATTTTTCGCTATCCCATTTAATGGAAATATGTAGGAACTACCCGACCTTTTGTAGGGTAAATTCTTTATTCTCTGGACTACAACGTTAATATGAATCGTAAATAGTTCATACATAACCGATAAAAATAACAAAAGCGATACCATCTGATAAGAGATGCATAAAAAAGACAGTTAAAAATATATTGCAATAGTTTAACAGTTTTAGTAACACGTGTGAGACTGATCAAACATAATATTATAACTAAGCATTTATTTTAAATTCATGATCAATAATTTTATTTATAAATATTTTTTAATTAGTGTGTTAAAGCGCACCACTATTCGCACAATACAATGTCTCTAAAGTGGTCTATTTTAATTTCCTTGGTGGTTTCTACATTTAGCCTACGTGATGGAGGTGTGTAAAATTTATTTCGTGATAATTTTCTATGAAAAATATTATACTATTCTCTTCTATACTTCTGTGTCCATTTATAAAGATGAGTTGATCAACAAGATACCAAAAAAAAAAGCAATACTACCCGATCTTTTGCGTAGCAATTCTAATTTACTATTTTAATTAGTGCCCACTTAATTTGTTACACAATTTTCACAATAATTTTAAAACATATTTCACAATATTTTTTTATCGTGAGTGATTTAGAGAGTGAAATATTTAAAATACTTAAATAAATAAACCGTCGAAAATAGTTGACATACGTACAAGCAAATGATATTTCTTTTCAGAATTTACCCAAAGCTTAAGATGTTATATTTGCGACGGAGTAGAATGCAACGATGTATCAAATTTAGAAACTGCTATTTGTGGAGAGACGATTCCTACTGAGCCTCCAACACAGCCACCAACTGAACCACCTACAGAGCCCCCAACCCAGCCACCAACCGAACCTCCGACAAATCCCCCGACCCAACCACCAACCGAGTCACCTACAGATGCCCCAACCCAGCCGCCAACAGATCCACCGACCCAACCACCAACCGAACCACCTACAGACGCCCCAACCCAGCCGCCAACAGATCCACCGATCCAACCACCAACCGAACCACCTACAGATGCCCCAACCCAGCCGCCAACAGATCCACCGACCCAACCACCAACCGAACCACCTACAGATGCCCCAACCCAGCCGCCAACAGATCCACCGACCCAACCACCTACAGATGCCCCAACCCAGCCGCCAACAGATCCACCGACCCAACCACCAACTGAACCACCTACAAATGGCCCAACCCAGCTGCCAACAGATGCCCCAACCCAGCCACCAACCGAACCACCTACAGATGCCCCAACCCAGCCGCCAACAGATCCACCGACCCAACCACCTACAGATGCCCCAACCCAGCCGCCAACAGATCCACCGACCCAACCACCAACTGAACCACCTACAAATGGCCCAACCCAGCCACCAACAGATGCCCCAACCCAGCCACCAACCCAACCTCCTACAGATCCCCCGACCCAACCACCAACCGAACCACCTACAGATGCCCCAACCGAACCTCCTACAAATGTCCCGAAACACCCAGCAACCGAACCACCAACAAATGCCCCAACACAGCCACCAACCGAAATATCTACAGATGCCCCAACCCAGGCTCCAACCGTATCCCCTAGAGATTCTCCATCCGCTAAACCAAATATTTCAATTAAAATACCTTCTATGGCCAATCCGGAAGTTGTTCTTGTGTCGAACTCTAGGGATCGGTGGCTTTATAGACGTCTACTACAGAGTACTTCCAGTTGGAAATGTGTTAAAGTTATGTATACAGAAGGTAACTTAATATATTTACATTTTTTTCTTCTATTTGATTTGTAGTAGGTTCTTTTATTCAGTTTGTAGTACCTACAATTTAATACATGCCTAGGGTACGTGCGTTCGGGATTTATGTACTCGAACTGGGGTTTTAAGTACCCCAACTAAGAGAAATCTAAATGTTAATAATATGGAGGCAGGTATGCAATATCCGACTCAAATTGGAGGGAGTAATGGAGAAGTTTCAGTAATCATTGATAATTATATCTTCTTCTCAATCTTAATGTAGGCCTGGCGGCCTGTTATTTAAGAGGGGTTAGCCTCCTGTGAGGTCGACTCCCAGCTGTTAATTCATCTCTTTGGTGGATTTATACATATTTACAAAATATCGTGTAAATGTAGGTATGTAAACAATCATTCTTTTTGTTGTTTTCAGATGATAATGTTTTAAAAACTAAACGAGGATGTTATGATGGCGATAGTAAACAGGATATGTCAATTTGTCAAACGTTTTTGGATGATAGTGACAAAACCATTAAAGGCTGCAAAGTGTGTGATGAGGATGGCTGCAATGCTGGGAGTACTGCAATGTACTCGGGGACACTTTTAGCAATTATACTTATATTGCCAATGTTTATACGTGGACTATAAGAAAATGTCTAACGACTATAAAAAAAGTTTCAATGACAATCACAAAACACATTGTTTTATTTTTCAAAAAGTACCACCTAGAACGAAGTTTCCTGAAAAATTACGAATACCTATTGTTAACAAGATCAAGGTTGAATGAAATGTGTTGTAACTTATAATACACAAAATAATATTTAACTGCAGTACGGCAGCTGAAGTTAGCCTACTGGAACTCCTCTTATATAAACATGATTTATAGCCCTAATTGAAACTATTAGAAATATTATTCGACCTAGAACTTCAGCTATTCGATTAAAGTACGGCAGCCGAAGTTAGCCGGATTGTGTCCTGAGAGATAAGAGAGGGTGCGTACTGCAAACAATTTCTACAACTTCAGTGCTTCGTTCAGACAAATTACTAGAGAGAGGCAACGCCCCAACAATTAGTCATCATTAATTGAAATTATATAATTAAATAGGATACACGCCGAGCCAGTACCTAAAAGATTGAAATACCTAATTGAAAAAAAAGTTTAGTTTATATAGTCAGTAAGTACGAGTATACCTACGTATTTGATTAGTTGCAGAATCGGACATAGTTATTTTGTTTTAGCGTTGATAAGAAAATAGAAATTATATGTGAATTTATTACCACTTCAGTTATTGACACGGAAAGTTAAGAACTGAGTATATAATTTTTCAGATAAGTAGGTATACCCATTACCTAAGCTGAAGCACTCAAACGAGGCCAACCACTTGTTATTACTTTTTAAAGTAAATGACATCTGTAGAATGGAATAGGTACTCTAAATTCGTTAGTAATGAGGTAGTCGACTAAGTTCAAAGTTATTAATAAAATATTATTAGTTTATGTCATGCTATCTCAGATTATATTATTCACATAAGACCCAATTAACTTACCTATGTAGAGCTACAGTTCCCAAGCCTAAATGATGTTGCTACTGTTTCATAGATGGCGGTACAGTCAATAAATTATAACACAAATTTCTAGGATTGATTCGATTTTTTTCTCGTAGTTACGTTTACGTAGCGATTAACGTACCTATATAGACACCAAATAAAATATTTTATTATAACCTGTCAATGTGAAATGGAAACTTGATGACAAGGTCCCTGTCTGTGATTTCTGAGTCTGGGAATATAAATATGCAGATAGATTTTCCACGTATTATTTTCCAATTTTCTGGTTGTTTCCTGTGTATTACCGTTTTAAAAGTTTTGTTTTGGGTAAAAGGTTTCAAAAGTAGTTTGTCTAGCCTATTTAACATACTATGAATCCGTGAATTTTTGCAAATATTCTATCCCAGAATATCTATAGAATAGAATAGAATAAACCAGAAATACAGTAGAAACGTTATAATATTACTCTACTGTACCTGAATTATCATATTTCCGTCCAAAGAACTTATAAATTACATTACAGAGTAACTACATACCTACTAATAAAATTTAATAGTGTGGCGATAAAGGGGTATCAGCGTCTTAAAAAAACTTCAAATTCTTTCCTAAAAATTTACCAGTCTCCAAGGAGCAAACTGTTAACCTTTTTAGAACACTTTACCTACCCTCGATCCACAGGGACTCCTAACTGTTTTAAGGCTGTGCGTAGGAAGATTGAGAAAATTCGTAAAATTGATGGACTTTGAATGTCTATAGTTTCGGCACTATCTAGAATAAATCAAATATTTTTACATTCTATAATGCATCGATAATTCTTTTATATTTTCTAATTGAATTTGAGTAACTTTTACAGTTTTGGAGAAAACAAATTGTAATGGCAATAAACAGTCATTCGCGGAAAATATTTTTTCCCCGGCGGATATTGTAAAGCCGTATACATAAAAAAATAATCTTAGATATACTTCTTATCTAGGGTTTGAATTTGGTAGATTTTTTCATGTTAGAAAAATCAAATTTTTAATGTTTTTTGGATGCGAAATATTCCATGTAAGTATATTTTTTTAGTTATAGGTATTTATTGTTCTGTTGTTTTACAAATTGATTTATTTTAACTCGTTTTTTTAATAATTTAGCCGTAGGTATATAATAATATACTCGTACTTTATATAATGTCACGCATGGTTGTTAAAAATATATTTATTGTGACTCATAATAATACATTTGAACAATAATTTTACATTATTTATTAAATCTTATTTAACAATTGTGACAAACATTACAATACCATTTCCCTAACAGGGTAGGCAAAGTGATAGCTAATTACTTCATAATTAGCTTTTCATTATTACAGTGAAATGTACACTTGAAACTTATCTTATAACTATGCTATGCGACAGACTTAGTAGGTATGTATATTAGCAGCCCAGATAACATATCGCTGTATTTACTCAACTATTGATAGTGATTAACATAATTGATCTGATAAATTATTAAGATAATGATGCAAAAATCAATAAATATCATGAAACGCACAGCATTATTCCTCATACGTATTATTTATTAGTCCATCAGTTACAATTGGCAAAGCTGCATCATGAAAAGTTTGAGCCTTGTTGCCTTTGTGGTCATTTGTTTATCTGTATTATCAGGTACGTATTTTAAAATTAAATACAGTAATTAAATGTAAAAAAAATCTTAAAAAGAAATAATTGCCTAAGTATTATACCTGTTGACACGTTTAATTAATTTAATATAATATAGGCACTCTCACATTAGATACTTCAGCAATCCAATCTTGAGTGTTTCGTATATCGTGACTATATCTGCTGGCATTATGGTATTATACCTTACATCATTTTATCAAAGAAAATTGAACGATTTACAAAGAGTATGAGTATCCCATGCTACATGTGTGTAAAACTCCTTATACACGTGTGTCTTCACAAAACTTATATTTCATTTCATTTATTTAATATCCAAAAAATCAATTTTTCAAAATACAATATTATTAGAAAGAAGTACTGGATTTTATTGCCCCACTAGGCGATAGCCTGTTCTGGGGCAACACTAATCACAATATAACAGTTTAAGGTTACATGTACCTACAAAAAAAACAAAAATACTGAAGAATAAGCAATATATACGATAGGAGTTTCATTTTTATTTGTAGTTCTCCAAATTTAACACTTTTTTATTTTCCACGTAGATTTCGAATGGGTTTCATTGTATTTTTAAGGGTTTCTTTATCATATTATGTAAGTCCATCCAGATTTTATCATTTATAAAGATGTGGGACTCTAGCATGTAAGGAAATGGACATTTTTAAAAGTAAAACTGAAAAAAACTTTGTACCTAGCTAGTAGCTAGGTACATGCGACACTATTTTTCGAGGATTCTCATCTTCATCATCAAGCGTTTACAAAAAAACTACTCGATTTGTAAACGCAATGCCTAATGTTGAAGTCATCTATAAGTTTTTTCATTTTCGCCTAATAATATATTAGATTTAACTATTTTAGAATAAATTCTGTCTTCCCCCTTGCGCCGCGTATTATTGAGAGAGCACAGAACGCCTTTCCAGCACAGTACATACACTCTTTCGGATTCTTTTACACAAAACTCGTCCTGGTCGACACATTCGATCCTGGTCGATCTTTTTTATACTTCCCTACAATCCCATGGAACTGTAGGTACATATATCTGTGTTTTATAATTCGATTTGTTTTAGTCGATGCATTATCATGTTACGACTGCAAAAACTGTGAATCTGGTTTTAAAGAAAAGACCAGTGAATGTAGGGATTCAGTAACCGAACCACCAGATGGCTCAGGAGACGGGGCAGAAGATGAAATATTAAATTACTACGTTAACAGACACAAACGCAATATATTTGGAAATAACGTACAAACTAAAGAAGATGTATTCCATTGCTATATTGTAAACTATAAAGGTATGGCCATCGTTAGTACTTTTCTTATTTGTGTAGAAATTATATTTGTGTTAGTACTTATTACTTTCGTTTTCTCAGTTTATGGTTAAATATCGGAATTCTGAACTACTAACGATTTTACAAATTTGTTTTCCAGATGGGGAAAAAGATGTAACCGACAGAGGATGTTTCAAAGGCGAGTCGGGATTGGGAGATGATGACCCTAAATGTAAGGAGACCATCGATGGAAAAGAGTTCGAATCGTGTAAATTTTGTAAAGAAGACTTATGCAACTTTGCACATATAGTGAAAGCTCCCACATATGTTTTCTTATTAGCTCTCATACCTTTATCACGGTTGTTCCTCACAACTTAATATTAGAATTAGAATTTAATTAATTTATTGTATAGTTTCTAGTATACCTACGTATAATAATTTCCTCTTTTAAACATTCCGAATAATAGTCTCCATAAAATCAAAAGTATTTATGTATCTTTTATAAAAATAAAGTCGTTTATATTTGTTACGAGTATTTCTATGATTTATAATACAATAATATTTATAATAGACTGCGGGCAGCTACAGGACACTGAACACCTCCTGGCACGCCCAGTGGCTCCTGGGCGGTGCATATGGGAGAGTCTCGCAGATCGTTCCCTCCTGGAAGATGACGCAGGAGAGATTGTGGTTTTCTAGGAGCGGATGGGGATATTGTGAGTGCCGACCGACACGATAAGAAGAAGATTTATATTAATTGTAATGACTCGTTTATAAACAACTGTGTGAATTTTAGAGAAACATTATTATTATCATTTCATTACAAAAAATGACTACGGTCACGACATCATATAAGGTATGAGCTCACAAATAGTAATTATATTAATGCGGGTATTCAATGAATGGTCATATGTGATTACTGATTACACAGAGCGTAAACCTCGTAAGGACATTGCACATATGCACGGACAGTACACTCGTAGGTGTCCCTGCTGAATTAGTCCAATGAAATCGTCGCTTTTTCTCAATAATACTCTAATCAATTTAGTAGGTATTTTAAGTTATTTGCTTGCCGGATTATTAAATACTAGATAATACAAACACGCTACTGGTCATGACTGATACGTCATACCTGGACTGATAATTTTGACACAAACGAAGTAGGCATTTACACCTACATACATGTACTAATAGGTAATTGTAGAAAGAATACGTAGCCACTGATAATAATTAGATATACGAGTAGTACTTAATGACTGTTAGCCACTGATAATGAAACACCGAGTTACCTACTGATTGATATATTGAGCGTGTAGGTTCTAGGTATCCCAATATCTCTAGTGTTTTATTGAAATAATAATTATTATTAGCGATTAGATGAAATGTAATCAATAAATTTACAAGGTGTTACTATCCAATAAAGCATAACTCTCTTTGATATAGGAGAACCTACCTATTGTATCGTAAAATTAGAGTAGACTATACCTAAAAGTCTATCCTATACATACATAGGTAGTAGGTACCGTGCTTTAGAATATTTATTGCTATCCGCGAAAATTATTTTATATCGTATTCTACATAGCAACATTTTTCAAGTGTGGATCACTTTCTAATATGCCTGTCGCCTCTTCAGATATTGCTTATATTGATATCCCGGTACCGGGTACGAGGTCCCGAGATAAATGCTCTGCGATCCCGAAGAACATGCAAGCGTAGGTAACGTGAGGTGGCAGGCAGGACATGTTAAAAATAGAAACGACCTCCCACTACTATGTGAGATTAATAATAGCATGGAAAACATAAAACTACGTTAGCTTTTTAAAACTCGTCTTGATTTTTTCCCTTACAGTAATAAAATATACTTTTACCATTTATGTATACATTCATTAAGAATGTAGGTACCTTACATTGTAGTCGTCAGGGGGGGAAGGGGGGGGGGCAGCTGCCCCGTAGAGATTTGAATAGGTATAGGTATACATTCTGTCAAATAAGTATCGGGAATTGAAATTCGAAAATTCGAAAATCCTTTTCTGCCGCTAAGTTGGCACAACTTTTTTCTATAATGGCGCGGAGTTTGAATGTCATCTGTCATTTAGTTTGTTTACAGTGCTCGATTTTGCTAGTTCATCTCAAGGGTGCTCTGCGATTTTTAGAATGGATAAAAACATCGAGTTTTCTCAAGCAAAGATTTTGTCTCAAATTTTGCACCACAAATGGAATTTCGTGTTTCGAGTCGCTGAAAATGTTGCAGAGAGCTTACGTTGAATCGAATTTATCAAAAATACGTGCATATGAGTGGTACAATTCATTCAAAAGCGTTCGAGATGTAGTGGACAATTTGCCTCTTTCTGGTCGGCTATCAACATCTTCAACTGAAGTTAAGATCTGTTTTCTTTGACTATCGCGGCGTTGTGCACTCGGAATTCTTGCCAGAAAGTCAGACGGTAAATAAAGAATATTATGTGAGCGATATGTGGGGTTTGAGAGAACGAATACTTCAAAAAGACCAGATTAGTGGAAAGGAAACTCTTGGATTTTGAAACCACGACAACGCGCCATCGCACAAGGCCATCATTGTTAACGAATTTTTGGCCAAAAACTCAACAAATACCATGGAACAACCACCATGTTCACCGGATATGGCTCCGGCCGACTTTTTTCACTTTTCAAAAATCAAATTACCACTTCGAGGCACCCGTTTTCAGTCGATAGAAGACATAAAAGAGAAATTCGCGGCGAGATCTGAAGTCGATGCCGGAAAACGCGTATATATTTTTTTTGGTAATTAAATTATTCGCTGGCATACGTTCATTATTTCAGAAGAGGCCTACTTTGAAGATGATACAATAAATTTGGAAGAATAACTAACATTTTGCGAGTTATTGACCGATTCCCGGTACTTTCTTGACAGAGTAGTATACTCATTCACACTAAATGATAAAACCTCACAAATTATCACATCACTACCACTCATTTTCTCATATCATTAATTAAATAGGTTGGCGCAGTTGATTGAGGTAGCAGTCTTTCAAGTGGGAGGTGACAAGTTCAAACTCCGTCGCTGGCGATGTATTCCACACTTTGCGATACCAGGCCCTACCAGCCTAGTGCAAAGTGTGCAGGAAAGTTTGTGTATGCAAGCCCAGATCCTTTTATTAAAAAAATATGTTGATGAATCAGCATTTATGTCCCTTATCCTTAAGTGTGAATTGTAACCTCGACTTGGATAAGGACACTGAAGGAATGTAATTTGGGGGTGGGGTTTGCCGGGGGGCTCCCTTAAGGCTAACCCTGGGCCCACCTCTTAATATAGATTTTCCTAGAAGTGCGGGTTAAGAGGTCGCTATTAATGCGCCTGAGCTACCCGGGGTTGTGGAGGGCTTTAAGCCCGCGGGAATCCTACAATATTAAAAAAAAAAAAATCTAAAGTTAGTATGAAAATCCGCACCAGTTACATAAGAAAAAATGTCCGCGGTGCTATTTTTATTGCCTTTTTTATAAAAAAACATTTTTCATACATCTTATTGTGCAAAGTATTATATACATTTTCAAAAAAACAAACCACACGACCTTCTTCACTGTCTCACAAAAAATCGCGTTATTTGGACGTTTTTATGCTAGGTCAATTTTTTAAATTTCTGTTGCCCCCTGTTGAGGCTAGCGACGCCCATGGTGTACCTTATCAGTTAACATTCTAGGATTGTCACTCAATTTTACTCGCAACTGAGTAGTAATTAATTAATTTATTTATTTATATTAAGACCTAAATTTGCTAATGCAAATCTTACTGTGATCTCAGGACTAATGGCGATATATAATTATTTTGCCTAATGGGAAATACTGTGGGCAGGGCGTTGTTAGGTGATGTGACCATACTAAACTACACCATGGCAATCGACAACACACAATAGTAAGTTATACTACATAGGTAGGTAGTTATATTTAGTAAATATACGAATCTACGGTCAACAGAACAGACTACGCAACATCGCTGTACAACAACATAGTAAAGAACCAAACCAGTTAACTCTTACTTCTCGGCGTGGTTTGACGCGGCTTTTGATATTCTACTCTCCAATACTTCATTTACATAATAACAAAATGTTTACAATGTCTCGCGTTGTGTTTTTCATTTCCACATTACTGGTTCTCTTCACTCCTACAGGTAAGAAAACTCATTGAATACATTTTCTACCTGTATGATGCCAACACACTGAAAGTTATTTGAATTCACTACTTTTCATTTCTTTTCAACGCCTTATTGCGCGCCAACAACTGCAGAATTTAGGCGGGAATTATAGCAACACCTCTATTAGGTATCTACATACCGCGTAAATCACTAAGAGAACGAAGGTAGTACTTGTAATTGTTTGATGTTGATTTTGTATTGTTTTCGTAGGCTTTGTGAAAGTTTTATGTAGTTATTAAACACAACCATTCCTAAGAAAAACAAAAAACAACGCATATATGTTTGTACAAAAATTGTTAGATTAAGTACTTAAATATGAAACCTAGGTACTTAATATGAAAGTTTTTGTTGTTTGTGCGAGACTTATCAGCTATGTCTACCTGTATCATAATAATCTATTTTATCAATAAAGGATTTTTCCACAGTCCTAAATTACTTATTACAATTAAGTAATTAATTATCTACATAAATATAGAGCCTACCTACGTATGGAAACATTAGTCATACAAGTATATATTAATGTATGTACTGATGTAGCGATATTTTACATAATCTTACACCTACAGCATCTTGTATATTTTTGTTTTATCCTTTGTTATTGAAACAATTACGTAATCTGATTATTAATCAATTGATGAACATGTTTTGGTTTAATTCTTTATTTTAATCACAAATTCATAATTTTAATTAAAATAAAATATACAGTATTTTTCCACAACTCAGTTATATTTCCCCAAACGTTTTCGATAAGATAGATTACCATTATCAAAGCTCATAAGAAAGTTTATTTAAATTGATTTAATATGGATTTCCAAGCTGTTAACACAGAAACTTCAGAATTATTGAATTCATAATTTGTTTTATACCCATTACCTACTAAGTATTTAGCGATCTCATTTTTACAATTTGGGTAAAAGTAAAAACTGTTTAAGTACCCAGTACAATTCTATGTCATTATTTTGATGGGAAATACAACGAATATTGTAGGGGCTAAACATGGGTATTATATTATTAGAGATCAACGATAGAGCGTACATGAAAATATGTATTAGTAAAATTGGTTACAAAAAATATTATGTAGGTATGTATCTAACCCATAGCTATCAATACAGATTGCCGATTGCGGATCATGTTCATGATGAGCCTTCTTTTCCCAGATTACAAATATTGTATAAACAGAACATTCTTTATTTTCGGTATTTTGTTATTTTTATTTGACTTTTTAAGGGGATGGGCTTTTATACACATATACTTACAAACCTGAATACTTTTTTGCACATTTCACCGTAGTAAGTATATGTAGATATTCCACTCCCTACATTTTGAGTTAAACCGTTATAGCTTTGAGTATATCTTATGATCACGCAACTCTGTTTTTATTATGATGTATCTACAACCTTTACTTCCGACGTATATACACTCGGCACTCGCATTCACACAGCAGTAGATATAGTATTGATATAACAAACGTGTATCTGCAAACATCTCTCTTCCACTTTCCCTTTTCGTCTAAATAGTCTCATATTAATTTCCATGTGAACTTACCTAGAGAACATTGCTACGATGTACCAGTACTGTATGTACGACTATATATTCCCTCTACACAATGTTGAGTTGACGCTTGTATGAAATGATATTATTCAAGTATTTGTCATTGTACCTATAATAAGAATCATCTGCTTTATAATTCACTGATGCATATTTCAATTACAGTTACTGCTTATGTTATAATATTCAGCTGTGTCTACATATAATACCTAGGTATATTCTATAGCATTGTAGGTGCGTAGTTTTTAAATTGTTGGACATTAAAAAAACCAATTGACACGAATTTATTAAGTGAGTTCCTGATTATACCTCTAGGTAGTGGGTAGTAGGTACTTGTCACCATCAATAAAACATTACGTTAAGTGGGTTTAGTATTTATCACCTGAAACTATCTTTATTGATTTTTTATTTTCCGTGCAAGGGGGATAAAGGAAAAGTTACTTAAAGTACATCGGGTGTGAAGGAACCTAGATTTTGATTCACAAATATAGGTCAACTAAACAAATAATCGGGTGTGAAGGAACCTAGATTTTGATTCACAAATATAGGTCAACTAAACAAATAATTTTGTGAATATAATGATGGTTAAATATTTGGGTGGACAGTAGTTGAATGTTGTAGGTGTGGATGAAGTAGACATTCGGCAGGTAGGGATGTACTCCCCCCCCCCCCTCTACAGTTACATCACGGCCCCTCCCTTGCGGGTCACGCAATTATTATCGATCTCATGCAATAAATAGTATTTATCTGTAGATACTCTAATCCTATTATGAGAGATATTATGACAACACAAGCTTACTCACGCAAATTAAATTAAATTGTTTTTTTTTAAGTTATCTTCGAACAAAGAAAAACAATGAATATTTGGCATACTTACACTTATGCCTACTAATTAATAACAATCTGTCAAGACATACTTTACCATTATTTGAAAACCAAATATTAAATATTTGTATATCTTCTAATCCAAAAGAATCCATTTCTGTCATCAGAACATTTATTTATTAGGTCCCATTCTATAACCGTAAACAAGTGGATTATAAATTTATTTTACTCGAATAATTGAATAAACAACGTCTGGTTTTAGATTGTGCACACTTAATTAGTTATAGAATTGACTACGCATTGTTCAAGTAAACAAATTACGATAAAATATGCATGCAATCAAGTAAAATTGTTCGCTTTAGGGCGAACCTGTTGTAACTGTCGTTTATTCCATTGCCGGCAAAACTACTTATTTTCATTTACTTAATTAGTGCAGGTAGATTATACGAGTATTTACGTATGTTTGCATCAGTGTACCTCATGTCGATGTTCTATACCGCCTTAACAATATTTATGAAAATTGCGAATGATATGTATTATTGTTTTTAACACACGCTAAAAGGTATTGCAATAAATTCAATTTGAGACACAAATAACTGAATCACTGATAAGTATTTTGTTCAGTTACGATAGAACATTATTGCAGGGTTAATAACATTGTTTAAAAGATCGTTGACATCCACCCAATGAATCTAAGTATTTACATAAAGAACTGTAAATATTTGTTAATTGATTATATACTGTGAAAATAATATTATTGGAAACTATAGGTACATATATGAATAGATAAGATACGATGACCCTCGTCCTTAACAAATCAATGAACTTTCTTAAAATAACTATAGGGAGGCATATATTATATAGGTACCTACTATATCTACCAAAATTAATGATTCCTTTATACGACGTCATGAAATGAAAGACACTTGAAATAAAATTCTCCCTATGGAAGTATGTAGGTGTAGTGTAGAGAAGTACTACACATTGGTAGAGTAGAATAGTGAGCCATAACAGATTTTCTCAACCATTTCCTGTAACCATACTACCTACAACCGACAACTATTTTTCCCCCTTAAATCCATTATAGGTATAATACACAAAGGTAGTGGAAAAAACTATTATGAATCTACAGAATTTATCTAACTGAGCGTGAACCCGTACCAAAACTCATAAATGTAATATTACGATGAAAATAATGTACGTAGATAATCAACGTACATAGGCACCACGCTATATCCTCTGACTATTTGACTCTCTGGAAGCGCTTTCAATTTCAGGTATGAGAGGATATTAATTTTCTCTAAGTAGATGCCGATTCAATACAGTATTTTTTACAGACAGACACCTATGACAATCGACAACACTGCTACGTTCAGTCAAATCTCCTTAAAATATTTGTTATTTTACGATATTTATAGGGTAAATTACCTACTCTTATTGGTATGTTATGTTGTTTTATTTTCGTGTTTTTTTATTGTTTTCAATTGAAACTTGTTCTGTGTACGCTCTTCGGCGCAAAGGCAGAAACGCTGTAATGCCGAAGAGTGCAATATTGTACCTAAATAAATAATAGAAGTTATGTGCAGCTATAATAATTGGGAGATGTCGCTGTGAAAATACGATAGGAAAGGGAAGCTTCTGTAGTCTTAATTCATTTGGTCACCGCACGATTAAGATTTCATATAATATAGATAACATGAAAAGTCACAAAACTATAAGATATAAGCGAAATATCCGAGTTGTTGTAGGTATATGTATATGTAAGATGAACATGGAATGGCTACAATTGACAACCACTTAACTACGATACGTCACATCGCAAGAATAGAGTAGCTTATACCAACATTAGGTAAAAAAATGTATAAATTTTAATACACATAATATATTGTAAGTACCTACGACACATCATACTTGTCAATAATTAATAGTATATAGAAGGCATATGTGTAGGTAACTCAATAAACATTAGCACCATGTTATAACCACCCCTAAATGTCGACATCCTGTTAGGGGTAGGCATGGAGGGTTAAGTACCTCGCCACCTCGTGTAATATTAGGTACATACTAAACTATATATTGCTTATCGGTCATCACTACGCAGTTTACTTGATATTGATGTAAATTGAATATTAATATTATATATATACTACGAGTATATCTATCCTCACACGCCGAATCCGTTACGTGTTAGGCAGAGAGTACAGAAAGCCAGACTGCCCTTAACACTTAAATTAGTTTTATAACTTTATACTAATAAAATATTACAGCATTTACATCATTCCTCCCAACTAGACCGACCATTGGTTTCACATAAGTTTTTTTTTTATAATTTTAAATTTAATGTGTATGTCCTGAATAAAGTTCAAATCACTAGTGGTACAAGTGTTTGCCTCTATCTGACTAGATATTGATATGAAAATTATTTTGTTTATTTTTATTGGACTATAGTTACAAGTTACAATATTTTCACACCTAATTTCTAAGTACAGACTATACTATAACTTCACACGAACAAAGCGACAGGGCATTCAACTACCAAACATATCACAAAATTTCACATTATTACTCTGTGGAGTGTGTACCTAATGATTGGAATGATTGAAAAGCTACATTAGGTAGGCAGTAGACACTAACTACTACCATAATGAATAATAAATATTATGTACACTGTACAGACAGTGCGTAGCACTGAGTGACAATGTCCCAACATGGGAAGGGGGGTACATAGAGACCTATACCTCTCTATTTACCAACTCACTAATGACAGGTAACCATATACAAATTGATACTTGTACAATGTACTTACAATACATACCGTTTGAACTCACTGACCCAGATACATGATGTGATAAATAAGTATAGGTGTTAAACCATGGTGATGGTATAGGTTCTGCTACACGAGAATATATCCACAGTTCCATGAACCTTTGAACACTCGGGAAATAATAATTATTGCTATTGTCTCGGGTCTCAGGTACCAAGTATAAGTATACCTACTTATTATAACTTATTACATGGGAATGTTCACACATTTATTATTTTTAAATACACCTACAGCTACACATATGGAACTTACCTACTACTAAATTACAAAAAAATATTTACAAAATATGTATACCAGTTTCTAATACGTCTTGAATGTAAGAACTTTTGGTAGTTTTTCCCATTCTCTTCCAAACGCTACAATTATTTTCTATCACCCTCCTTTCTCACCCAGTGTCTACTCAGGGTTACGTCGCGTCGTTTACCATCTCTTCTGTGGCTTCCCGACACATCTTTTGTTTGCTTGTGGTCTCCATTACAATAAGTCTGGCTGTTCACCTACATACTATCATCTTGTCTTGCTGTGTCCTGCGAATCGCTATAGGTATATTAAATGAAAAAACGAGTAGGTAAATCGCAAATTCTGTAGAAATTTTATGAATCAATATGGCATAATATAAGTTATTAACATTGACATATATTATAATCAAGTACAAGTACCAACACGAACAATGAGTAGGTAATAAGTAAATCTATTGCATGAATACAGTATTTATAAAAAAATGCTTAAGATTGTATCTAGGTATACAGTGTATCAGCTTGTCAAGAGTACCTACTTACAACTATATACCACCTATTCGTCATTATTGGGACCAAGTTATAATAGCAATAGATAACAATATAAGGTAGGCATATACTTGTATAGGTATATTATAAGGTGGAATAATCTAAGTCTAAGTACTAGTATTTGCTTAGCGATATAATGTAAAATCCGATATTTTAATAATCATCAAAGTTTTTATGGTTATTTTACTCGTTGGCGATGCAAATGTCCGAGTGTAGATTTTAGAACCTGTTTCATGATTGAACCACACGCCTTTAAGAATGTGAATCCAGAATCAGCATCACATCTTCATTATATGATAAAGGTCAGATATAAGATGCAATATGTCCAAGGATCTGGGCTTGCATACACAAACCCAAATACTTTCCTGCACACTTTGCCTGAGCCTGTATCGCAAAGTGTGGAATACATCGTCAGTGCGAGATTTGAACCATGCACCTCCCGCTTGAGAGACTGCCGCCTCAACCAGCTGCGCCAACCATGTACTTAAAGCTACGCATTTTTTAATTTCTTTTATACTTTTGCATACTACTGTCAAATCGTCAGTAGTAATAATATTACACAATCAACTACCTACAGAAATATAGATTTAGGTACTAATACGCATCTGAAATTATGTTGACCGCCCCTCAAAAAGAGCAAGTCCTTGAAGAGTTCAGTGCTAACATTGGTGCCTACTATATTATATTGATTACACACGTATCAATGTACTCATATGTACTACTTATTGCATAAAAATGATTAAATTATTATTCCATTGTCATTTCGTCATTTATGGGTATTTGTTTATGCAAAACATCGCCTAGGCATTTGACGTGGAATGCAAAACATCTATAAAAGCATGTTACAATATAATATGTAGGTAGAGATAATAATAATCTATCAGTAAGTATGTCAATGGTAATTAGTCATTACTAAACGAGGGAATTATGAGTAAAATAAAATACATTTTAAGGTAATTAGGTAATAAGCGTGTTCCTTAGTAATATCGATAGCATTTTCTTTCAAAATCTACAATATCGAACTGATACATACAACTGTTATGTAAATATCCATTTAAAACTCTAATGTAACATCAATTTTAAAGACAGGTATATGTATACCTACACCTACTTTGTCATCAGCTAAACGATTATTAATTTTATAAGTATCATACAATGCGCACCATAATACTTTATTATTTTCATAAAACTATATGGGTAATTATGGCATAAATTATGACACATTATATACAAGCAATCGCCCAATTACAATTGCACATTCCCAGAATCAGATAACAAAACCACTTTTGGTTAAAAGAAACATTAATTATGTAATACCTATGTATGAACTTATCAGACATCATGAATTTTCGTGGGGGAAATAAATCCCTTAAGCTGACGAGGATATTGTGTAGGTACATTCGACCCTATAAGCAGGGCCATAGCCAGGAATTCATTTCGGGGGGGGGGGGGTCGATCTTTGGACCAGAGACAATAAGTAACATCCATAGAGAGGGCCGGGACAACTAAAATTTTGGTATTGCCAAATGCAATAAAAACCAGTGATTAGCGCCGCCGCCGCGGACGAAATTATTTTATAGGCGAATTGATAAAACTGGTTGATTTCAATAGTATGGATATAATTCTGGGTTACAACATACTAAACGACTATAACGCCGCAGGCAATTTTTTTTAATGAAATATATCTGTGATTGAATGGATTTTGACATGATGAAAAAACAATGTGGTAATAAGTAATAATGTGATTCATTTCTCCTACGTTTAATACGGTGTGTTGGTTGAGGAACTTCGGAGAGGGGGGGGGTTGAACCCCTAAACCCCCCCTGCCTACGGCCATGCCTCTAAGCATGTGAAAGTCTTTGTTTTAATGAAAAGATTCATTCTCCAGGTAAGGCTGACCTTTGAGCACACTCGTGGAAGGTCTCATAGATATCGCACATAAGATGAGCGGGACCTTAAAAGATAATTTTATAGGTGCTCAAAATATAAGTTGATACGATCACTTCACGAATTGCTAGTATTGCTACTATTTTAAAAAAATCTGTGTACCGATGGATTTCCTCTAAATGAAATTCTAACAGGTACTATTTTTTACTATTTACAATTTACTATGATTAGAATAGTAGGCATTTATTAACAGAAAATGAAAGGAAATATAACATTATAAGTAATAAATTAAATTAAAAAGTTAAATTTCTGAAAAAAAAGATTTATTTTAGAAGTAGGTATGTAGACGCCATTTATATAGTTTGTCTTCTTTCTAAGTAATTTGTCACCCGTATGTTCAATGGCGCTTATCTGCTCATAGCATTACAAAATAATAAAATTACTTAGTGCGTGAGAAGGACAAAGAACGTCAAATTATTGGAATTACGAGTAGTTATGTCTTCATTGAAACACAATTTATTAATTGTGTACTTGTACAATGTACATACATCGATAAACCCGCATGGTGTTAAATAACAAATTCCTACAATTCCACAAATTAATCGTATAAATTGTGTCGTCCTTCTTTCTGACTATACTTGTGCTCATTGTGGCAGCATTGGGTCCATAATTAATTGTTTAATTTATCTCATAAATTCAATAATTATTTCGTAGCGATCGTCCATTGGAAAACAATTTATTTGTTTTACTAAAAATTACACCCTTATTATCACCACCGCGATATTTTTATGTGTCATTAATAACTACCTACAATGCATTTCGCGTTAGAAGTCTCCTGGTGCAAACTTGGTTTAGTGTTGCTTGATGTGATAATAAGATATGGTTATATTTTTTCGCTACTTTAAAATTATATTTTAGAACTGTTGTTTAAAAAAAATTGCCAATTTTCGAATTATTAGAATAAACTGGCAACATTTTTTCTAATTTGTGATGGCGGTTTAAAAGGATTATCGGAGTGTTTTTTTCTTTTTCCAACTCGCAAAACTATCCTGCCTTTAAAATGATTTCTCTAGCGCCTATTTGTAATATTTTCGGCATTGTAGGTTACTTGTAAAAGATACAATGTGAGAATATTGGGAACCTTTGACAGCTCTTACGACAAGATTCGACAATCAGGGCTACCAACAATACAATCTAAACTCCACTTGCAGGTAACGTCAGAACGGTGGACAAGACGGATGGTACAGATAATATATAATCTTTCTTACATACACTTCGTTCTATCTCTTCCTATTGACAAGCATAGCAAGCAAACCCACTATTATTTTAATATATCCTCAAAATCAATATTTTCCATTGATTCAATCCTATCTATTAGTCTTGTTTATTCTTAAATATTTTCTATTCAATAGTTTTGTATGCCAGACTAACATACAGTGTATTAACATCGAAATGATACTAACGAGGTGAGTTAATTTTGTTGATATTGTGTCATATGCTGAAATGATGTAAGGTGAACTATTAATAACTCGTCACTAAGATCATGTAGGTAGGTATGTACACATCTAGTAGGCATATATTTATATATTATCATTATTATGTAGATGACATAGCCATACTTATTACGCACGAGATCCCCGGATATATAAATACTCAACTAAAAATATCTGTGAAACTTGGTTCAGAATATATGTGCTAACTATTGAATGATTGACCAATCTTTATAAAAACTGTTTCATTCGTAGGACGGTATTAATTATAGACTATCACAGGCATGGGTTTCCAAATATTTGACCTCGCAGCGAATTTTCTTTTCGGTTTAAAGCTGCCCCGCCTGCCTAATATAAACTTGGCAGATGGATGGACAGAAATTGGTGAATGTTACTTAAGTGTAAAGTGATCACATCGGGTCAGCCGACGATCAGTCATATGCCTGATGGAAGGTCCATCATTTGCTGTGTATCTTTGAGATAACTACTTAATACAAAATTTTCTTATACCTGTATTTATAACAACGACAAATACCTAAGTAATTTCAATGTCTCATATAACACACTATATATTTTTCTGTAAAGAAGCTGCGTTTCCGATTCGTTTTTTAGGACTTGGATTTTTTTCTACGTAAGTATCTGAAGGAATTTGGGGAAATATGGTTATCAACGCGTAGGGAGGACGGACTAGCCAACAGTCTTCTCAGTACCACCATACATGATTAAATTCAGCTATCGGCCAGCTATACATAATATTTTTTTTAATCCTCTGACGTGAACCCCAGCAAGTGGAATACAGACACTTTGGGAATGCATGGTACCTACATACAGTAGGTATATTTGTGTAGATACATAGCATAAATACGCCCAAATTACCAAACGTGAATAAGCCTATATTTCTGTAATATGGACGCGAGGTGTATAGTACAATACATAGCTAGCTATACACCATCATATTAAACAACATACTCGTATTGGAAATAAGGATGAGCACATTATTTAGAAATAGAATTAGCGATAGTGTATCTAATAATTATTGTGACGTCCAAACAGTCCTCGGCGGCCTTTAAAACTAATAGAATTTATATTGACTGAAATGAATGAAGGTACCTATACCTACTACCTATATCCAGCAGTTAGCGCTAACTCCTAATGTATAAATACGTATGTATGTACAGGTTTCTCCATTTAGGTAAATCTGTTTGCAAACCTCAGAAAACTTGTTCTTATATAGCAGTTTTAATTTACATATTATTTTGAACTCAGTTGACATACCTACACCAATGGAGTTTACAGGTTTAAAATCCATAAAACTATGTATGTAAGGCGTGTAGGGTATTGTAGGCTGCGTAGCACAAGAGGTAACTGCTGCCCTGGAATTCAAAAGTGGGATAAACTTACTTAATTACATTAGGTAATTACAAAATGGAGCAAATAAATACAATGAGGTACCTACGTCCGCGTCGTTACTTTCTTTAGAGTTCGTTTATAAAGTTTTTTGTACTATCAATTAATCCTGAGACCGAAGCTTCTGTTTATTGACTGTGTCTAAAATGTCAGAGTCATGACTTTTCAAGTTTTAAGGCCAAGTGTAACATGACTGTTAGAACAGGTGAATCAGGTTAGAACATTTATAGTCATTTGTCTATCAACTCAACCTAAATGTTCTGATAGTTGGTAATGCACTTTCGAAAAAACCTTCATTATTTGGTACATAACTTATATGATAGATAAGTATTTTTTTTATAGATACAGTTACAAAGATAACAATTGTCGGTCATGTCACGCTGTTTATACGGTCTGCTTATTCTATAACTACGTGATTCTTGGACCTTCACGTTTCACATACTTTCTAACAGACCTTCAGCAGAACTACGTGTCTCCCTGTACACTTCATTAAACATTAGTCAAAGTTTGCAAAATTGAAAGTTTTCTTGGCTACGCATTATCCACTTATAAACTATTTCTCAGTCGTTCTGTAATAGATAAATACAAGTATGTTTATAATAACATTTATATCATATCTAACACGATTTGCAATTCCCAGAGTCTCTGCGCACATTGGACATTGCTCATCTTCTTTCTGCCACAGCCTACTTACATTGTATTACATATTTCGTACCGTCCTTTCCAATCCCTTTGATTTATCTCTCGGGAAAACAGGAGGAAAGCGTCATCGATGACCATTGTTTAGTAGTAGGTCATTAACAACACTTTTGTACTGATGCAAAACTAAAATACTATTAGGTGAAGCAAGAAACTGATTAAAAATCTCGTGATATATAATAAAAAGTCAGGCACATACTTACACAGATATGCTGAGTTATAGGTAGGTGTCTAGTATCAATCAAGGAGTAGATCGAATAATGAGTTCCTGAGTAACCTAAGTTCCTATATTGTTATGTGATGAGTCATCTAAACCAGAGGACAGAGGTCAAGTGAACAAACAATGCGTTAATTGAATAATTCTAGGGTTAGGGTATTAACCCGCAGCGATGTGTATAGCCAAGTACAGCTAGCCACGTTTTAATCGTTTACTTTTACTAAATGTACGTATGATTATACACAAATTAGTAAAGTATTGAGATTTTTAAATAGGTATAAAGAAAACTTTTGATTGTTTTCTGTTTCAATTATTATCATCATCTTCTTCTTTCTCAGTCGTTTTAATTCCAATGCTGGACATAGACCTCTCCTTTGGCTTTCCACAGATCCCTATGATGCATCCACTTGCTTCCTGCGATTCGCCATACATCGTCAGACCATCTTGCCTGATGTCTTTCTACGCTCCTTTTGCTTGTTCTAGGTTGCCACTCGAAAATCTAAATGACATAATATATGCTGGATTTCACCAAATTAGGTGAGAAATAATAGAGACATAGGAGCCACCTAGCACAAATTTTGTATGAAAAATAATGATAAGTGGCTCCTACCTCCGCTATTCCTCACCTAAGAAGTTGATTAAATCCAGCATTATAGTATGGTAGGTCTATCAACTTTTTTAAATGTTTATCTAGGTAAGGAAGTACTATTATTATCAACGTACCTAATGTAAGGAAAAACTTAATTCAGTGATCTCACTGTATAATCAATTAAATAACATAATATTAGGTTTAAACAACAATGTATTAGGCGCACTTAAAATTCATGCAATCATCAGCAAAATAGTTGATTCATTCATACATAGTAAAATATACTATATTAGACCTATAGACGTATATAATGAGGGACTCTGGTAGTAGAGTAAACATTACGTGCTACAGCTAAAGCAAAAATATCGGTCTCACTGTTATGTGTCTATGTACGAGTAGGTATCCTTTGTATATATTTTTTTTATATCGGCATTCCACCCATAAAGAACGAGTGATCTCTGGTATTTGATATTCATACGTAGTAATATTACATAACTCGTTTGATCTTATTTACAGCCTAGGATCTAACACCTAAAAATATGAACCTATCTGTTTTTAATCAAATTTTGAGTTTACACATTGGTCACACATTACCAATTTATTTTTTTTATTTCCAAGAAATATTTTGTAAGAGGTAACCTGCAATCAAATTTGCAAAATTGATTCTACAATACCAATACTAAATTAATAAAATGACATGATGCTCAGAAATAGTGACGATTCGAAAGACTCTTATGGATTTGTTGGAGGAAGCTATAGGTTTTTCTATTATAGTGCACAAAAATAAAATAATTATTTATTAGGCATTTTACAAAACATCTGAATTTAATGCTTCACTGGTAGCATAATTATTTATAATTCGATATGGTGATGTAAGATATGTGATTCTATGATGCGTCACTGCTTCAAACAATAGAAATAGAGATTATTACTTATTAAAATAATGACAATCATTTCAAAAATGTAATAAAATTATCCTCTGATTGTCTGATGCGGTATCTGTATACAAAAATACAAACTACTATGTTGACACATCCATAATGGTCATAATGTATTAGAGAATCTGTAAATCTATGTATGCTACCTATGTATGTATAATGTATATACTATATTAAGATTGCCTTGGTCTACCTTGGTATATAATATGCTACGTTCTTCTAATACTGTACTGACACGTATCTAAAACTAAAGTTATTTTACACGAAGGATGAAGTGAACATATGACACCCCTCTTATTTTTTTTAATGGAATGAAAATACAGGGAGAAAAATTTACTTAATTGTTTGTAGGTAGTTTAGTAGATAGTAGATCATTCTATAATTATTATGGGTGACTGCGCATAGATAATGCGCAACATTATTATTGTGTGATGCTACAACATCAAATGCAAACACCTAACTGTTATTATTATTATGTGTTTACATGTGTTTATATTCACTGGATTATATGCAACCTCACCTACCTGCTTATGCCTGTATGTAGCTAGATATGTTATTAATAACTGTTGACATTCTGTGATAGTGATTATTAATCATTTTTTTAATGAATCATTACACAAAAGCTACAATAATGTATGATCAAAAGATTGATAAACAACAATGAATGAATTAAAATGAGCTACTTAGGTTTCTAATAATGCGTAACTATAACTATTAACTAATGAGTTTCATTTTTTTTTAAATCATTGTTTGTATTGTTTGCAGTTCTGAGTGTCCAGTGTTGGACATGCGCATCAGATCTCGATCCAAGATGTGGAGACCCCTTCAACGCTACTGTCCCCCGCGGTGCCCATGGATACAGCCTCACAAACTGCGACGCCCCAAGCACTGGAGCTGGAGGATCCTATCCATACGTCAGCTCAGCTCACTCTGTGTGCAAGAAGACCAAACAATTGGGTAAATGCTATCAACTTTATTAATTATTAAATTTAGTACCTACATATATCTTTGATTAGAACCTATTTCCCATTTGTTTCTGAAATATTCATTAACTTAAAAATATACTATACTAATGCTGGATTTCACCAACTTTAGTTTATTAATATAAAGTTTATTCTATAAAGATCTTGACGAATCCTTCTGGAAAAGTGAGATAATGGCTTTGAAACATGACTGGCAAAAGTGTATTCAACTTCTAAAGGATTATATCTTAAAATAATAAAAAGACCCAATCGTACTCCAATACATTTTACATCTTTCACATACTTGTGAAAAACAGGCGTAACCTAAATTTTAATATCATAGCATTTCAATACAAATTGTATGAAAAGTTCCATTTTAAAGACTTTTGTCCCTGTAATTTTTTGTAATAACTCAAAAACCATTAGCCGTGCAAAAATAAAAATTAGCTCATTTTATAGCTAAAACTATAGCAATTATTTCATTCTTTGGCCATTTTCTTGTAGCACTTATGAATTTTCAACAATATGAGTATGTAAAATATTTTTTTGTTCTTAACAAAAAAATACGTGACTTTCACCGGCTATTGCGGGTAAATTACTAGTCCTATCAAAAAATGTGCCCAACTTATTTGGTAGAGAATTTATTAAGGGCTATTTTCGTCGTTGACAGTTTTCTTCCATCTCTTACTGTTTTTCGATAAATTGTGGAAAACCTCATAGGGGGACCTATTCGGGGGGGCAGGGGGGTGACGCGTCAGGGGGAGGAGGGGGAGACCAGATATTCTGAAACACCCCAACCTAAGGTATCATACTGTATAGAGTCCAATCTGTTATTAATTTTGCCGACTTCCCCATACATCGATTCCTAGGATGACTGAGCTATAAGGTACATAGAGAAATAAATGTGTGTGTTTGTTTCTTGTTGTATGTTGAATGTACATTTAGTTTTGGTTTTGATAAAGCGATCTCTCACATACAATTGCAAATACATACACATAATAACAATTGCATTATTAAGGGGGCATATGCACGGAGCAAAAATCTTTTTCAAATTTTGTATGAAAATGTTAGCACTCAATAAGAATAACTTAAGCGACAAAGTGAATTATACCTTTTTAAATGAAACCTCGGAAGAAATTTAAAAATCTAAAACAGCCGATTTGTTAAGATTATAATTACCAGTATTTTGGCTAAATTATACTTTTATACCTGAAAAACTGAACGGAAAATCTTCATATCCCGTAAATTTTAGGGGTATATTAGGAATATTTTTTTTTATTTAAGGAATTTCCAAATCCTGTAATTCTAAAACAGCCGATCTGTAGTCCATACTTTCATCTATCACTGTCTTCAGTTTCAAGACGATTCCTTCAGTATTGATGACTGAGAAAAAATCAGGGCGCCGAAGTCCAATGAAAGCATAAAGGGCCTTAAGTGTTACATACTATAGGCCTATTGCGAATTATATGTATCAAGTAGTTGCGTTAAAGTAATGTAATCTAAGCATTGTGTTGATATTTAATTTATTGCGGATTGTTCAATTTACCAATTCATGCGGAACTGCTTAGTGCTTATACGACATCAGGTCACTGCGATAGTATATAACCGCGTCTATAGTATTATACCTTGTAAGTGATGTAGGCAGGTACACACTTCTTCTTCTTCTCAGCCCGGAACTGTCCACTCCTGAACGTAGGTCTCCTCCAAGCCTCTCCACTCTTGTCTATCCTGCGCCCTCCACACTTATCCGTACCTAAATACATATGTATATTATACTTCTTCAGGTTCTTCAGACCTGAAATAAGTGCCCGCGACCTTCGGGTGCTCTCTATATGTCTAAATGCTCTCTTTAAAAGAGGTGATTTTCTTTAAAAAAATGTAAAAACATCGTAGTAGCAGGCCACTTTTTAAATAAGTTGTCATAAGAAATGTATAAAATAAATATTAAATATTTTCAATTAACATCGCAGATATATTTATTTAACACATACATTGTTGATGAAGACATTTTCATGAAAAATGTGGTGTTTTACATATTTATATATATTTATAAGGGGGCACGTGCCCCCGTACCCCCCCACCCTGCTGGATACGCTAGAGTAGAGTTGTAGGTACCTACGCAGGTATTATTAATATTGTTCACGATTGAGTTCCATTCTATTAATTCTAGTCATGAGATCATTGAACCAACCTTCTTGTAATAATATTTTATTATGTAGGTATGCTAACCTGCCATCTATTTGCTCAACTACATTTATAGTCAAAATGAAATAGTTCACTTGGATTATTTTTGGTTTACAAATTATTTTTGTAAAGCATTGGATTTTTCTACATTCCGTACCTATACAATGCAGCTTAGCAATAATAGATGGTGGGTGTGTATAAAAAATACCACCTTCTTCCTTCAACAGTAATAATGAAAACAATACATGTACTCGTATAATATACGGAATTCGATAATACAGCTGTCGCTCCCGTGGCGTAGTGGATAAGATCCCTACTATGCGAGATGAAGGTCTGGGTTCGAATCCCAGCCGGGTTAACTGAAATAGCGACGTTTTTCGAGTGTAAAGTGATCACTTGAGCCAACCGAGGTAGGTCGTAAGCCCGACAGTGTTAATTCTTAATTCCTTTACACTGCTGTAGGAAAACTACATTGAAATAGATTAGTTTTAAACCATAATCTGACTATAATTAATAATATCTATCGCATCTAAATGAAATGTATAGTATGTATACCATTTTTGATTTGTATACCTGATGATTATAGTATGTTGTATATGTTATATTATTATTCTATTTTATATTTTGCTTTATGATTTATTATTGTGTTAATTTATTATGTTTTAAGATTGCTCCCTCTCTTGACAAAAGTGTACATACACTTCCTAAGAGAGGTACAATGTTATTTTTTATTCAAATGAAGGTATATTATAGGTATTTGTATCTAAAAAAAACATAAGGTGTAAATCAAGTGTTCTTGAAATTGTAAAATAACAATGAGATAATATAAAATATATAATTTCCCAATCATATGCTATCTCTTATTGCAAATCAGTAAACTACACATTATATTTAAATTCCGTTACGTGTAGGTACCTGGTACATACATTAAACACCTGTTTATAATGATTAAATGTGTCACTATCGAGGCTCACGCCTTATCTTGGCGCATCATAGTGATGTGATTTTATTTAATTAAAACACGAATTAAATACTTAGTCGGCTTTGTCTGGGTATAAGTTAGATTAGAAGTATAAATTTTATCATTAAATTGCTCTAGAAAGGTTATTTTTTAATATAATTACTAGCTTTGTTACTTTCATTTTGACCTCCTGAAAGAATTTGATAAAGATGTGGTAGCTTATTTCTTGAAATTGTACAAAATTGAATTAGGTAGATCAACCTACACACAGGTTTCGTATTACACACTACATTATTATGAATGATGAAGGCTTTTAATACTATATATTATGTGTATGCATACTGTGCAATAGTAGAACTTTATAAGAAACCCTTTATAAATCAACATAAAACAAACACATTTCCATTCAAATTATCATTAAATTTATTAACTATCTCCATAATTATTGCCTTATCAAATTTTGCTAATCAAGTGCATAAAAAAAAATATAATAATAATTTCATACTAATGCTGGAATTCACCAACTTTTCAGGTGAGGAATGAAACCTACATACGTTATCGTTTAGGTAATATTTTTTTTCTGTTCCAGTGAACGGTGAAATGATTGTCATTCGCGCCTGTGCCTGGCAGATGCCCGATCAGGCAGTTGGCAATTGTCCCGCCAGCGCTGGACCTGGACATATTCGAGTCATATTCTGCGAGACCTGTGACACTGATGCATGCAATGGAGCCTTCAACCTTCGAATGATCCCAGCCCTCCTCTTCGCACCACTACTTGCAATATTCTTTCGTTAGATATTAATTACTATTATTTGATGTACAATGATGACTAGAGAGCGCATGCAATACATATTATACTGAGTAGAATCTATAATACAAACACAGAATATTCAAAACTGCTTAACAAAAATGCCTACGAAACAAAACATGTAACTATTGAGCCCTTATCCTAGAATTGGTATCCAACAAAAAAGTACTCAATAATTGTAATTTTGGTAACCTAATAATAGTTGTATAGGGAGGTGTTTATTGAAAAATTAGGGATGCCTAATGTAAGGGTTGGTACCTAATTAGTAATTGGTATATATAGGGTTCTATTATTAGACGAAAGTAAAACGAAAATCGTACAATGATCACATTGCTTATGTACGAGTAGGTCATGTTTAGTTACATTATTTATTATCACTACTGTACCTACATTATAGTTATTAGAAGTATTGCGCCACGTCCCTAGTTCCATTAGTACATACATATTATATATAGTACCACATCTACCTGCAGCGGGGATCAGTTGGTTTTGTATTTTCATATTTTTGTAAAAGACACATTTTTGTAGATGAATAATAATTGTATTATCACAATTTTTGTCTTTTATATATTGATAGGATTACATCGACATATATTATATATGAGAATATCCTCTTCAAAACAAATTAATCGATCAAAACTATTGATTATTTATACTTCATGTCTAATATATTAAACATAGGTACAACTACCTAATTTGAAAATATAAATGAGTGTAGAAGTAGGTATTGTTATCTACATAATACCTTAATATTTGACGTAAGGATATGTACATAATGATAGGTATTGACTTATGAATACCTAGTAATATGCAGTTATGTGTCATATTTCCATTATCATCAATTAGAACTCTTACTCCTAGTATGTACTTACCAATCTAAAGTAAAGAACTCTTATTTATATAACTCTAGCCTTGAATCTCAAACATATACTGACAATGAATCTCTACTATATCTTTGTATTCATGAACTTACATAATATAAATAAATCTTGCTAATTTATAAAGTTTTCGAGTGTAGTTTATAATTGCACGCAGCGCACAACTAATTAGGAAAATGTTTTTTTTTTATGTATTAAAATACAATCGAATATTCGATACATTTTACTGTTTTGTGATAAATTCCGCCCGCAAATTATTATTTCAAACCCTACATAATAATATTAGCATATGATGAAATTATTGGTTTCATAATAATTTCCAACTCCTATGGGTTTGAACGTCACGATGACAGAGTCTTAATTTTATAGTTCAAGCAATAAACAGATAGCACTTACCTATAATCGCAACTATATCTATATTGATCATAGTAATATTTAATACTATTATAAAAACATTTACCTAATAATTTTAATAGCTCAGAGTACATATGCTATAGGTAATATGTTATTAATTTCACAAGTGTTTGATATGATTAGAATATAATAACAATACATTAATGAATCACCAAAATACATATCATTTTTCAAGATAACATGTGAAAGAAGTGTGCTTATTGAATATGTCTTTATTACTTAATTTTATCTATTTTTCAATTTTTTTATCATACGGGGGCATTTAATGAATAATACGGGGGCGAACTTATCACAAAGCTGTATAATTTCTTCAAGTTAACCCCAATGTTATTCAAAGTATTATTACTAAATTATAAATTTGAAAATAAAATTCATTGTTTAGGTAATTAACATTAGAAAAATAGGGAACTGTAGGTATTTAAACATAATCATTATACTTAAAGGCCTAATTTTTCTTCACTGGTCAGCAAACAGAGACAAATTACCACAAAATTTGGGAGTAATTAGAAAGCAACAATTTTACTACAACTAGAGCCTAAAACGTTAACTAGAAATTAAGTGTCTCTTTAAAAAAAATCGCTAACATAAATAAGTAAATTTCGGGGTAAGATGTAAAAATGTTTATTGAGCCCTGCAGTACCTATATTCCTATATATGACAGCAAATTGCACCTCTGGTAAAAGCACTTCATTAATATATTTTTTGTGCAATCAAGCATTGCGTGATGTGTGAAAATTAATTGAACAATTTTATTTTATTACCTCATCGAGTGATCAACAGTGATGAATTTTTGCAATCCCATTTCACACCTACTGATTAATGGGAGACAAAAGTCATTTAGTTTAATTAAATGGTTTAATTTTACATAACATTAAATTAACTTTTTACACAAATAAATAAATTAGGAGTTTTATTCATTATTTAATGTGTGAAGTGTTGTTGTAGGAACTTTGGAAAATTTGCACGTCTCTGCAGTGTGTATTATTAAATGTATGTACATTGTACTACACATACAAGTAGGGAAATAATATTTATTGATATTACTTCATAGTTTTTCATTCATAAAATTTGGCACTCTACATAAATAAATGATTTATTACACAAAAATAATATGTGAACCATGGATTTATCGCCAGTCAATCAATAAACTAAAATATCAGCTTGCATTTTTACAAATCATAGTATCTGGAATTCTTCTCAAACTCAAACAAGGTTTCAATAAATAAAAGGTTGTAACAGTTTATTTCATCCTGACAGAGAGCCAAGAGCTATATAAATATATTTACAATAACAATTTATATTTTAGGTACACTGTCAGCATTCCGTCCATATATTTAGATAATGTTTTATATTGTACCTACTGTACATATCAACTTAGAGCGTAGATGCCTGCATACAAGTTATTGATTAAAATTATCACCTCAACGAATTATGAATGGATCCTACTACTAATAATACATATTATCTTATGAACAACAATTATAATCTCATGTTTCCGGATTAGTTACCTAAAGATGTCAATGTACAATTAACATGGGCCTGTGTAAATAAATAACTTATTTCTAATATCTATATTCAGTGGTGATGTTTGGAAGGTCCCCTGCTGAGTGTGACAATTGTATGAAATCAGTATGTATTCTATGTAGAAATTACAGAACGACGGTACAATACAGTTTATCAAATATTACACTAGTTCATTACTTACTTGTGTTAAGAATGACGCCTAAAATTTTGTTACCTACCTTTTTTTAAATAAATAGATACTAAACAAAAAAACAATGTACGGATATACAACAAAAGGACGAGGACAGAATTGTATGCGAGGAAAAAATGTTGCACTCAGCGTCTCTTTTGTAATGCGTCCATTTTCCCCGAGTCCTTGAGGTAACACCCCTACTTACACCTCAATCAACTGCCTTCGAATGTTTAATCGTATTTAATATTGCCTACCAATCAATTAAAATATTATAAGTACTTGCATGCATTAACTTTATTGTTAATCACGTTAACCATTAGTTTAAATTTTGTTATATAATTACTTATTGTGATTTATAGTGATATAGTAAAGTTTGTTTAACTAATTATTTGTTTTATTTCATTTTGTATATTTTCCATTCTCTCCACTTCCCCACGTTCCCGCTCCTATTTCTTCTACAACTCAAGATAATTATGAAAATTCGAGATGGAAAATTAAAATAGCATATAATACTTATTGATATCTTGATGGAGAGGCTGATCCAGGGTTTGAGTGATAATAATGACCTTTCATACTCAAATTACTATCAAATACCTAGTTGTATAGCATTTTAAAGAGCATATACACACATCCGGAAAGTGTTTCCTGGTTTTTCAACAAAATTAACCAAAACAAGGCTCATAAATTGGTCTTGTGCTCAGCTGATAGTATCGCAAGGTTAGCTGGGAGAGATGTATTCATATAACTTGCATTAATAAGTCGATTGTTGCACTTTAATGTGATTAAAATAATAAATTTAAAATAATTCGGGAATCCCTATGAGTCCTATGATGATATCGATAATGCATGATGTCATGAGAGATAACAATCGGAAAATATTACTGGCGTATTGAATTCTTAGAATTTTTTTAATACCATAATTAATATTGTGAAATGCAGTAATCAATTTAGTATTATATTTTTTAAGTTTAGATAAAATATCTATGTACTTACCTATACCTATTACTATACTTATAACCGCATAACTCTGAAGAAAGAGACGCCAGCAAAAGTGTCGAAGCGCCGATCAAAATAAAACTACCTACACACAATTCGCCCGAAAACTAGAAAAAGTGATACCTATATAGGTACATACATCTGCATGATCAATTTCGTTTCGGAGCGAAGGACTTCAACATGAACGAAAATTCCTGATGAACAAAGGACATCATCTTTTCAACTTAAAATACGAAGGGGGTTGATGCTTTCGCAGGGCACTGAGAGGGACCCATGTAACCAGGCGAATGCGCGCCAGTCATGTAGTGTTGCCGGTTCTCACACCGCAACCAAATTCTCGGAAATTAATTGCCACACCCCGTATTACCCAGGTATTATATAACAATTACTACACCTTACACACCCGCTTCTTGCAACAGTGCCTAATATATTTTTTGGTTTATTTTTTTGGGTAGGTATGTAAATACAAGTACATAGATAGGTACTTATAGCCAGCAAACTGAGCAATCTCCATTAAACTAAATTGGTTACTATTGTATCTGCCTATTGATTCTGTGATGACTTAGTAACTGCTTTATATGTAATCTTTTATGAAATCACTAAAAAGTAATTTCAAAGGTTAGACAAAATATACTCGTATTACATTGTATCATGTGGGTTAGCTGGTACCAGGGTACATACGGGTACTTTAACCCAGTACTTATCTGCTACCTACAGAAAGATGTCTAATATAATTAGGTATTTGGATGATGTCGTTTGAAAGACTGTCACGAGCTTGACGAAAGAAATTCGTTATATGAATCTGGTTATGTCCCCCTCTATGACTTAAACAGGGGTGGGGCGTTCTGATATAACCGAATACCTACCTATTTGATTTCGTTATACATAGTAAATAGTGAATAAGGAACTTCTGAATCATCGCAAACATTTTAGATTTAAAAAAGTAAAATAACATAGAATGGTACCTACTCGTACCTGTCTGCCTTACTGGTTGACGAAACCTCAGTTGAGTTTTCATGGGTCAAAGAATGATGTACCTACTTAATTATAAGATTGTGAGTAAAAGCAAATACTTGTAAAAGGCCGAAAGATTCTGGGTACTGGGTAGGAGTATCTGGTTCTAAAGTTCTAAATAATAGGAACATATTAATACCTATGCAAACACGACATACAATTGCATAACAATTAATATGATTAGGTAGGTACCATTAAATGTACTCGTAAAAAGGACTAACTAATTGAATTATAAATACAATGCATTCAATCTAAATATCTACCCACCTAGTTTGTAGGAGTCTGTCGAGAGAAGCTACAGTCCTATATGATAAAATAAGTACAATATAATTAACTACGTTTAATAATATGAAATCTTTATTGAACATCCTGTTTGATTAGCATTCATGAATTAATGAAAATGGTCATTCTGATTCTGACTGTTTACTACATGCACTCAAGTACCTCCCTAATATTAACATGACTGCTAATGAGTTAAATAGACTAAACTCATACTTAAGTAGCAAAAAAATATAGAACTAAGTACCTACTACCTTACCTTTACTTACGCTGCTTACGATGCTATCGGGTCTAAACTTGAGTAATTCGGGGTTTTTTGAAAATAGTTAAAATCTCGAATATCTCGAAAACTGTGCAACTTTGGACTAAGCTAAGTTTGGCTCAAAAGATCCCAAAGGACCTCTACTACCACCCCTGGAGATATATGTATCCATCTATCAAATACTCTGTATAATAGTATGTTGTGAGAAATGTTTTCTATAGAATATGTACCAAAAAATAGCGCCGCACACGATTTTTATTTTAAGAAGACATCTCTAAAAAGGGTCGCGATATAAATCTAGTTTATTTTTATATATTATAAAAAACATAGGCACCTTATCAAAGAATATGTAACGCAAGAACAAACAAAATGTAATTAAATAATAAGAACAAACAATTGTAATTTAATGGATTTTCATTCAGAATATTTTTAATATGATGAGAAAACATGTGAAGTTTTATCATTTAGTGTGAAAAATTATATACAACGGTTATCCAGAAAGTAAGAGTACTGACCATGTAATTCTTTTTTGAAAAAAGGTACTTGAAAAAGAAATGTAGGGTTTTGTTGATGGATATGTCAGCTTTTTTTCACGTAGTCGGCATCCCGATATATGCAGGTTGTGAGCTGTGGCAAAGCTTTTTTAAGCGCTCCTCAAATAATTTTCCCGCCATCTCCTTCCAGTTCAGGACCTCCTGCTCACGTTCTCGTCGGCTAAAAACCTTTTTCCACCCATGGTAGCCTTAAGAGAGGTGTAAAGATGAAAGTATAAACGCGCAAAGTCAGGAAAGTTCGGGCGGTGATCCAACCAAATGAGTCCAAAAGCGTTAAGGTTGAGAAAACCGTGTGCGGGCGGTCGTTGTCGCGAAGTATTTACACTTCCTTCGTCAATATTCCCTGCCGTTTGTTTTAAATTGCTATCTTGGGCTTTCGTAGGGTCTAACAGAATCCTGGTGCATTAATTACCCCCTCCTTGGAGCAGAATTTCGGTCATAATAATCCATTTCGGTCCCAAAACATAGAGGTGTTTTCCTTCCGCGAGAAGTAACCGATAGTAGGGCCCATCGCTTATTTGGCGGGATTTTTTATGGACATGTCTCACAGAAACGGTCACTACAAGACAAGTTTTCGTGCTACAGAGGTCCGCCAGTGCTCGTTCTGTTCAGGAGAAATCCCACTACCACATGGTAATGCCAAACTTGGCAAAAAAGATCGTCACATCCCGTGAGGACAACAGTACTCTTATTTTGTGGACGACCCTAGTACCTAATCCAATCTATAGGAATCTGCTCCCCCCTCCCTGACGACGCACATGCCGTGATCGTATAATAGTATAGTTAAATGGAAACCATATGGAAACACCAAGGAAACACTGAGGGAAAATAATGCTCTGTCCGGTCGGCCAAATGGCATTCGGCCGTTTGTCTGGATCCCCTGTAGCCTGCAGTATAATTATTTAAGTACCTATTATGACATTTGCTCACTCGGGCAATTTTTTGGGGGCCGCCAAGAAAGTGGGGACTTAAGCTATGGCTTGTGTGGGATATACATACGTAAATCCTACGCTGGCTGCGCTTGATTCTAGTTTCAACGTTTTGTCCTGTAAATGTTATGTCGACCGGACTTTTGTCGTGGAGATCGTGGACCAAATGTCTGTCGACGTTTTGACACGAGAAAACTAACATTACGTGTGATGTTGGCAACATTTTTCAGATATGTCAACATCTTGCGATCGAGTTTCTTTACTATGGTTAGCGTTTTGTTTTGTGTCGTTGGGCTTGTTTACTTCTTGTTTATGTGTTCCCAAATTTATGTTAAAATACGGGGAATAATTGCTTTAAATTTTAAACATCATATCTGATAATGGCGAATCGTTTAGCTCTTATTGTGTTTATCGTGTTTTTTGCAGTGATATTGAAGCAAAGTAAGTTGGTTAGATTTTAGGTTATGAGAATCATTAGTACACGCCCATTCCTACTTAAGTTCCACACATTTTTGTGTAATTATTGTTTGTAATCGGGCTTATCTAAATATATTAGACAAGACACTGTATTTTTTCATGAATTAAAAACCTATCAGGTTCGTAAATTGGAGTGATTGAAATAAAAAAATGCTTAATTTTCAGGTAATAGCATCAAGTGTTGGGTATGCAGATCAGACACTGACCCTAAATGTGCAGATCCTTTTGATAATACAACTGTTCCAATTACTGATTGCAAGAAGGAACCAGACATGCCTCACTTGCCCGGAGCCCGCCCCACTATGTGCAGGAAAATACGTCAGAAAGGCATGTTGCAGAATTATAAACCAATTGTAGTGTCTACTTTGTGCATGTCGCTATATAATATTAATAATGTTTCTATTATTGCAGTGAAAGGAGAATGGAGATATTTCCGTAGTTGTGCATTCATGGGAGAGCCTGGTCTCAGTGGAGATGAAAGATTTTGTCTGATGAGGACAGGAACATACAACATATTCATGGAATACTGCACCTGCAACAGTAAAGATGGATGCAACACCGCACCTCTCACTCATTCCACTCTCTTGGTTATACTCAGCCTGTCATTCATTACTCTAATTATATCAACAAATATCTTCACTTAGTTATTATACATATTATAATCCATTACATTTTTTTTTGTACTGAAGCAAACACAAGACTATTTCTTGTGTTTTGTTTGTGTAATCTCACTTTTAATGCAATTTAATATTTTGTTGTGAATCGCATTGTTATTTTAAATTATTGTTTTATGTTTTAGAAATCAGGAAAAAAGTATTGCTGAGAATGTATAGATAAATTAGTGAAACATTATGTATTAACAGTCTCATTGCACTCAGTAGGTTTAATGTATTAAAGAGTTTAATACTGCATTCGCTATAGGAACAAAATTAATGTTATCTTTTCACAAATGTTTTTTTTTTTGTAAAACATTTTACTCAGCTTGCCTACTCTAGTAATCATTATATTAAACTTCAATTAAAAGTAAAGCCTTAAAACCTACTTGTTATCAAAATACTATTGTATTGTTGTTGCCGTAATGAAATAATACAGTTATGTGCCTTCTAGTATTTATATTGTACTTATGTATCTCAAGTCCGTCCTCATATTAGTTAAGTGTAGTGAAAAGGAAGAATATTTTAATTTTCAAGAGAGCAGAACATTGTTTTGATATCCCATTTGTTGAGTAATTTTGATATTTTTGTATTTACTAGTTTTAAGTTATACTTGTAGGTACTATTTGCCTAATATTATTATTATATATTAAGGTACTACACATATTAAGAAGGGTGTGATTGTTTATAGTAATTGCTTACTACAAACTGGTAATGTAAAACTTATTATAAACTGCTCCTAAAAAATATGAAAAATCTGTGCGGAGAAATTCTCTCAAATTATAAAGTAAAGATCTGAAAGAGAATCTCACGTGGGTGAGGCTTGCTTAGTTTATTATGTATTTAATAATCAACATTCCATTCAATACATATGCATTTCTAGTTTTTAAGTGAACATATATTATTTTTATATCAACTTTACTAATATTTTACATGTTTTTATAAAACTTTGTAGCTACCTATGATAAATTCAAACAGATTTTCCAATATTACAACAAAGAGTTTGTTGGTTCTTCTCCTTGTTAAGAGGAAAGACATAGGTATTATATTTTTCTACTTTTTTACTACAAATTGTATAGCCACAATAATAGTAATACATATTTTTAAAAGGAATCTGAGCTTGTATATGTAGTTGTAATGCATTGACCCAAATAATTCCCTCCACACTTGGCAGTAAGCTGTGTCCCCACACTGTGTCGTGAAGTGCAGAATAAATCAGCAGACTATTGTGAATGTATAACTCTCATATAAAATTATACGTCTTGTGCAAGCATTTTGTTTGTTTTTCTTTGACTCATTGTAATTGTGCAAATATAGTATACATAATACACGTCAAAAATTTTATCTGGAGTTCCTTACCAAATTGTATGTACATACTATGTGATATGTGAGCATTCTTAAAACCAATGTTGTGCCCTTTCACATTATTTTATTGTGTGCATAATATGAACAGTATCTTCCTAACAAATAAAAGTATTTTGCAATTATATGAGGTGTTTTATTTCAATACATCTGAAAACATACTCTATGAACCATACAATCTTACAGTTGTGAGGTATTTCTTCCCGGCTTTGCGAGAACATTATGCACACATTGAACTTTCTGTAACTCGAGGTAGGCAAGAGACGCTACATTCTTCGATCCATGTCACTTGTTATTTCCCTTGACTGATAAACCTCCACTACTTCAAGTCTGTGTGTGGTCGGGAAATAAAAAACCCGTAGAAAAAGAGATGATTTTACATTTTCTGTAGAAAATATGGGCGGCACGACTTAACATACAAACCAATCTTAGGTTCAATATGCACGTGGTAATGATTTATCAATGTGTGAAAAAGGGTTAAATTAAATAAAATATAATTTTTGTGTCATTTATTGTAAAGATATAAAAAATCAATATACTTATTTGTACTAATGATCCTGATGTTAGAGAATTACATGTGGAAACAATGGAATGTGCATGTCAAATGTTGTGTTGTAACTTAAGTAAACAAATGGACTAAAAACATTCTTTTAAACTTCTTATGCTCTATAAGCCTCCAGTACTTAGTTTGTTTCTCTCACTTACACGCGAATATATATATTGAATATACATACAAATACATTATGTTGATCTACCTTTAGAATGTAAACAGATTCAGTTCTAATTACAGCATTTGTTATAATGAATTGGTGAACACATTATTATTTGAGTATCGTGTATTTTATTTTAAAAAATTGTAAAGCGTCCTTGAAGTGGTCTGGACACAGATGGCGCTATAAAAATATTCCAAGTATTATTCTTAACTGTTGTGTTCTGTTCATCACTGCTGACACGTAATATTATAATAAGGCACAAGAAATACACAACTACATTATACAGAAAACTGATTGTATTATAAAAAATTCCTACGACTAATATTAGAGTTAGTTTCAGTGGAATGCAAATAGGATACACCCAAGGGACATACATAAATCATATTAGCCAAAATGAGATTCTATCTAAACAATATGTTACAATTGTTGCACACATAATACAAGGAATGGAGCTAAACAATAAATCAAATAAAAATAATATTGATACGTAGTGGTCCATAGTCAGTAATCATTCTCCAACTAATAATATAACTTACCGTTCAAGATATGATTGACATTAACGTTGTCGTTATTACGACGTAAACTTACAATACTTAAATTATACCTTCTTTAAAACATGATATCAATGGATTACTTAATTACAAATATAAAATCATAATACTATCACAAATTAATGTTCGGACGGATTTATGGACAGTTTATAAACGTATGTATATTAAAGTAATACTTCTCATAGATTACACCATAATGAATATATGAGAGGAATAATGAGGATGGTGGCAGTCAAATATGTCAGAGGCAGTCTAGATGCAGAGTTGCACTCATCAGATGAACAATAACATTCTTCCCAATAAACTCCATTTTCATAAACTCCCCAGTTACACACTCCAGTTACTCCAGTATCAGCTACAGAGGCACATCTTCTAATAACTTGGCGCCATCTTCCATCCCCTAAAAATTGCAACAAATACAATGTGTGGTCTCTACTACTGACATAATACACACATTACTATATATCGAATTACTTACATACGAAACCTATGGGACTCTGGTGTGTAATCTTCATACAAAATGATCCAGGCATTGGGGATTCTTCATTATTGCACTCCACTGCAATATGTTGTTCCTTGTCAAACTTCTTATAAGCACCGCAGGAATCCTCCTTCTTATTTTGTGCAGACGCACACATGTAACATCTTACAGCAAGACCTTTATCAAATAAATCATGTTAAGTTTATAAATATGAGAATAAATCGAAAACATTATCCCTTAACCACACCATTATGATTACTTTTTACTTACTTGTGGAAATCAAACTGGCAAAAATAATTAACGTACATAAACTCAAAGAATTATTCATTGTGGTCTATATTTTAAATTACAACATAGATTTTAATAAGCTACACCAATAAAGCCCAACGATCCTCTACAAAAACACCATACCAAAACCAAAAATGACAAATCCCTAAACAAACGTCAAAACAAAACGTCAACGCCCATATTTAAAATCAGTGTTGCCAGGATAATACGTATTGCGAATATTTTAAAACCCAAAATCCTTGAAATGCTCATTATTAGTCTAGATTCAATCCACTAACTGCTAGTGCCATCTATTGAAACTGTGCGATATAAAATTTGTTGTTTCTAATCACCTCCAATAGGTGTCGCATCAAACCTGTGATATCAGTTTCGAACCTTTTTTAATAGTTCAGTTTCAATCCATTTACTACTAATGCCATCTATCGAAAATAGTGCGATAAGAATATTGATTGCGCTAGTATGACGAAAATAATTTGATTAGGTACTTCAATAATCAAAGATTGCTCTAATCAAAATTTCTTCTCACTTCCAGTCATGGATGTATAATACTTCTAGTAAACTGGATTCATCTCTTGGCCGACTATTGCGGTTCTAGGGGAAATGGCCAGTTAGGCAAAAGAAGCAAAATGGAGGATTTTCCATACTAAACGGGCTATAGGAAACTGCGGTTTTCACATGGATTTTTGGTTTTTACTGTTTATATTTTAACTGAAAATGAATTATAGACATCATATTGACATAATGATAGGACCAAGGGATGTAAATACTCCGTTAATCAGGATTTATAAGCAATTTCTTTAACAAAGGAAACGGCACACGATGGAAGTAAATTAAATTACATTTATTTTATTGTCATTAATTACAACATAAATTAAACATTGCACGAAAATTCATAAATACATACACATTAGCTTTAAATGACAAAAAATATGAAAAAATGAATTCCTACATAATAAATAATATATTTAAAACGTCTTCACATCCGTGATATTCAATATCATAATTAGTGATAGGAAACTACTGAAAACACATTTTTTCACATATTTTTTTCTTAAGCGATGCATAAGGTTTAATTCTTAAAGGAAAATCTGAAAAAAAGAATAAGAAAATAAATAAAAGTAATTTAATTTACTTCCACCGTGTGCCGTTTCCTGAGTTATAAAATTGCTCATAAATTCTGATTAACGGACTATTTACATCCCTTGGTCCTATAATTATGTCAATATGATGTCTATAATTCATTTTCAGTTAAAATATAAACAGTGAAAACCAAAAATCCATGTGAAAACCGCAGTTTCATATAGCCCGTTTAGTATGGAAAATCCTTCATTTTGCTTCTTTTGCCTAACTGGCCATTTTCCCTATAGTCCAAGAGCCCGCTGCTTAATTTATGACGTATCTGTTTTTTGATCGAAATGTGGTATAAATGATAGCTTACCAATAGGGTATTACATCGCACTAGGGTTGCCTATCAAAATCTTGCCGCAACCCCCCCTGCGCCCCCCGAAAAGGTCCCTCTTCGCGGTTTTTCGCATTTTATAGGAATATGGTAAGAGATAGGAGAAAGTAGTCAATGACAAAAATAATCCTTGCTAAATTTTTTACAAAAAACATTCAGTCAATTTTTTCATAGGACTAGTAGTTTACCCGTAATGGCCGGTCAAAAAAACGGATATTTTTTGAAAAAAAAAAAAAAAAGTTTGATTTTTTTTCTTTCACATTCTTCCACCCATTATTACTAACATTTTATGGAAGAAAAATTTTGGCCTGCGGCGCTATATCACTGGTTATTTTATAAAAAACTAAATTTTAAGAATTTTCGTCACTGAGTTTTATTGTGATAACTCCGAAATTATTAAATGTATGAACATAAGTTATAGCTCGTTTTGTAGCTAAGACTATGGTAATTAATTCGTTCTGTGACTATTTTCCTGTAGCTCTTATCAATTTTCAACCAATTTAGTTTAAATACATTTTTTTAATATTTGAAATGAATTTCGGTTTTGGACCGGCCATTGCGGGTAAACTGCTAGTTCTACGAAAAAGTTGACTGAACATTTTTTGTAGATAATTTAGCAAGGATTATTGTTGTCACTGACTACTTTCTCCTATCTCTTACCATATTCTTATAAAATGCGAAAAACCGCGAAGAGGGACCTTTTCGGGGGGCGCAGGGGGGGTTGCGGCAAGATAAATGTGAGTGTAACATTTGCAGGAAGACGTCCATAAATAAATCGCCACAAAGCACTCCGAGTGTTACATTTGCAGGAAGACGTCCATCGATAAATCGCCACAAAGCACTGTGAGTGTAACATTTGCAGGAAGACGTCCATAAATAAATCGCCACAAAGCACTCTGAGTGTTACATTTGCAGGAAGACGCCCATCGAAGAATCGCCGCAAAGCACTCTAGCCCCCGTTTTCACCGACTATAGCTATTCCTGCTCCTAACTGGGTGGCTATCCTACCTACCAAAAAATCCTACCTAATTTACGTTTCGACAACAAATTTCCACTTAATTGGGACAAATCCAGCTAGGAAGATTTTTATTTGTAGGGTTGCTACATGTAAAACAAATTGATCAAAAATAGTTATTTTTTTTAAACAATGCTTACTTTATAGAGTAAATAATACAACTTAAACACAGGGATTGTATTTGAAAAATATTTAAATATTAAATATCATTACAAAAATAATTTACAGTCGTTAAATAACCGCGTATTTTTATTTTTCATATTTCACACAAATATTATTACCTAATGGCAACACTAGACTTTGAGATTGACGCATGCGCGTTTAGGGTACGTGGTAAAATGAAAATGGCGCCTAACAGTAAACATTGTTTGTATGCAAAGTGTCATGTTATGATATTGTGTTCCGTTGTGTTCTAGGACTGTTTTGGAGTTATAAAATAACCCCAGGTCGGAAAAAAACACTACCTGATTGATAAAATTCAATGTGGCGGCCGATTACGTAGTTGGGTGAAGTTTAATATGACAGATCTTACCGTTAGGTGCCCAATTCTCGTTGCCTAAGATAAGTGGGATTCCTAGCCGTTAGGTAGGTATTTTCGCGTGGTGAAACGCAAATGTGGGCTAGGTGACTTTTATCTCTGCTATTCCTCACCTAACCAGTTGGTGAAAACGGGGGTAGGTGTTACATTTACGGGAAGACGTCCAACTGACCTGACCTGATATTCTAGACATGAGTAAGTGTAGCCAGTGTGTGGGGGCGTTGAGTCCATCGAAGGTGGTAAAATGCAGTAGATGTTATAGTGTTTTCCACTTCTCCTGCCAGGGAATAACAACTGAGTCGTACAAGAAGATGTCAAAGATCAGACGAGACCAGTGGCGCTGCGCGACCTGTAAAAAGCAGGACCCGCGATCCAGTTCTGTGCCGCCTGTGGATGTGGCACATGACTCGGCGGCGTCTCCCATCGGTGTCCCCCTGTTAAACATCACGCCCCCAACGTCGACTAACCCGTCACCGCTTGACATATATAACGAAATTATATTGCTCAGAACAGATTTGAAGGTCATGCACAAGGGGATGGACGACCTCAGATCGGCTATTCTCACTCTAAACACTCGTTGTGACGATATAGAACACAAGATGCATGAATACAGAACTGCAGCTATTGATGTGAGAAAACGTTGTGATGCTTTGGATGACAAGATTAAACTTATAGACACCAAGATTGAGCGGGTGGATGTCCTGGAGGAGAAAATCTCTGGCATCGATCAGAAAATTACGTCATTGGGATCGGCCGATTTTCTGCCTCGAGATAATAATGCGAAGGACCAACGCGAGAGAGCAAACAACATCGAAATCAAGGGAGTAACACAAACTGGTAATGAGAGGCTACCTGATATTATAACATCATTATCCAAAGCGCTGGGATATGATTTGGATCTAAAAGAGGTGGATTATATAGTGCGGGCCAGATCTAGGAATAAAACATCTCCAAAACCAATAGTTGTGAGATTCTTACGAAAAATGGCAAGAGATGACTTTTTGGCCCTTGTTAGAAGTAAGAAAAAAACTTTAACTACAAACGATATTGGTATCCCTGGAAGCCCCAGCAACATCTTAATTAACGAACACTTGACTCTGTACTACAAGGATCTCCTATATAAAACTAGGCTGTTAGCGAAGGAAAAAAATTACAAATATGTATGGGTGCGGAACGGAAACATATTCATCAGACGTAGCGATTCTTCTCCAAAAAACTATATAAGGTGCGAGGAGGACTTAAAGAAGCTCAACACTTAGATGTATTCGACCTGTATCGTGTAATTATGGATGTGTTATATTATTGTATTATTCCTTATATTGTATTCATCCTCATTTCCCCACCACCACTTTCCTTATTACCATTTCACATCCCATCCAAACCCTTCCTAACCTATTCAATAACCTTACACAGTACAGCTGAACTCAACCCGCGGTGTGGCTCGTTGGCGTGCGGCGCGTTGGCCTGGCCGGCTCAGGTTTCGTCGTTCGATTCTGGACTTCTGTTGTACCGAATCACATTTAAAATTAATAAAATTATCATCTATCTGTTACCGGCGCGTACGTACAAAATATAAACGTTTTTTATCAGAATACCAGAGGCCTTCGTACTAAAACGGAGGAGGCTCTCTTGAACTGTTTGTCTAATGATTTCGATGTAATTTGTTTAGCAGAATCATGGCTACACGACGGCATCTATACCTCAGAGATAATAGACCCCAGATATACAGTTTTCAGAAGAGATAGAGACGTATCTATTTCCGGTGTGGGTGGCGGAGTACTTATAGCGACCAAGCCTGGTCTCAATCCTGTGCATCAACCAACGTGGCAATCCTCGGCTGAGGATATTTGGATCTCTATACCCCTTAACTCAAACAAAAAATTACACGTTTGCTGCGCGTACATTACCTCATGTAGCAATCATTTAAATTTGCTACGGGCTCATCTGGACAAAGTTGACGAGATTTTATTGAATAATTGTGAGGATAAATTCATATTAATTGGAGACTATAATTTGCCGCAAATTGATTGGGGGTCGGTACATGGCGAATCTTACTTAGAAATTCTTAATCATAATGATGGTCCGGCTTACAGGTTGATCATAGATTTCCTTTCTTTTTCTGGATTGAATCAATATAACTCCATACCAAATGATTACAATAAAATTCTCGATCTTGTTATATCGAACGTACAGAGTCTCGTTACTCCGTCTGATGCAATGCTTGTTAAGCCTGACTCTTACCACCCCACTTTGGAAATCCATTTAAAGGATTGCTTGACACGTAACACTTCTATGAAAAATAATTCCAGAGAGATCGCCCTCTATCATAAAGCTGATTATGTCCAAATTCGAAATAGGCTCTCGCAATACGACTGGAATCAAGAACTATCTAATCTCAATACAGAAGAGGGTGTTTCGAGGTTTTACGATATAGTGTTTGGTATTGTTAAGGATTGCGTTCCTATAAAAAAAATAAAGCCAAATAACTCTTTCCCCTCTTGGTATTCTCCCGCTCTAATTAATGTGGTAAAGGAAAAAACAATGTATCACAAAAAATGGAAAAAATATAAAAATCGATTGGACTATCTGACATTCTCTTCGCTTCGAAGTAGACAAAAGCGCTTGACTGCTGAATGTTATTTGAAATATGTGTCCAACATAGAAAATAATTTAGTAAGTAATCCCAAATCCCTGTTTTCATTCGTTAAGTCAAAACGCAGAGAGGAAGGTTTGCCTAATACAATGTCCTATAGGGATGTCACATACTCTGATGAATTAGCAATATGCAATGCATTCAATACTTTTTTCACATCTGTACACATTACTGATACAAACCCAGTCTCTACACCCCAACAGAATAATATATCAGTGGCAGAAACGGTAGACTCGATAAGCAATCTGCGAACCAATCCCTCTATCGTGCAAAAATATATCGAAAAAATAGACGTTAACAAGGGTCCAGGTTCGGACAAATTGCCTGGTATATTTGTGAAGAACTGTGCAAAAGAATTGTCCGTACCTCTCTCTATTATATTCAACATGTCGCTAGCTGAGGGTTGCTTCCCATCGCGTTGGAAAAAAGCCTTTATAACACCCATTTTTAAAAGTGGAGATCGACACAACGTCGAAAACTATCGACCCGATAAGCAATCTGCGAACCAATCCCTCTATCGTGCAAAAATATATCGAAAAAATAGACGTTAACAAGGGTCCAGGTTCGGACAAATTGCCTGGTATATTTGTGAAGAACTGTGCAAAAGAATTGTCCGTACCTCTCTCTATTATATTCAACATGTCGCTAGCTGAGGGTTATCCAAACTACCTATCTTAAGCAAACTGTTAGAAAAAATTGTCATCGATCATATTAATCCCTTGCTTAATCCAATTATAATACCAAATCAACACGGTTTCAGGAGTGGAAAATCGGTGGAATCTAATATGCTTGAATTTACTAACATCTTAACGAATGAAATACACAAAAATGGCCAGGTTGACGCTATATATACCGATTTGTCCAAAGCGTTCGACAAACTCAATCACAATTTATTACTTAAAAAACTTTACGGTGCGGGGATACGAGGAGATCTGCTGAGATGGTTCAAGTCATACGTGACCAACAGACTCCAGACTGTCGTGGTCCATGGATACGAATCCAACTACAAGGCTATTGCTTCAGGTGTTCCGCAAGGTTCCCATCTGGGACCTCTTTTATTCCTATTATACATAAATGACATCAAAAATTGCCTGAAGCACTCGGAAATTTTACTTTTCGCAGACGACGCAAAAATATTCAAAGTTATTAATGACTTATCCGATTGTATTAATCTTCAAAGGGATTTACTGGATTTTGAAAATTACTGCCGGGAAAACCAATTGTTTTTAAACAGCGACAAATGTAATGTTATTACTTACACACGCAATAAAAAGAAAATTACATTTAATTACTCGATCAATGATGAAACTCTATTATACAAAAGAGAGGTAAGGGATCTTGGAATAATAATGGACGAACAACTCACTTTCACCAAGCACTACGACAACATAAGTTCTAGAGCCTTTAAAGCTCTGGGCTTTGTTATTAGAAACACAAAGGTTTTCAAAAAATCCAAATCATTGGTCATACTTTTTAACTCCCTAATTAGAAGTCTTCTGGAATTTGGTTCTACTGTTTGGAATCCAAACTACATCGTCCACATAAATACTATAGAAAAGTTACAAAGAAAATGCGTAAAACATCTCAATTATCGCAATAGATTACACTTTGATTCGTACATCCAAGCATTAAAACACTACAAAATCAAATCTCTCGAAACTAGAAGACAAATAATCGACCTTTGTTTCCTACATAAAATTATAAATAATAAAGTAGATAGTATTCCTCTTGTGGAATCATTGCCTTTCCATTGCCCTTCCAGAAATGTCAGACATCAAACACTTTTCTACGTCAGCCATTCAAGAACAAATTATATGCGAAACTCATACATAAAAAGAGCGTGTATATCTTGGAAAGTCTGGCGATCCGTTCTCTCTGCCTACCCCGCAAGGGAGGTGGCGTGAGGGTATAGAATAGAATAGAATAGAATAGAATATCTTTTAACAAGAATTGTATGAAGGATCCAGCTCTGGATCCTTTTGGCTCTGGTCTGTACACTTTTAAAAATAAACTGTTGAAAATAGTGGACGTTTAGCGGGGTGGTCGTGCCGGCGCGTCGAGTGTGTCGTTGGGTCTGAGGGTTTCAGCTTAATACTAAAATGAAAAGAACTGTTGTCACTTCCTTTCTCCATTTTCCTTCCTATTCCTGGATCCATTCCTATCCTATTTGTTGATTATATATAGTGTAACTACTTATACGAGTACTTTTGCTAATATAACGTAGAATACTATAATTGGCGCTATAAAATGTAAATATGTATAAAATATTATATTATGTACTTAGGTGTTGTATTCTCCAAATAAATAAAAAAAAAAAAATAAAATAAAAGATTTTGATAGGCAACCCTAGTGCGATGTAATACCCTATTGGTAAGCTATCGTTTATACCACATTTCGATCAAAAAACAGATACGTCATAAATTAAGCAGCGGGCTCTCGGACTACTAGAACCGAACAGAATGTATAGACAAACACCTATGTTTTCCATCCAGTTTACTAGTATTATAAATCCATGCTTCCAGTGCATGTCGCACCTAACCCGTTCCCGTTACATAGCAGTCATTTACTGCTATGTAACGGGAATTGTAGGCCGTAGGGCTGCCATTATGGCATTATTGAAGAACTACACACATCCCTCGCCACCGAAAAAGTAAATATCCGTAACTTTATAGATGTCCTGAAAATAGCATCCATGCAAAACATGCTCAAAAAAATAGCGCCGCAGGCGAAATTATTTTAGAAAAAAGAATGAAGTGATGAACCTGGTTTTCTTTCTAAAGTAGGTATTTATCTCAACCGATTATATTTTATGAGGTAAATGACCATGAAAGTAGCGCCGCACACGAAACTTTTGTCATAAGACATAAGCGGGTAGCTAGCTGCTTTTGTAAAAAAGGTAGTGATGTAAGTCTTGCTAAGTTTTCTTGAAAAAATAAAGGACTTAATCGCAGGCAATTTTTATGAAAGAATTGTAAAATAATGGATTGAATAATATTTTTAGAAAATTCATATGATGAGAAAAAATAACTCTGTTTTTTTTTTAATTTTACCCAAACAATGCCGCCCAGTTTTGAAGTAGGTATTGTAACTATAAGTACTTACTTTAACTGACGAGAGGTCCATTCGGTTTCTTCCTTGCTCCAGTAGGCCGGGGACTGTGGGCGGACGGCAGCCCTCGGAGGGCGGCGATCACTCGCTCGAAACAACAAGCAAGTCACTTATAAATAAATCAGACTTTCCCACTGGTTTCTTACTCATTTGATAAATATCCCAAATTCCCAGTACTCATGTCTCATTCTAAATGATGCGTTCTTTACTGCGTAAAAAATTCGGCCGTAGGGGGGGGAATGTCAGGGCCTATTCCTGTGAAAAGTGTACCTAAATCCGGCCCTGCCTTGCTTGTTCCATCATGTTGAGTACGCGTTCGCAAGAAGCAGGAATGGAAAGAAGAATAATTTTACTTTAGAAAAACCGGAGAAATGATATCGGGCCGGGAGCTCGGGAGTTTGACCAGCATTCCCGGAGTTTCCCGGGTATTCCGTAGGGTTGGCGACCCTAGGTCGGCACTACACTGTCAGGATAATTAAATACCGTGATATATTGTAATTAATAATTATATGTGCACAATATGAATTATAATATAACATTATTCTACCACTATTAAAACAATAGATATTCTTACATACGTGTGTTTATTAGTAGAAGGTAGGTAGGTATAGTATAAATATAGATAGAATTATTTTGTATTCAACAACATTTTCACGTTTCATTAAGTTTTGTATCAGTGAGAGCATTCACAAGGAAACGCACAATATAATAATAATAATACGTAGGTGAGGTGTAGATTATAATGTAGACGTATTATTAGATAAAACATCCCTTGGTGCATAATAATATAATAGGTACATGATGTCTACGTGAGAAAGAGAACGGCGATAGCAGCTATCCCTCTCAGCCGTCCCGGCCAACCCCATGTAACGAGTAGCGAGGAAGCTGGGGCAATAATATTTTCCTTTTCCCATAATACTTAGCGCTACTAGCTTCAGCAGTCGGCTTCAGTCTGCCTTTGTACTTTCCCCGCTAGGAGCGCTTTCACACGTTGCACTCAGCACACATCCCGTCCCGCTTTTATTAACCGAAGGATTTTATCTTTTTATTTTAATTACACCTTAATATTTTATCTATATGTTAATGTATTATCTTACGTTCAAAATAAAGCCTCCTTATATATGTTTAATCTCATAAAAATGTTATCATAATAATAGAACGGTGTCAGTAAGAAAAACATTATCGAAGGTCGATTCCAGCTTTTGCGCCGGACCAGAAATTGTCGTAGATAATGAATGGAATTTGATATTCCTGAAAACAAATCTGTTGAGCAGAATATACAGTGACAGGATAATAATTGGTAAGTAAATAAATAACTATTATATTATGGTTTTAAATTATTAAATAGGAATTATAATTTGTTTTATTATACCTGATATTTAACATCTGACTAAGTAATAAAAAATAGGTATATGTATATCGTATTTATAATATGATACCACATATTATTATTTAATATTAATATTCATAGTAACACTATAAGGTGCAAAAATCTATCAATAATTACTCATGCCGACTTACTCCACTTCACGAAACAAGCTTTTCAAGCTTATGGAAGTGGATAAAGATGTGTTTAGATTTATTTCGATTAAAAATTAATTAAGATAATAATAACATAGGTTTAATACACTATGTATTTATATTCTAAGATAGAACTATCCAGGAAAATATAATATTATCACGCATTAATAATCAATATAACAATCAATAATATCAAAAATCAATAAAAAAAATATAGATAAATATACCTGCATATATCAACATGCTATGTATTTTCAAAGTAGATTAACGTACGATTATATCTTAATTATAAATGGAGATAAACTATAAAGGGAGTAAGAGTAACTGTACCTATCTATATCTTCAAGTTACAAACTGTTAAGGGCTTGGTACCAAGAATGACGTCACAGTCATTTCCCACGGCATTAAGGTTAAAAATCGCGTGAACAGTCGCCCTATAAAATGGTAAAAATAGCGTTTTTCTCATTTTTAGGGGTTAATTTTGCGTCTATAAAAAACTTTTACGGTTATTCCCTAGATTTTAATTTATATTATCAGTACAAAAAAAAATTACTCCGCGACTTTGCTCGGGAAACGAGTTTCCGTCTTTCGGAAAAAAGATCAGAGGTGTATTTCACATCTTTTTTTTGAGAAATCTGTAGGTACAAGATATAAAAAATCTTTAAGGGTTATTCCCTAGATCAGCGATTCTTAACCTTGGGTCGCGACCCAAATTCGGGTCGCGGCAGGAATTGGGATGGGTCGCGGAAATCCCCAAGCGACTTTAAAGAAGAGGTAAAATTTTAAATTTCATGGTCAAACCAAAAAGCGGAGTTGCTAAGAAGAATAGGGACAAGTTGGAAGCGTTTGGATGAGCTCTATATCCAGCAGTGAGAGACTAGAGCCGAAAACGAGAAGTAGTTATCTCAACAGATATAGATCGAAGGATGAATTTTCCGTCAGGACTTTTATTCAACTAGGACATGTAGAAAGTGATAATATCACAAAAAAAATGTGGAATATAGAAAAAAAAACATCGTAGGTAACTTTACTGTAATTTCATGCGCCTCCCTCGTATCGACTCCCTGAAGCATACACCTCATACTAGTTGGGTTATTAGACATATAAATTGGCTTTTTAATGTAATAATACCAAACCTATTTCCCGACAGATACGAGTATACCTAGACCTAGATACGAGTATATGATATTTTATTATAGTAGGTCGACATTAATATAACAGGTGGATCGGCGATCCAATTACTTTTTTCCATAAGAAAGGACATATGGGATATTCAACGACCTCCCGTTATTTCCAATTCCTGTGTTATATATTAACTTTCTCTCTTGCATTGATCTTTTTTTATATAAAATGAATCTGGATTTTTTAGAAATAAACCCAAATACATCTTTTTACACTTCACGGTAGAAACCTAAACTAAAATAGTTGGTGTCGTGAAGTGGAATAAGTCCACTGAGATATTTTTTGCTACGTGAGAAAGAAAAGACGGAGAAGTTTCTTTAAAGAAAGAAGATCTTAAAGGGAAGTAGAACTCTAAATTACTATAGGCTGTTGTCATAAAAAGTCTACAACTTACACGTCTACTTGTACGAACAAACCCTCACATTAAAGATTAGCGTCGCAGGCAAAAAAACGAAACAACCGTGATTTAATGGATTTTCACAATAATTATACATGTTAAAAATCCATGACATGATGAAAAAATCCATAAAGATGTAGTAATTATGTGATTCATTTCACCTATGTATAAAACGGTGAGTTGACTGAGGAATTTCGGGGGGTTTGAACCCCTAAACCCCCTCCTCTTTACGCCCATGCCCCATGCCAGTGGTGGCAAACATAACTTATCGAAAGTACATACTCGTATTAAATAAAACGTATTTTAGAGGATCTGGAAGGCGGAAAACCTTTCGCGGTAAAAAGTTTTGTTTTACAGCATTAAAAATGATTAAAATGGTTGATCCTTTCAATGAACAATAAACAAACCTACAAAATACTCTGCAACCAAAAATATCTCGCAGTCTTTAATGTGGTTTGTTGTTTGAATTCAAAAGCCTATAGCTGAAAGTATGAAAGATGTAAGTAGAAAAGTAGCTACCTACCAGGCGCGAAGCTACCTAAGAACACGATTTCCAACGAGTTACCTTTTGGAAAAAAATGATAGGTATAATAGTGTCTAATCTGACTTAATCCCATAAGAAATGTTAGCCCCGGCTTCCCTTCTACAGAAATCGACCCTTCGCCACTGCTACCTACATACTGCGTGTCCTGGTCCAATCCTTTCAGAAGTAAATAAACGAGTCCCTTTTGGAGTTAGGTGGACACGTATAGTATTATATATACCGAACCCTATCTGTCAGTGGCGTAACTAGCCTTAGTGCCGCCCGGGGCGGACTCTGAAAATGCCGCCCCTCCCGACCCCTAAAGTACCATACCCCAAGTAAACGTGTACCAAGGGGTGTCTGCAGCTTTGAAGCTAAGCGAGAGCTACTAAAATTTTAATATAAACGTGGCACAATAAACCATACAAATAGCGCCGCAGGCGAAATTTTTATACAAAACGAAATGAAAATGAAGGTCGTGTCGTAATTTTATTTACTTTCTTTCTTCTTCTTTCTCTTCTTCCTATTCCCATATTTATTTGGGGTCGGCTCTCCTTGCTATCCTTCTCCAGGCTCCTCTATCCTGAGTCGTCACATCCCGCAGACGGGTATCCTCCATCTCCTTCCTCAAATTATTCCACCACGTAGCGCTAGGTCGACCTCTGCCTCGCCTTCCCTCCGGCAGCTTTAGTGCTGTGTGTACTGCATGGTTTTCATGCCTCATTACATGGCCGTACCAGCGCAATCTGGTCTCCTTTAGTTTTTCAGTTATTGGGACCACCTTGAAACTACCCCTGACATGTTCATTCCTCACTTTATCCATCCTTGTTACACCCCCAGCCCACCTGAGCATCTTCATCTCATTTGTATGTAATCTTTGTTCGTGTGTCTTCTTCATCGTCCAGCACTCAGAGCTGTAAATCATTGCTGGTCTTACCGCTGTCTTGTATACCTTTCCCTTAACCTTTATTGGCATACGCTTGTCACACAAAACTCCAGTGAGAGATCTCCATTTCTGCCAGGCCACGCCGGTTCTGTGAGTGACATCTGCATCGACATTTGCATCTGCAGTGAGCATTGAACCCAGGTATTTAAACTGCTTTACTTCAGGTAGCTTTGTTCCGTCAATGTATATCGGTTGTTCTGGTTCTACTTTGTTACTGTACCTGCATTTCATATATTCCGTCTTGCTTCGACTGATGCGCAGTCCATTTCTTTCCAGTGCCGCAACCCACTGCGATAGTGTGCACTGTAGTTCTTGTTGAGTCTTCGCTGCGATTGCTATGTCATCCGCATACAGTAGGCTCCAGGGTAATTCACATTGAATATCCTTAGTTAGATAGTCCATGACCAGATTGAAAAGGAACGGGCTAAGCACTGAACCTTGATGGACTCCTACTTTCACTTCAAATGCCTCGCTCATTCCAGCTAGACTTTTGACCTGGGTACTGATGTTATAGTATAGGTCCTGAATGATTGATATGTACTGTTCAGGAATTTGTTGCGCTCTGAGGGATTGCCACACTAATTCTCGCGGCACCCTATCAAAGGCCTTTTCTAGGTCCACGAATACCAGGTGTAGATCCTCTCGATTTATACGGTGTTTTTCCATTAATACTCTGATTGTGTGTATTGCATCTGTGGTTGATTTTGCTGGGGTAAATCCGAACTGATTTGGTGTTATTTGAGTCAATTCGATTAGTCGTCCGTTTACCACTCTTTCCCATATCTTCAGAGTGTGCGATGTCAGCTTTATTGCTCTATAATTTCCACATTGTGCTACTTCTCCCTTATTTTTATAGAACGGCACCAGATAACTGTGCCTCCAAGACCTTGGGACTCCGCCCTTCTGCACTATCATATTAAACAATTTAGTGAGCCATGCTACTCCCATCTGTGCCAATTCCCTCCATAACTCTGCCGGCAATTCATCCGGTCCAGCAGCCCTATGATTCTTCATCTTTGATATAGCCAGTTTCACTTCACTCTGCATAATCTCATTTATAGGTCCGGCTGTTGGTTTTACTGTGTGTAGTGCTTCACTTGGGTATTCCTCATTTAGTAGCTCCTTGTAATACTCGTGCCATCTGTTATTAATATCGACGTTCGATGTCAGCAATCTCTGGCTTTTATCCTTGATATACTTATTCACTTTGATATCCATAGTCGCTCTGTGTTTGTGCCTGGCTATTTTAAATATTTCAGTCTCGTTTTTAGCCGACTCCAGTTTTTCATAAAATTTATCATTTGACTCTGCCCTAGCCTGGGCAACTTTTCTCTTCGCTGTCTTTTTAGCCTCTTTATATCTCATGTGATCTTCTTCCCCTTTGGACATTTGCCACTTTTTAAAAGCCCTCTTCTTCTCTCTCAGCACATCCTTCACCTCATCATCCCACCAGTTTGGGTCCTTTCCCTTTGGTATATTTCCCTTTGACATACCTAGGGTTTTTCTTGCTTGTTCCTTGTAGTAGTTTTCAAAATTTGACCACATATCATCAGCACTTTTGTAATTCTTCTGTAATTTTATTTACTTTCTTTAAATTAAAATATAAAAAATAAGTACGTTTAACAAGGTAACGAGTAAAGAGGACAAAAAAAGCCCCGCAGGCGAATTTTTTTAGACAAATGGGTGATATGATGAACCTGATTGTCTTTCGTTACAGGTATTGTATAGGGAGAGCGATCATGCAAGAAGTAACGAAATTTTAGTCATAAGATATCGAAAATCTAGCTTATTTATCGTTAAATAAAAAAATACTTAGGCACCTAAGACGCAAAATGTTTTATTAGCGCCGCAGGCAAATTTTTTTAATGAAAATTATTGTAATTTAACATATTTTCATAATAATTTAAGAAACCCCCCCTCCGCCCCCGTCTATAGTTACGCCACTGCTATCTGTAACACAGTATTATACATAACTATATCCTACATGAATGTAACTGTATATCACACCATACCCAGTGGAGGATTATGCGGTATGCAACTGCAAAGGGCCCCCGAGATTCGGGAGCCCCCAAATTAGGTCAGAAAATATTTTTCTCGATTTAAATGATTAATATTGTTTTGGTATTAATGTAGTATTAATTAATTATTTAACAGGGGCAGAGTCCTAACGGCACAATACATACCTATGTACTATGTAGTTAACATGGGCATCGTTATAGGGGGGGTAGAGATTGGAATAGGTATATATTATTTTTTCATAGTAATTGATAAACCTCATAGAAAATCACATATGTAACTACATACCACACATTTTCTCATTGTATCATAAATTTTCTACAATTAGTATGAAAATCCAACCGTTTCATAAAAAAAATTGCCTGCGGCGCTTTTATTATCGCTTTTTTATAAGAAAACACTTTTATAGATATTATTGTGCAAAGTATTACATACATTTTCAAATAAACAAACACATCACGATACCTTCTTCACTAATGTCTCACAGAAAATTTAAATTCCCCCCCCCCCCCCTCCCTCCCCCCTAGCTCCGAGGCTTACGACGCCCATGGTAGTTAATTAAATATGAAAATATGTCGTAATGTGACATTGGCGCCACCACATTTAATACATTAGCATAAATAATACAAGATTCCTTCTATATCTTGTTATATCTAGGTACCTGTATTTATGTATTGTGATTGTGAGATGAGTGACTTTATTAAATTACTCCAACACTTGGGAGGCTTCTTCCAGTGAACACTGGAGAGAAATCTAATTATTATTATTCGTATTACCTTCACCCCGCCTCACCAATATATTTTTCTTACTAGTCCACCCCTCGACCCCCTCTCTACACAGGCTCCAATATCATTCACTGAATTTCTTTAAATCACTCGTCTCTCTTCATCTTTACCTATCCTCGTATATCTTTCGGCAGGGGGCCCTTGTGTGAGGTGATCGGACAGGATAATAATATTTTAGCATCTTTTTGTTTTCGGGAAACAGACACATCTATATATATATATATATATTCATTCAATTCATCCTTTCGACATTGAAAACTATGTATTGGACACTAACATCGTTTTTTCAGGCCTCCCCCCCTACCCTCCATTCTGCCCCATGAACTATGATAACAAAGTATGTCAAAACCGCATTGATATCCTGATTATTGAATTCAGAGAGAGGTTTTTGTCGAAACTTTTTTACGAACAATCAGCCTATTCGCTAAAAAAACAAATGACCGTCCTCTTTATATAATAGAATACGAGTATATAGAAGTACCTATACTCGTAGATATCTTCGTAGATGTTGTCATCATCAAAGTTGAAAGCTGGTAATTTCTTAGGCAAAGGAGGTAAGGTAGGTTAGTAAAGTTACTTCATCTCTCATAAACTAATTAGTGGCCATTTATCTCTATGTAATGTTGTTATTTGCCCTCCCGTATGATGGAGAACCGCCACTCCATTTCCAATATAGAGAATTAACTCTATCTCTCGTCTCTCGGGATGCAGACATTGATATGATGAGAGACTATTACTACAAACTATAAGATACACTATGTATAATCAACATCTATAATAGGTACTTAATTAGGTACCTACTTACTAGATATTAACTTTTTTAATGTTAATATATCAAAAGGAATCGTAGTGTGTATGACGAATTGCATGAATGTGACGGAAGCCCGAAGTGTGTGTAAGGATAGGAAAGTCTGGCGATGTGTTCTCTCTGCCTATCCCTCAAGGGATGCGGCGTGAAGGGATAGAACATATCAGTAGACTGTAGATACATTAGAGAAATAATCAAGGCTTCGGCAGTAGAATTTGTAATAACTCAAATTTACTCGTATAAAAATATAATCCGTAAATATCGGGAATCCCATTCCGGGGAGGGGTCACCACCAAAGGCTTAACCTAGGGACGTGCCCTGATGTTTATAATTACCTACTATTGTAATGTAGTTCTGGACAATTTACATGCAGACCTGCATTGAACCAAACAACAGATGTTATAACTTTGTATTATCACCTTTCACCATGTATTTATTGATATCATTATTTTTTGCTCTAACTGTTTATTGATTAAATAAGGCCTACGGATGATTAGAGATACTCCTGAATATTGAAGGAAAATCCCGCGGGCTAAGGTCCTCCACATCCCCGGGTAGCTCAGGCGCATTAATAGCGACCTCTTTCCCCGTACTTCTAGCAAAATATTATTAAGAGGTGGGCCCAGGGTTAGCCTGCTCCTGAATACCTGCAACCACAATGCCGCCACTTGTCTACTTCAGGAGCGTACCAGGTTCCCTAAGCGTACCTAATAGTACGTACGTTTAGTAAAATGTAGTGTCCGACCGAAACTGGATTTTTAGCCGAAACCGAAACCGTAACCGAATATTCGGCTCCCCTTCTAGTTTCGGCCGAAACCGAAACCGAAACTTAGGAATTTCAGTTGTAATTTTGAAAAAAAAAATCATTATAGGTACCCTGCTCTGATATCTATAGTGTTTCCCTAAGATATTTATTAGGAAACCACGCTTCATTTTCGGAAATCAATGTAAGCACAAAAGAAAGGAACCCATTAAACTACAACTTATGTCATCAGTTATGTAGGTATCCGTGGTATAGGTTAAACTAGGGGGGGGAGGGGGGGGACATAAAAAATGCAATTTTTCTTCGAGAGGTTAAGTAACGGAAGTTGTGGTGTAGTTTGCTGGCGTCGCCAGCCTCGGAGCTAAAGGGGGGCAACGAAAATTTACAAAATTGATATAGGATGAACAACGCGTAAATAGCGCCACAGGCAAAAAAAATTTGTGAGACATGGTGAAGAAGGCCGTGATATGGTTTTGTTTATTTGAAAATGTACATAATAATTTGCACGATATTATGTACGAACAACGTTTCATTTAAAAAGCAATAAATAAATAGCGCCGCAGGCTTTTTTTCTGTGAAACAATTGTGTTTTGATGGATTTTTTATACTAATTTTACAAAATTTATGACATGGTGAGAAAATGTGCAGTAATAGTGTACTTTATTGTGAGGTCTTATCATGAAGTATGGAAAAATATATTATAAAGCTTCCCCTGCCGACGTCGACGCCCATGTCAATAGGTATTATCTTTGAACTAAAATAGGTATGTAAAATACAAAAATAATTATGAGTATTTTTCCTTAATGATGGAACCTTAATTTCCTTAAGATGCACCTAAAAGTAGCGCCGCAGGCAATTTTGTTTTTTTTTAATGGGCGAAGTGATGAATCTTGTTGTAGGTAAGTAAAACACTTGGTAATGTTGTGTCAGGGAAACGGCCACTTAAGTAGCGCTAATTTTTTTTTCATAAGACATAAATGATGTGCATAAAAATGGGTAGTGATAGTTCACTTTTGTAAAATAAAAAAGGAATCTAGTATACAGAATACAAACACAAAGTGTGAACCTGTTCCGAAGATTCCCGACAACGCTCGATATAATACGGATGCTAGTTTCGGTTTGGCCGAAGGTTCGGCCACTTTTTGGCCGAAACCGAAACTGGGGCCGAAACCGGCTATTTTGGCCGAAACCGAAACCGAATATTCGGTCGGTCTCTAGTAAAATAAAATGTAATACCCTCAGTCCGCCACTGTATATTTGCAACCGCAACTGCTTATCTGCAACCACAGTCCATAACTGACACAAATCCGCAAAACATCAGAAGTTAGTTGCAGTCCAGTCCTTTTAAATTGATAGTGAGTTCTCAACTTAGTAAACTACATCAGTAGTCGTAGTCCTATATAATAAGTGCGTATAAAAATATACTCACAGTTCGGGCCTATAATATAAATATAATATGTACCTGTGGTCCACAAGTGTACATAGTTCTCAGTTAGCCCATACCCGTGTTCCTGAATTACAAAAAAGAGTTAATTTTACGAAATTTTAATATTTTTGAACTATGAAAAATATTGTCTCAACACAATTTGTCTCAAACTCGTTTTTTTAATGTGGATTGATTCTCTAAGTTCTGATTGTGTGTTCTTCCTATATTTCTACTTCCCCATATCAATATTTCCTACATCTACCTGTCAATCCTATTATTTATCTAAATCAATCAATATCACCCTCTATGTCTGTCTATACTCGTAAGTCAATTTGTTGTGTAGGAAACTGATGGATAAAATAAAATATGTAGGTAGATTTTTTGTCTCAAAAGCTTTTAGCGAATGATTCATGATATGTATTGAATTATCTTGCGATGGTTAAAGGTCTAATAGGAATACCTACGTTCTTGCCTAATACAATGAAGATCATCCCATGTATGGTTCCCGCAGAAAAACCCATAAGAATATGGCTCAACATGAATAAATCCCAAAAAAAAACAATATCTCTTTAGAAACATCCTCAACAGATAAAAGCCCAAACTTTCTAGTTGGATTCCAGTAGATTAATATTTTTTTTAATGTTTACTATTTTATTGTCTATGCCATTTCAGATCCGCTTATATATATACATATATATATATATTTGTTTATTTTCTATCTATGGTAGTTTCTTACATACTGAAGGAATTATTTTAATTTACAAATTTATTCTTGTAAAGCGTTGGGTTTTTCTACATTCCGTAGTATATACAATGTACATACATACTGAAAGAAATTGTTCACTAATAGATGCAATTAATTTTATTTTCAAAATCCAATTAGATTTGAGCTTTTGTCCCTTGAGCAAATTTCTTAAGGGCTTTCGTCTTTTTTGGGATTTATTCATGTTGAGCAATATTCTTAGGGATTTTTTTCCGATCATACCCGTGTATATAGATTAGTATACCTTCTTCTATTTTCATTTTTATTGTCAGGCACCCCTTGTCAAATGATTTATGTGTGTTTACTTTCTTTGTTATAAAAGTTTTTCTATTTATAACAAAATACAGAAACATATTAAAAATCAAACAATACAAGATCATGACTTTTGTTCACTAGGGCGAGCTTATCGCAATAGCGCGATCTCTTTCAGCTAACCCACAGCATCAATTATTATCTTTACCAGATATATATATTTTTTCTTTTTTTTTATAAAATGAATCTGGGTTTATCGAAATAAACCGAAATACATCTTTGCACACAGAAAGCTTAAAAGCTTGTGTTGTGAAATGGAGTAAGTCGGGGATTGAACCTGCGCCCACTGGTTTAACAGTCGAGCGCATTACCAACCAGGCTACCGACCACCTCAATAAACCATTGTGTTAGCCATCCTTCTCTTCATGTTAGAATTAGGTATAAACCGTCTCCTATCATAAAGTAGGTCAAATATACCTGACTCTACCTACTGTATGTTGCATGGAATATGACTTTTGGTCCTAACGATCAATAATATAATGACTAATGTCTAATTATTTATGTTTCACAGCTCCAGTGGAACGGAATGACTAGAAGAAAAGTATCGTCGCACATTTTTCTGCACATCTTTTTCTTGGTTTCTCCTTCCCACCAATTTGATGTGAGTATAAAATATGATAATATGAGGGACATAGTGTAGCATATGAAAGTATACGTATGTAGTACGCAATCACTTACTAGTTACAGTCTGCCAAAGAGAGCGCCCTAGGCTCCGTCCACTCAGTGAGCAGCAATGCCCGGGGGACACTGTGCATCACCCGGCAGTGGCTGTCTCTGCCCGTGGACATCAACACCACCAGGTATCAGTGTGCACAGGAACAAGTACAACTGGCGGCTGCTGTTATTCTTCCACTCATGCCTTCGCCTCCCCCCAGTAAGCATTACCACAATATTGTATCACCTTTCATATCACATTCCTAATACTTTTTAAAACTGGATGTATGGCTGAAAAGCAATTAGTATGTAATGTAATATAATACCTCTCCCTGTGTTGGGTTAGACATTAAGCAGGTATTTTGGTCTGTTATTATTGTTATACATATTAAAGTTGGCTAGGCATACATATTATCAAGTCCTGAATTGTAACAACCAACCATACAGCCAAAAGCGGTTCATTAGGTAACCATTCTTATTAATAGGACACTGTATCCTAAACCTTTGACCAAGTTCAATAGACCGTGTAACTACGAGAATACACCAGTATACGCTCACTTCCATATACTGTAAGTATACATGTGAATACAAGGACCTTTATATCATATCAACACTTCCTGGATAAAAACCAATAAGGACACACTCTCACAATAAATAAACCCCCAAGAAGACTAAAACTTCTTTATGTAAATAATTTCCAGAAATATTGAATGCAATCCCTAATGGATTAACGAAAACTATAAGCAGCCTAGTGACAGCACAAGTTCTTCATCTTAAAGGAGTACGGGAATCTCCTCTTAAGCCGGAGATCATTCAGATTATATGTTATCCTGAGAATGACATTGAGGAGGATGTAATTAACACGCCATGGTGAGATATTGCATCACACTTTTATAAGTTCATACTAATGTATTAATTACATGCCAATATTGAAACAAATCAACCAACTTGAGATGATAGGACGGACTCCAACTCCAACTCCACTGACACCATGATGGAAATTTCATGGTGAATTTTTACTACGAAAATATAATTCACATTGCGTGATACATACTCAGTTGATGGTGGATCATTTTTCTGTTTTTTGTTCGCAGGTGGACAACAATGGGAACAGAAGTATTAAGGAGAACAACATTTGACGATTATTTGACAATAAGTAAATGGAGTAAACCATACTACAGTTGTAAAGCAAGGAAATGGCTCATATCATACTCCTCTTTAATTGTATCCAAAGATACTAATGATAAAAGGTTTATGTTATTCTGTTATTATTTCATTATAAAAGAACATGTAGGCTATACTTACATCTAGTTTGACTTCAAAATATTGTTGATGGTGTTAGAAATAAATAAAATTCAAGTGAATGAATAGGAGTTCGTAAGTAGTTTTGTTCCTATGCATATACGGTTTTAGCACCATCCATGAAATTTTAAATTTGTAAGACATTTCTACCTAGATCTAATATTTTGGAATTACAGTAAAGACTATCTCATCTCAGTGGAGTTGAATATATCCGATTTAGAAATAAATCAATGCGATGAATATTCATGGAATAACTACGATGTGACGACAAGACAAGAGCCATTAGGTGACTTTCTCGGAACACACAAGTGCCCCAGGGAAACAACACAGGTTTGATTTGTTTATTGCAATGTGATAGTAGCACAGTATCATCATCTAACCCTCGGGGGAGTTAGCTTCTGTTAAATAATTGGTATGAGATAAAGTTTACAACTTCTCACTCAAGTGGCTACTAGCTATATTGCTCATATGCCAGTTATTTGGGAGAAGAAAAGTTCATGTTAGACAATGCATTCCGCTCACTTACTCTCAGATGATAAGTTTAGTACGTGTGAGATTCATATTTATAATTACCTGCAGATATATCACAAGCATAATGTACAAATTACACTTGTTTTAGTGTGTCCATCGATCTAGTAAAGGCTGGTCTCGGGGTTCCTACTTATGTGTTTGTAAAGATGGATTTTATTCTTTAACACACCCTAATGGCTTCAATGGTTCTATGATGGAAAGTAAGTGCACTATATTGGTTTTAGAATAAAATATAATATGTATTAAGATCTGTATAGTAACGACTAAGTCAAGATGAAATATGAATTGTAACTTCATGGCTGTACTTTTCCACTACTTGTGACTTTATGAATAATAAACTATTTACTGAATTAGGACTTAAGGTAATATAATTATTATTGCAGCTGCCTGGTTAGAATTAAATGATTCACGATATTATAATAACAGTGACGAGTGGAGATCACTAAACTGCCTCCCTTGTGCTGAGGGATGTGAAACGTGTACAGGACCAAAGCCATGTATGGCCACTTATGGATGGGAATTAAGGTAACTTCACCTCACCACTCACCAGTCACCACAATACATATTTAATATTAATCAGTTAGACGAGTTTAACATTAAAATATTTCAGAACATTCTTACTGTGCATCTCAATATGGTGTGCTGTTTGCACATTTGCTCTGGCTGTGTTTCTGTATCATCATAGACGTGCCAGAGTGTTCAGGAGTGCTAGCCCCATATTCCTAGCCATTACATTGCTTGGTTGTGTGATAATGTACTTTGAGGTAATTATCTACTCCTAGTCGCCTACTACCCCAGATTGTGCTAATTAGTTATTACTATCCATCATATTATTATTTTAGATGCTGGCTATATATCCAGTATTAGACATGTACTTCTGTATTGCCACCAAATGGTGCAGGCATCTTGGATTCTGCATTACATATACAGCGTTACTTATGAAAACATGGAGGTGCGTTCATATTATATATGTAGTAACAACCTATGGGACTATACATACATATGTAGGCTAATGATAAATCTTATTATAATTACAGAGTATCCCTCACATACCGTGTGAAATCAGCTCATGCTGTTAAATTGACAGAAAGGCAGTTACTACGGTGGCTCTCTCCTGTTCTTCTGATAATGCTTGTATATCTAGGAACATGGACACTCTCAGATCCTCCACAAGCAGAAAATGTAACTAAAAACTATCAAGTTTGTTTATTCACACCTAATTATACCTAATTTACTAAACAATCAAATGCTTATTCATTGTTTTAGATAACTGATAGTGAAGGTTTGATATTTAAGCAGTGTACGTATAATTGGTGGGACCACAGCCTAGCATTTGGTATGACTCCAATTATTACACAATATAATATATAGTAAGCAGTGTGACTAGTATATAGAAATAAACTCAACTAAGTTTTCATACATTTTACAGAAAACCCCATTAGTATAATATTCTTACAAAGGTTACAAACATACATAATTTATGCCAATAGTATAATATGATTGTACATGAAATAACATTTCAGGAGAACTATTATTCTTGTTATGGGGAGTGAGAGTTTGTTACGGAGTGAGACATGCCGAGTCGCTGTATAATGAAGCTAGATTAATATCATATGCAATATATAACATTGCACTTGTCAACTGTCTTATGGTTACATTTCAGTAAGTTACTCTTTCACTATACCTACTTCTATATTTTCATTACTAAAACGGCTTGTCTTGTCCCTTCTCTTTACTTGACTTGCATAGCTCTACCTACGCCCTACATACTAATCATACTTATACCGCTATAAATACTTAGTGGTAATAATTCATCTACACTTGGGTTTGTATTTGTAAAAATAATGTTTCAATTTGATTTCAGTTTACTTATATTTCCCCGAGTGGGCCCAGATATGAAATACTTTTTAGGATTTGTACGAACCCAATTATCCACTACAGTGACAATCGCCATCGTCTTTGGACCAAAGGTAATTAAATTTGTATGCAGAGTATTTTATCCACATATTTATAAGAAAGAAATGAAGACACAGTTTACTGAAACATTGAAATGAATTTCAATGATGAATACGAAAGCAAGCTAATCCCAGATTGTATAACATCAACCACCGTGTAATAATAAAGTGGTGTAATTCCAGGTGGTGTTAATATGGAGGGGCTTTGGAGATCAGTGGGACAACAGAGCCAACCGAGGTGTGTCATCCTCATTTTCATTAAATGGCATTGGTTCAATCCACCCTAGAATACCACTCACTCCTCATGATCTTGCACAGGAAAATGATGAACTAAAGGTTTGTATTGGGTCGGTCCAAATTTAACCATCCAAAATTAATTATTTTTGTTGCTCGACATTTTTGATTTTCTTTATTTTTTATACGGGGACTCTCGAATATTTTGTGACTACAAATCCATTAAGTAAAATTTTTTTGGACTCATAGTTTTTTCTTGGCGGCCATTTGAAAATCTCAAATTTGACAAAATCGTACTTTGCAAGATCTTCTCTAACTTTGTTATTTATACAGATATCAAGACAATTCGAAATGTATTAAGTATATAGAGGATAAAATAAACTAAATAATTTGTAATAAATTTTTTTTGGTAAATATTTCAGAAGGGCCCCAAAATGGATATGTAAAAAATATTTGATTCTAGAAATTTGTTACTTTTTGGCAGTAAAAAATATAATGAATAAACAGTTTTTTACCACAGTTTTTTTCTTTTCTGAATACATACTACTTAGCACTATCTTTGATGGCAATATGAATTTTGGGCACTTATCCAGTTTTTCCGTAGAGCACTCGAAATATGACACTGAACGGCAAAAATCCGGTTTTTGAGTTTAAATATCTCAAAAGGGACTGAGTGAAAAACGTTCATATTTTCACAAAATCATCTTTCTGTAGATATTAATACAATATCAAAAAATAATGAGTGCTTTTGGCCTGGTTCAGGAGTTATGAGGCCCCAAAGTTAGCAAAAAATGCTCACAGGTATACGTAGGCGAACACAGCTGAAGTGCATAAATGATATCCTTTTGCAATAAAAATTTCACTATGCTACTACTGTACCATCAGGGTATCTCTCAGTATAGGGGTAACCAGCAACTACCATGTACATATATATACACACAACATTATTCTCTATGGGCCCCCCCTAAAATATAGATAAATCATTCCAGCATCTTAATGCATGGGAAAGTCGGCAAAATTTGTAGTTTTGAAACCTATGCAGCTAGTATGGACGTGCTGTTTAAAAAATCGAGTGTCTATACCCCCCCCGACCTGATGTGTCCCCCCCTGCCCCCCCCCCCCCCCCCCCAAACAGGGCACCCTACGTTTTTTTATTTGTAGTCTTTTGAAAATAAATTATACCTCATTTTATAGCTAAAACTGTAGCGTATAATATTTTTTTAACTATTTTCTCTCAACTCTTAAGGATTTTCCGTAATTTAGGATTAAATAATAAAAAAAAAAAATCTCATGAAATTGGATGTTTCGGCGGTCCATTGCGGGTAAACTGCTAGTCCTACCAAAAATAATTATAGAGCATTTTCGTAGATAATTAAATAAGGATTAATTCTGTCATTGACTATTTTCTCCTATCTTTTACCATATCGCTTAGAAATAAAAAATAATATAAAAAAACGTAGGGTGCCCTGTTTGGGGGGGGGGGGCAGGGGGGGACACATCAGGTCGGGGGGGTATAGACACTCGATTTTTTAAACAGCACGTCCATACTAGCTGCATAGGTTTCAAAACTTTACAAATTTTGCCGACTTTCCCATGCATTAAGATGCTGGAATGATTTATCTATATTTTAGGGGGGGCCCATAGAGAATAATGTTGTGTGTATATATATGTACATGGTAGTTGCTGGTTACCCCTATACTGAGAGATACCCTGATGGTACAGTAGTAGCATAGTGAAATTTTTATTGCAAAAGGATATCATTTATGCACTTCAGCTGTGTTCGCCTACGTATACCTGTGAGCATTTTTTGCTAACTTTGGGGCCTCATAACTCCTGAACCAGGCCAAAAGCACTCATTATTTTTTGATATTGTATTAATATCTACAGAAAGATGATTTTGTGAAAATATGAACGTTTTTCACTCAGTCCCTTTTGAGATATTTAAACTCAAAAACCGGATTTTTGCCGTTCAGTGTCATATTTCGAGTGCTCTACGGAAAAACTGGATAAGTGCCCAAAATTCATATTGCCATCAAAGATAGTGCTAAGTAGTATGTATTCAGAAAAGAAAAAAACTGTGGTAAAAAACTGTTTATTCATTATATTTTTTACTGCCAAAAAGTAACAAATTTCTAGAATCAAATATTTTTTACATATCCATTTTGGGGCCCTTCTGAAATATTTACCAAAAAAAATTTATTACAAATTATTTAGTTTATTTTATCCTCTATATAATACATTTCGAATTTTCTTGATATCTGTATAAATAACAAAGTTAGAGAAGATCTTGCAAAGTATGATTTTGTCAAATTTGAGATTTTCAAATGGCCGCCAAGAAAAAACTATGAGTCCAAAAAAAATTTTTTTAATGGATTTGTACTCACAAAATACTCGAGAGTCCCCCTATAAAAAATAAAGAAAATCAAAAATGTCGAGCAACCTCGCCTGGTCGTTTTCTTTTAGACTGACTCTATTCTAATATAAATCTTAGAGTTTAGTTAACACAGGTGTTGCTTGGACTGTTCATTTAACATTTAGTACCTACGTGAAATAGTTCATAAAGGTGTTAAAGATTGTGATTCATTTATAGGAAGAAATTCAGAAACTAGCTGCACAAATAGAATTCATGAAAATAGTACAAATGGAGTTACACAACAGACACTTGAGGCCCAAGCCTGGAGGGCACTTTACACTCCCACCTACTCAGCAGGTTCGTACACACAAGTTAATAATAATTTACTTCAAATATAAACAATATTCAATCGCATGCAATGGTAACCTAACCTTCCCAGCCTCAATAAATAATTATTTCTGTGTATTAATGTGGTATACCCCGATTATTCTGCATCATTCAGATAACAACTGCACTATCATCTGTATATTATAATATGTAATTGTCTCATTACACAGTCTCCATGCATATGATTGAGGAAGAACAAACTACACAAATAATAAGCATAAAATTGTAATTGCATAGGATTTCAATGATAGTGTAGTTATTGTCTTGTCTGAATCAATATTAATATTGAATAGGTACCATAATTGTCAACATTAGGTAGATTTCCTGTAACCACGTAATTCCTGATAGACACCCCTGTGTTTTCACGTGAAATTTCACAGATTGAGTAGTACTTTTGACTGAACACAGGCCTCAGAAGAGCAGCAGAAGGATTATGGCACGAAGCCTGTCTGACTGGTAGCTTTATGTGCCAGTGGATGGCTTTGGCCAGGACCAGCAGCCCGCTCCTATCAACTCGGTGCCGAACACCGCCCACCAGTATTTGTCTAAATATAATCAACGTCTAGTGTTCCTTCTTCATAATTATTGCAACTTCCGCTCATTGTTTATAAAATACATTTCAAATTAAGTGGCCTACATCCTGAATTAACAATATTTTCAGCACATTGGTATGTAGCACGCTATGAAAAAAAATTGGGAAGATACTTCGAACCATTAACTAGTCCATGATTCACGTAGATTTTTTGTAGGTACTACAGATTCTTCAGAAAAAAATCTATAAGATATTCCTGAAATATTTTTCAATGCGCTCGTTTTACCGTATGCAAGACGCACAATGTTAGAATATGAAGAGATCCAGCGACGGTTTATTAATCTAATCAGAACAAATTTTTTATCCAAAATATCAAAAAGACATATCAAATCTCAAACATTTACTTCCAAATACACTCAGTTTATGAGCAAGCAATATTGGTCTTAATTATTAACACAAACATAAGTAAACATAAAGTAGTTTAGCAAAGTCTGTTTTCAGGATGTAGACTCTTAAATGTACCTACTGCTGTAGTAACATGTTGGTGAAAATATAGTTGGTATACAACAAAAACATAATGTAATGTGGTTTACTATGTAGTCAATTTAAATATATATGTATATGTGTGTGTGTATTATATACAGACTGTCACTGTTTCAATAGAAACATCACTAATACATACACCTACATGTAAAAACTTCAATATTCAATTAAGTAGTCTCATAGAAAAACATTGAATTAGTGATATGGAGCTCACAAGGCTGTGTAAACTATTTGGATATTAACTAAGTATATGAAAAAAGTATTCAATTTATTATTTGTAACTGATATGGGTTGTACTTTACGTATTCACCATACATTTATTTACACTTATTGAAATTGTTAGTAAGTGAATAGTGTTTATTTACTACATTAGAATAATAGGTAGGTACTTGTTAGTATATTTTTGTGATGTCGTTTATTAATAGTTTATTTTATTAAATTGTTAAGAATTTTGGTATATAAATGTACATATAAAAAAACCTACTTTGTTAAACAATTTTCTGCAGTTAAGCAAAAATGTTTGGATAATTTTAAAGAATCTAATTAACCTTGTTGTCTGCATATTTTCACAGATTGATTTAGTATACAGGATATATCGCCACCTCAGAATTTAACTGTTGTATAAAAATTACAACTTCTCACTTTACAATAATGAGATAATATTATATATATGCATGTGTGAGGTAGTGGCCAGATCTACCCTGTTCTATCTCAGATACCTCGCAGTTGTAGAGTGTTATCTCATCTAAACAAATATTATAGTTTCATCTGTACGAAAACTAGAGAAAACAATTGTAGATAAATAAACCCATTTAGTTCACATGCTCCATTTATTGTTAAGTTAAGGAGAAGTAAAACATTTTTTAAATCAATATATCAGCTAAAACACTTAAAAACCATTTTTCTCAAAGTGCTACTTTTTTTATACTACAGTGTATTTCTGAGCTGGTGATATAATATGGTGCAAAGTAATTCACTGTACTGTGATATTAAAATAAGTTAAACAATATTGGTCAATTTTAAATAAAATTTTATTTTATTATTCAACTTATACGCATACATTCACAGATAATCAAAAGTCAAATACATTGACATTATACTGGCTTTATGGGCTGTGCATTAGACCTGTTAAACTGATCCAACATTAATGCCAACTGGCTCAGGGCAAAAACAATCTTTTACAGAACTTGTGGAACCTGTTGGACGGCCAAGTACGATAGCGATTTGAGTACATGCCTCACTTCGCTGCAAAAATGAGGAAAAGTTCCAAAGACTGTACTGCAGGCGCGAAGCTACCTAAGAACACGATTCCCATCGAGTTACTTTTTGGAAAAAATAATAGACTTATAATAGTGTCTATAATCTGACGTAATCCCATAAGAAATGTTAGCCTCGGCTTCCCTTCTGCAGAAATCCACCCTTGGCCACTGCTGTACTGTGTGCAGTAACAGAAAGATACCAGGGGATAAAGTGTAGGGTTGTGAGACCTTGCCTTTACTAACTGGCTTATTGAACCTCTACAATGTCTATCACAGGATCACACAGATACATATTATTTCAAAACATTCAAATACATCAACAAAATGTGCATAATTAATATAATTTGGTACCTATTCCAGTTAAATAATCAAAATTAAAATATTTTTTATAAATATTTACAAACCAAACATTATAATGTGTGATGTTTGAACTAATCCATTATTACATGACATCCTAAAGTGAATAACATTACTACTGTGTCGTTAGACTGAAGTGCACTTGTTATTGCAACTACAATAATTTGCATTGTTTCAACTTTTAACCAAATGTGTTATTTAACTTTCATAATTTATCTGGTGAGTTATCATTACATGATATAGGTATGATAAGCTAATTTCTTGTAGAATAATAAGTACTTATCAATGCGGCATGAATATACATGGTGATCAGCCACAGTCTAAAGCTAAGTAAGGATCTGACGCGTGGCTTAGTGTTTGGTGCTAGCCCGCACTGGGTACATACCATGCAGGCTCAGACCAGATATTCCTACCACATTGCTAATAATTACTGTTCAATAAAAAAGATAGCTGACATATTTAGAGATATAAAAATATTTATAAAATCGTTTAAAAAAAAATCCTTATTGCTCAAAAGCAGCATGGCTCAAATGTGTCCAAAAGGCTGATTTAACTGACAATTTATTAATATTGAAACATTAAAACAATATGCCATTATTAAATAGTCTTAGTTTTACAGCACATAGATGAGGTACATGCAACATCTGAGATTATTACACAATATTTACGTCAAACATTAGCAAATGGATAGATCCAGAAATTAAATACAATTCTACAAAAATTATTTAGGTACTGCCGAGATATAGTTACGAATGAACCTAAGTTGGTGAAGGGAAGATTAAGGATAAAAGGATTAATTGAAGGTTATAGGGTGAATGAGACTGGTCCAAAGAAATATGTTTGTTGATTTCATGTTATACCTTATAGGTACATAGGCTTTGCATATACTATTAAATCTCATATTGTAATAAGTATGTATTATATCCTTTGCAAAAATCAACAATTATTTTCCATGACAATATTATTGGCAGCAAATTATATAGAGGCATTCATTATCATATTAGTAATCATTGGTAACTGATGTTGCAACTCTGCATAGCTCCAAATTGTACATAAACATGTAAATACTTCATATAATGTACAAGGTACAATTTATTTTGATTTTAATGAACATATTTTATTGTTGTTAAGTGGTAGTAAATATCAATTGTTTAGACCAGTGAATAAAAGTTATCTACTTTACTATATTTATACCTACCTGTTTAATTTTCATTTTCTAATATGTACTTATCCCTAAATACTTTGTGCTAGAATAAACGTTACACAATACTTAAAATAAAACTTCTCAATGTACAACTGTTTTATTGGTAGATAAATATTACTGTTATTGATTGTAAGATGTATGACAATGTACGTATTCACATGAACGATCCGTCTGGTTAGGACAATATTGCTGAAGACATTACATACAACACAGAATGAAGATAATACCTAACTAATTCAGTTGAGCAACAAAACAAAAGGAAAATGCGAGGTATTGGACCAAGAGTCTCCACTGACGAGACTAGGTGGAAATGAAATTACATACTTGTTTTATCATTCTGGAAAAATATTATCAAATTCTGTCCCAGGAGAGTCTCACTACAGTCATTTTCATACCAGGTACCAGCAACAAATACTAATACGATTTTACATTAAACAACGTCGTTCACTGTTTGTAAAACGAACCAAAAAAGGTAAAAACAGGTTGCTCCCCGTCTCCCCCCCCCCCCCCCCCCTCATATTTGCACCCGATTTTTGTTGATAATCATTAGATCCTGGATTATTAACAATATACATTTATGCTATAGTGATTGCATAATCCAGGCGCAGGCCCATTAGGAACAAGATAATAATTATGTAGTAATTTTACCTGCGGGAGGGGGGGGGTGGGGCAATCTATACTTACTAGCTTGTGTTACACTCAGTAACACATATAAAGCATCAAAATATAAACCGCGTTTAATGTAAAATTATATTGTTTGGATCTGGGACAAAATGACAATAGCGACTCTCCCGGGACAGAATTGGCCAAAATGCTAAGAAAAGCATGTAGTTTCATTTCCCGTAGGTTTCTTCAGTGGAGACTCTTGATCCGTCTCCATACAAAATCGCCCATTGTCTTTTGTAATTTTAATAACTACTGTGTTGTGCGTGGTATTCCTAGGAAGTATATATTTTGTTGCCACCCTGATGATACAATATAATTATATAAAGTATTTTACACATAATATAGATACTCATCTATCTAGATTTATGTATGTATTATTACTGTTACAAAATAAATGTGTTTAAATAATTACAACCCTTTGTTTTATTTAATAACACATTCAGTAGAGTTTGTAAGCCCGAACTGTTGAGATAAAATAAATATTATTGTAAAATCTCACCTAGCAGCACTGAGTAAATAAAATATTCTACTTCATTACAAGTTTTAGATGATTCTCCATGGCACATCCTTAGTAACAAACTTCTGTGTCGATATCTTCTGTTAATATGATTGACTTTAGCCCATTTATGGCATTTAACAGTTGCTGCTCCTTTACAACAATGTGTTTCTTGATGACTGCAGTTTTGGAAAGTTCCTTCTCCAGTATCACTTGAGGAGCATCCAGAGCCAATATACTCGCCTTCCATTTTTCCACTTCCTCCTTCAGTCTTTCAATTTCATTCTCATCTACATGTTCCTTAAATATTTCATCTTGTGGTAATAGCACATTATCAGGAATACTAAAATATTTGTCCAAATCACCATATATTGTTTCTAGAGAACTTTGTGATCCCATCAAAACAAGTTTTATTAAATTTGAACACTTGTCAATAACCTTGCTTTTCATATCTTCATTTAAATCTAAAGACGAGGTGAAATATTTTTTGGCAGAATCTACTTGAGATTGCAGTTTCGATTCCACCAGACTGGACAAAGAGTTTTTCAACACATTCCTGCCAAAACAAAAATATTGCGTTTCATATTCTTCAGATGTATTGTTACAATCTCCATGAACTTGCAAATTCTTCATTTTTATTCAAAATAAATTTAGCTTAATAAAGTTCGGTTAGAGTATTTAAAACTAAAATGTAATTATACTTAGTTCAAATCCAAGACTTCACAACACACTCCTATAATAAAAATAATGAAATCCCTTGAAAAATTATTAGTTATTTATTATATTACACATGCACAAAAAAAGCAAGGTAAAAATCCACAAAATGACCAAATACCAAATTAATTAATTACTTTGATAATTTTATTATTAGAATCACACAACACATTATATTTTAAAACTTTATATTTGATAACCACACAAATGACAAAACAACGTCAAACCAAAACAACTGATTTCAACCGCCAAAGTTCAAAAAAAAATATTCAAGTTGTTATCAGTGTTGCCGTTTCAAAATTTGCAAAACTACAATATATACTAGGTACGTAACGTCGAAAAAGTACTAAAAAAAATCCCAGAATTTTTTTGTTGTTGTTGACGTAGTACGGATACTATACAGGTTCCCTAACGGATGCGATGAATGACCGTTGGTGAAAACTGTTGACCATTTTTTTACTTGGATGAAATAGGTGATGGATGGAACGTAGATACCCTAAGTATGAAGTCGCGCGGGGGGGGAAACAAGACCGTCAGCGGCCATTGCGTGCGGACCGTGTTTTAAAAGCGTCTCGTGTGTTTGTCGAGTTTATTATTGAAGTATTCGGAGTTTTTATGGATCCAACGGATTTTTTAAATCTCTTATTACAATTAGAAGCATATGACGTATTAGTACTATTAGTAACATAAATATGGTGCTGTGTGCTGCTTTTGGTTGTGGAAATAGAACGAATAGAAGTAAAGCTGTACAGGAAACAGGATTATTAAATTTTTAGTTGTTTTATATTCTATCTTTTTTGTCTTATAACGATTTTAAAGTCTTTTATCACAATTCATATACCTTACCTGTGGTAATTTAATATTTGGAGTGTTTTTTCTGTCACCCTCTGAGGTCCAATTGTCAAATCCTTATTTGTTGTTCCGATAATGAAGACAATATATTCGGTTAAAAAGAGAATGGAGCCCTTATGGATGAAATAAGTAATTATAATATTATTATTTACATACTGTATAAGTCACATTCTGTAATTATTCTCCAATATTAGCGCATTTATATAATTTGTTTTCCATTCTGTCATCTGAGAGTACAAAGTAACTACCATCCCCAATGGTTGGTTTGTTGGGCTATTTGTATGTCCGTACTTACAATGAATGTTTATCACATGCATACAAAACTGATTGGTGGGATGATATCAAAACATATTTGAAAACAAAGATGTTTTTTTGTAGTTTCCCGAAGGCTCCAGAAAGAAGAGATGCGTGGATTAAAGCCACTCGAATGCAAAATTGGACACCAAGCAAACGCAGTGTTCTGTGTTCGAAACACTTTGAAGACCATTTTTTAAGACTTTATTTTATTAACTCTTTTTAATGTCTTACTCCCTATTTTATCAAATATAGTAAACATGCAGTATGTTATGTGGCGTTGTAATCACTTTAAGAAGTAAATAATTATAATGTTTTCCAATATTGTTTGTATGAAGAGTACTTTTAAAAAATAAATGTTTATAAATTAATAAAACACTCTATTTTATTAACTCATTTTAACATGTCTCATTCCCTATGTTATCAAATATAGGAAAACAGTATATGTTATGTGGCATTGCAATCACTTTATGAATTAAATTTGATGTTTTCTGATATTTTACCAATGATCTTCATACATAGTCCATACAAATGTTTAAAAAAGTGGTCCGTCCAAGATGGCCGCCGTCAATTTCCCTTCCCCACATTTTGGCTTCACTGTCATTAGTACAAGCCTTCCATCCATCACCTATTTCATCCAAGTTTTTTTATAGTCGCCGGTGAAAACTGTAAATCTATTCTGTGAAAAAAATCGCCGACGTGGGAGGGGGGGGGAGTTTAATATTTTATGATATTTTTTGTGATATAAACAGTTAATCAAAGAGATTATATAGGTAGTTCTATTCTATTCTATACTATACCCTCACGCCACCTCCCTTGCGGGGTAGGCAGAGAGAACGGATCGCCAGACTTTCCTATCCTGACACACCCTTCGGGCTTCCATCATATTCATGCAGTTCCTCATACATACTCTCCGGTTACTTTTACTCAAAACACGTCCGTCCTTGAGTATCTGGTCGACATGGTCCAGCCAGGTGGTTCTCGGACGGCCGCGTTTCCTTACACCTAGGTAGTACTTTTACTTAATATATTATGTCGCTGCAGTTACTATCGAGGCTGCCGTTTGTAGTAGGTTCCTTAGTTTGTAGTATTTTTAGTACTTAATTAGTATTTTCTGAAAAGTTTGTAGGTATATTTTTAGTATTTTTTATACTTTGTATTTAAAGATCGTACATCTCATAGTATTATCTATGGACTAAATGGAAGAAAGTATATGTGTTCTGTGGAGATATCTATCAATGTCTATGTCTATGGGTTGTCACTGTCAAGGAGCAGTTAATCCTTTGTGCTAATATAATATATTATTTTTTGTTTTACGGTTTATTTGATGTGAATGCGAGTGAATTATGTCGTAATATAAAAAATAGCTCATTTACGGTCATTCCAAGTAGTCATGGATTTAGCAATGAATGCCCCATCCAAGGATGGTACCACAGAAAGAGGAAGGTAAGACAGCATTCTGTAAGACCGTAGGTATTTAGGTGGCGCTGGCAGATCAAGAAACCCAATAGTCATTGCATACTTCAACTGCTGTGTTTATTGCGAACTTTACATCGTAAATTCTGTAATTTATTCTCTAAGGTAGGTAAAGAGTACAGACATCTCCATGCACTCTTTACTCCCAGCACATTCATGCAATTAATCATAGACACTCTCCGACTAGTTCTACTCAAAGGGTGTCTCTCAGATGGCCACACTTTTGCGCCCTTTCTTTCACCCATACCAAGGTGTCAAATATCATAAGTTGCTAATGTCCATTGCATTGTGTAAGCAAAATATGGATTGTACTATTTCAGTTGTCTTCTACTAAGATGTGCCAGCCAAAGTTCGTTGGACGAGAGCAGCCAGCGTGTGTTGGGGAGTGCAGGGTCTGGCATAGGATCAGGGGGCGCCGCCTCACAGAGACATCATCACCACAATCACGCTGCTTCTGCATTAGATGCCCTAAACCACATGAGAAAGTGAGGCTCTATAGTTATATCTAGCTAACCAATCAAATCAATAGGAAATAAACATTATTGTAAGCAATTGTCTTAATACAAATTGTTAATTAATTGTTTGGTGTTCCAGCCAAGGTATATTGTGTGATGTGCGTCTCATAGCAGGCGGTACAGAAGTTCCTGCTCATCGAGCCTTACTGGCTGCATGTAGTCCATACTTCAGGGCTATGTTTACACAGTTTGAAGAGTCCAGAAGGGACCGCATCACCCTGCAAGGTGTAGATCCTTTAGCTCTGCAGTTGTTGGTGGATTATGTCTACAATCCCCAAGTTACCGTCACTGAAGATAATGTTCAAGTAAGCTCATTATTATTTTCAGATCTTCTGTGCACTGCAGTATATAATATTATAAGTAAATAAAATCTTTATTGGATATACTTATACGCATTATTCCAATTTGTGGGTTTCTTGCCGTAGGCAATGTTTGCGACCTTAAAATAAGATATATTGTACACATGCTTAGGGAAGTATTATAAGTATTAAGTATTATATTACAGGAGTAACATTATTTTGTTAAATAACACTGGATATTGTGCAGCTAATTATAATGTTACTCAATATACTTCTCTAGCTGACTAACATTATATTTACAAATAAACATTGCTCAACGTAATGTATCTTATGTGTATGAAGTAAGTAATTCATTATACCAACATTAATGGAACTTCGCCATGTGTCAAGGCAACTCCACTTTATTCATTAAGTCGATGAATTCGAAAAATTCGTAAACTACTGAAAGTAAATTGTAATATTGAGTCAGTCAATTTGAATTCTTACTAAAGTATTAAAATTAGTTACACCCAGCTTCTGTGCCCGGTGCAGCTCGGGTCTTTTATAGACCATCAGTATTAATCCCCCATGGAGTACCCGGATTGTAGAATAGGCTCCCACTCTTAGAAAGTTGAAAGATATACATAATTTATGCCCCCTCCCTCACTAACTTTATCCAATATTTTGAATCGATACTTTGATTTGATAATTGATTAGATTCTTTTAGTTATTTGCATTTGATTATTTAAATTTGTCGGATTCCGATTAATTTAATATCACCCATCACTGCAGTATACCTAAGTATGTATTCTATTACAGGTACTACTCCCAGCTGCTAATCTTCTTCAACTGACAGCTGTTCGGGAAGCATGTTGCAGTTTCCTACTGGCCCAGCTCCACCCCTCCAACTGCCTGGGCATCAGAGCATTTGCAGATCTCCACGCCTGCACAGATCTCACTCACGCTGCTGACACATATATTCAACAACATTTCTCGTAAATATCTTAACACATTTCACGCTTCATGGCTGTATGTCCTGTAACGGATAATTTAAATAAATATTCCAGTCCATTTGAGACTCATCAAAGATTTTCAACCACTAGGTATTTCTACTTTGAAAGATATCTGCAGGCGGAGACTTTTCGTTTTTTATTATTATAACAATTTTAAATTAACAATTCATTTTGTCTTTATGGATGCTATTGCATAGTCATGTCGCAAGGTAAAACCCTATTTTTCAAAGGGAACTGTTAACTGCCACTGTTTTGGCCTGTTTAGACACCAGGATAATATGTTGTGATGTATAAGTAGTGAATTGAATGGCAACTTTATTATTACAGGGAAGTGGTTGAATGTGAGGAGTTCCTAGGGCTGTCACACCAACAGGTAGCAAGATTAATCAGTAGTGATCATCTCACTGTGCCTTCTGAAGAAAAGGTTCATATTATTATTTATTCTCGATAACTCCATGTCTATGTGCTAATTAGAAATACATAATACTATCGGTACATTTAGAATTAACATTTAATGTGTATTAAAAAAAAAACTTTTTCCTTTTTCATGGCAATGCACCCGTTGTTGAGTAATTGTATGTATATGTTGTATGGACACATTTGTCTGTGATGTATTTAATATTTTATTTGGTGTTTAATGTGTTAGGTGCTAGAAAGTGTTCTCAACTGGGCGGCACACAGTCCTGTGAAACGTCAACCCCAGCTCTCCGGTCTTATGGAACATGTTCGGTTACCACTTCTCTCCCAGGTATAAGTTATAATACATACATTCATACTCATGTGTGTTATCTTGATTTATGTGGTATTGCTGCAAGTGTATATATTGTCATTTTAGGAATGCTTGGCTGAGCGAATGCCTCGGGAGCCAGCTCTCGACGGGGATATTCGTTGCAAGGATCTTCTTATTGAAGCTTTAGCTTACCATCTCATGAGACCTGAACAAAGACAAGCTGTAGCCACCCCACGATGTCGTCCTCGCAAACCTGTTGGGGCTCCAAAGGTAGTGTAGAAAAACTCATATCATACTTTAGTAACAAACAATCCATGTATTCCAAATGGTTATTGGATAATTATGTAAATTATAGATCCTCCTGGTGGTAGGTGGACAAGCACCCAAAGCAATACGCTCTGTAGAGTGTTACGACTTACAAGAGGAACGTTGGTATCATGCTGCTGAAATGATTTCACGAAGATGCAGGTACATAATCCTTGTATTCCACAACCTAGTAGTAGATACTAGTGTTAAGAATACATTACTAAGAACAATTTAATTTCAGAGCTGGCCTCGGAGTGGTTGATGGCAGAGTGTATGCTGTAGGTGGTTTCAATGGTTCCTTAAGAGTCCGTACAGTTGATGTGTATGACGCCTCAACAGACACATGGCAGGCCGCCCCTTCCATGGAAGCAAGGAGGTCTACCCTCGGTGTAGCTGTTATTGATTCTTGTATATATGCTGTGAGTGTAATACAAATTACGTGATATTGTTTATACTATTTATTCTACTGTAAAGTCTAATAAAGTCATTAACCGTGTAGGTGGGAGGGTTCGATGGAGCAACAGGATTAAGTTCAGCAGAAGTTCTTGATACTAGAGTAGGAGCGTGGAGACCATTACCTTCAATGGCTTCTCGTAGATCATCCGTTGGTGTAGCTGTTCTTCAAGGCAAAATATATGCTGTAAGTTGTTATCATTCACACAATTCATAAAACTTCATATTGTAACAATAAATTATTATTAGTGTTATTGTGTTTAGGTAGGTGGATACGATGGTGCTAGCAGACAGTGTCTCAGTTCTGTAGAGTGCTATGATCCCGCCACAGATACTTGGAGTCCTGTACCAGACATGTCTGTGAGGCGCAGTGGAGCAGGTGAGAGAAGTCCTAGTTCTACTGCTTACTATATTACATTATATTATGGAATCAGATTCTACGTTTATTTAATTTCATTAAAATTTGTTGTTTATTTGGTATCTAACCATTATGTAAAACATTCAGGTGTGGGTGTATTAGATGGCCTGCTGTATGCAGTGGGAGGCCATGATGGGCCACTAGTGAGGAGATCGGTGGAGGTGTGGAGACCCGGGGCCACAGCATGGCGACCTGCACCAGACATGGCGGCCGCACGACGTAACGCAGGAGTACTCCCACACAATGGACAACTGATGGTGATTGGAGGGGATGATGGAACTTCTAATCTTAATACTGTAGAGGTGATTTATTGTGTTACATATATATACATACATACCTATAATAAAATGTAGAATATGTTTCTATTTAAGAGATTTAAGAATTGTACCCAATACTTACTTGTCTTAGGCAGCCTGTCAGCCAACTCTTGTAAATTTAGCGATGATTTATATTTGGTAGGTTTACAATCCCAAGACGGAAACATGGCACACCCTAGAGAGCGGAATGTCCACTGGGCGCTCCTACGCTGGAGTAGCCATTATCGACAGGCCTACACCTGCCTGACCCGTACCTGGGCCTTCTTTGCCCACCCCTAACAGGTGAGTTATTGCAGAATTATGATAATTATTGTGAAATGGATAAATACATTGTATGACCAAAAATAATAATGTTCCAGAAACTCTGACGTGCCTGAAAGTGGGGTGAATGATGAGGGCCCAGTTGGTCGTGCCAGTTCCCGTGAAGAACCTCGCACAGACAATACAAATGTGTGCCATCAACAGCAGCAGAGAAACTCACTGGCTCCATCAGATAATTTACCAGCACAAGAGGAGATTGTTGAAATAGTTGCTATTGATGTTAATAGAGGTAATGATCCACCTTGTTATGAGAGAGTACAGGTTAGGTCACCTAGTCACTTTCGTTTAGATCTTAGCCCTAACTTGAACAGACCTGACAATATATATGAACCTATTGAAGAACCTTCTACATCCACCAGTTCCTCATCAACAGCTCCCACACACTGGAGATTTAAGATGTTTAAATCTGGCTATAAGAGTTCCAAACAAAGTCAAAGGGATGGAAGCAATAGAAATAACTCCTCATTTGGTGAATATGAATTCCCTAAATTCTCTGCCAAGATGTCGGATAAGTGTTTTCCTAATAAAGCCAAGAATAAAAGCAAAGTATCTCCTAATGTTAATAATTATAATCAGTCTACCAGTGCTGTTGGCAGCAGTCCCATAGGACTTAATGTCTGCTTTGGGAAGAAATTATTAAGATCTCCATCCAACTCACAAACATTGGAATTCAATGACCGTAGTGGAGAAGGTAGAGACTCCAGTAATGAAGAAAGAAGAAACGGAACTGCCACATGCCCTAGAAGTTCCATACATGGTGCTCCTTGCACAGTAGGATCTTCTGTGTATGGACGTCTTGGCAACACATATGGACGGCTTCACATCTTGGGCTCTGGTATTGGTCGTATAGAACGACACCTGAGTTCTTCTTGTGGTAACATTGATCATTACTGCGCCTCACACATACGTGCAACTGCTCCATTACGTTCTGCTGAAGGAAATCCACGATTTAGGATTGAAAACCAAGCTGTGGAAGCTGACAGAATTTATCAAAATGCTGATGTAGCTTTGGAAGAAATGGACAGAAGTATTGCCGGACCTTCTTCAGCAGGTCCTAATCCTCCAGATATAAAAGGCATCTCTAAAGGTTCATTGCAATGGCTAATGGTTAATAGATGGCTTCCTCTGTGGGTGGCCAACACTGGTGGAAAAAATGAGTATAAAGTTATTGATTTAGACCTGTCAATATATGATAATGTCGGCTACCCCATGTGCACAACTGCATGTACAGATGAAAACTGCCAAGGAAGAAATGTTAGAGAAACATGTACATTGTACAGAAGAAATTGTTTCCCCGGAGGAAATATGTCCCTTGGAAGAGACCAAGATCAGTGGCACATTAATGAGCCACGCCATTTTCACACTTTTGGAATCTCTCGTGACAGTGGAATAACAACGGAACAAACACAAAAACTTGCAACTGAAAGTGTCGCACCTGAAGATGCAGTGCAATGTTCCAATAATCTGGAATGTGAATCTCCTGAGCCAGATAGTTCAGCAGCGTGTTCATCAGGTATGGGAGACAAATACCTGGTTGGACAGGATAGTGTTGGAGACAATGATCAAGAACTGAGTACTGGTGACAATGAGCATTCAGTATCCGAGTGTACCACAGGGGAAATAAGCAGCGCCAGTGACAGTGGCAGTCCCGGAGAATGTAATTCAGTGACAGAGTCATCCCAACCACCTCCTCCACAGTAATCCATTAACCTCACCTCATACATATTATGTGTCATCAGGTCCCAGTACGTCTGATAACAAGTTAATTGTTGCAGGGAGGTGGAATACTTTTCCAAAAGGTAAACAAAGTGCTAGTTACTGCACTATTACAAGTTATTTTAATCTATTCTTAGTGTGAATTAGGCACCTAATCTTTACAAATGTAGTACAGTAATTGCCTGCCCGTTTCTGCTCTGTGGTAATGAATACTATCGTCAACTTTAAATGGTTAAACATTTATATTAGTCTACATATAAACATACAAGTAGTATAGCAATTACTATTACAATATGATATTGAAGGGACAGTATGCCCTGCTCTACCTTGTGACCTCCCTGTTTTCCCTCGAGGAGCGTCAAAGGATCAAGTGGTAGTAGGAAGCAGCACTACTACTGCAATTCACCATAATATCAAACAAGTTAGATGTAAGCATATTAAATGTGTATCGTTACTATATGTAAGTAGTACTAGATAGTAATGTAGTGTGATGTGAAGCAGTTACTAGTAGTTCTCTCCGAACTCGGACTTGGTATCACTGCCCAGTGAACCTGTTACAAATTACATATTGCTTAATAATTTTCTTTCATTACACATTAAAGCTTCTTGGTATCAGGATTCGTGGAAATCCAATATTTATAATAAATAGTGGACAAGTATCAGAAGTGGATATTTTCTTGATTTTAGTGTAAGAGAGTAGAATAAGGGAAGGTCTGGGAATATGGTGACTGTATTCAGATAGTAACCATTAATAAAGGCTTCGTGCCGATCGTTTAACATTAGTCAACAATTTTTTTTTATAATACATTAAATAATATTACCCAAAATCCCGAGAACTTGAAAAAATGCATTTTCTCACTGAAAGGTAGATTACGTCAGTCACTTTAAACGCATGTGTGGGTAAGATGATTTGTGATGGAGGGTATGATGATGACCTTACCCAAACACATATTTTTTAAGATAGTTTCGACTGAACCATGATTAAGCAAAGTAGGTTCGGATATGTTGATAGAATGAATGACGATAGGATGTCGAAAAGAGAGTACATGACTGAAAGAGGAGGCGATAGATAGCACAGCCATCCTAACTCGACCTTGTGGACCAGATTATTAAGGACGGTCTCATGGTATGTAACAGAAAGCGAGGAGCATGTAACATAAATATGACAGAAGGGCGGATTCCCTCTACCCACCCCGCAAGGGATGTAACATTAAGAGAACAGATTAGTAATACACTCTCCTCAATTTCCCAAAATAGGATAAGGTGTTAACTTAGTATTTAGGATTAGTTAGTAAGGATTTCACACCACTTTGTTCTTATATACCTAATGTTTAAATATGTATTTTATCTGTGATACAAATTGTTTTTTTCTTTTTTATGTTAACCAAATTATGTAATGTGAGGTGGAGAATTTAAAAGTGTTTTCTATGCAATTCGTTGATTGCAATTGAAGCGGAGGAGGGTTTATAAGATGGAAAAATAGGAGATTTGTAGAGCCTTGCAGACCTACCCTACCTACCTTGAGGGATTTGGGAAAATAATATCATCTATGTTTGTAAGAGAAACATCAGGCTTGTACTCCAAATCATCATTTCTTTCTTCCAATACTTTTCCTAGACACCAAAATTTTAGTTTTTTTGTTACAAATTCAACCAACCCAAGTTCACCTTCCTTATTTCCATTTCCGTAATTTTCAAAGTTGGAACTAGATAGTATTGATACAATTTGGTATAATATTATGATGCCTTGCTGGATGATTTAACATCCTATACATTTGTTGGATAATATTTTCGTAAAGATGAAAAAAGGATCTTTCCAGTGGCTGCATATTATATGTGCTATGTGGAGGTAAGGTTAGTATGAAGATGAAATCCTTTTTGCAGAAATTTATAGCTCATTAACGTGTGAGGGATAAATAGTTGTTCAATATGAGTGGCATTGGTGGAACCTCAGGAGGCTTACCGTGATATTTAAAGTGTTCGAACTAGTTTATAAAAATTTTTGAGTTACATCTTGAGTTTGTGTTGGGCCAAGGAATGTCTCTTTTATCTTTTTTAGCTCATTTGCAATTGAATTGCAGTAGGAACGTGTATCACTCTGAGGAACTCCAAAAGACAAGTGATATTCAGCTTGTAAATTGAGTGTGGTGTACTAATTTGTGCATCGTTGATTAATGTGATTGACGTTTTGGCTTGTTTATCTCATCAGCTCCGCTACGAGTAGACTTTCTTACTTTTTGTTTTTTTTCTTCTGAGAGTGACATTTAACGACTGAGTTTCTTCTTTATAGTTTGGGAAATGAGACGCTCCATGTTAGCAAACTAATCCGTAATACATTCCTTACTCTAATTAATTATATTATTCTGAATTTGATGAATTAATCTGAATTTACACATTATTGTAGGTAACTTGTAATAAGTATAGTAATTGTGTAGTGTAAAATATAATATTGTAATCCTATCTAAGTACAGATACAATATTCTCCATTGTAGCCCCCAATACGGAGTAGGTTATATTTACTATAAGGGAGTCCTAATCTGTTACAGGGTAATAGTAGAGAATAACTAAATTAGTATTGCCCTTTTTATTATTTCTCCCCTGAATGTAAATATGTGTTGTGGGTACACCATCCTGGAGCGTAAATCCGGAGAGTTTTAATTTATCAATTCAAGGTTGCTTTATTACAAACTCAAAATAATATGCCTGAACAGTATTTTAAAATTGAATCCTGATTTTAATTAATGTATTTAATAAAATGGGCACATAAAGACCATCATAAGACAACAAAAGAACCAAGTGGGAACTATTTATTGAGGTAATATTTGGGGAAAATTTGGAAAATACATTTCTTTTCTCTAAAAAGTTAAATCTTGATTATCCCGTTCACTGTCAGGTTTGGTACTGAGCTAAATTTGTCTCTAGAGTTTGTAATGACCCACTATTGCCCTATAACAGATTATTAACCACTTATTAAACACCCTGCATAGTATTGAAAAATATATGAATGGTACGATTCTCTTTCATTGTAATCTAAATATTATATAGTAAGTGTGTATTGTACGTTATATGTATGTATGCATTTATCTGGATCTTAGAAATATAAGCTCTTCAAATAGATGTGCCACTCAGTTATTGCATATCACAGCTGTTCAGGTACCTACATTCAAACCATAGGGTACTTGCATGTTTTTTTATCGATCGAAAAAAATATTAAATAGATATCTACTTACTAGAATTACAAATAAAATTATGAAATGTAATGTTAATTTATAATAATTAATTGAAAATGTTAATTTGACCCATTTTTCTCAGGTGCTCTAGAAACGAGCGCTCATCGATTAATGTGATTTTGATGTCATAACCCCATGAAATTCATAGTCAGAAATTGGATTATTTGTGGGTTAGTATGGGCGAGTTGGGGAATGTGACGTCACAACATGGCGGCCAGTCAAAAACCTGTTTTCGCACTGGAATCGAATTGAGACTTTATTCTATAAATATATCCACAAATACAAAATTAAAATCTCAAATTTTTAGTAAACCTTAATTTATAGTTAATGTATCGAAAACCAAAATAAAAAAAATCATGCAAGGACCCTATTGTACACATTCTCCATGCACTGGATCTGCCCACTGCGCAGTAGACAGACTATAGTAACTCACTATTATACTATTATTGACAAATTGTATTAGAGCTAAGCTGAACTTGTATTTCGAAACTTCAATAAATCTTCCTCAAAGTACTAATTGCATATTGTAATTCCCCTTTTCTCCATTGTTCCAATATTTTATTAGTTATTTTTTTCATCTTACAATAAAGTAAATGCGAAATAAATTCGACCCCCATGTTAAAAATAAATCTTACCTCAGAATGTGTAGTGTTTGTCTCACAGTTAAAGACATTCAGAGTCCCTTGGAACATGTATGCCCAATCCCACCAACTTTTATCTAGGAAGGAGAGTCCTAAGAAATTTCCATACAAAAACAGGGATAAAATTATATTTATTGTAAAAGAACATTATCATGGCCCACCACCACAGCCAAATTCCATATGAAATGCAACACGCAACTCACCTAGCCTGGGCGGAGATATTTGGGCACCTAACGTTAGGTGAGTTGCGTGTTGCATTTCATATGGAATTTGGCTGTGGTGGTGGGCCATGATAATGTTCTTTTACAATAAATAGAATATTATCCCTGTTTTTGTATGGAAATTTCTTAGGACTCTCCTTCCTAGGTAAAAGTTGGTGGGATTGGGCAGTAGTATCTTCTCTCTATGGGATCGCAGCACATTTACACAGAAATAATTATGAGAAGGCATGAATAAAAATTATGTAATTAATTTATTATCATACGGTTTATTAATGTTTTATTTATTTTCCAAAATATATAATTCCACATTATAACCGTATTGTAAAAACATGCGAAACAAAAATGGATGGGTTGCCAATTAAATAAATAAATAATAATTCTGTCCATGTTTTAAACATACTCACTGTGGTTTGCTGGAAGAGATTGCCTCTCGGCAATAAGCACGCCCATTGTGCGTATTTCAGTAAAGAGTTTATTGTTATAATATAATCTATACCATGCCTTGGGCACCTTACTGTCTATAATATAATATATAAATACATAGCCTCTTGAAAATATCACAAAACATTATATATGTACTTACTTCCTAATATAATATGTAGAAAAAAAAATGTATATAATATATATTATATGTTTTCGATAAATTTTTCATGACAGGGCGAGTTAAGCCGATTCGCCTTGGTGAAATTTTAGTTGCAAGCTTTCGGCAACACTTGGATCGTTATCATCAGACAAAGGCATACACATTCGCCTACGAAAGGTTTGATGTCTACTGACTAGAAGTTTTAGCCAGCCGGGCACTCCTACATAGTGTAGAAAGGGAGGGGGGAGGGGTTAAGTATGTGAGTAGTGGGATTGGGCGATGGGACGTTTGTCGAAAGGGTAGTGTTATCTGCATGCGTGCTCTTTGTAGAAAGGGATGTATGAAAGGGTGATAAATATCTTATTTATGTTGTATTACTTATTACTATTTTATGCATATTTTTATCATAGCCATGAACCCTTCAATAGTAGCGTTGTAAGACTGCCATAAAAACACATTGTAAAAGCTGTAAAAAAAACACATTCTATTAATTTTAATCATTAAAATGGAATTCCGTTGTAACTGCAAAATATATAATTCATGTTAACCCAATAAAGTGGTGGATTGGTGGTTAACAAAAAGTCTTTCCAAAGGATTACTGAAAATACAGTGACTTTTTTCTCAGAAGGTATCATTGTTACAAATTTTTTATTCGCCAAAGTTGAAATTCAGATTCAGCACTACCCAGAACATGTAGAACCATGGAAAAAAGCTTCCATATTTTTGCCTGGATGTGCCACAAAATTTCACCAAAAAACCGAAAATCTAAGTATTTGTACAAAAGAAACATTCTCTATATTAGGAGTTTGTAATTGAGACCAATTATGACTTTAGGAAAATTAAAGTCATTAGAGTCTACAAAATCTGCAATGACAACATTGACTCTGAGAGTGTCTTCAGGGGAGGGTGCTGGAGGAGGAGGACCAGGAAGTACTGTAGATATCCATGGCATGACAACTCTTGATACACGTTTAGCACAACTGTCACGGATGTTAGAACGCCATCTGAAATATTAAACGTACTACAATAATAATACTCCAACAACATTACTATGCAGGGATGTAAGAACTTACCTAAGAACTATAAAACCAACAGTAGGAGTGATAACAGCCTGAGTAACAAACCCAGCGGACGGAGCCCTTTGAATGGATTTGATGAATTCTAAGAGATCTCGTGCCGATGTTTTTCTGGGCCAAGGACTGGGATACTGACCACCTCTCCAAAATCTTCCACTGTTAGCCACAACATCATTACGGTAAATTATTATCACCTACAAATAATGTATTGGTGTAAATATTATAGATCCTTCATAAGTTGTGAATAATAATTCATAGATAACTTGTCATGTAATAATCAGAGATCCTGGAATACGGTCCTGATAGAATATGTGTCATATATCAACCCGCCTAGTAGATATTTATAGAAATTCACCTGTTGTCTCTGCCTGTTCATAGAGTGTAAAGTTATAGCTTCTAAATTCCTCTGAGGCGGACATATTCTCAAACCAAATGTGTTGATCAAAATACCAAACAGTTTCCTATGATCTTCTAATTGAAATCCATAAAAATGCTGACAATCAAGAATTACAACCTATAATAATGAAATAATGTGTAGGTATATTAATGTAAAATAGATTCCACACTCACACTTCTCCACATAGGTTCTAATAACTTACTTCTTGGTGGAAAATATCAAGAAAATCTTTGATGACATTAAACTGTGAGGTGACTTCGTTTGCATAAAGACCGTGGGTAAAAAATAAATCATGGGTTCCAGTTTTAGTTGCATACCGGAGATCAAAGTATCTGAAAGATTAAATAATTATACAATGTATTGCGAGCAATTAACTACCATCTTGAACAGTCATACTCCCTATTTGGAATAACTGGGATTCGGGTGAAATCAGTGAACGCTACCTACCCAATACAACACAAATGGAGTACCACCCTTGTACATGAATGAATATGGAATCATCATTTGATATAAGACTACCTGATTCCAGAGTGTAGTTGTTGAGTTACATCCGCATCTTGGGTGCGAGTCCAGCGAATAATAGTCCCTCTGAATAGAGGCCATAGACTACGGGCTGCGGGAGGGGCATCAGGAGCTAATCCACTCTTGTTCGTTATTCCAAATGTCATTGAATCATGGCTGCCTGAATTTATTCAAATATTTCATCATTCATAATACCTACATTAAAGAAATTCTTAAAACTAGTGGATAATCAACTGTAGTCCGGACAACTGGTGTGGTGGTCTGTTGATGATAAAATACGCAAGTTTTGCCCAATTTGTATTTGAATTTATTTTTGTAATTTGTAACAGTCACGTTAAATTAATATTAAAAATTATTAAATCTTGCAAATAATACATGGCAACAGAAGGCAGACCGGGTTTCATTGAGAAATGATGCAATACTACTTTTCTCCTTCAAGGAGTTTTCCTACAGCTTTAAGCATTTTGTAATGTATGCTTATATCTACTTCTTCATTCTTTGTTATCCATGATTGTGTATTTTTCTGGATTGTGGGTAGAGACTAAAATAACAAGGTAATAAGTAAAAAAAAATACATTGTTGTAATGCGGTCATGGCCACAGGTATTACAACTATTGTAGAATAGGACTACAACATATAAATTCACTGCCCTTAAGCTTTCGTGTAATAAATAAATACATAATGTAATAATCACCTGGTATGGCTAAATATATAAATGGCAAATCTTTTAAAGTCTCTGGTAGATCTGACATCCATCTCTTTAAGTCAATACCATGAGACACTACCATTTGGACGAGAATCAAAACAAGACTGGGAACAATCAGAATGAATGCAGGATGTTGTAATTTGCAATGACACAGCAAAATTATGTTATTATGTAGTAATATTCCAAACAATAGCGTGAGAACTATTATCTGTTCTTGAGGGTCAAGCAAATTATCATTATTGTATCATTATATACAATAATAATAGTGGTAGAAAAAACAGAGTTTGTAGACTGATGACACCATTAATAATTAATGTGTATTAGATTATAAATTGACATCACTTGAGGTAAAAATAAATAAATTATTATGCCGAACCTAACCACAGTAATATTGTTGTTTTGTAAGATAAACGCGAGTTTTTACGCCGATGGTTTTATCATAATAAATACCACAAAAAGCATAACTATAACAGGTCACAGTACACAAATCGTGCATTATAATTGATTTTAATATTGCTTACACTATAAAAGCAAAACAAAATATTCCGCGAAACTCCAAGCTAACGCAACGCAAGTGACAAGCAGTCAGTGTTGCCGATTCAAATTTTTTCTCCAGAAAATAGCAGCAGAAAATACTAGAATATACTAGGTCGACGTCGAAAAAGTACTAAAAAAATACCAAATATTTTTTTGTCGACGGGGGGAGGGGGGTAGAATATTTTTTTACCTTGCCCGAAAAATTTCCTGGTGGTATTACTGCCTTTAGATTTTTCTCGAGAAAATACTACAATATACTAGGTCAATGTTAAAAATATCTGATGTTTTTTTCGCGGACGAGGGGAGGGCCCCTGGACGGTGAAAGGCTAAAACCAGCGACATAATATATTAAGTACTACCTAGACAGAGTACTAAATGCTAGAAGTGTAACAAAACTGGTGCCCACAAACTGTCAAATCGTATGGAAAATTTTGACAGTTTGTGGGCAACCGTTTCGAAATTTTGCTCTCATAGTTAAAAACTGTATTAGTTTTAACGTTATTTAGGACTAAAACGATAGTTTTAAAGATGTTTTAGTTTTTATTATTGATATCTTGTTAATAGTGTGAGCTTTGCGACTCTAAAATACCAAAAAGTGCCGTGCGTGAAATTGCGTCACTCCCGTTCTATTGAAAATACATAGAATCGGACCTCTAGTACTTAATATGTAATCTCTTTGGCTAAAACTGTTGACCTTTTAATATACAGGGTGTTTGATGGATGGATACAGCTGATATCTTCAGAAGCGATAGTTCAGGTCATTTAGGATGTTTTGAGCCACCGCCTCCTAGAGTAGGTACTCTAGCTATGCTGTAACAGTTGGCAACATAGCAAAATGATCAAACAGGACCACTACTCCTGTCAAATTTCATAACAGAATATATTACGTGGTCCATCATACTCGTTGTTAAGGGACTGTTATTCCATACATTTCCTTAGCGACGGTGATGGCAACGCCGCTTAAAACGAAGTGGTCTCAAATTTTTACAGCATAGCTAGAGAAAGAGTGTCTAGGTGGCAGTGTTTGAGCCAAACTTAGCTTTGTCCAAAGTTGCACCGTTTTCGATATATTCGAGAGATTTTAACTTTTTATCGAAAAATTCGGATTACTCAAGTGTAACCCCGATAACTTCTTATGTGAAGGTATCTACTTACTTCTATAATTCTTCTTTGTTACTTGAATATGTTTTTAGTCTTTTTAGCTCAAATTTAACTCATCAGTTTCAATGTGAAGAAACAATAATAATACAAAATATCGGACTGAAGTTTCGAGAAAAAGATATTTCAAAAACGAGTTACGACTTTGGAGGGGATTTTCGATAAGAAAAAAATGTCTAAAGATTCAGAAATCTGGAAAAAACTTCTCCGGTTTAAGTTCTTTCAAATGATATACAAAAAAATGTAAAACAAAAAATTTAATTTCATAAAAATAGGATACATTAACTTAAAGAGATTGCTACTAATATTAGCAAATCCATACATATTGGCCATAGGTAGAGATTGCATGATGAACAACGCATTTCGTTTTAATTTCCCGTTTCCGAATTTGTATTTCTTGACCTAATTTTTTGGTATGTTTTAAAAACTTTTGTTACTTTCTCATATTCTATACAGGAATTAACAAGCAATAAAAAAATTAATACAGCGAATTTTGCTAGTTCGTAAAAATTTATAACCCCCCCCCGCTCTCACCGTTTCCCAGGGACTTCCACCCGTCGACGAAAAAGTTATCTGGTATTTTTTCAGTACTCTTTCGACGTCGAAATAGTATTTTTTTGAGAACAATTTAGTATTCTTGCTAATTTTGAAACGGCAACACTGGTTTGGGTAGTTGAAACAAGTTGTGTTGTGCGTTTTTTTTTCTCCGTTTTACGTTTTCCAAGTCAATTTTGTTCAATGTTGGTCAATAGTGCTGTGATCACAGAACACATATACTGCTGTGATAGTGCTTGTTTCGTGTTGTCGTTGACGGTAATGTTTTGGTAATTAATTTTACAGTTAAACTATGTCGAAAACGGTCAATATAGTGACTATGTTGCATTGAGTGTTAAAAACTTGAGAAATACAGGGCCGTTGTTGACATTCAGAAGTCAATATTATTTGGGACAAGAGGTGTTCACAAACATTCTTTGACTCGCGTGCGGATAGTGGTGTAATCTTTGACTAAATTTGACTTTCGTTACGTGGTACGGTCTGGGACCGTGTCTTATAGTGATATTCGAATCCAATATCAAAAGCTATCTTTGTCTCATGAGTGTAGTGAGTTTATCCCAGCGATACATCGCTCCTTTGACCGCGGGTGTGAGGGCGAAGGCACGCGCGCGGGCCTGGGCCACCATGAGGCCTGACCTGGCGCAATTTATCAGACATACTTCTTCGGACCACTTCTGCGAAGGAATGATCCTCTAGGAAAGACTATATTATTTTCCATTAAATTACGACTAATACATATAGGTGCCTACTTACTGTACATGGACTTGTGCTGTAGATCGTTTACACCGATATTGCTTTGTTTATTTTACCGCATAATAATAGGTATACATGCCTAGTAATTAAGATAACATGATGACCCTGCAGAAGTTGGTCCAGATCTACGTGACAGTGCTAGTGTACTTCCAGTTGATATTTCTTAATTTCATATTGAAATTAAGTTTCCTAGCCACCATATACCGCGGCATTCGAGCCGATGATAAGGAGTCACATTGGAATTCTACGGAGTGGGGGGTGTTATCAGCTCCTGCTAACTTTTTGATGAGGTATTTACGCAGACATTGGAAGCATGAGACAGTTGCTAACGAGCTGTCCACCAACAAACAACTCCCATCTTCTCACCTGGACGACATGCCCCCTACATCTCAATGCAATACTAGAGAAGAAATGACAACTTCCACAAACCACGGTAAGAATTATATTCTAATCTCTACAGCCTATAATATTATTGTTATTATGTTGCGGCAATCCCGCTTCATTTATGAGAAGGTCGGTAGTTGGGTTGGTAATGCGCTCGTTACGCCAACTTACTCCGCCCCACTACACAAGCTTACTGTGAAGTGTAGAAAGATGTATCGGGTATACCACCAATTAGCCAATATAAAATGTGGTTAAATATAAAGTGGATGTCTCGTGTAATTTCGATTGTCAAATCCAATGTAGCGGTAAGGGATGCTGTGTTGGTACAGTAGTCTCGGTAATCCGGCACTTCAGTACATCGACATGTCCAGTAATCCACCGTTTGCCACCGCTTTCCTCACCCCCCTTCCACCGTCGCCCCCTATTGTCAATTAGTAAGGACATATTTTAAAATAAATTAGTTGAGGGATGTACTTTTGAATTATCTGGGACCCTTTGGTTTTGAATAGTGGCAGATTAGTGAGACTACAGTATAATATAAAGTATGGGGAGGGTTATAAAGTTATTCCTAGCACAGTGTAAGTGGTGATGAGTGTAAGGATACTTCCACACTAATAATTAGGGTAGGTCGGGTATAAACACCCTGCTGACTGTAAGGTGCCTACCTTATTATAACATACAAATACATACTTACTATTACGTCAGCTAGCATGGAATGTTACTGAGTTAATTTATAATTTGAACATTTAGGTAAGTTATTATTACAAATATATTTATGATGATATTGATGTACCTACATATGTTATGTTATGTTATTATTTTGTATATGTCTCGACTCCTGATAAGGTGACACGTTGTGATACACGATTGGTTATATTCTTATATCAAAACATTTTACTTAGTCAACAATAATTGTTATTTCTGTTGTGACCTTGGCTACTAAAATACATGTTTTTTGTGAAATGAAAAATATGGTGATAGTGTGATAAGAGATACTTTGTCTTATCTTTGAACTAAACAACAATATACGTAGATGGGTGTGTACTCTGCATATCTATATTCTTATAATTGCAATATTTTTCATCATATTTCTTTTTGTGTTATTTTGTGTCTAATTATGTAGCTGCCAACAGTGAATGTGTAAACATGCTTTGTGCAACTACATACAATGTCTTGATAACCATAGTAGATTATCATGCCATGCTTTCCTAACCAATTGACAAGATGTCTGTAGGTTGCATTAATATTGTTTATTATAATTCCCATTCTAGCTACTTGTTATGCAGAGGGTTCTTGGGCTCAGTTCTCCCCCCTCCTAGTGGCTCTGGTAGGCCTTCCTGCTCGGGGCAAGACCCACATTGCTCATCGTCTCGCTCGCCATCTTAACTGGCAAGGAGAAAGCACTAAAGGTATGTATCATTTTACACACTGTTGTTTACTTCACAATGTGGAAACGAATGAGACACTGGATTTGTGGCCAACATACATTCTACTTGTGTTATCTATTAGAGCATACAGAGTATTAACTCAAAGTATTATCTTTCAACAAAATGTTCAGGGAATGGAAGCAGGCCAGTTAATGTATACAGTCACTGCTGTTTAAACTTTTAGTATAACATAAAGAAGACTGTAATGTAAACATAATAACATTAGCCAACATTGTATAGAGCAACCCTAATTATATATAATGTGTTGGCAGTGTTTGACTGTAGCGAATACAGGAGGCGTCGCATGGAAGCTTATGGAAGACACGATATGTTTCGTGCCGACCATGCGACTGGGGCTTCTGTACGACGTCAGAGTGCTCGTGACGCTGTACACGATGCAATACAATGGCTCAATGATGGGAACAGTGTTGCGGTTAGTTCACATTCTATTTCTATAATCTTACTATAAACTGTACCTATCTTTTATACAATTGTGGAGACAATAAAATTTGTAAAAATAATCATTTCGAAAAACCTAAACATCCATCCATCTCCTCTCCCTCTTATCTCTTGTAACTACAAGCCCAGCATTACAACCCGTCTCCTAGTAATTGTTGTAACATCACACCACCGGTAGGAGCATTCTACCTTCCTCTGATACCTGCATATCTAAATAGTGTGTGATAATTGCTGAAGACGTGTTGTGTTAAAAATGTTTCAATAATTCAATTATAATTGTGAGCTAAGGGGATGTAAAACAAGATTTTAGTGTTTTCATTTTTTTAATAACTACTTAATTAAAGTGGCACTCCCCAATGTTATTGAAAGTTATTTTCATACAACTTACACAAACCTATCTTCTTAAGGATATATACAATGTATGTTTGCTTTCTGTTTATTGTTATGAGTTGTTTTGGTATTTTAGATATTTGATGGCACTAATATAACGGCACAACAAAGATGTGATCTTCAAAATCATTGTGTTAAAGAACTTAGGTTCCGTGTCCTCTTCATTGAATGCATATGTGACGATGAAGAACTGTTGGAAAAACACATTATGGAGATTGTTCATTATTCTCCTGATTATAAAAACATGAAAGAGTCGGAAGCCTTGGAGGACATAAAGAATAAGTTGGAACATTACATGGAACAGTATGAACCCATCAAACCAAAGGCGGAAGACATCAGTTATATTCAAGTGTGGAATGGAGGAGAATCAGTTGCAGCCCATAAGCTGAGTGGGCAGAGAGAAAGTGCTATCTTGGGATATCTCTCCAATGTAAAACCCTTGCCACAAACTCTTTATTTTTCACGAGTAAGCATATATCTCTTTTTGATCTTGTTTCATTAAAATCATATGTTTTTTTTAATGAATCTTAGCACATTGTATTCTGTTGGTTGAAGAAACAGAAATAATATTTGTATATTTAGCTGAAGAAAGAATAGAATATTTACCGTGTATTCCATGGGTCCATTTAGTCGAAATATTGATGATACAGTTCTGCCAGAATTCATATTAGTCAGGCGGAAAAACAACCAGCCAATGGGGATGATATTATTCATTATTGAGATTGCATCTGAGATTATTTATTTATCCTTGCCTGCGAGATAGCCTAAGAGACAACTCAGTTCTGTTCTACCAAAAAACCTAATTTATGTTTGAATTCCAGCATGGGGAGAGTGAGTTTAATGTTCTTGGCCGTATCGGAGGTGATGCAGATCTTTCATCTCGTGGTAGGCAATATGCCAAAGCTCTAGCCCAACATTTCAATAAATTAAAGTCATTATTACCAAATCTTGAAGTATGGACCAGTGAAATGAAAAGAACAAAGCAAACTGCAGATGGAATTCACGCTCCAAAATTCTGTGTCCGTTCCATCAATGAATTAGATGCTGTAAGTTATTCAAATCAGATGTGTGTTAGTATTGTCAGCCAAAGAGACTTTTACTCATTATGTCACATACAATTTGTTATTTCAGGGAATTTGTGAAGGCTTAACTTATGAAGAAATGCAACAAAAATTTCCACAAGAGTTTGCTTGGCGAGATCAAGACAAATTACGCTATCGTTACCCATGGGGAGAAAGTTACATTGATATAATGTACAGACTTAGGCCAGCTCTTACTGCTTTAGATAATTCCACAAACGTCTTGGTCGTTGGACATCAGGCTGTCTTAAGATGTGTTTTAGGGTACTTCCTCGATGCTAAATTAGGTGAGTTTTCATTGAATGATGTTGTGTTCAGTCCATACCTTTGATTATGTTTAGGTTTTTAATATTAACTCTTTAACTGTATTATTCTAGTCCGAGAGCCCGCTGCTTAATTTATGACGTATCTGTTTTTTGATCGAAATGTGGTATAAACGATAGCTTACCAATAGGGTATTACATCGCACTAGGGTTGCCTATCAAAATCTTGCCGCAACCCCCCCTGCCCCCCTCGAAAAGGTCCCTCTTCGCGGTTTTTCGCATTTTATAGGAATATGGTAAGATATAGGAGAAAGTAGTCAATGACAAAAATAATCCTTGCTAAATTCTCTACAAAAAACGCCAATTCAATTTTTTCATAGGACTAGTAGTTTACCCGTTATGGCCGGACAAAAAACAGGATATTTTTTGAAAAAATGAAAAAAAAAGTTTGATTTTTTTTCTTTCACATTCTTCCACCCATTATTACTAACATTTTATGGAAAAAAAATTTGGCCTGCGGCGCTTTATCACTGGTTAATTTATGAAAAACTAAATTTTAAGAATTTTCGTCACTGAGTTTTATTGCAATAACTCCGAAATTATTAGATGTATGAACATAAGTTATAGCTCGTTTTGTAGCTAAGACTATGGTAATTAATTCGTTCTCTGACCATTTTCCTGTAGCTCTTATCAATTTTCAACCAATTTAGTTTAAATACAATTTTTTAGTATTTTAAATGAATTTCGGTTTTGGACCGGCCATTGCGGGTAAACTACTAGTTCTACGAAAAAATTGACTTAACATTTTTTGTAGAGAATTTAGCAAGGATTATTTTTTCATTGACTACTTTCTCCTATCTCTTACCGTATTCCTATAAAATGCGAAAAACCGCGAAGAGGGACCTTTTCGGGGGGGGCAGGGGGGGTTGCGGCAAGATTTTGATAGGCAACCCTAGTGCGATGTAATACCCTATTGGTAAGCTATCATTTATACCACATTTCGATTTTTATTAATTTATGTTTCATTTCATATGTCAAAGTTGGGTTAATTGGCAGAAATCGCCAATAGGCGATAAATCCGCCCTTTGTGTGTATATTTATGTGCAATAAAGTTTTTATTTATTTATTTGTTATCTGTTTTAGACGAAATAAAAAAAGTTATTTGCTAATTGCCATACCAAAAATTTGCAACTATCTGACCTTATGCAGGGTCTCCATGTTAATATTGTCAATGTCATTATATGATGAACATAATATTTTCAGATGAACTCCCTTATATGGATGTTCCATTGCACACTATAATAAAGTTAACAGCACATGGACATAAATACCACTGTGAAATGATACAAATTCCAATAGAGTGTGTTAATACACATCGAGTGCAACCTAAGGTAATGTATAAAGAGTCACTAATAACAATAAACAGGAATTATTAGTATGATTATAGTGTGAAGTGAAGTAAGTCAGCATTAGGAATTTATATATGTACATATATAGATACACTAGTGCACTCCTGGACTCTGACTAATGAACATACCTACTTGTTACTTCCAGAACTGTTCAACTAGTCGCACTTCCGATGATGCATTAATGACAGTACCGTCACATTATGACACACTTCCATCTTCTCTGTGGCAAACTTGCAACGGTCCTGCATCCTAATACAGTAAAAGTCCGTTAATTTGAAATCCAAGGGACCGAAAATCTGAAAAAAATTCGAATTACGAATTACGCGACATTAACATTTGAATTTCGCGCCAATTTCTAACAAAGGCGCCGCCATTTTCCGCAGGTCAAATTAATGCACATTTTTTCTAAAAACATTATAAAATAGGCGCGTTTCATATTTTCGCAACAAAATAAATTAATTGCTAAATATAATGAGGAAAACTTACGATTTTTCACAAGCAGCCAGGATTGATGTTAAAAATTTGTCACTAATTTGATTATCCACTCCACTTTGTATGAAATGCACACAAAACGTAAATGCCCGCGTATTCCAAAATATCTATCATGTTGATGTTGATAATAAAACTTGCATAACACAAAAACATTGAAAAACTACACTATATTAACCCATTAGGTTACGAAAAACTCATTTATTTATATTATTGTTTTCTTTTTTGCGCGCCTTTTATTTTTACGTACATATATGGTATGCCCGCGTATTTCAAAATATTTACGAGTATCAGTAATGTAAATAAATAATAAAATATACTAGTGTATGACACAATTTGCATTAAACTAAATATTACAACTCTACAATATATTTATCAACTTATTTACTAGTAGACGCGAAAAAATCACTTATTTTAGATTGTTTTTCTTTTGGCGCGCACTTTATCATCACGTGTTCAATGACCGAGTCCAATTTTTTGCAAATGTCGAACGGTGTGTCGGGCCGTGCCCAGAGATATTTTTGGACATTTGCTAAGGCTGACAGTACTTCATTCCTGGATGCTGTTTCATCTTTTGGCTGCACTTGTACAACATCTTCTTCATCACTGTCAGCCTCATCGCTAGAGTCTACCAAATCTGTGGGGGCATCTAGGTCCGATGTTAAAAGGTCAATGCTTTATATTAAATAGAAAAACCACGCAAACTTTTAAATTAAAATTGTACAAAACACTTTAGGAGAATAAAATGAACACGATAATATCTGCTACGAGCCACAAAAGTTGAGAATCTCCGCGAACAAAAAGCGACGACGCAATGTACTCGTATATAGGTATCTAGAAGATGTAATCTCTAGCGGATGTACTAATGTACTGAGAGGGTGAGTCGACGGGGTATATACTTCAGAGATAAGATCGCGCGCCTGATTAGGCACATCTTGGGAAACAAGTATTTACCAATTTGTACAAAAACGATAGAAAAAGTAAGAGCAACATTACGAAAAAATGGAATATTCTTGCCCTTTTTATACCCTGCGCAATATTTTGTATTTTTTGCTTTCCTTGTGGGGTTCGTCTTGAAATAATATAGGTCGGTCGTCATTCAATACAATATATAGCCATCTCTTTTACACCAACGTACATTAGGGTATGTATTTCCGAGAAAATACTGTTGCGCAAATATTTCAACCCTGAAAACACATGTTTCATGATAACGGGATGTCGTTTTGTTATCCACATGTTATTTTTTCTTTGTTCATTGAAATTTTATATTTGTATGCAGAAGTTGTCAACAATAAATTTCGAAATAACGGAGCTTTTACGATTTTACACTAAAAATTTATTACGAATTACGGCGTATTTCGAATTAACAGTATAATTTACGACGAAAATCGATTTTGGGGACCGGAAAACCGGCACAAATTTCGAATTATCGTTGTTCGAATTAACGGACTTTTACTGTATCTCTAATTAGCCGTGCAGACTGCAGGTACACCTGAGTATCTTATATTATAATGTTTGGTTACTATTTTATTACTTGGCGCAAGATGAGTAAAGAATCTGTTTTGTCTAATTGTTTTCTTGTGTATGTTATCTAACATTAGGATTTATGATGAATTGTATTACAACTGGATATAGTAGTAGTTATATTATGTTAATGAAATTTGTATGATTTTAATGATTTACTTTGTAATGAATGTTACTACATATGATGATATATTATATTAAGTATATTCATTGTATGTAGTAGATCTATCAATGTACATTATATGTATTATAGATATATTTTAATAAGAATACTCATAATATTTTAATATAATAAGTGACTGGTTCATGTTTTACTTACAGTGTGTGGTGTGTATTAAGTACTAATTAGGGTTGTAACAGATGTTGAAAGAAGGTAAACTTTAGTACTAATTGTCTAATTCAGCAATATAACCTTCAGTGTGGAAGTAAAGAAATCTACATTAATGTAATTGTTGTAATTTGTTTTCCCTCAGAGGAGAATATGGCTGGCCACAAACGTCCCGAAGTTCAGTTCCGGAATCGACCGTTTTGCAAAAAGGTTCCGACCAAAACCTCTTTCTGAATTTAAAATCGGGGTGACGCTGAAGTCAGAGAGAAGTTTTGATTGGAACTTTTTTGCAAAACGGTCGATTCCGGAACTGAACTTCGGGACGTGTGTGGCCAGCCTATGTCTTCTATGAAATATATGTCCATATACTGTATACTTGGATCCAGGTTCCTTCATTTACTTAGTTGCATATTTATTATTTACATTTGTTTTGCTCTTCACAATAGAAATAAAGGTACACCTATGGTTCACGCAATGGACGATAATAATAATATATTAAAAGGATAACACTAGTAGTTGGAATACATTGTTGTGTACTATTACTATTCATGCACAAATAAAACAAACTCCCACTACACAATGAAGCGGAGCTCTGGTATAACTCTAGTAGTAAAATGTCTAATTGTTTTAATTAGTAGTAGGTACTTGTATTTAAGGTGCCAGTGTGTGATTGCTTGTCTTCAGTGTAGAGCGTTGTGTTTGAACATTCTGTTGAATGACTCCTGCGTCATGTAAAGCAATGCTAATTATTTATTTATCCATTTATATAAGCTTGTCACATACCTACAAGGTAATTAAGGATATCTGTATTCAACCTTTTGGAACATTGTAACTGTCATTTTAGGGAACATCAGTATTGTTCTGGTGGTTGGATATGTGGATTTTACTAGTGGTGATTATTTAAATTTAATTTATAAAAGTACAGTCCTACCACTGTCAAGGGAGATGGATGAGAGTTGTGGTGTAGACAGGAGACACCACACTACATAATACTATCCCATACACTAATTACATTCCTTCATTATTCATTGCAGATGAAAACATACTTACTTTTTACCCAATATATTTACTATGTAGTTTGGCAATTATAATAATTGTCATTTAAGATTATTTTGTCACATAACATGCATTTATATATTATATAAATGCATGTTTAGTTTTATTTATGTCTTATGGTTGATATAAGGCTGAATATATTTTTAAACACTATATTTTTCATAATTATTTAATACACTGGGGTTGAATACAATTAATATGAGTTAGTGTTGGCATTACAATCATTAAAAAGATTTATCATTGATTGATTTGGCACAAACTATATAGGATTTCATTATACTATGTATATGTATTAATTTATAAAATTAACAAATCAAGGTAGTAGTACACACAGCTAATTTGTTTATCAGATAAATTTATATATGGAATTGCAGTACCCTAGTCACCTAATATAAGCCATAATGTGTACTTTTATAACTTACTCCTTCATACTTGTATATCATTTTTTACCTTTGGAAATATCAATCAATATGTATTATTAAAATAATTGTTTAAAAAATAGTTGTTAGAACATTTAGAGGATAGTCAATGTATGTATATTAGCTGTAGCTATAGTCACCTCATTGTTTAGTATGACATCCCATCTCTTGACCTGCTTGTGTTTACCATTTAGCAAAGTACTTAGTGCTTGTGATATCACGACTTATCAAAAGTGATGAACTCAGGTGGTTGTCTTGGATGTATACATAGTGTTGCACTGCTAACTGATTCATTCGTTTAGTATGTATAGTAATTAGAGAATATACAATATGTAGGTATGTTTACCATGCAGGTGTATTCTAGATCAGACTTAGTTAAGTACCAGTTCTGCAATACATTTCTATATACTATACTTTCTCAATAATTATATTTATATCACATACCTCCTATAGGGAATTGTCACTTTAGTTTTCAAAAAATGTCTATGGGACGAACAATCCCTGGAATGAAAGAATTAATTTACTGTCACTGCCAATTGTAACTTTACAGTAATAAGACATCTGCACACATATTTGCATTTATTTTGTGTTGAATTATTCAAATGTTGTTGAAATAAAATGAGAAGTACTCTACATAATATAATTGAAATTATTTTTAGCTGTGGGATGTAGTATCTTATGTATGCTTTATACTATTTGATTTACTAATAAGTAATAACACATACAAGGTGTGATAAATATCTTACAATCACTTGCCTCCGTTTCTCTAATAGTATCATTCTTTTCAGATATACGTACTAATGTATTTTCAGTGGCTTGTTTTGGTATGATTGCTATAAGATGTATGTGCTCTGAGAGGAGAGGTGTGTATATGTATTGTTCTATTAATAATTTTGAATGGAAATGAAGGTATTGGGTAATTATAGATCTTCATTTACGCTTCTTATAATAAATGTTTGTTTTTCTTCAAATGTTGGTTTTCCATGCTTCTGGTTTGCTTATGGGAATGTTTTCTTGGTAGAATTATGTCATATTGATATGTAGATATTCTGTCACATATTTCAATAAGGGATTCCTGTAGATATATGTATTACCTAATTAATATGTTCTAATTGTTGCAAGCTTTTGATTACTTGTAGAATTTTAAACATACTTCTACATATTCTTAGCTCACAGATTTACAATGATGTTATCGGATAGAATGAATTTACAATGATATGTATGTAATAAATATTCCTTTAAAACATTTAACTTTGTTTTATTTAATTTAATTATAGAGTTACTCAGAATCCTTCTTGTTACTATTTAAATAACTGTGTGGGTCATTCAGCTATAATATTGATTACATGATTAGCAAATTGAACTCGCCTACAGTCTATTTCAAAGTACCTTTTTATCCTACTTTAAGGTGTGGACCTCATCGTTGAAGAGAACATGAAAGCTCCAAATTCTAGATTTCAGTGGATTTCAACGTCTCGTAATCCAAGAAAACATTTTATCTACTCCTTGACATTATGGGTTACTTGGGTTCTCCTTACTGTCAATAAACTTCCTCAATACAAGTTGCATCATTTACCATCAGGAGGCATTACTCGTCATGTAAGGATTATTAGATATACGAGTAGAAAACATCAAGAAAATAGACTGTATGTTTATGTTTCATGAAAATAACAGAAGTGGGTCTTGTCCAGGGTCACATTAGTCATTACTAGGGACTGGAAAAAATCGGTGTTATTTTTCGGGAAATGTGGTGTTATTTTTTGCAAAAAGGGGTGTTATTTTTCACCATTTTGGCAAAATGTGTTATTTTTCATATAATTATGTCATTAAAGAGGTCAAATTTGCATCTTTTAATACAAAAATATAGAAATTTTTTGATCGTGAACAATACTTTATACAAACATCCCTAAAACAATAAATTAAAACAAAAATATTTGAGAAAAACAAAAAACTCTGTGTTCCTTCTTACTTTCAAAGCCACATTGCTTTTGATAATGTTTCAATTACGACGGTTTCCAAAATGAAGGTCGAAATTCGTGACAAATATGCGAAAATTCGCGTTATTCCTATAAAAAATGCTAAATTTCGCGTTATATGTATAAAAAACACGAAATTCGCGTTATTTGCGTAAAAAGCGAATAAATTCGTTTTATCGCGATCGCGAAATTTTCCAGTCCCTAGTCATTACACATGCAAAACAATAAATATAGCTACCGCCTTGAGTACCTATGTCTGCAGAGTATTTAAAGGTGGTCAACAGCAGAGCTGGGCAGAAAAGCGTTAATCCGTTAATCGTTAATTAACGATTTAACGCTTTTCTTACCTCCAATAATTGTTAATGGACAGAGGTGGGCACCGTTAATCAAAAAGTTAACTTCGTTAATCGATAATCCGTTAACTAAAAAGTTAACTTCGTTAATCGTTAAAGCGTTACATTTTGAAAAATGTAACGGAAGTTAACGTTAATCCGTTAAAGCGTTAATGTAAAAAATCGCAGTAAAATGGCATGAAATAGAACTACATAAGTACAACTACTATCACATTTACATTATCGAGATGTATCCCAACAAAGTGAAATTTCTTTTCTAACTCCCAACCCACATACGATACCACACATAACCCCATGCAACCCTTGAATTATCTAATGCCAGCGCCTCCAGTGGATGATGTCTATGCAAAAAGTCAAATATTAACGGACTTAATTAACGGAAGTAAAATGTAACGGAAGTTAAATAATCCGTTAACAATTTTCGGAGGTGAGAAAAGCGTTAAATCGTTAACCAAAATGTTAACTTCGTTAATTAACGATTAACGGATTAACGCTTTTCTGCCCAGCTCTGTTAATGGATTATTTAACTTCCGTTACATATTAAGTCCGTTAATATTTGATTGTCTGCATAGACATCATCCATTGGAGGCGCTGGCATTAGATAATCCAAGGGTTGTATGGGGTTATGTGTGGTATCGTATGTGGGTTGGGAGTTGGAAAAGAAATTTCACTTTGTTGGGATACATCGCGACAGTGTAAATGTGATAGTAGTAGTACTAATGTAGTTTTATTTCATGCCATTTAACCGCGATTTTTTTACATTAACGGATTAACGTTAACTTCCGTTACATTTTTGAAAATGTAACGCTTTAACGATTAACGAAGTTAACTTTTTAGTTAACGGATTATCGATTAACGAAGTTAACATTTTGATTAACGGTGCCCACCTCTGGTCAACAGTAGATTGAATTTGAGACGAACTTCACTTCAATTTTGAGCTTTCTCAATAAAGTCCTACGATAAAAATACGAGAAAACTTTGAAAAAAATTCGCCCCGCGGTGAGGGAAAAGTATTTTATCACTACAGTTAGAGCTTCCATAAATATGCATACATCACTTACATCAAAGTTGGACTTTTTATAATACAAATGATGTTAAAATTACACAGTTTCAATTTTCACAATACCTCCATTGTGAAAATTAAAACTAATTTAGCATAATTTCTATCATGTACTTTCACTGTTTAAATATGCATACTCCTCAATCACTTTTATTAATCTCTACTCATATTCGAAAGCGCCTGACTGAATGATTGACTAACATACTCATCAACGCAGAGCCCAAACGGCTAATCCTAGAGAATTGAAATATTGAAGGCAGGAATATCTCAGAAACTAGACGTGGTACGAACTTGAGATTTGGAACATAGATTCTCCTATTAAAATTTGGTGTTTTGTCGTTTTTTAGGTGTCTCTAAATAAGGAAAAAAATAATTTTATAGGAATTTCCAGAAAAGCATTTCTTTAAAAAGGGACAAAATATGTTATTCCATTCTCAAAGAAGTCTGCACTCGAGAGAAACTTTATGAATGTCATGTGAAGAATGATGCAGACCTCTGGTACACCACAAGACCACTTCCCATTTGAAAATCCAAAGCTGACTCTGAGTAGGTACCTACACTACCTAGGGCTACTTGCAGGGCCATAGCCAGGGGGGGGGGGTGGGGGGTTCGAGCTCTGGACCGGAGACAATATGTAGCAACGTGGGCATCACCAGCTTCGAAGCTAGGGGGGACAACTAAAATTTTGAATTTGGAATAAAAAGCGGTAAAATGCGCCGCAGTTGAATATTTTTTTAAGAATGGGTGAATTGATTAACCTAGTTGACTTTCAAGTAAGACAACTGGATTAAATAAATAATCTGGGTTAAAACATGACAAACGACTAGCGCCGCAGGCGAATTTTTCTTTTAAATAAGGAAGCAGATAAAAAAGGATAATCTAAAAGTTCAGTTTGTTTTTCGTGAACAAACTTTCTCTCCAATTAGATTAGCGCCGCAGGCGATATTTTTCCGAAAATAGATGAATAGTAATTGATGAACCTGGTTGTCTTTCAACAATAATGAATATATTCCTGGATTATAAGAAAAAAGACTAGCGCCGCAGGCGAAAATTTTATCATGAAACATAAGAAAGTAGATAAAAAAGAATCGTTTAAAAGTCCGGTTTACTTTTTTTTAACAAACTCACTTTAATTAGATTAACGATGCAGCCAATTTTTTTTAATGAAACAACTGTGATTTATTGTATTTTCACAATAATTATTGAAAATTCATGACATGATGAAAAAACGATGTGGTAATAATGTGATTCATTTCTGACACATTTCATTTCACACAGTATATACCTACTCTCTCACCATTGTAATTCTCCACAACGAGTTTTAGATTACATAGCTATGTTTTTTCCCAGCTTCGAAAACCTCATAGCTTCAGAGAAAACGCCTGGTTAGGGTGTTTGGTACACGCTGTATACTACAAATGTACTATTATATTATGATGAATAGATATTACTGAGACTGATCGGTCGTGTTTCAACAATAAAATTACACAATGTTTTTTGAATGCCTGGAGGCTGGAGTCTGAGCTGAGCCGATATCTGAGCAGGTCAAATGAACCTACTGCAAAAACATTAATTTAATGTCCGTACTGGGCTTACCGCTTACCGTACCTTCAGGCTGTTCTGTGACCTACATTATTTTATGGACAATATTAACTTAACTTTATACTATTACAAAAAATTCAATATTAAGTGAAATCACCACCTTGAATAATATAACATGTATAACAATATGTAACAGCTACTTGCTCGCAGTTAGGTAGAGGTGTATTTCCCATGTCTGTAGGTGGGCTCATATATAAAATATACAAGATGTTTGATAGATGGATATCTTCAGGGGTGATTTTGAGCTAAATTTAGCTTAGTCCAAAGTCGTACGGTTCTCGAGTTATTCGAAATTTTCACATTTTATCGAAAAGCCCCGAATTACTCAAGTTTTACCCCAATAGCTTCGTAAGTAATGATACCTACATAGTTTTGTTACTTGACTCATTAGTTTCAATCTGAAGAAATAATAATGTTAAAAAATATCCGATTAAAGTTTCGATAAATAGTAATTTATAAAACGAGTCACGATTTTAGAGGGGATTTTCCTAAAAAAATAAAGTGTCTTAAGATTCAGAAATTTTGGAAAAACTTCTCTAATTTATATGCTCTTTCAAATGATATACCTACAAAACATAATAAGAAAATATTAGTTTAATAAAAACATGCTGCAATAACTTCAAAAAATCACTTCTAATTTAAGCGAATTTTCATGCAAGTTCGAAAATAGTAAATCGAAAGAAAATGTGTTTTCATTATACAACTATGGTAAATATGTATGGAAATTTGCTTAAATTAGTAATGATCTTTTGAAGTTATTGTAGCATGTTTTTATGAAACTAATGTTTTTTATAATGTTTTGTTTATCATTTTAAAGAGCATAAATTAGTCATAACTGTTATAAGACAAGTTTTTCCCAAATTTCTGAATTTTTGATAAGGCAATTTTTTTCTTAAGGACAATCGCCTCCAAAGTCGTGATTCGTTTTTGAAACTAAACACTGTTTTGAACTACTTACGTAAGTACGTTTTTTTATATTTTAAAGGAAAATATCACTCTTCAACCAGAGCTGTATTTGTGAAAAGGCTGAGTATAGGCCGGGACTATAGCCAGAATTCTCTTCGAAATTTATTTGAACCCCCCTCCCCCCGCTATACATTTTTTTCTTGGCCATGGTCAACGTTCCGATGGGGGGGGGGGGGTTAATTAACGAAAATTAACGGCGAAAATTATAAATTGTCCGGTTTTCTTATCCAGCTTATCTGGCAGCCCTAAATAATAATGGTAAAAATAACGAGGTTTAGAATTATAATTTCATTTTTATTATATACCTAATTGATTTGATAGATTCATGTTATCAAACGGTGAAACATATCTCCAATTAAGTATTCACGAATACGTTTAGTATGCGTAGTAGATTCCTTAGTAGTAGACTCAACACCAAATCTTTAATATTATGTAAATAGATCTTGCTACTTGTTACGTCACATCTTTACCAGCTGTTTTCTTAGGTACTGCACGAATAGGTATGAATATACCTATCTACTTTCGTCAACACTCAACCAGAACAAATTTTAACATATTCATAGCATTAGCGTAGGTAGATACAACCTATTGATATTAACATGATAGGTATTATGTTTAATAAACAGTAGACAGTAGAAAAATAAATCTCGCGACAATATACTACTGTCTCAAAATACCAATCAGTTTTTCACCGTCGCTTGTAGCGTTAGGTACCATTCGTCATCCCGCCGTGAAAACAATACATACCTACTTAATAATAGAATACTTTTACCTATGTCACATTATACTCAGGGTTGGAAGATGTGATGAACTATTTGAAAACTATTGAAACAATCATTACTAGGTACCTCTTGCATTTCAATACTTACTTAGGATGTAGATATCCATTTTTTTATCATTAGATTACGATTAGGTTATAGATAACGAAAAACTAAAATAATTCATCCGTGATGTTGTAATGAGAAAATAATTAAATGTTTTTTTGTTAAGTGAATTATTATGTGTCTACCTGATGAGGATCATCGATATAAACTGCATTATAAAATAAGTGGATATGCCTAGACCTAGGTACTTACAGTGCATGATGTGTCTGTCTTGTTATTTCATTTACTCAGAAGGTTCAATTCGTGAAGATTATTAAATAATACGGACAATTAGCCTCTCCTATAGAATAGTACCATATGCATATAATTAATATAAAGAACATGTAGGTAAATATTGTTATATAAACTGTAACCTCAACGTATTTCGTTCAATCTGAAGGCGTAGACAAGTTGAGTCTATAGAAAATAATATTTTACTTTAAAATAACAGTTCAATGGATAAATCGAATAATGTAAATAAAACTAATATAATACATACGTGATAATTAATTTAACATAAAGGCATTAAACGGTGCGTTTCATTTTATATAACATAACAATTAATTGTAATACATAATGTATTAGTTAAATCGGATCAAAAATACAAAATGAACCTGTTGAATCAACATAGTTGTCGACTGAGGAAGTAGTTTAGTGTATTGAAGCAATATGAACTGTTTGGAAATGAATGAAAAAGACTTGGAGCTGGCCCGAGCCATGGTGGCTGGAGTAAGTCTGAATATGGAGTCCCCGGGAGCATCTCCTGAGCCCCTAAGAAAGACTCTACCATCCCGTCTAGAAGACAAACTAAAGGCTTTCAGGTAGGCACTCACACAATCTCTACTACTATTTGTTTTTATTCTATCGATGGACGTAGATGGGGTTCAACCCCTCCCCCGAAATATCTCAACCACCATAGGAGAAATTCATTAATTCAGAAATTCATTCATTACTATTAAGTTTTTTCCATTAAATCACAGTTTTTTCATTAAAAAAATTTCCCTGCGGTGCTAATCCAGTTAGATAGAGGATTTGTTCACGAAAAATATTATAAACTAGATTTTTAAGCTATTCTTTTTTATCTTCCTTCTTATGTTTTATGACAAAATTCCGCCTGCGGCGTTAGTCCTTTACCATGTTGTAACCAAAAATATATCCAAATGCTTTACTATTGAAATCAACCAGTTTCATAAATACATCAATTTTTTGAAACATAAGTAAATACATCCATTCGGCCGTGGCGCGTTTTACTAGTTTTTATTCTATTAGGCAATATTCTAATTTAAGTGTGCCCCCTATATCTTCGAAGCTAGCGAAGCCCATGCTAATTGTCTCTGATGGTCCACAGTTAACCACCCCCCCCCCGAATTGAATTCCTGGCTACGGCCCTGGTTCTACCTGCTTCAGCTTAAGGAACTACAGTATTTACTATTTTTATATTTGTACTGCTTTTTGCATTTCTTTATTTCTAGATACCTTCGGGTTCATTCAGCGATTGCTGATTGCATTCATTCACCAGTGAATGTGAACACTCGCAGGAGTGCACACATTCACTGGTTTCTGCTGCATCAGTTGCTGCTCTTTTATTATTTGCACTGTAAACTGTAAGAAATAAATTGTAACCTCCTTGGATAAGGACACTGAAGGAATGTAATTTAGGGGTGGGGTTTGCCAGTGGCGGATCCAGGATTCAGTTTTAGAGGGGGGGGCTGAATGTCGTCACATGGTAAAAAGTACTGTCACTCAACGTTTTGGGGGGGGGCTAAGGGGCTGAAACCCCTAGATTTGTTGTATATAAAGTACTGTTACTCATGGTTTTTTTTTGGGGGGGGGGCTTCAGCCCCCTAGCCCCCCTGGATCCGCTAGTGGGGTTTGCCGGGGGGCTCCCTTAAGGCTAACCCTGGGCCCCTAATGACCTCCCATGCAGTACTGCCGAACGTAAAAACCCTTTCAGACAAAAGAGGAAAATCACATTCTATAGATTTTGTGCAGCTTTTGTACTGCTATACTTGAGGATCATGGTCGACATGATCAATATCCCTACTCATAACATGACATGGGTTGTACAGAATGTCTTGTCATTTGCGAACGATTGTTTTAAAGCTACATACATACCTAAAATAATTTGGTGGTTAAATTTGCATATAAAGATATTATATTCCTATGCTATGCATGTGTTAGTGTTAGGTATGCCTATTGACTAAGTATTGTTATATTAGTAAAGTTGATTCATCTGTCTCCATGCCTCGGCAGTCGTTACCTTGAAATTATTACATGTTATATATTTCCCTTGTTCAAATTCAGGTCAGGGGTGAAGTAAGTGGCAGCATACTGCACACCATACATCCATCTCTATATTAGGTACCTATATCATACATACTACTTGCTATATACCTACTTGTGTTGTAAAACAAGACATAGGTTATACATAATTATTATTAGGTACCTATACATACATCAGTAACAGTATAACACACCTATCTAAAATACTTACATATTATCATGGGCGTCGTCAGACATATCTAGAGATTGGAATAGGTATACATTTTTTCATACTAAATGATAAAACCTCAGAATAAATTCCATTACTACCACACATTTTCTCATCATCACAAATTTTCTAAAATGAGTATGAAAATCCATCAAATGTCATGAAAAAATTAACTGCTGCGCTATTTTTTACTACCCTTTTTTATATATTAAAAAAAAAACCTTTTTTATACATATTATTATTGTGCAAAGTATTGTATATTCATATAAGTACATTTTCAAATAAACAAAACACAACAAGATCTTCTTCACTATGTCCCACAAAAAAATCGTCTGCGGCGCTATTTACACGTTTTCTGTGCTTCATCATTTTTTTTTTAATTTTGTTGCCCCCCCCCCCCCCCCTAGCTCCGAGGCTGGCGACGCCCATCCATATTATACCTACCTACTATCATCAACAAGTAGTACGAATTTATATTTATATGACAGATCTATAACTAGATACTAGGTAGGTACCTAACATACATTAAGTATGTAAAAACTAATCGTCATATTGTTGAAAATAGTTTACTGGAGATATGCGACTGATGGATATCGTTTAGTTTTATTTATTTTTTGAATATGTTATACATATAGGCCATAGGGTGTTTCTTTTGAATAGGCACACTTTTAAAATGAAATTAAACGTATTAAAATCATGGTAATGTTCATGAAATTAGCTTTATTTACAAGATTATTTTATACCATTTATGCTTAAATATGATTTCGGGCATAAGTGCGCCTTTGGTTGGCTCGAAAGAAGCATAATCTGGAAGTCCAATTTTCGACGACTTTCTCGAGCAGCTGAGGCCGTATATCGCTAATAACTCTGTGAATGTTGGCTTCCAAGTAATCCAATGTCTCAGGTTTATCTGTGAAGATCCCCTAGTAGACTTCACATATCCCTACAGAAAATAATCCATAGGGGTGAGATCACACGATCGTGGTGGCCAATTAACCGAACCATTACGTGAAATTATGCCCCGATCGATAATGTTTCCCGTAATATCCTGATTGTGTCGCTCGATGTGTGGCATATTGGCCATCGTGTTGAAACCAAAGTTGTTGCACATTGATGCCATAATTAGGGAACAAAAAAGTCTTTAATCATGGACCTAAGCGCTCTCCATTGACTGTAACTTTCCGACCGCCAGCATCTTTGAAGAAATATGGGTCAATGATTCCACACTAAACAGTGAATTTTTGTGGATTTGACGGCGTCTCTGAAATGGCTCCTAGAAAGGAATACCCGTGCATATATGCCCGAAATCATATTAAAACATAAATGGTAAACTTCCATCTTTCCAATGAAGCTATTTTTATGGACATTACCATGATTTTAATACGTTTAATTTCATTTTAAAAGTGTGTCTATTCAAAAGAAACACCCTATACTTGCCGCGTATATCGTTTGAGAGAGGATATTACAGAGAAGTTTTTAGGAGATTAGAAGAACTCGACCCTTTTTCTGGTTATTTTTAAAAGCGATTAATAAGTAAATGGAGTTAATTTTTTTCTCTATCCGTTCTTGGGACGGGTCATATTTTTTTAACGCCACTTTCTGGAACTGTAATTTTTTTTCTGAATATAGGTACCTATGGGTATATGTGAGATAAAATTTAAAATTAATTTGAGCTGATTGGTTAGTAAATAAAAAGAGTTATAGTTATAGTTACAAGTAAAATTGTAGGATTTTGTGAAAAAAAATCCTTCACCATATCGCGTGGTCGTGTCGCTGACTATCCGTTCGCAACTAAGTTAGCTGTCGCAAATATTTTAGGTACTTAATTTGTTTCCAGGCTCTTCTAAAATTCACAATGTAGCTTACGTTATTCTTATTTCGCGCTAACATTCTCATGCAAAAGTTGAAGAGAAAATAGAACGATTTTTTCTCAGTGCATATTAGTGCAGGCGCTGGAGGTATTTTCGTATGAACAATACGAGGACCGAGTTCTATCAATTGATTATTGTTGGGAATAGGTCAAAGATAAAGGAATCGGATGTTGCCGCCGCCTATTTTGGTCCAATTTTTTTTTACACCCCCTCAAAGTTAGCTGATGGGGTGCATTCTATGAAGTCATTTTAATGACTATTTCAGTTTTTATTTTAATTTTTTTATAATGGAAAAGTAAAGCTAGGTTCTTTAGTGAAATAAAAAAATAAGAATAATAAAAAAAGGCTTTGTTGTTAATAAAATAATAGAGAGAAAAAATGATGGATTTCGTTCCTCCATCATTCAGATCTCCTAATTGAGGATGCAAAAGGTGAGAACCGCCAATTAATCACGGATTCTTATTCCTGACACTCCAAACGATGAAAAAAGCCATGTTGCCGGCAACTGCAGTGGTCCCTTCTAGTCCCTTCCTCTCCCTTCCTCATCCCCTAGGGTAATTCTAAACAAATAAGTCGTTATTATAGAGACGCAATATTCAGGTGGTCGTGAAATTTTGGTATGTTGTATAGGTCAATACGGTAGTGAATAATCCAGTTTTTCACGATTTTCCTCCCACCGCCCCCTCCGCCACCCTTAAAAAACCTTAAAAAATCGCACTGTTTTATATTATGCTATGTATCTTCGTCGCTTCGCATTTTTGGCCAAAATAATCATTTGCTCATTTGTTAAGCATAAAATATTCTAAAAATTGTTCCTAAAAAATTTTGCTCTAAAGCAGCGGAACTGTCAAGCTCCAAAGCTGAAAATTTTTAGTATATTTTCAATTTAGAATTTCTTACCTTTTAACGCTATGATAACTTCGTTATGGTTGGTTTTCCATACATTTTCGAACGTTCTTTGAAAATGTATGAAGAATGTTCGAACATGTATGGAGTAATGACAATATCACTATTTCATTTTTTCTTAAATGTGTTCCTACTCCGTCATTTTTAGCGGAATATGGACTTTAGTACATGAATTTTGAAGAAAACTAAATTGTCTAAAAAATTAATTATGAGGTTTTTCGAGCTAAAACCAACCTTAACGAAGTTATCATAGCGTTAAAAGGTAAGAAATTCTAAATTGAAAATATACTAAAAATTTTCAGCTTTGGAGCTTGACAGTTCCGCTGCTTTAGAGCAAAATTTTTTAGGAACAATTTTTAGAATATTTTATGCTTAACAAATGAGCAAATGATTATTTTGGCCAAAAATGCGAAGCGACGAAGATACATAGCATAATATAAAACAGTGCGATTTTTTAAGGTTTTTTAAGGGTGGCGGAGGGGGCGGTGGGAGAAAAATCGTGAAAAACTGGATTATTCACTACCGTATTGACCTAGATACAACATACCAAAATTTCACGACCACCTGAATATTGCGTCTCTATAATAACGACTTATTTGTTTAGAATTACCCTAGGGGATGAGGAAGGGAGAGGAAGGGACTAGAAGGGACCACTGCAGTTGCCGGCAACATGGCTTTTTTCATCGTTTGGAGTGTCAGGAATAAGAATCCGTGCTTAATTGGCGGTTCTCACCTTTTGCATCCTCAATTAGGAGATCTGAATGATGGAGGAACGAAATCCATCATTTTTTCTCTCTATTATTTTATTAACAACAAAGCCTTTTTTATTATTCTTATTTTTTTATTTCACTAAAGAACCTAGCTTTTCTTTTCCATTATAAAAAAAAAACTGAAATAGTCATTAAAATGACTTCATAGAATGCACCCCATCAGCTAACTTTGAGGGGGTGTAAAAAAAAATTGGACCAAAATAGGCGGCGGCAACACCCGATTCCTTTATCTTTGACCTATCCCCAACAATAATCAATTGATGGAACTTGGTCCTCATATTGTTCATACAAAAATGCACCCAGCGCCTGGTCATATAGGTCCACGGTGTGTCCAGAATGTGTGAAATTAATTTGATAATTAGTACCATGATGGTACCATGGGCGTCGCCAGTCTCGGAGTTAGGGGGGGAGGGGGGCAGCAAAATCAAAAAATATATATGTAGATTAAAAAAACACGCAAATAGCGCCGTGAGCGAATTTTTTTGTGATAAGGTCGTGAAGTGGTTTGTTATTGTTTATTTGAAATTGTATACAATACTTTGCACAACAATATGTATGACAATTTATTTTTTATAAATAAGTAACTGATATTTTCTAAAAAAGATTAGTTTTTCAATAAACTACTATATTTCGTTGGTTTTAAAATTTCATTTATATATATACAGATTTTTTTGCCTTTTTATACAGATTTTGGCTCAAGAAAAGGTCAACAAAAATAGCATACAAAAAAAAGTCACCAGAAAAAATATTCAACACCCTCCCCCCCCCCCCCCGTCAGCGATTTTGTTCACTCAACAGTTTTAAGTTAAAGGCTGGCCACAAACGTCCCGAAGTTCAGTTCCGGAATCGACCGCTTTGCAAAAAAGTTCCGATCAAAACCTCTCTCTGAATTCAGCGTCACCCCGATTTTAAATTCAGAAAGAGGCTTTAATTCCGGAACTGAACTTCGGGACGTGTGTGGAGAGGCGTAGTCATTCATGTCCTAGGGACCCCCCCCCCTCCCCGTCGAAAAAAAAATATCTGGTATTTTTTAGTACTTTTTCGATGTAGACCTAGTATATTCTAGTATTTTCTGGACAAAAATTTAGTATTTTTTCAAATTTTGAAACGGCAACACTGGTCATGGCAACACTGTTTCCAATTATTTTATTTCATGATTATTTCTGCTTGACTGTCAATTCTGTGAGTTCACTTGTGTTTTTTTTTGTGATCTTTTGCTATATTCGTGTTTTTTTAATTTATTTTTATACGTATCTAAGAAAGCGTTAATCCCTGTCCCATTTTTAAATATAAGTGAATCAAAATAATGCATAATTATTCCTCCCTCTAATAATTGATGTTTCGTGACAGTGTTGTTATCGAATTCCTATATGTAATACATACAGGTATGATCTGAAATATCGCGATTTATTGAAATGATATTACATACTATATTTAATTATTATTTTTACATCAATAATTACGTTCATTGACCAAATATCAATGCTTGCGTATCAAATGATTGAGGTTAGGTGTCATGCTTTGTCAATGATATTTATAATGTACTAATATTTATCTCATAGTTGCACTTGATCTAACCAAGACACCAATCAAAATTTCATAATTCCCATCTACAGGACAGGAGTGGCATTGTAAATTGTATTTTAGTGTTAACATGTTGGTGTAGTGAAGAATACTTAAGTGTGTAAAAATAAGGTTAATTCTATGGGACCCCGGACATCAGACATTTGTTGGACCATTAGGATAATAAATTGACTATAAATATGTCTGTTAAGAAAGATAATGGAGCCAACAATGGCCATAGCCAAAGTCATGGTCATGTTCTGTCTTCTCCGGCTTCATACTGCAGAGCTCAGAGCGCGGTGGATGCACAGGAGTTGAACAAGTGGGTCTACAATAAGCACTTTGTAGTTGTGTATGGCATGGAGTAGAATCCTTGTGTGTAGTGTAGTGTAGTGTTTGCATTGAATTGTGCACCTATTAATACCCGCCTATTTATATTAATTGCTTTTAGATTCCATACCTTTTCTCCCACATTCAGTTTCACCAATTTATTCATCCAATATATCAAGAGGCTTCGGCCTATCACACACGTCCGGAAAGTTAGAATCCAACATTCATAAATACATAAAATGCATACAATTTGACTACTCTCCATGCACGTCCCGAATGTTAGGTCGATATGTCAGAAGTCAGAGCAAACCGACCTTTTTTTATAAGTGACATGCTTTACGATCGCCTTTAGCCAATACAGGTGTAAAGTGAAAGCAGCACCCCCAGCGGTGCAGTCCAAAAAGCTCTGATAGATTCATACAAATTTTGGTTCAATTTGTACATTTGATTTTTTTTGCAGATTCACACTAAATTATGTTTCCTTTAAAATAACAAAGATATTGTGGGAAATTTTATAACTCTTTTACGTGAGATTACGAAGTAAAACATTGTTATTTGACTATAAAAATCAGCGACATTGATATCTCTTGGATAAAAATATTTAATGACATATTGTCTATGACTACTTTGTACAATATTAGTCTATGGTAATCTGATGTTAAGATGGCTAGCCACACACGTCTGGAAGTTTAGAAGCTAACATTAACGTTCAGCTAGCTGAATGTTAGCTAGTGTGTGATGGACCAAAGCCAGCGATAGTATACAAGCTTACGCCCACGAATAACATCACCACCATGGTTGGTGACGTCACCTTGTATCGGTGACAGACACCTTGTCTCGGTGACAAACACCTTGTCTCGGTGACAAACACCTTGTCTCGGTGACAAACACTTGAACTACGGAATATTTTTTCCCATACATTTTCTCCCAATCTTGGTGTCATCATCATTGTCAAATGTCAGTTGGGCCCGGCCTGTATGACAATATGGCGCCGGCCTCGGATGGACCTTCACCAGAGTCAAATATTCTTGTATTTTTTATTTCCAATTTAGAATAAATATAAATAACGGAGTAAGGTTAGAGTCTCCTTCACTTTTATATGCTATGTTCTTCATCTTCCGATACCTAATTATTGCATTTGCTTATTAATCTAATTTACCCACACAACTGTGCACTGTGCAGTCATTACACGAAGATTTTTGGTGTTAATTATGCTTATTCCAATTAGAATAACTTGTTAACACATTGTTGTCGGGGGCCGAGGGCGGAGTAACACGCGTATTGGGGGTTTCCCAAACTCGGTTTTCGCAGATTAGGTTACACGATATGGATACAAAGCTATTTGTTATAATCTTACATATAATAAAAATGGATGTATGTGGGTATGTGTGTATGTTTGTTCCACCATGACTCTGGAACGCCTGGAGCAATTTCGACCAAACTTGGTATACAAATACCTTGCTATCAGGAAACAAATACTGTGTGGTAGAAACTTCTGGAAATCCAGAACCTTCTGAGAAATTTTGCTGATGAGGGGATTCACGGGTTGTATGGGGCCGTGTGTGTTATCGTATGAAAGGACATTGGAAAAGAAATTCAGATCGCAAGTTATATATCGTCCAGCTCAAGCCATCGGGAGACACCCAGTGACCGAGAGGATCCGGTCACCGCATACCACCGTGTTTGGTGTCTCATGAAAGATCTTCACAAGCAGAACACAGATCTTTTGTCAAATTTTGAATCGGGAAAGTGATAGTGGGAGACTTGAACAGAACGATGGAATCCGAGCGCTCAGAGAATTACATAGAATCTTCTAGAAGGATGTTGAAACAAGGCGAACTTTGTAGAACCTTCTAGAAAATTGTAGGGGTTATCAAACATTGCAGAACCTTCTAGAAAGTTGTTGAAATTAATCGAACATCGCGGAACCTTCTAGAAAGTTGTGACAATGAATAGAATTCGAACCTTCTGGAAGGTTGTGGAAATGAAACGAGCCTTCTAGAACCATCTGGAAATTTCTGGGTATTAATCGAACATTGTAGAACCTTGACACGGAGCTTAAGGCTTGGGAGTGAAAGCTGGTTCTCGGTTCAGCTCCCAGTGTCAATAAACAACTACCATTTCTGTGCTACCTGAGGGTGGTTTGTTTTGGAGGAGTGAAAACAATGAATAGCAATTTTATACATATATTTACAAATAAAAAAAACTTAAAGCTAGGTACTTACTCTATGATTCTATATAAACACTACACCTTAAAACTAACCGTCACACACAACACTTTACGAGCGCAACGCGAATATGACACAACGTATTCCCTCGGTGATGGCAGGCGCGCACTGCGCAGCCCTACCGATGTTCTACGGTGATGACAGGGCACAAGGCCTGCCCAGGTCTCGGTGATGATGAGGTGAGAGAGGCTTGGTAACTCTCCCTGTGATGATGTGAGAGGGGCTTGGTGGCCCTCCCGTGATGAGGTGGAAGACCTGCGTTCTGGCGTTATGCAATGTGGCCAGGCGGATAACGTAACATTACGTAACTCGTGGCAGTTACACTGGTAACAGATATAATAACAGTTCGTGCACGCAACTAATTAGATTATTAATGATTCGTTCTCACTCGATGAATTAGGACAACAAATAAGTTCGTTCACTCAATGTTCAACACAGTCTCTACGGTAAAATGGTATGGCGAATTACACAATAAAAATAAATACGTATCTACGAACACAATAACCACATAAGTTGCCCGAGGCTTGATGTCCTGACGACTATATTATGAAGGCCATAATTTGGCTTTGCGATTATAATTTGAGTTCGACCGGCTATGACAAGTGCTAAAGCTCGACTGACTGAATAAAGCAATGCAAGGATCTTACTTGAAGACCATTCTTATCTGTATGCACTTACATATCTACCCTGAAACCAATTATTTAAACAATGAACCCCAAATATTACAATAGACCCCTATACCGTTATATGTACCTGACCGTGTTGTTAGCCTAATGGAAAATTCTTAGAAAGTTGTCAGACAATAATACCACTAAAACAATACCTCTACCCGTCTGCCTACTTAAACAATAGATGTGGAATGTGTACAGGTACCTGGCTTCACAAACATTGATTTTTTCGAAAGCAATAATATTTTAAAATTCAACTTAAATATTTTTTTTGGCATCTACTACCGCTAGGTACATATCAAAACGCCCCTCCTCTTTTGGCAATAAAAAATATTTGTTGCTGTTAATCTAAACTATGAACAATAAGAAAACTTATGGACTAATTACAAACTTAACCTACTCCTAATCTAAACATATGTGGATAGGGCGCCAGGATATTTTCAGGATTAATATCCAAACCGTGCAATGACCCTAGCTAGATAATACAAAACAATCAAAATGCCTACACTACAGAACTTACATCTAATACATCTTACAACTATAACAAGAATTAAATACACAGTGCATGAGTCACGCTCCCATGCGCCGAAGGTGAGGATGACATTTCACCCTCCGACGTTTCCAGTCTCTCTGGATAACCTCACTGTCTATAACCCCTCTAGCTACCTCTTTGTCACAAGACTCACAAGTGTGGTGAGATAAATCTTTGCCTAGCTCCTCATACTCAACTATTGCGTCATGTTCGCACTTCCGGTATTCATCGACAGATGTATCGTCCTTACTCGGCTGATACGTGGCGAGTAAACAACAAAGAAGGTTGCAGTCGGCCACACTCATTCTCTCAGTCACAGCATCCTTCTTCATCCCACATCTATCACTATCAACTATCACATCTACGATCGTGTCCTCATACGCACTCTCTCTGTCTTTCTCTTCGCTAGCAATCGTTTCCTCTGTCAGGTACTCAGTTTTAACTTCGCTATTATTCATCTCCTTGGATTCTACATTCATCTTCTCTACAGACGTACACACACCCTGCTCAGCTGGTTGGTGAGGGAAGTCCTCCACTCGAACCTCCGAGATTGGCAACGCGTCCTCTCCCGGACACACCACCACTGAACAGGAGTTTTCTGTCACTCCATTCCGAATGCAACCCTCTTCTGTCGTTGTATCGCTCGATACACCCACGCTAACTACCTCAACTTCACTCACCACACTCAACGCATTATCCTGCTCCTCAGGATGCTGGAAACCCATTCCAGGCGCTGATGAGTCACCCTCCCCGTCAACTGAGCTACCTCCCGAAAAACGATTACTACGCTGTCTCTCCTCCCAAGTTCTACCTTTGCGCAATCCTGAGTCGGTCCTATTCCGAATTATCGCGATCTCAGGTCGTATGAGTTTAAATTGCTCGATGTCCTGTGATGATAATGATATCCCCTCTCTTCGTGCCTATCGTAAACAGTCTCAAATTTAATATCCATTTTCATTACAATATTACAAAACTCGTCAAACGAATAATCCCCTGCAAAGAATACCTCCCTATACCTGCGAGACATCAATCTCACGAACGTCATGCACTCTGTATTAATGTCCTTGTCCCCAAATAAACGTTGAAAGAGGGCTTTCTTCCTCTGAAGGAATATACAGCCGAGTTCGTTGACCTCCTGTCTGTCTCCATATAGATGAGTAACCAGTGACCCATATTGGTTTTCTACCCCATGCGCCAATAAGAATACCCCTTTAAACCAATCCCAATCTATTATTCCAATATCCCTACCTATTTCAACTTCCCAAAATTCCCTTGCCTTTCCAGTTAGTCTCTTATAAGCCTGTCTAACCTTCCCTTGCTCACTATATTTTTCCTTTGCAAAGAACTCTTCGCCTCCACGAATAAAGTTCTCTGCAGACTCCTCTGGTCTCCCCGAATATTGCCCCAACCACTCAGCTCGCGCATGACAGCACGCATGAGAGAAGTGTACTGTTTCTTTCGCCCCAGTTTTCTCTACGTCTACACCACCCACACTATCAGGCTGTGACTCTGTAGTCACGCTGGTATCTCTACCCTTGCCATCCTCAACCTTGCGGTTCGCAAAGAAGCGCAACAAAACCAACCCCAACACTCCTCCAAAACAAAACTCAAGCATAACAGAAAACATCTCGAAAAAACAAACAAACAATTGATCTCAGGGTCATGAATCCCACCAGCACACTTACTGGAAACTGCCCCACTTTGGGCACGCCAAATTGACACGGAGCTTAAGGCTTGGGAGTGAAAGCTGGTTCTCGGTTCAGCTCCCAGTGTCAATAAACAACTACCATTTCTGTGCTACCTGAGGGTGGTTTGTTTTGGAGGAGTGAAAACAATGAATAGCAATTTTATACATATATTTACAAATAAAAAAAACTTAAAGCTAGGTACTTACTCTATGATTCTATATAAACACTACACCTTAAAACTAACCGTCACACACAACACTTTACGAGCGCAACGCGAATATGACACAACGTAATCCCTCGGTGATGGCAGGCGCGCACTGCGCAGCCCTACCGATGTTCTACGGTGATGACAGGGCACAAGGCCTGCCCAGGTCTCGGTGATGATGAGGTGAGAGAGGCTTGGTAACTCTCCCTGTGATGATGTGAGAGGGGCTTGGTGGCCCTCCCGTGATGAGGTGGAAGACCTGCGTTCTGGCGTTATGCAATGTGGCCAGGCGGATAACGTAACATTACGTAACTCGTGGCAGTTACACTGGTAACAGATATAATAACAGTTCGTGCACACAACTAATTAGATTATTAATGATTCGTTCTTACTCGATGAATTAGGACAACAAATAAGTTCGTTCACTCAATGTTCAACACAGTCTCTACGGTAAAATGGTATGGCGAATTACACAATAAAAATAAATACGTATCTACGAACACAATAACCACATAAGTTGCCCGAGGCTTGATGTCCTGACGACTATATTATGAAGGCCATAATTTGGCTTTGCGATTATAATTTGAGTTCGACCGGCTATGACAAGTGCTAAAGCTCGACTGACTGAATAAAGCAATGCAAGGATCTTACTTGAAGACCATTCTTATCTGTATGCACTTACATATCTACCCTGAAACCAATTATTTAAACAATGAACCCCAAATATTACAATAGACCCCTATACCGTTATATGTACCTGACCGTGTTGTTAGCCTAATGGAAAATTCTTAGAAAGTTGTCAGACAATAATACCACTAAAACAATACCTCTACCCGTCTGCCTACTTAAACAATAGATGTGGAATGTGTACAGGTACCTGGCTTCACAAACATTGATTTTTTCGAAAGCAATAATATTTTAAAATTCAACTTAAATATTTTTTTTGGCATCTACTACCGCTAGGTACATATCAACCTTCTAAAAACTACTTAGAATGAATAGAATTCGGACCTTCTGGAAGGTGAAACGAACTTTGTAGAACCTTGAAGATAGTTGTGCAGATTAATCGAACATTGCTGGATGTACCTATGCGTGTGTCATACTGTCGATTTACTTCACAGATCAAATTTGCCGTTACGAAGTACGGGTAACTCAGCTAGTATAAACATAAAGTGACCATATTTTTAAAAATAAAAAGGAGGATAAAAAATATGTAAATAGCGCCGCAGGCGAAATGTTTTTTGGGTCAGTGAAGAAGGTCGCTATAGGTATTTGATTTTATTTTCTTGAAAATGTTTTCCATAAAGGATGTATCAAAAAAAATAGCGCCGCAGGTAAAATATTTATCATAAGACATACCAAATTACATATACACAAAAGGTAAAGGAAATTAGCGCAGCAGGCTAATTTTTTACTAAACAATTGCATTTTAATGTATTTTCATACTATAGTATTAGTGAATTCATGGTGTGATGAAAAAACGTGTAGTTTTGAGATTAACAAATTAGTTTTGAAATGTTAAAAAGTAAAAAAGAAGGACACTTTTGGAGGGAGGACAGAACCTAGAAAAGGAGGACTGTCCTTCCAAAAGGAGGATGGTTGGTCACCTTAATAAACAAGGCGCAAGCAATAAAAACATCAATTTTTTTATGATTTTTTATTTTTTATTTTTTTATTTTATTTTATTCATTAAACAAACAGACAGTAATACAAAAAATCTTAAATCTTAAAAATAGTAACTAGTTAAGTATACCAATAGATGTTTGTTATCAATCTTACTACAATGGCAATTATCCTCTATGTGTTAATACCAATGATAGAAAGCGAATCTACACACGAAAGAAAAAGAAAGATAAAGAAAGATAATACAACAATATAGTATCAGTTACATTACATATGCTCAGGAATAGGAAAAGGAAAGAGGAAAAGGAAAGTTTGTAAGAATATTTGCACTTTTCAACCGACCACTTGCCCACACATACTTCTCAGAACCAGACCTTTGAACTTACCTTGTGTGTGTTGATGTATGTCAATTTTATTAAAGAAAGCATTGTAATTACCACAGGCACGTCGGATGTATGAATTTTGTACATAATTGGTGCTGCACTGAGGTAACCTGAATGTTAGGGTTGATCTCGTCCTTCTTGTGGGACAATTGAACCCAACCTCCTCGAGCAGCTTACTGGAGTCAACAACATTATTAAGTAACTTATATAAATAGATCATATCCGACACAGCACGCCGATTCTCAAGGGTTGTCATCTTATGGTGTCGAGCTGAGAGAGAATAGTCATCGTAAGGCAAATGGCATCTGTAATTCAAGTGCTTTAAAAATTTTTGCTGTACTCTTTCGATTCTATTTATGTATGTAATGTATTGGGGGTTCCAGGTCACAGAGGCAAATTCGAGACAGCTGCGCACGTATGTGTAATAAAGTGTTTTTAAGGTACTTATAGATTTGAAAGGTTTGGATACCCTCAGAATAAAGCCCAACTGCCTGAAAGCCTTGTCAACGATTCCCTCAACGTGAGCCCTCAACAACATTTTGCTGTCCAGCACAACACCCAAATCCCGGACCTCATAAATTCTCGAGAGTCTCTCATTATTCAATTCATAGTTGTATAGCAATTGGTCTTTGTTTCGTGAGAATGTGATACAATTACATTTAGAGATATTAAGAAATAGCTGATTAGCCTCACAGTATGAGAAAAGCCTCTCCTCTAGTTTATTTCGCCAGTTCTCATTGTTTCCGACTTCATTCTTCTTTTGTAAAATATTTTGTTGTGATAAAAATATTGTGATTTAGTTTTAAGAATAATTTTGATTGGGAAGCGTGATTTTTTATATTTTTACTTACGGTTTTAATTTCATAGTGTTAAAGAACACTGTTTATAAAAACGGTAATTTTAGTATTTTTTTTAAAGAATTATCAAGTGCCTACAAACAGTGTGTAAAGTACAGTACAGTACAAATAACAAAGTTGTGTCTCCCTTGATAAAATAATATATTTTATCTCGAGAATAACAATATAAAAAGATATCATTTAAAATATCTGGCACTAGTCTAGTATACAATATTTATGCATGCGGATGACATAGCCCTGGTAGCTCAAGACAAATATCAGCCACAATATCTGCGTGTTACACTTGATAGATCTCTTATGTACAAACCCCATCTGACCTCTACAACAAAAGGTAAAGAACAGAGTGAACATCACCAGCAGCCTTACTGGTACAACATGGGGATGTGATGCCCAAACAGTGTAGGAATAGGTTTCCGTTACTCAGCTACTGAATATTGCTCACCAAATCTTGTGGACACCCGATTGAATGAAGCCATGGGGATCATTAGCGGTATCCTTCATTCCAACTCTGTTGTCCTGCCCTTCTGTCCTCTCCAACATAGCATCACCACAAGTTAGTTGAGAAGAGGCACGACAGAAGGAACTGAGGAATATTAATAAAATCTAAGTGCCGCCAATACACAGGGACATTGATGACCCGCCTGGACACTGTCTTAAGTCAAAGTATCTTCTGTGGCTGTGGAAATCCGACCAAGCTGTCGTGCGTACATGACAAATGACAAAAGCAGAGGTCAATGTCGACTGTATCGCAACCACAACCATGGAGGCTAGATGACTCTCCAACGGACTATTGTGTGCCTTATACTATTACAATGGTGGATTGGAACAGCTTCATGTACTGACAAGCGATGCGATAACTTAGCTGCGGAACTTGGAGGTGGAGGTGTAGCAGCCCATAAGAAGAAAAAGATTATACATAATAGTATAAAAAAATGAAATACAAGGTGTTGTCCTTTGGAGTGCGTTCTAGATCCGTTAAATTTCACCTGACAATTCACTTGATTGTTTATGGTTCTATTGTTCTCTGTTCTATCATCGGTGGGATTCAACTGTTCTATGTACCTACACCAGTTGACGCGCTCACTTGGTGACTGATTACATCGCGAAAAAGAATGCTATTTTAAATAAATTTACTAAAAAACCCTTTACACAATCTCACAAAAGAATTTCACCTGCGGCGCTATTATTCCATTTTTTTCTACCAAATGGGAAGGACCCCCTAAATCTCTTGTTGCGTAGTGCCCCCGGATGCCATGATTCGCTACTGTGTATGTGTATGCATATACTAGTATTATGTATGGCTGTAAGCGGGGGGGGGGGGAGGTTTGGGGGTTCAAACTCTTCCTCGCAATTCTTCAGCCTACTACTACCCCTTACTTCTTACGTTTTATGACAAAATGACGCCTGTGGCGCTAGTCCTTTATCATGTTGTAACCCAGAAATAACTATATCCAGTTGCCTTAGTATTGAAATCAATCAAGTTCATCAATTAACCGATTTTTGAAAAAAAAAATCGCCTATCGGAATTCAGAAAGGATCATTTTTGTCCTGGACTACTTTCTCTAGAGATATCTTGCCGTTTTCCTAAAAAATGAGAGAAACCCCATTGGATGACCTATTTAGTATTACCCTGTGTGCAAATTTTAATTTAAATCACATTTCGATTAAATAACATTGAGTTTGTGGTGGCCTCTGAGGCCAATAGTATTATTTTGACCTCCTCGCGAATTCATTTGATCATTATTGGATCGGATGCTGTGCCCCATCATCTGGAAATTTCGTGTTTTTTGTAACCCAAATCATTGAGAACTCATTAAGGCTTCATTGCAAAACGTAAAAATGTACACTTTATGGGGCTATTTATTAGAAAATTAATAAATTTTTTTTGACAAAAGAAATGTTTGGTGTGCAGCATCACCCGTAAATCGGGTGCAGAGCCGAAATAAGTAAAAAAAATGTTTGGTAATAAAAATTTTGCTATATTCAAAGGCGAAAGTCACAATTTGAGCTCTTTGTAAAAAGGCTAAAATGTTTACTATGATGTTTGTTTTGTTTTGTCAAAATCGCGTCGGTAGTTTGTTAGATATTTTCAAAAAACCTAAATGGGAAATTTTCATACTCTAAAATTTTCAAAAGGCCATAACTCCAAAACGGTTGATTTTCGGTCATGCATTCATTAAACTTTTTTTCGTCTTCTATCACCCCTCAACAGATTTTACACTCGGAAGGAAACACCCTGTATATCTACATAAAAACATTACCTATAAACTGTAAGGTTGTCCGTTTTATGCCCCCCAAAAAATCTTCTTGGGACGGTGAAGGCACCACAATGGGGTTTTGAGTTCTCTAGGGTCCAGGAACCCGAATCTGAACACGGTTACCTGTCCTCATATTACATTTACTCGGGCCACCAGGATGTGGCGGAATGGGTGAATGTTATTCTGGGCATAAAATGCACATGAGCCAGCTAATGCCGATTCGTAAGCGCCGGAACGCCCTTCTCCCACCGTATAGATAAACATGTTTTGTGTGTAGTGTGGGTACGTACCTCGGCTCTAGATAGTAAATGAGAAATTGTAACTTCTCCTAGTTTTTTGCATACATTATTTGTGTAGGATCATACAATAATGTAATTTGTTCTATGCAACATGTCTTATACCTAAATATGTATTATTATTTCATTAGGTAAGTAATAAGAAGTTATTGAGTATCTACTTATTAGTTATTAAAGTGCACTAAACGAATGAGTGAACGAGTTTCACTTTTCTGTATGGTTGTTTTCGCTTTCACGACCGCTCAACAATTCTAATTTATTCAGTAGTGCATGAGTACACATTAGCTGAGGCTGAGACGCAGCCACTCCGTGGTTGTTACATGTAGTATCGTTTGTATGGAGTGTTGTATGACAACATGTATCAGAACTTATTTGAAACAAATGCTTAGGGTCCCTCGGTTCGGTGTGATGCATGTGATGATGGGATACGTTTGTTATATTATTCTGTCGGTGTTGTGATTCATAATGAAATAGTGACGGGAAGTATCATCATCTTAATGTGTGTTTGTTAGGCTATTTGTGTTTATTACCATCACCCACCACGCACTGCAACAACAATCAATCATTCTACCTCGTGATTTTTCCAGACCCAACACTGTTTCCCTTCACATAAAACATTTTGGTATAGTACTATGTGAGTTTTGTAATTTTATCTGTAATTAATCCAAATGTAATATAATATGATACAATATAATGTGTATATGATACCCAAAGAGATAACTAGTACTATAATATATTATGTCGCTGATGATATCTAGGCAAAACTAAATGTTAGGAAAAGCACCGCTAGAGTGTGTAGTTAGTATAGTTACACAAACTCGAGAAACCAAATTGCGTGTATAACGTGAGAGTAAATAAATTAAAATACATGTCTCACTATATACTATATAGTATACTTACCTACGTACGGAATATCCACCCACCCATATACTTACTTTTCATATTTGCAATTCGCTCAATAATTAATGTTTCCTGCAAAGGGAGTACTGTTGGATTTAAATAATATGGGCAGACGCGAAACCCCAATTCAACGCATTAAACATTTCAATAGGTAATACAAATATTTTAATAGAGAATGGAGAAACAAGAGAAAAAGCTCTATAAACTTGTGGGCGAAAGTTACCGTTTTGTGAATATGGCCTATTGAAAATAGATTTTCCAGTTTTCTTTCTGTCACACGTTTTTTGTGAAAGCTACTGACTCAATTTTTACAAAAAATGATAAAGTCTGATGAGAATTGGTCTAAAGGTCGAGTTCTATGAAATTTAGGAAAATAGCATTATTGCCAGTTATTATTCATTCTAAAACTGAGAACTATTATGCCAAGGTTGAGATTTTCTATTCGGGATAGCGTTGATTTTTGGAAGACTGTAATTACTAATTAAATTATAAACTAACTACTATGTATATATTTAGATACATAAACCACTGCGCAGTACTTTCATACGCGGAAGCAACTAAACGTCCTCGAGAAATTAATGAATTAGCGTTCCTCTGCTTACAACATGCTAGGGCTTTCCAAAGCAAGGCTCGCGGAAAACCGTTAAATATTTATAATTAATAATTATATACGATCATAAATCTTATTGTTTAAGCTTCTCTTCAATACCTATTTATTCTATCTCAATCTCCATACAAGGACGTACTTGGACTAGGGGATTGTAAAATGAGCCGGTGAATTCTGAAATATGGGGCTTTATGTTGAAATTGCTATCCATTCTATTTTATCCTATCCCCTCACGCCACATCCGTTGCGGGGTAGCCAGAGGGAACAGATCGCCACACTTTACTATCCTTACACGCCCTCCGTGCTTTCGTCACATTCACGCAATTCGTCATACACTAGCAAGTGTCATACGATCTGCGTGACCTTCATTAATATGTTGACAGGTTTAGATACGATGATGATGCTGTATAGTGTATAGGTACCTAACCTATACGAGAACAAGTAGGTTATAATTTCTTGCTGGGGTAATAAAGTTTTACGTTCTTGTTTGATGCCTCAAGCATTGAGTGTAGACAGATAGGTAGGTGCCTACCTCTTATTTTATATACCGTACCGACTGACTATCCACCACACCTACCTACACTCTACAGTCCTCCCCACTTTGTCACCTCCTAACATTCATATGACTTTACTGCATGCTTATTGCTTAGTGTTCATGAGCCTATGATGTTCATGAGAATGCTAGTTGCTCATGTTTATAATGTCACCAAAGTCACCCTTACCTCTTACCCCGTCGCGTCACCTGCCTTCTACCTTCTACCTTGATATCCTCTAGTCTTACTTCAGTTTTACTTCTTGTGTCGCCCGTGTGACATCCATTCATATTTTATTAGGCTTACAATATTTTTATTTGGCATTCGTTTCGTTATTACAGTCTTAGTGTCTTTATAATACCGTTTCACACTTTTTCATATACGTAACCTCATCAGTCATTCTACACTAGTACCTAATCATGTGATTTTCTGGTGTTGACTCTTAAGCCGTTTTATGAATCTGACAATTTCTTTAAATGTTAATGTATACGTGGTGTGATTTGCATTATAGGTATTCAAATCTTTCAGATACAAGATAAGATAATGAAAAAATCGACGGCGTTGCACAGGGGTTATTGCAAAAAAATCGTATAGGCAGCCGCGAACTTACCGCTAAAAGTTATACATAATCTCAATTTTAAAAATACATAAACTCATACAAATACGTAGCTGAAAGATTGATATGGGTAATGGGTGTGGCATAAATAACGAGTAGGTAAATTTTTATTTGTAACACATCTAATTACAACAATGTAATACCCAGAGCCGTCCCTAGATAATAGATATAATGCCCCCCGTACCGTAGGCTTTGCGTAACTTGCCTGTTAGGTAGCGACGACCCTGATAATACCTAATCTCCTTAGCTGATAATTTTATTGTAAGAGAAATATGTATAGGTAGAGAGGCACATAAAAAGTTTGGGATGTAAATCATTTTTCGTGAAATAAAACTACTTAATGAAGAATGCATATCATGGCAATTCTATTAGCGCCGCAGGCAAAAATATATGAAACTCTGATTTAATGTAGTTTTACAATAATTTTAGAAAAATACTGATACTCGGTGAGAAATGATGTGATAATAAGGTGATTTTTTGTGATGTTGTTGGTAAAAGTAGGTAGATATATATGTAGCTATACCTATTCATTTCGCTCTGCCAATATCGACAATTTATAATGATAATGACCTAATGTAATGACATACTATAGTTAAGTAACGTATGAGTAGGGACTGGAAAAAATCGGTGTTATTTTTCGGGAAATGTGGTGTTATTTTTTGCAAAAAGGGGTGTTATTTTTCACCATTTTGGCAAAATGTGTTATTTTTCATATAATTATGTCATTAAAGTGGTCAAATTTGCATCTTTTAATACAGAAATATAGAAATTTTTTGATCGTGAACAATACTTTATACAAACATCCCTAAAACAATAAATTGAAACAAAAATATTTGAGAAAAACAAAAAACTCCTCTTTGTGATTTAAATCAGTGTGTTCCTTCTTACTTTCAAAGCCACATTGCTTTTGATAATGTTTCAATTACGACGGTTTCCAAAATGAAGGTCGAAATTCGTGACAAATATGCGAAAATTCGCGTTATTCCTATAAAAAATGCTAAATTTCGCGTTATATGTATAAAAAACACGAAATTCGCGTTATTTGCGTAAAAAGCACAAAATTCGCGAATAAATTCGTTTTATCGCGATCGCGAAATTTTCCAGTCCCTACGTATGAGTATGTAGGGTAGATAGTATACCTACTCTTCCATTACTATTTAGTCATTAGTAGATAGCTACACCTGTTTAGTGTTTACCTCTGTATAATACGTCTGTATTGCCTACCAATTCAGTGATCGATCATTCATGTTTTATTATTCATAGCAATACGTATGTATGTAGGTAGGTGGAACCTTAGTAGGTATGGTTTATTGGGAGTGAGATGTCAGTCACGTTGTATCGCCATATTGAGAAGCTCTGACAACATTTTAGAATACTCTCTTCATCATTGTAATAATCGGGGCTATCTGCGATAATCAATAGATGTATATATTTAGATGATGATTGTATTCCAACCAACCACTCCACAGTCCATACCTACCTGCGTATAATAATGTAATAACTACTATACCTACTGAATGTATTAACTCTACGTACGTAATTATTTAGTGTATAAGTAATATTTCTATCCAAAGACCAAGATGAAGTGTATGAATATGAATAGTTTGATATCTTCCTCACACACCATGACTCAGTCGTTGAGAAGGTATGTACATACATAATATTATGTATTTATTATCTACTATATAAGAATGTATTTTGTTCTATAGGAGTGTAGAGTGAAATATTACAAGTGTAAGGTGTAGTATATATATCATGTGTTGCTTATAGTGTGTGATTGTACTTAACAATTTATAAAATAATATCATCTGCAATATAAATCTTATTAACAGAAGTGAATTATTTGTACCCACTAGTGAGTAGACCCGAGACCACACCAGGGCAGGGTACCGCAACGTTATCAACAATTTCAACGATATCTATGACGTTATATTATTAGTGATTAAAGTGTATTCATTATAATATTATATTCACATACTTAGAATATGAATTCAGTGATTGTATTATGTGTTGTGTAGTGTAATGTCTTCTCTAGTGTAATGTTGATGTAGGTATATAATGTTCATATTGCACACTAATATTGTTTCTGATTGAGGTATGTACAATACTTTTTTATGTTGATTAATATGTAATACATATACTAATATACAACAATTTATGTATTCAATACAAAAAAGAGACTGACGTAAGTTGGTTTTAACAAAATAAATACTAGTCTATAATAATGTTTGTATAATCTTACATCTTCTTTCTCACATATAAAAATGGATGTAGTTACGTATGTAGGTATGTGGGTATGTATGTTTGTTCCACCATAACTCTGGAACCCCCGGAGAAATTTCAACCAAACTCGGTGCACGAATGTTTGGATATCTGGGAACAAATACTGTGTGGTAGAAATTTCTGGAAATCCAGAACCTTCTGAGAAATTTGGCTGATGAGGGGATCCAAGCGTTGTGTGGGGTCATGTGTGCAGTGTGGTATCGTATGAAAGGGCATTGGAAAATAAATTCAGATCGTAAGTCATATTTGAGCATTTTGACCTTTTGAGCATTTTGAGGTGGTCGGTAGCCTACTGGTTGGTAACGCGCTCGACTGTTAATCCAGTGGACGCGGGTTCAATCCCCGACTTACTCCACTTCACAACACAAGCTTTTAAGCTTTCTGTGAAATGTACAAAGATGTATTTGGGTTTATTTAGATAAACCCAGATTTATTTTATTAAAAAAAATGTCCAGCTCAAACCATTAGAAAAAGCCGAGTGATCGAGAGGATCCGGTCTAGAAAATTGTAGGGTTAATTGAACATTGTAGAACCTTCTAGAAGGTTGTCAAAATGAATGAACAGATAAATGCGATTCGGGTTGTGCTGTCGACCTACTTCACCATCCAAATTTGCCGTTGCGAAGCACGGGTAATTCAGCTAGTTATCTACAAACACAAGGTATTTGTACTTTGGTTCCTACCTTGCTACATCAAATGAACCTACAGACTATACAGATTGGTTATTTAGATATTTTAGTAGTTGGTTTGGCGAGTGCCACTCGTTATTGCACTGGAAATATGAGCACGCAATTCGTTTGAGTAAATTACTTTTTAGGTAGTCAGATACATAGGTACCGTCACCTTGCACTAGAGGCCCAATAAATAAGTCGAAATGTTTATAGTTGCTTTGAAAGAACCACGAAAAAGCCAACTTTAGGCATTTTGAGTTTTTTTTTTTTTTTTGTGGAAACGGGTATTCAGTCACAAAAACTCTGATTCTCCATACGCAACCCCTATTTTCCACCCTCCCTCCCCCCATATTGTAGGTACGTACTTCTATTTTAAAACTAATTTCGACAATTTCCGAAGCCTTAATTTCTAGCTCGAAAGATTGTAAATTACCTCAATCCTTAAAAGAATTAGCATCCACTTATCAAACACTCTATATAAGGTGAAGTATTTGTCTTCTCACATAAACTTGAAGGTTGCGTGTTGTGGACTGTGGTTCAGAGGTCTTGCAACAAAGTGCCAAGAGCCAGATGCGTTTCCATCTAGCTTGTCATATGAACGTGGTTAGGTATTACCTTATAGAACCTACAGATTTTCCAGCCTAGACGGCGAGTGAAGTATGTATGCGGCGGGCGCGGGGGTGTATTCCACTCCGAATGATAAGTTATATTATAAGTAAGCCCGCTGGGCATAGTTTTGAAACCCCTGTTGTAGATTATTGTTTAACTTAGCTAACATAGGCGTAATATGATGAATGATGTGATGATGATACAACTACCTGTGTAGTTGGTATAGTAATTATACCTAATTGCGAATCCTTTCTAAATAAATTAGTATTATGCAATAAGTACATTGCTGTTACGTTTTCCTGCTATTAGTATTACGTCATGTACCTACAAGGTTACGACCCATTTACTGGAGTATACCTTCCGTGATTTTAATTCTCATTTATCCCCACAAAAAATCAATGCATTTATTAATTCAATTACAAACTACTCTGATCTTTACGTTTTGATACAATCCCACATAAACATAATCTCCTTAATAATTGTGTTAGACTTTATTGTCATATTCATATTCCACGAATTATTCACCTTTACTTAATATATGTCGAAAATAGACGCAGCGGAAAAAAACGGATAAATCACGCGGTGGATATAGATTTTGGATATTTGCATAAATGCATATGTGACAAATAACGAAAGCAAGAAGTCTGTTTGAGGATAAAGAAAGTCTGGCGCTCTGTTCTACTACCTACCCCACAAGGTACGTCGCGCGAGGGGACAAAGTCTTGTTTCGACACTTTTCCTTCATTAATGCACATTTTGCGGTTTCTGGACATAAATGCGTATTTTAGTGCATTTGCGGATAAATATTTAAATCGAATTGTAAAAAGGGATAATAAAATATGTTCAGAGTGATGGATATTAGAAAGATGAAAACAAAAAAAGTTCTCATTCAATGGCTGTTTGCACTAAAACTGCCGATTATTGAGCCACTGTGTGCTTGACAGGATATTTAGAGAATTTATTAAAGTTTATTGTTCCCTCCTTTCCTATTTTTCAACTATTACTCCTCACGTATTTTGTATGGTTTCCCCTGAAAATATAAAAAAACAGAATTCGGGACTCTCAGGGGACAAGGGGGAGATGCTTGCTAGAAAAAAGTGCACAATAATTTTTACTAATATTCATATAACATCAAGTGAGATTTTTAGAATCACAAAAAATGGTATGATAGATCTACACTATTATACCTGCCAGATATTTTTAGATGGAAAGTTCGCATCCTGTATAAATACTCCATAAACGTTTTGATAGAGCATATAATATTATTTCACTGATGATAGTGATATTGTTTGGGCTCTCTTACAATATATTTGCATGTAGGTATATTTTAAACATTTGATAGTGCTTATAATCCTAGTATTAATGACTATGTAATTTATTTAAATACACGTACTTAGTATTTCACTGTGTATGTAAGCAAGTGCCTGTAGATGTGTCTACCTGCCTACATAGTATGTATTCTATTACTTATCTGTAAGTGTTTAATTCATGCCTACCTTAATAACATAGAGTGATAGAGTAGAGACTAGTGTGAACTTTGTTACTTTAGTAAATGATTGAATTATTTATCATTGATTTACATATTAATGTATTGGCTATTGTATTTAATAAGAATTGGTAGGGAGGGGTAGGTATGGTTATATTTTTTCATGCATCAGTAGTTGGCACTTCACAAATCCGAATCTCGTATTGCCCTTTTATAAACTACAGAAATAATATTCCTTGGGTTGTTGTGCACTGTATACATGTAGTGCACTGCACATGACACTGCAGAGATTACAAATAGTGGCATTTCCTTAAAACATCATTAATTATTGAATAATAAGGTAGGTTATTTTATTTTACCTATTCAACATTATATTTTCAGGTAGGTACTTACCTACTTCCTGTTATAAATCCCTGTGCATGCTACCCTTAGGGCCTGTGTTAGTGATTTTTATCAAAATACTGCAGTCATTAAGGTTCTTTATACTGAGGGCAGACTGTAATGTATGCTTCTTCTTTTTAGATGTTATGTTTTTCTGAAACATACCAAATTGGTTTGGCTGTTTCACGAGTTCAGTGCCTCCACCACATACAGTAATACCGTTGTTGACATTACTAAATGGATGATTGCCCAGCCCTTCCCAGTAATTAAGCATACAATCGTATCATTACATTGTTCCTCTCCTGTTTCCCTCCCTCTTCTCCTATGGATCCCTATGTAAATTGTGGCACTATCCAACATAAGCTTATTTAACATTTTTATTATCAAATGTCATGCTAACTCCATTATCCTCGTCTGATCCCGCCGTTGTAGAATAAGCTCCCATTTTTTTGTGTCCTGTGAGTGTCGGGTGTTTAAGATATTTGACATCTTCAGCAATGAGGCTTGCGACCCATTCTGAATAAATATTTACGTAAAGAGAATGTTGTTATTGTATATAAAATAATATCTAATATGATATAATGTAATTTAATTAATTTTGTAATTTTGTGTAATGTAATTTTTCTCAATTCGTTGTTTCAGGCGAACTAGATCACTGAATGCACCATCGCCCATACAGCAGTTTGGACCATGTGGGAGGATTATGAAAAACTCGGCCATGGTCATGTAGGTATATTCATATTGTCATGGTCTGTATATTGGGTTGGGATAAGGTTAGTAAAGTTATTAGGTTCAAAGTAATTGAAACACACGATACAATTTATCTTAGGTCTTATCCCAATACTGACTTTTAATTTACCTGCTATAAAGAGTTTAAAATAAATATATATTTCTGAGTTGATTTCAATAAGCCAAGATTTATGTCTCCGATTATACGATCCACTACAATATGTATATAGAAGGCAAAACATAGGCCTTATTAATGTATAAACATGAAGGGTAGAGTCAACATGATTATTATTAGATTAGATTAGATGTATTATCACTTCTGATTGCATATTATACAAACACAGATTCACACTAATTAATTAGTTATTAAGTTGAATATGCTCATACTATACACACTCTAGAATCTTAAATATAATTATAATATTACATTTGACGTATTGGTTTCACTTTTTCAGGCAAATCCAAGACCCAGCTTCACAAAGATTAACATGGTACAAACCACCATTAACAGTTCTTGTCATAAAGAAACTAAGAGATGTAGCAGTCTTGGCACCATTTGTAGAATTAGTGCATTGGCTTATCCAGGTATAATATCTGTTAATGTGTGATCAGATAACTGTTATGCAGCTCAACTGTTTACTTATGTATGTAATGTCATATATTACAGGCAAAGAACATGGTGGTGTTTGTGGAAGCCTCGGTAATGGACGATGCACAACTTCAGACCTACGCAGATTTTGCTCAAATAAAAGATCGTTTAATGACATTCAGGGATGGAAAAGATGACCTCACAGATAAAATAGACTTTATTATTTGTCTTGGTGGAGATGGAACTCTCCTTTACGCTAGTCTTTTATTTCAGGTAATTACTTGTATGTATTATTTATATTATATAGGATTAGGTATATAGCGGCGTGAGGGGATAGAACAGAACTTTTATATATTATTGTATATCTTGTGTATGCACATAACTTCACACACATTTTATATATAAGCATACTTAACTTATTCAGTACTTTGGAATAGTTTGATAAATATGACCTGACATTTCTCAGTAGAAAATCACAATCCGTCTAGTATGCAGAATTTTTTTATCAAGACGTTTTCACACACGGAATATTAAGACATTTATATTGGAATGTTGTTACTAGTTACATTACGTACCTATATATGATTTACTGTTTACAGCAATCAGTCCCACCTGTGATGGCATTTCATTTAGGATCTTTGGGTTTCCTGACACCTTTTGAGTTTGATAATTTCCAAGAACAAGTCACCAATGTTTTAGAAGGTAGGGAAAGAAGCCATCGCCTACTACATCCAGTTACTATGTAGTTAGTTGATTGATATATGTATAGTTGTTCTATATATGTATGCATACTATAATAGTCTATACACAAAATAACTATGCAAATCATTACTGTATACTTACTAATTAATAGTACATTTCACTGGTATGTTTGTTGTCAATGTTTATTATGTATCTATACATAATCATCTGAGGTTTTTTGATAAAATGTAAAATGAGAACATATATTGCAGGTGATGCAGCCCTCACACTGAGATCCCGTTTAAGGTGTGTGATAATTCGTAAAGAAAATTCTAGTAATTGTAGAGACAATATAAGCAGCAGTGAAGGATCTCGTGCAACACAGAACACCTCCCAACCATCCACATTACTAGTGCTGAATGAAGTAGTGATAGACAGGGGCCCTTCACCATACCTCTCCAATATTGATCTCTTCTTGGATGGCAAACATATCACCAGTGTCCAAGGAGATGGTTTGATAGTCTCCACTCCAACAGGGAGCACAGCTTATGCAGTAGCAGCAGGGGCATCCATGATTCATCCTTCAGTACCAGCCATCATGGTCACTCCCATATGTCCACATTCCCTCTCCTTCAGACCTATTGTGGTTCCAGCAGGAGTAGAGTTGAAGGTAATATCTACAACTCATGTACCACATAGTATGCGCTGCAGGCATTACATTAATATGCATTACTAACACAACACAACATAACATTATATTTGTAGATATCACTGTCACCCGATGCCAGGAACACTTCGTGGGTTTCATTTGATGGCAGAAACCGCCAGGAACTTTTCCATGGAGATAGGTATAAATGTTTTTCAATTATTTTGTTTGTAGAATATAGTTTGTAATGTAATTTCCATATTAGGTGACAAGGCTCGGCTAACTCAGCAGACGTGAGGTTAAAGCTATATAATTTCTAGTTACCTTGTTGTTTGAGTTGTTTAGAGTCTGTTTGTCTTATGTGTTATTTCCAGTTTGAGAGTTACAACATCAGTGTATCCAGTCCCATCTATTTGTGCCCAAGACCAGATATCTGACTGGTTTGATTCCCTGGCTGAGTGTCTCCACTGGAACGTAAGGAAGAAGCAGAAACACTTGGATGAGCTCAGTGACTTGACACATTCCAGCTCTAATGACACTCTGGATGACTTGGAAGCCCCCAATAATGATGTGTAATACATATATACGTGTGTTATTGCTATAGTGTTGTGTTATAGATGTATTTTGTTCATTGTTATTGTGTATGTCTTTGAGAGATCACAAATTTATATACTTATGTATCTATTTATAAATAGGGACTGGAAAATATTGGTGTTATTTTTCATACATTTATATCATTAAAGTAAACGATTCTACAGCTTTAATATGAGAATTTAAAAAGACAAAAGTAAAATGAACAATATTTTGTACAAAAATCCCTAAAACAATAAAACTTGTTTTCTGTGTGGCTCTTTTTTTTCTCAAGGCCACATGGCTTTTAATAGTGTTTAGATTATGTTGTTTTCAAAACAATTCAATTTATTATTAATTAATATTATTCACAGGGTAAGTATATCATTAAAACATTTATTTTATTTAAATCTAAATTTAAAGCCCCCAGACAGGTTGATATTTACGTCAAGTAATCAAATCGCGTTATACCCGTAAAAAACACAAAATTCACGTTATTAGAAAATAAAATATTGTTTTATCGAGTTTGCGTAATTTTCCTGTCTCTATTTATAAATTATAATAGGGATTGTAAGCAAAATGAAATACGATTGTGTTCTGTGTTTAAATCTACCGAATTATCCAATAAAAAAAATTCCAGCCGTCACGGCATATAAATAATATGGAGAGTGAGTCTTATGGCACAGAGATTTATAGTAACGTCTGTGTATACATGTTTATGTGCGTGACTTCCCTTTTATTACACACTGCACTGCACTGCACTACTATATATGAAATATTTTAGTGTGTAACATTAATTGGAATTATATTGTAGAGAAATAAAGTGAATGCAGTACCAGGATCTGCAATGATATATTTAGAGTGACTTCACCAACTATACTAGTGTATGTTTCTTAGTTAATAGTTAGACATTATCTACAAAATGTAATTAGTGTTTAAATAATTAAGATATGTAGAAAATGTTACAAATAACAACTTCACCTGCATAAACAATAAGTGGTGTGTCACAAGGAGTACAAGTGTGTACAAAGGGAATAATACTCAGTTCTCAAATCAAAAGTGTGATATTAGATACATACAATGTAATACTGTTGTAGCAATAATTAGATACATACATCTAATATTAAATGTAAATTAGATATTACCATTCTGAGACAACTCCACTCTCTAACCAACTGTGCCAACAGCATGTTAATATTACCTGTCTGCCTCAAGCTCCTTGTAAACAAGTTGGTACTATCAATATATATAATATGTAGCTTTACATCACATGTAGAATGAACACCTTCCATATTATAGATACCTACTGCATTCTCAAACAGTTGTTTGTCTATCAAATGTTTAGTCCCACATGTCAGATGGAAAAATGACTAACTTGGTGGACAAATCGGCAGACAGGTACTAACATGTGTGCCAAACATGAAATTATATTAATTAATTAATGAGAATATTTAGAGTTTTATAAGTACGCTTGTGGAGTATGTATAACTCACTCTAGTGTTCTATGAATGTCACCATTTTTTTTTGTGTAAACATAGGATTTTCTACATCTCGTTGGATAACAAGCTCTAGTTATCTCAGAAGATGTACAGAGAAGTGTCGACTTCCATCGTGCTTATGATTGATCATCGGCTGGCTCAATATGATCACAATTCCAGTCAATTGCCGCCTATGCATACATGTTCCATCTCACCTTAGTCGCTAGCCTACATAGCACAGCATGTAGTACAGTAGTGTATCGGGTTAGAGGTTCTAAGTCGGATGGCCTGGAATTAGTGAATATTACTTAAGGGAAAGTAAAAGATCACAATAAGGTAGCCAAAAATCACTCATGAGGCTGATCCAGAGCTGAAATCCAGCCTTCACTGCTTATCTGTTGAGATAACTACTCGACTCTAGTATCTTACTGGCATAGTGCATCAGTACTAGGTGTAGTTATGTGTAGGGTTTCTACATTTGTTTAAAATATGTACTAGTAAAAAATATATTCTTTTATTGATTACGTTGCGAGAGCATTATACTGCCAAAATATAAGTGGCTTATTATTTGCAAATTCTTATTATATAATAATAATAATAAAGCTAGTTTACATATAATATTCCAACATTCCCATGTTGATTACAATTATCTAATGTCTTATATTTATTTATTAAAGTAGATAGTAAATTATAAAATAACTTCCACTGTAATGGAAATAAAATAATGGAAGAATAATTATCAAAGAGGTCACTAGTAATTTCATACTGTGAGATTTGGAGTACTGAAGGTAAATTTGGCTAATGAGATTCCAAATATTTGTATGTTTACTTCCCCATGCATCCATACAGATTCTTTCTGTTTTTTACGTAAAGATTAAATGTGATTACTATGTATGGATAAGTACTATACAAAAAATAGGTATATTATTACAAAATACAGGGTAGAAATCTCATGGACTGGATAATTAACCCTAAAACCCAATGACAAACAAAATACTCTTTGAACACAAAATACTTTAGTATGGGCTTTGCCTATTTAGGTGGTTCCACTATTATGTATCTAGCAATTTTTTTGTGACGAAATTTCTATCTAGCAATAAAACAGAACTTGTAAGATTTGTTTACTAATTAGTGCATTGATATTAAGCATAAACGTACCTGCATGTGTCACAACCACTACTCTAGTATAATAATGCAAACATAAGGATATACTATGTACTTATCTGTATCTAAAGTAACTCCTTTCCCCTTTCACATATTTTGTTTAACATAAGCAAACCTAAGGAAATATACATCGTGTATTTTATGATTCCATGGTGTTGTGTGGCAATTTTCTCATCTATTATTACATAAACCCCTACAAGCCCTTGACATCACATAGGTAATTAAATAAAATCTTTGTTGATCATATATTGTAAAAATCCATTTAATCCTAATCGCCTTATTTTTTATTTTCACTTCTCAGTCATCTACTTGTTTTATGAATTTAGGAGTCAGAGTGTATCACATCATTCCTTAGGAACTACTTTATAGGAACTTTATAATTAATTACTAACTAGCAGTGAGAGGAGAAATAATAATCCATTGTAAACATGAAGCAGTGGACAAAGTAATTGTGTGACTTATACTTACTAGGAATGTGTTATAATATGTATGAATGAATGAGGACAGGATGACCAAAAGACATGTGAGTGAACAGGTGTGATGAATAGTGCCAGCCCAGGACTGACCTGGACCAATTGTGTCGGCCAGATCTTTACGGAAAGTAAATTGGAAGGCGTGTGACAAATTGCTTGAATGTACCAGCAGCAAGGAGTACATTCAAGGGTAGGGCTTTTTGTCATCCCTGCCTATTTTGCAAGGGACGCGGAGTGAAACAGATAGTTTATAAGGTGAAATAAATATTATGAATTTAAAAATTGTCATTTTAATGTGTTGTTATGTACCTATCTTGTTTGTATATTTTTCTCAATAACTGCTTATTGATAGTTTATGAAACAAATTGATATTTTATAAAATTGTTGATACAATAAAAGAATTTTATATTAATCTGTGTAGTACTGTTTGTAAATCTCCTTTGTTATGTCGCAACGCAACCACACATATATGAAGTACACTACACTACAAACTAGTAAGAGTGCTGAATTTATATTTCACACATAATGTCGGTATCTTCGAAAATTTCAAATGTGTACTACATGTCTAAATAACACAAAAAATAAAACAAAATTGATTAATATTTATAATCTTTGTATTAAAATAAGTTTATTATATTCTAATGACTATAAGGTTTAAAAATTTGTACATGATTATATTATGACATACATGTAGTTGCGAGGATGGTTTAATTACCAAAGTTTATTTTATTAACATTTTGGTGTTTTCATATTCCACAGTGGTTTATGTGCAATTGATTGCCACGCTGCAATTGGAATAACATTACTGCTCCATGTGAAATCCATACACTTCTTCTAATTCCATTGCTTTAATTTCCATAATTATATTATTCAAAGGATTTACTAAAGTTGGTTGTAGCAAATGTGAAATCACTGGTCTCAGGAAACTCTCTCGTTTACCCTGCCAAGGAAACAATGCATTAATAAACAAGTAATACTAAGAGTAGAAAGTAGGGAATGGAAGATCAATCTTTCACAATATCTCGGGAGGTTGATATTTCCAGACTTGGCCATAATCACATGCGATTGCAGCCTGGCTTTTATAAGGTGGTCTACTATTACATTATGTGATAATCCAGAGGTGATCCTAAAGGTGACCACTTACAGTTAACTTAAAAAAATAACAAGTGCATATTAGCATATTATTCCTTCACAAAAGCTTTACTTTTTATTTTTTTTTACATCTCGGCTTTGAAAACTTTGTTTTCTGAGAAAAATGGCTAAACAGGAGAGGCGCTTAGAATCATTCTGTATATTAACAGAATCTTCCAAACCCAAAGTACGTCTAAATAACAACAGTAAATCACCTCACACAAAGTATGAACAACCTCCCCAAATATCTCAACAGGTTCTGGTGTGGTGAGTGATGGTACTGTGTGAGCTCCGTCAAATATTACTTTGATAGAATGTGACACAACATCTGAAAACTAACAAAAAATAATAATAGTAAGCTACAGGACAACTTCATCTAGTTCAGTTCACCTACAAGTTTTGTTTGAAAACCCTTTGAAACTAACAACAGCAGGAAAATTACGCATAAAGTGATCCAGGGGCAGTGAAACATGAAAAAATAAAATAAGCATTCTTAACACTTTTCTAAAACGAAAAGTGGGGCCGCATAGTACCGAAGTAGTGTATAATAGTACCCAATTTCCTAGGTTTAATATCTAAATACAGCTCCTTTTCTCTCATAATTCTATTATGCTCCAACTTTCTTCATCCAATTAGATCTAGAGCTAGGGAATCTTCAATCTTGGAAGAAAGTTAGTGTTTGTACACAAGTATTCAAAGGTTATAAATATATTATAATAACTTACACTTTTAATTACATATCCCTTAAACTCTATACAAAGGAAGCCAACAACTCGGCATTTATGGAAGTCAGGCAAAATAGAAATTATCTTGGATAACTCCTCGATTTGAAATGGAAGATAGAAGTATTCTTTACTCATTACAATACCCTTACGTAAAGAATAAATCACTGTACTGCTGTACCGTATCTAATAAATATGATAAAACCTATAACAAAACTGCGAGGGTGACCCGGATTGCACGAAACACAGGACATACGCAATGACAGATGATCGGAATCGGATATATATATTGACAGTTCAGTGTTGCTGCCACACATGACCACAGAACACATATATGCACATGACAGCCGTTTGAAAAATACTAGATTTTTCTCGAGAAAATACCAGGTCGACGTTGAAAAACTAAAAAAATACCGGATAATTTTTCGGGGGGGGGTCCCTAGCAGTGTTACCATATATACATGTTTATCTGTATTTATACAGATTTTAGGCAACAGGAACAGACAAATACAGATGACAAATTTTACTGTTTTATACAGATTTTTGGGATTTTGGAAATTTTCTATGATAAATCAGAAGAATAAAGTAAAAAGAAAACAGATTCGATCACAATTGTCATTTGATAGTAGAATGAGTAAATGTACACAATGAAATTAGTATATTTTATGTAAGCACAACGAGTACTGTAATTTTCTCAAAAAGGTCAGTTTTTGAATTTTTGTTTATTTTAAAATTTCATTTATACAGATTTTTTGCCTTTTTACACAGATTTTGGCATATTATAATCTCATATAGATTTCTAGACTTTGAAATACAGATTTTATTTTAAAAGTGTGGCAACACTGGTCCCTAGTAACATTCCAAAAAAATTATAGGATACTCTATTTTCAGCACCCCCAAAAAAAATTCCTTTGGTTTTACTACATGGCATACAAATGTATCCTATATGTATATGTTTTGCTGTGGAGCATACGACTGTTCGAAAGGCTTTGGCGGGGCATGGACCAAAAAGGTTGGGAAACACTGATTTATACTCTCTAAAGACCATAGAAATAATAACTGAAGTGCTAATACATAATATGTTTATTATATTTTCACATTACATTTGAAAATAAAATTATATAGGCCATTCATACATAATAATAAACGTAAATACATATGTACATTGAATATAGTATGTTTGGAACTTAGGATACAAGCGATACATAACTCTAATAGAACAAAAGCTAAGTTTAGTATTGAGTTATATTTTGCCAATATTACTATCTGCTCACATCATTATGAGTGGGAGGGGGGGAGTTAGGCAAAGGGATTTAAGTTCTTATCATATTCATCATCTTCTCCCTCCTCATCTTCAAATGGATTTTTGGGTGAATCATTGGCAAAAGGATTTTTCCTTTCATCATAAGTCTCTTCATTCTCAAATGGATTACTAACAGCCTTGGATATGTTGAGTGACTTATTGGAATGTATGGAGCTCTCATCACTTACATTGTCCGGGGCATTTCTAGCTAACATTTTATTTTTCAACAACAGTGGAGAGCCCTTTTTAGGTGTGCTGTTTTTAGATTCCACATCAAGAAAATCATTGGAAGTATTCATATATGAACTTCCTAAATGATGTATCGTAATAGATGGATCAATATAATTCACTTTTGTTATATTTGCTTCTAAACTAGAACTATAGAGATTTTCTCTCTGTTTTTGTTCCATCAGTCTCATTCTGCCTTCTGAAGCTGGGATGATAATTGAACTCTTTGCCCAATTGGCTTGGCCGCCTGAACCTTCAGATGATAAGTTAACTGGAACACATAATAACATACACATATTTGGATTAGATCTTAACAAAGCTGTTATTAGAAGCTAATTCATGTTACTATTAGTAAATTGCCACACATTCTGAACATATTATTTATGTCCTCTGAAATGGTGAAACTCTCACCCTGTAAATTCCATGTCATAAGAAATAACAACACCACTATTTTTACTTTGTGGTGTCTGTGTATAAATACTAGTGACGTGTTGGATTGTTAAAAAACTAAATATATCCGCGGATACGGATATCCGGCACATCACTAGTAAATACGCCCCTGAAAGGTATGGTGTATGTATTGCACAATCACTCACTTTGTTTCACATTATTTCCTTCCTCGAGTCTTATTCGTGCTTCAGCACCAGGTCCATAATTTACAACATCATTTATTACTGGTTTCCTTTGTACAATACTCTGAGACTTGACTGTCTCCGACCCTGGTGACTCCTTAGAGAAACTACCATCAGGTATTACAGTCAATTTATTGAATACACCGCGCCCAAAATATTCAGCGACAACTGTAAAACAATCTTGCGCTCTCTCCAATTGAGTGTGAAATGCTTCTGTTGTATGTGACGTTGCTCCTTGACTTTGAAGAACTTCTAAAAGTTTCTTGTTGTTGGGCACACATGCAGGACATTCCAATTCATTTTCAGAAAAACTTTGGAAACAGCTGCAATGATTCACGTCATATAAAATATACTTTATTGCTCTACAGATAATGTGTAATAGAACATACTTGTATGTAATAATTTGCATGACTTGTTGAACCACATAGTAGTAGTTAATATAGTACTTACTGTTGATGGTAACTGTGATTACACAAGAAATGCCTGGCTGGGAGGTCTAGTTGGTGATTACACGCAGCACATCTCGATGCTTGACAAGTTATAGGTTTTTCACCAGCCATTCTAAGAATTTCTCGACCTTTTTCTGCTTCACTTTGATATTTGTCTGCCAATATTATTTCCTTATTTATAATTTCACTTTCACTTGAAAGCACATCCATTAAATATCTGCAAAACATCAGTATAATGTATTTATAGTGTAGTGGCTATACTTTGAATCCTATAATGGTCATATGTGACGTAATATCTACATACATATAAATGTTACATGCGTACATCCTCTATCACAAATACGGAATATGAAAAATATATTATACATAACGTAAAGCGCGGAGAATCATACAGCGATATATAATTCTGGTTCTCATAACCAACCGGAAATAGCCATATCTGGGACCTGTTACACATTTTCAAATGGAATGGGGGTCGTGTGGTGTATTGTTGAATCGATCTTTGCAAAGAAACATCTTTTAAGATAATAATCTAAAACAGTGAGCCTTATAACACAGTTTTTGTAGTTTAGGTATTTTTAAATCGGTAAAATTATTCACACAGGCTTTGTATTAGGATTTTTTTTTACCCAAAAGCGGAAAAAAATTTATGTTACAAGTGATTGGAATCATTCGGTATAATGCCCTTAAGGTACTAGAACATTTACTCGAATCCGGCCAAGCATTTTCTTCCAAACCGTGTTGTTGAAGCATGGAACAGAGTGCCTAGTGATATTATCAGTGCTCCGAGTGTTAATGTGTTTAAAAATAAGTTGGACAAGTATTTGAGAGACAACTGATTGTGCAAGCTAGATATGGGCATATCAGCTGTAAGCTGCTCACCCATTAGCAATAATTAATGTAATAACTTACTTTCTGATGTCTCCAAGAGAACACGTAAGGGAATTTGATAGGCAATCAATCACTAACAGCGGCGAAAGTAGCCTTTGATTAGCTGGAAGATTGTTAACATTTAATATGCAATTCAGTATATCCAACATTAAACAAATAAGTGTATTATACCATCTGACTGATTCCAAGCAAGCACAACTATTTCACAACTACATGAGGAAGGATTGTTCTGTGCAGACGAACCTGGGGATCGTTTGATACATTTCATGGAAGGAATCTTCAATTCCTCACCAAACATAAAGCTGTACCATCATACAGGGTACAACTGTATCATGAGGGTAACTTTTTGAGGATCATTATCTTGAAAACAGAAATAGTCATCAATAAAATATATCCTACAAAAAATTCTTCCTTTTTAAAACACACCCGTATGTACGTAGCGTACTAGAGGTACAATTGTACTTTTACTTATCCAACAATGCCTCACTTACACACTGTCCCATTTGAAAAGCAAAAGGACAGAGAATAGAGTTACTTTCTGGTGATTTAGGGCAGTGGTCCCCAACCTTTTTGTCGCCGCTGACCGGTCAGCGTTTGATAATTTCACCGCGGCCCACTGAGGGTAGGGGCGTTACATTGGGGGGGGATACACTACACAAAAAATCAGTAAAAGCGCCGCAGGCGAAATTTTTTAGTGAAGGTGCACTCAGAAAGGTTGAGTTTTTGTGAAAATGCAACAAAAAAGAAGCGCCGCAGGTGAAATTTTTTTGAAAAACGGGTGAAGTGATGAACCTGGGATCATTCTATAGCAGATGGCACATCATCGTTTGACATTTCGGGGACGCCACTGATAGATATATTACAGTTTAATTGGAGCAATGTGCATCGGCTACATAACACAGGGAAGGAAAGGTTTTAAACGCGAGAAAGTTAGAAGAACGACATACCCCTTCTCTCCACCGAAGATACATAGCTACTGTTGATTTACAGTGTTTTACGAATTTGTCTCTTTTCTACATACCTAACACCTATACACGTAGACATTATTTCGTCCCGCCAGCAATATTAAACATGTGCATCTCAAAGATTTCGATCTAGTGAAGTTATAACTAAGAATATGAGATGTGTCGCATTAAAACACAATTACACCAAGGAATCTCTACTACTACAAAGGAACTTAGTCCTACCTCTAGACGAACTAACTGCAGAAAGGCTTCAACACTATGGTCTTCTCAGATCGCCAAAGAAAACCTACAGGGGGCGCCGTTCAGGAAGGAAGGTGCGCAAAAATTCCATAAACAACAGTTTAAATAATAATAATCCCTCTGCCCTCTGCAATGAATCTACCACCGAAGAAGCACCATCTAGTAATAAGGTATCTGGAAGTAGAAGGCACCCTCCAACAGGCACGGAAATAACGATCGGATCCTGGAACTGCCAATCGCTTAACAACAAGGTCGATGTCATTGATGACATATTTAAGGACCACAGTCTCAATATACTGGCACTCCAAGAGACTTGGCATGAGGACAGTCAAACCATATCCATGAGACAATTAAAAATGAAGGGATACAACGTTCACGAAGAAGCACGAATGATAGACACAGAGAAAAATTGTGTAAACTTCGTAAACTGTGGAGGAGTTGCAATCATCGCCCAAAGCGCATACAAATTGATCAACATAAAGCGCACAAAATACTCCACTTTCGAACACGCTGGATGCAAAATACACTCACTAAGTTCTGAAAAAATCCTAATAAACATCTATCGTCCAGGATCCGCGCCTCCAACTGCAGATTTCTTCCAAGAATTCTCAAAGTTCATGGATGCACTATCCCAGTACGTATGCCCAGTTATCATAATCGGGGACATTAACATCCGTCTAGAAAGGAAGGACAACCCTTTTACAGTTAAATTTCTCAAAATCCTCGCCGACCACAACAGAGTACAATTAATCAATAAACCAACTCACAGAGCGGGAGGCACCTTAGATATTATAATTTCAGAACGCGATCAGACACCGAGAAAAACTTTAGTGGCCGATATCGGTATTTCTGATCACAGTTTATTAGTGGCCAAACTTGAATTTGAACCTCCAAGGCCCATGTACATCGAAAAAGTTTCTCGACCATGGAGGAATTTTAATATCGCAGATTTTAAAAACGATATATTAAATTCTAAACTAATGGACAATGGTTTCCTGCATACAGAAAACACCAATACACTTATTAAAGAATACAACGAGATTCTAACCAGTATACTGGACGCTAAAGCGCCACTTAGAATTAAAACTTGCAGAATACGGGAAAACGGCGCCGGAGAATGGTTTGATGATGATTGTCGTGCAATGAAAAAGTTTATGAGGAAAAAGGAAAGAACATACCGGAGAACCAGTGACAGCAATGATAGAGAAACATGGCTAATCTCCCAAAAAGAATATCGCAAGACCGTAATCTGTAAAAAGAATGCTTTCTGGAAACGCAAACTAGATTCCAATAAGAAAAACCCGAAACAGCTATGGAACGACATCAACAACATATGTGGAATACAAAAACATAAAAACGTAGATTCGAACATAAGTGCCACCACTCTCGCGGACTTCTTCGAGAAGAAAATTGAAGACATCCGACTGGCATCAGCACAGCAGACAAACTCGTCAGATGCTGAATTTCCAGAGCCCTCAACCATCACCCCAACACTCCACCTCTTTCACCCAATACCAGATGAAGACTTAAAGAAGCTAATCACAACTCGACAAAATAAACAATCGGAACTCGACCCAATCCCAACATGGCTGCTAAAAAAGTGTATAAACGAACTCCTCCCCATTATCAGAACCATAATTAATAAATCATTACATGACGGCACTTTTCCTGACGAATTTAAAAAATCAATAGTAAAACCTATACTTAAGAAAGAAAAACTAGACCCTAATAGCCCCGAAAATTACCGCCCTATAACAAATCTGTCATTCTTATCGAAAGTTTTAGAAAAAGCTGTACACCATCAAATAACTGCCTTCCTGAATTCGGTAAACAGTCTTGCCAGAAACCAATCTGCCTATAGGAAGTTTCACTCCACTGAAACCATACTGACAAGAACCGCATCGGATTTAATCACTAGTATGGCGAATGGTGAGCTAGTACTGGTATCCTTTCTGGATATGAGTGCAGCTTTCGACACTGTTGACCATAACATTCTAATAGCGAAATTGGAAAACGAGTTCGGCTTCAGAGACAATATCTTGAGATGGATCTCATCATACTTATCAAACCGTGAGTATCAACTAAAATTTAACAACTCCATCCCCGAAAATCGTCGCTCCCTACACGGAGTTCCCCAAGGCTCAGTGCTAGGGCCAATACTATTTAATCTTTACACCAATCACCTCGAATCCTTAATCCAGAGTCTCGGTTTCAGAACCTACTGTTACGCAGATGATCGTCTCTTTTTCAAATCCTGTCTACCTGGATCTGAAGTAGATCTCAAACAAGATGTAATCTCCTGTATCATGAAAATCTCCTCATGGATGTCAAGTAACATGCTAAAGATCAATCCCACGAAAACAGAATTTCTATGGATAGCTTCCCCAGGAAGACAACATCTTATAAATTCCGACCCGATCTCCATTCAGGATGTAAATGTATCCCCTTCAAAACATGTTAAATTCCTTGGTGTGTATCTCGACAATGCTCTTTCTATGGAAAAGCATGTATCTTCAACAGTCAGTCAAGGTTTTTACATTCTCAGACAACTCAAGAATATAAGAAGTTGCCTATCACTCGAGGGAGCCAAGACCCTGATCAATTCCTTTGTAGTGTCCCGGCTAGACTATTGCAACAGCATACTAGCAAACCTACCGCAAGTCCAACTCTTAAGAATTCAATCCATCTTCAATGCTGCTGCACGTTTCATCTACCAAATGGATCGTTCCTCTCATATATCCTCCACACTCCGAACCCTTCACTGGCTTAAATGTCCACAAAGGATTGAATTCAAGCTTTGCCTTTTGATCTTTAAGGCACTTCAAAATATGGCCCCAGAGTATATTTCAGAGCTCTGTCTCCGACAACCCATAAACCGCAGGCACGCCACCCTTAGATCCCACTCGGATAAAACCTCGAAGCTAGAAGTCGTAAACCAAAACGCGAAACCTAATTATTTGAGCCGCGCATTCATTGCGGCAGGTCCTTCAGCCTGGAATGGACTTCCTGCAGACATCAGAGAGGCAAAAACGTTAACCGGGTTCAAAGGTCAACTAAAAACATTTTTGTTTAAGAAATCCTTCCCAACAACGTAGGGAGGAACACAGAGCGCCCTTGAGGTGGGAATACCCACAAAACGGCGGGATATAAATTATCCAAATTATTATTATTATTATTACTGATCAGGTACAGTGTATGTAGATGGTAACTTAGCGTGAAGGCATTTTTTACGGAATTGTTATTTTAATATATATGATTGACGATTTTTTCAAAAAAATATTTTGATTTTTAAGCAGGCGACGCGGCCCAGTACCATTTGGTCCACGGCCCAGCACTGGGCCGCGGACCATAGGTTGGGGACCACTGATTTAGGGAACTTGAAATAGCACCAGACAATTTATTCATTGCAGTTTTTTAAATCAATTCTTTACTAGTTTTTTGCGAGTCTAGTGCAGATGCTTGGAATCAGATATAACAGGACGTAGTAGGTATATAACATACATATAACATTAAGTATTTCTGTAAGATATTGTGGAGGTGGGGGCCACCACAATAACTCCAGCCAAAGATGCGGTTCATGACAACCAAATCTTCTGCAACAAACCATGGCCGCTTCAGCATCTCCTTGAGACATGTGGTAGCGGAGAATTTGTTCAAATCTAAAATAAATAAACAATTTATATACAATAGAAAGAATATTAGCTGGATTCTAAGAAGCACAATATTGTTCACTTACAATTTATTTTCCTCATAGAGATATAGAAGTCCAGGTTTAAAATGAAGCATTTGACAAATAATAAGAGTTTGATCTTTGTCATAATTAGCATCCGGATTCTTCAAGAGTGTTACTACTTTGTTTTCATAGGAATCTAACATCTGTTGGTCTGTAAGGCTTGACCACACATGTAAATAATGTTCAATAAGAGTATTGTAGATTAATGTTGACCAATTAGATTGACACTTGACTAAATGTTGAAGAAATTCTACGAGCATTTCAGAATTGTTAAGGAAGAGATGTATATAATCTTCAGCTCTGGCTTTATCAATCTGATTTCGTGCTATAACTCCAGCCATCATGGCATCATCAACTAAAGGTTTATTTTTAGGTTTATAATCTGTACACAAGCCTGCAATAATACAAAATATATTGAATTAATCTAACTATGTACATGTGTGGGCTGTGGTAAGGCAGTACAGACAGGGCTCAACAGTTGGTAAAATAAATTACTTTTTAACAAGTGTGTACTTTCAACAGGGACATGCTGGATGAGCATATTGCCATATTTCTGCATGTAGAAATCAGCATCATCAAATGGCAAATCTGAAATGTAGTCCAAGGCATCTAGATAATTCTTCTTATCTTCTGTCACTATTCTCAAATACCAATCATGTTGGCCGTGTTTCTTTGCTAAATACAATGCATCACTCGTGCTGACTTGCCGGCAGACCTGCAATAACAACATTATTTGTGATTTACAGATATAAATTAATATAACATGTGCATGACATCATACAAGTGATCTAACACAATCCTTTGGATATTAGAATCTGGCATGTGAAAGGTTTATTAGTTTTAAATTTAAGGATCCACATTTTGACACCTTTTTTAATTTTGTTTGTCATAATATCTTTTTACGGTTGGTAATGGAGAAAAAGTCATAGTTTTCAGATTTATCTAAAATAAATTGGCTATTGTTTCATCTCAAAATAATCTCCGCAACTTAAATAGTAGATATTAAAATAGTATAAAACATGTGGTGCACTATGGATACCTTAATAGCAATCTCAACATCAAAATCAATAACTCTGTCTTTGGCTTTAATAAATTCCCTCAATTTTCCATGTTGGTCATGCTGATCTAATTTAACAAAACAAGTCAATAGGAGAGTTGTATGATCTTCAGTGGCTAAACCTTTCCTGTGAAGTTCCTGGAGGTATAATGTCAGTGGCTCCAGGTGTCTAGAATCCAAATACTTTCTGATCACATATGAAGTCTCCAGCCTTCCTATTGTCTTAATATATTGTTCAATTGCACCTTTAGGATCACCCTATAATAAACAGCACATTGTATATTGTTGTGTAACACAAATGTGAAATGATAAAGTAAAGTAGTGAGAGATATATATTGTGCGTACCACCGTACCTTCTTATAAAGGTGATCCCCATACTGTGTGTGAATGTCTATTAGTCCCTCCGTGTCATACTGCTGACTGCTCGCTATTCTTATTGCTATATCATACAAGTTCTTCTTGAAGAGTACACTTAGTTTGGACTGCAAATCCTTCTCATCCAGGTGGTGTACTTGCTTGTCTTCTGTGATGATATGAAAGGCTCCCCATTCGGTGATGACTCCCTTCACGTCATCCATGGGTAATGAGAAGACAATGAATTTATTCTGAATATCTAATATGGTAATTAGGTTGCTACTTGTCCATGACTCATCCCCGCTCTGTTGCTGGGGAGGTCTTGTGTCTTTAGATATTGTCACCAGGTAACTCCTGAACCAATCTATCCTCTTCTTCTCACCTTCCAATGCGTAGCAAGGTCCCTTCCCATCCACCGTATAGCAATATATGGCCTACAAATAATGAAACCTATAACATTCACTCTGGCTCACTCTTTGATATTGCATATTGCACGTACACAGAACCTACATACATTATTCCTTGCTACAACAAACTGTTGATCGGCCATGACAGCACAGTTAGGTCTACACCCTGATGGTACTTCATCCATAGCAATAGCTCTTTCTTTGCCACTACTTCCAATACTATAAACCATCACTGATGATCTACTGGCCACAAATAAATGGCTAGTGCCCCTGAAATGTTAATGTAGTTTGTGAACTAGTATTGTCATAAAGTGCACAACATAAAGTGGATATTACGCAGAATATTAACAAAACAATTTACCTAAATGCCAGTCCAGTAATAGCCGTATTTCCAGGATCTGGCAGAGTTTTCATTTTACTACTTCTGGAGCGCGTGATGTCTCCCCTAAATAATGTTACCGATCCATCACCAAAACCAACAGCCATTAGATTCTATAACAAGTAATGGAATAAGTGAGATTAATTAGCATTTGATTAGCAATATTGTAACATGTGTATATGTATGTAGTAACCTTGTTATCATGGACTGCCAGGGCTGTGGCAGGTGTGGCCCTCAAGTGAGATGGAACAGCTCTAGACACTCTCAAACAAATTGGATTTCCTTGCCTATCTTGATGAAACAAATCCCAAACCTTTATTGAAGGGTGATTGACACCCGCCTCATCTTCCTAAAATTACAGGGGTACAGTTCATTAATTCATGTTGAGTATGCCTAATTGCCTACACTGAACAATGCGTAAACTACGCCATGGGAGGTCAACAGTTATTGATGAAATATTAAAATCAAGAATTGCTTGACCTTGCGTGTGCCCTACAAGAGTAGTGGTTTCACATTGCCACATCAAACAGTCATATCAAGTAGGAGATACTTACAGACAAGTTCATATCAAGTACCTAGTAGATACTAAAGTACAAAAGTTGCAAATTTAATCTTTATATTGCAATCTTTCTACATTATCATTAATTACAAAATTATAGTGGGTCGTACAAATTCATTACACGGGTTCAATCTGTCTCTCGGGCTGTATATTGGACATGCCTGCGCTAAACACAACTATCTGCATGAAACTATCTTAAAATGGGCTTGTTTCTAAGTTCACAATTCACTCAAATGAACCTTGAATTAGGATATGTTCCTTATCTGAAGATTAATTTCCAAAAGAATTACTAGGAATAGGTGGTGCTATAATGATTGAAGATGCACGGTACAAATAAATATTAAAAAGTTATAAGAGGATGTGTAAATATAAGAGGCTACTAAAGAAATGTTACTTTACTTACTCCAATTGTAACTAAATATGGATCCTGTTTGAGTTGTACAGCTAAAGAGATGGTGACTTCATAAGCTTTGAATGATGTAACAGTCCAAGCTCTTGATATGAGCCTTACCCAGCCACTAGCATCTCCTATTACCAAATAAGAGTTGCCACTCGTGCATACTTCAATGGTTGTGTCTTGCAAGGCTTCTGCCACTTTACCATCATCCACATTCTTGTGCACTTCAAAGAAGTTAAATCTTCTCCACTAAAAACAACTCATATTATATATACAGCTCCACAGCAGACAGACCATATAAGTTGCAAGCGCCCTCACATCACCTGCCTTGTACAACACATGGAAAACATATACAGTCCTATTCTATAACACAGGACACCAAAACTGAATTTTATTAACTAATGGAAAATAAATACCTATTATTTGTCGACTTCAAAAAAGCTTTCGACTTGGTGAAACGGACAAACATATGGAAATCCCTACATATACTGGGCGTACCTAGTAAAATCATTAATATTGTTAAAGCAACGCAAAACGGATTGACGTGCAGAGTCATTCACCAAAGCGATTTGACAAACCCCACAGAGATGAAAACAGGGGTTAAACAAGTTTGCTTGCTGTCCTGACTGCTGTTCCTAGAAGAACAATGAACACACATCCAAGAGGAATCCCCTGGGTGCAGTCTTCCCAGTGAGAAGACATCGGCTACACCAATGACTTATGTTTAATGTCAACAAGTGTCACAGACCTCTTATCCAAAACTGATGACCTGATGAGAGAAGCTGCCAATGCTGGTCTACACATCAATGCAGAAAAGACCAAAGGGTTGCGCATCGAAGCCTCAATGAGCACTCTACTGGTCACTCAACCATATACTAGTCAAGTTGTTAGCAGGGGAATCAATGATGAATCAAAATATGGGCAGCTTTTGTGAAAAATTTCAATTTGACTACACCAACTATACCTTTGGGGGGAACTGTTACAGTATTGGGGCCTGAGAGTGTAATAGTTCCCTTGGGGTACTGGATTGGAATAGTGCTAATAAAAGAATTCAAAGAACTAAACTATTTTTACTTCGCAAATTAATCTATGTGACTTGATCTTTGTTGGGTGATAAAAGATGTTTCCCATACAATTGTTTATTATAAGCGAACTTGAAGATAATATCATTGAGATCTGATAATAATGAGCTGCGAAAAAAATGAAACAGAAAAGTACCTCTAAAAACGCCATCACTTCAATACTTTGATATTCTGTATTCTGCTTTCTTAATTCATGTACAATAACGTCCCGAATGAGAGTATATGTGTTCTGTGTCCCGAATAAATAAACAGAACTTGGCAATACTCAGCCATTGCCATTATTATTCATTTATTATTCAGAAAGAACAGAATCAGTGTTGCCAACCCGACAAAGTCAAATGTCGCTAAGCGGAGGTTCAAAAGTCGCCAGAAGTCGCCAGATTCGTTTTTTATAATCAAGAATTCTGGTCCGACGGGGGGGGGGGGGAGAGAAAAAATTGAATACCACAAAATCATTATAAATCCATAAAAACGCACGACACCGAAAAGCGAAATAAGAATATTGGCTTACGTCTCGGGAATTCCCAGCATCGAAATTCGCAGGGAAAGCAGAGTGCAAGGTTACTTAACCTTGAGCAAGGTGTATGGTGTATGTACGAGTATGTATTGCTATAAACAAGACACTGTTCAGGTCTATCGGAAGAAAGAGTGGATCTAGCTTTGATTAATTTGTACATTTCTATTAAAATACTACAAGCGACACCGAAAAGCGCCATGGACCTAAAAGGCGCTAGAAAAGTCGCTAGAATATTTTGTCGCTAAATGAAAATTAAAAGTCGTTTTCCATGTCCAAATGTCGCTAGATCTGGCGACAAAGTCGCTAAGTTGGCAACACTGAACAGAATTCAGATTTCAGCTACGCTACCACATAGAGATAATCAGTGTTGCCGTTTCAAAATTTGCAAAAATACCAGATTTTTCTCCAGAAAATACTAGAATATACTAGGTCGACGTCGAAAAAGTACTATAAAAAATACCAGATAATTTTTTTGTCGACGGGGGTAGGGGGGTCCCTAGGAGATAAGTTAATATGCTATTTTTGTTGTTTTGTTACAAAATTTGAAAAAAATAACAAAAAAGATTACATCGTACCACAAAATACTAAAATTAGGTCAATATATACTATAATTAGGTCAAAAATACTCAAATATACCAGATTTTCAAAAAATACTAATAAATACTAGATTTTTCGAAATACCTCAGAAAATACTAGTTTAGTATGAAAAATGCTAAAAACGGCAACACCGATCACCATATAATTTGATAAGACAAGAATCACCCAACGACCTGTGAATCACCCCAGCGACATAATATATTAAGTACTACCTACTCAGCGACATAATATTGTTATCTCTTTGGTACTACTACTACCGCTACTACTTAATATGGTATCTCTTTGAATCACCCCAGCGACTGGAATCACCCAAAGACATTATGTTTAAAAAATATATGGAATCACCATAGAATGCGTCGAATGCTATCACCGGCTAACAAAAATTGCAAAAAAAACTATTTTTCTCGAGAAAATACTAGAATATACTAGATCGACTTTGAAAAAGTATTAAAAACACCAGATAATTTTTTCGTCGACGCGGGGGGGGGGTTATTAATTTCTCCACAAAATTTGATACATTAACACTTTTTTTAATTAGTTCAAAAAATACTAAAAATAATTAGCTAAAAAAATAATAAAATTAGGCAAAAAAAGCAAAATGGAGGATTTTCCATACTAAACGGGCTATATGAAACTGCGGTTTTCACATGGATTTTTGGTTTTCACTGTTTATATTTTAACTGAAAATGAATTATAGACATCATATTGACATAATTATAGGACCAAGGGATGTAAATAGTCCATTAATCAGAATTTATGAGCAATTTTATAACACAAGAAACGGCACACGATGGAAGTAAATTAAATTACTTTTATTTATTTTTCTTGTTCTTTTTTCGGATTTCCAGTGGCGTAACTAGCATAAGTGCCGCCCGGGGCGGACTCTGAAAATGCCGCCCCACCCGAACCCCTAAGTAACTATACACGTACATACCTACCCATTGGTGTCTGCAGTTTGAAGCTAGGCGAGAGTAACTAAAATTGTAATATGAGTGTGGCACAATAAAGAACGTAAATAGCGCGGCAGGCGAATTTTTTTTCATAAAACTGAATGAAAATGAAGGTCATGTTGTAGTTTTGTTTACTTTCTTTAAATAAAAATATAAAAAAATAAGTACATACCACAAAAAAGATATTAAAAATAATAAAAAAAGAGCGCCGCAGGCGAAATTTTTTAGACAAATGGTGAAATGATGAACCTGGTTGTCTAAAGTAACGAAAAGGAAGTAACGAAATTTTAGCCTTAAGATATCGAAAATCTATCTTATTTGAGCACCTATAAATAATATGTACCTAAGACGTGAACAGGATTAATTAGCGCCGCAGGCAAAATTTTTTATGAAAATTATAGTAATTTAATAGATTTTCATAATAGTTTTAGATTTTTTTTTAATTTGTGTGTTTTATCAAGACGTTTATTTATATGTTGTGCCATTTTGCCGCCCCCTGAAATGCGCCGCCCGGGGCGGACCGCCCCCCCCGCCCCCCCTAGTTACGCCACTGCGGATTTCCCTTTAAGAATTAAACCTTTTGCATAATTTAAGATAAAAAATTGTGAAAAAATGTGTTTTCAGTAGTTTCATATCACTAATTATGATATTGAATGTCACGGATGTGAAGACGTTTTAAATATATCAATTATTATGTAGGAATTTATTTTTTCATATTTTTTGTCATTTAAAGCTAATTGTATGTATTTATGAATTTTTGTGCAATGTTTAATTTATGTTGTAATTAAAGACAATAAAATAAAAGTAATTTAATTCACTTCAATCGTGTGCCGTTTCCTTTGTTAAAAAAATGCTTATAAATCCTGATTAATGGACTATTTACATCCCTTGGTCCTATAATTATGTTGATATGATGTCTATTATTCATTTTCAGTTAAAATGTAAACAGGGAAAACCAAAAATCCATTTGAAAATCGCAGTTTCCTATAGCCCGTTTAGTATGGAAAATCCTCCATTTGGCTTCTTTTGCATAACTGGCCATTTTCCCTAGTACCGCAATAGTCGGCCAAGAGGAGAATCCAGTTTACTATAGTATTACTAAATCCATGCCTGGTGCAAACTTGGTTTAGTGTTGCTTAATGTGATAATACGATATGGTTAAATTTTTTCGCTACTTTCAAATTTTATTTCAGAACTGTTGTTTAAAACAATTTGCCAATTTTCGAATTGTTAGGATAAACTGGCAACATTGTTTTTCTGACTTGTGATGGCGGCTTGAAGGGATTATGGGGGTATTTTTTTCTTTTTCCAACTCGCAAAACTATATTTTCTTTAAAATGATTTTTCTAGCGCTACTCTGTAATATTTTCGGCATTGTAGGTTACTTGTAAAAGATATAATCTGAGAATATTGCGAACCTTTGACAGCTCTTATGACAGATTCGACAATCAGGGCTACCAACAATACAATCTTAAACTCCACTTGCAGGTAACGTCCGCACGGTGGCCAAGATGGATGAAATTAATTAATAGTATTAATGTCAATAATATTATCGATACATAGTATTATCAATATCAAATATGATATAAGATATACGTCAATACGTATTATTTGGTATTATTGTGTTAACTCGCGAGATATGTGTTCTGTGCTCGCAAGTATTAGTAGGTAGTATTAATAAAAAAGTGGTATTCGCACTTGCGGGCCTCGACAAAAACCGCTTAGGCGATTTTGCATTTTTATGAAACTCAGAACAGTCAGAAGGCTCAACACAGTGATTATTAAGTACCTATCTGATCGCAAAGTTAGCGTCTTAAAAATTGAAGAAATCATATTATGTTCTGTGCCGTTTTGTTTAAAAGAATCGTGAGGCTGAGCAGTGAACATTGTTATACAAGGTTATTTCAGCACGATCTATTTTATGTGCCATTATGCTGTCATAAAATCAGTTTACTTATAATCCCGTCTTAGGTAGTGCTTTCTCATAGCATGAGACCTTTGCGATTTGAACTGTCAACTGTTGTCTGTTCGCTAACACGAACTGTGCCCGCAAAGCATAATCATAGCATAATTTAAAGTTGACTTTAATTTTACAATAATTTGATACTCGTTTTACTACGACAGCATAGCTGTGGAAAATTGTGGCAGAATGTTAGTCAGTTTGCATCGACCCTGATAACATAATGGGAATACAAGAGGTATGTTGCCATTTCAATTGTTATTTTAATCATATTTCAATGTCTCATCCTGGTCTCATCCAATATATTTTACTAGCTGTACTATTTGGGGTTGCTCCGGTAACTGCTTTTGATCATACTCGCATACATGTTTTGTCATATTTCTGTAAATATTTTATCTACCTTTTAAAAATCGAATCCTCCACTCTTTATGTCATTTCATTGCATTTTACGATCTAACCGAATATCATCTAAATCGGTGGTGTCCAACTGACTTTGCACCAAAGAGATCACACTTTATAATATTATTATGTAGTAATACATTAAGTATTACACATTACTTAATATATTATGTCGCTGCTTTGCACTAAGGGCTTTTTTGAAACCATTGCCGTGGTTCGCAGGCACCTCCTAACTTCAATCTTAACTACTCAAGCCTAGTTTTACTGTTCTTACATTCTGTATTCTGTATATTCAGGCTATTTTCTTTTATGAAACATTTGTAATTTAATGGATTTTTGATCATTTATGATATATGACCAGCAACGATGTGGTAACAATTTTATTTGTATGTGAGATTTTGCAGGTAAATTTAAATAGATACCTATTCCAATTTCTCCTGCCGACCACCATTGTTGTATATAAAAAAAAAAAAAAAATTGCACGCCACGAACAGCGATGCTGGTGAGTTTTTTTTTATCCGAATCTTATGTTTTTTTATATTTTTCCATAAGGGGGCAGTTAAGTTGCAAAGACAGCAAATATTATTTGAACATAATAAATACCGTAAAGATAAACATAATGTAATATATATCAAAACTTTATATACAAGCGAACACGAAGGGACTGCGTATATTGGTTCAGTATACCCGTGAAACGCCATAGCCGTGAAGTAGGCATAGTATGTAGGTACATCATTTAGGTATTTACCCTGGTTACATACCTAGGTATATGTACTAACACAGACGATTGTGATGATTTCTAAATCGGTCAGGCCAATCATTATTACACCTGAAACAGTTTTGTCTGCGGGGCCGACCGAGGCTAACCTGACGACTTTCTCCTATCTCCTACCATATTTCTAAAAAATGCTAAAAACCCCATTGGGGATCTATTTGGGAGGCCAGCGGGGTGACGCGGCAAGTATTTCAAGGCTACCCTGTGGTGAACTATGACCCTGTGTGCAAATGTTAATTTAAATCACAATTAGATTAAATAACAGTTAGTTAGCAGTGGCCTCTTAGGCCAATAGTATTATTTTAACATTCTCGCAAATACACTTGGACATTATTAGATTGGATGCTGTGGTCTCATCGTCGGGATATATCCAGTTTTTTCTAACCCAAATCATTAAACTCTCAGTAAGGCTTTATTCTAGAATGTAAAAATGGACACATTATGGACCATGTTTTAAAATAATTTTGCGATTAGAAAAATACCTAAATTTTTTCACAAAAATTATGTTTATTAACAAAATTTTCACTATATTCTAAATCAAAACCCATAAATTAGGATTTTTAACGATAACCAAAATTTTTTACTATGTTTTGTCGTTTATTTTGTTAAAACAGGGTCAGTAGTTTGAGAAATATTGGCAAAAAACATAAATGAGAAATTTTGGTACTCTTCAATTTTCAAAAGGCCATATCTCCAAAATAGTTGATTTTTGGATACGCATCTCCTTAACTTTTATTCATATTTTTTCATCCTCTATCACCTCTCCAAATATCTGACAAACGGAACCAATCACCCTGTAGAGGGGACCATTTGGAACATCTCACGGGTACTCAGATATTATATAGTGTGCTCCCCTTTTTTTAAGAATTTTTGAATTATTTTTCGCTAAATCCCAAAATTTTATCTGTTAGCCTCTATAACTTTTTTATTTACCAACCAATCAGATCAATTAAATTTAAATTTTATCGTAGATGTACGATTATTCAGAAAAAATAATAGCTGTTCGAGAAAGTGGTGGCCAAAAAAAAAATGGCCCGACAAAGTCCCAAAAACAGATAGAGAAAAAAATTGACTTCATTTTTGTCCCTTTTTAAAATGTCAAAAAAAAAAAAATTCTTCAAATCTCCTCAAAACTTCTCTGAAATATCCTCTTTCAAACGGTATACAGCATTTGTGTATAACATACCTAAAAAGTAAAAAAAAAAATAAGCTCTCTCCAGTGAACTATTTTCAGTAATATCAACCATTGTGAGTACGGCATAATAATCTTCCCTTAGTGGAAGGTTTTGAATTAAAACCTATGTATGTACATATCTTCAAAATTTCAGTTCTCTAGGATTAGCCGTTTGAGATCTGCTTTGATGAGTGAGTATGTCAGTCTGTACGTCAGTCAGGCGCTCTCGTATACTATTATAGATAAAACAATATCATCGCTCAATTCCCGTAGTGCTCTCTGAGCTCCCAGTCTTAGTGTGTGTGGTTGATATCAAGATTAGTCACAACGATTTTTTGTGAGTATATTTGAATAATTTACTCATTTCTTTCTCTACAGAGAGTCTCAAGCATTCATGCAGTTAATAAAATGTTAGATTTCACGTTAGTGTTATGCACTGACTGTTGACATACAATTTCTCGAATTACCTGAACTCTCATTGCTAATATTATTTTATCTGTATTGACTAGTCGTGTACACGTGTAATAGGGCATTGTTTGAACTTGATCTGTGTTGTTTTTGTTTAGTTTGTGTTTATATGTGGGTGATGTCTGTTTGTGTGCCATGAATAAATAAATAAATATCATGTACCAGGTACAAATAGTAGTAGGTCCATCAAGTTAACTTTTGATTAAGGATGATAAAATAACAATATAGACATAATACAATAAAAAATGCTAGTCCCAGCTTCCCTGTTTGTGAAATCTACTCTTGGTCACTGTTATGTACCCAATTAATTTTCACTTCCTAGTATTGAGTGTATTTAGTATTTATGATGAGAACTATTTGCACCTAATGCTGGTACCCTTGGATTGCACAAACACATGCTACCTACCAGTATGTATACATAATGATAACCGCAAGAACGAGACATTCACACAATTTTTGTACAGTAAATCACATGACATAATACCTATTTTAATAAAAAGTGTTTAGTGACGTGCCTTAAAATACATTGTTTACACGTATTGTAAAGTTTGTAAGATACTAGCTGTACCCTGCGCGCCTTGCTACGCTACAGAAATCTAAATCCATGAAAAAGTATGAAATACACTTATTTGTTTAATAGGCTCACGGCCCCCATACTTCCCCCACCCCACACTCTTGCTGGTGTCAGAACTCAGAAGTGTTACTATTCATCTTATTGACACGGAAAACTATGGATTGGACATTAATATCGTTTTTTGCATAGCACCCCTGCTACCTCTCCCCCCCTGATCACCAATGGGTACCGGGAGTGCACCCAAAACTATGGATTTGACACAAATATCGCTTTTTACATTCCACCCCCCTAGAGTTACCACCTTTTTTTTTAAATAATGTACATTGGTTATTATAAGTAAGAAAAAAAAAGTACATAGTATCAAAATAAAGTACAATTTATTTTTCTTTATCAGTATGTTTGAAAACATAATTTTTATTGCTTTTTGCAGTTTGTATCAAATTAGTATCTCTACCCCCGAACCCTCCCTCCCCTTATTCCTGCAAATGTCAGGAGGGTTTTATCTTTTAGACACAAAAAGCGATATGGATTCGACCAAAGTCGACTTTTTCATGCCAGTATCTCGATCATACGACAATATCTCGGTCATGAGACTTATTACACGCTTTTATTATATTTGGCACGGACTTTAGTGCGTCTATATGCATCGATGCAAATTTTAATAACTTCCTGACTACTTAGAGACCTGAAACTTTGCAACCGTACGTAAACTGGCTTACACTACATTTTATAAAAAAATGGGTCATCCTTCTCCAGAGACAAAAAAGTTGAAAGGCGTTTCAGGGGATCCGAGGGTCCTGAGAGGTCATGTGTGGTATCGTATGAAAGGGCGTTTGAAAAGAAATCCAGATCGTAAGTCATATTTTGTCCAGCTCGACCAATCGGCAGACACTGAGGGATCGAGAGGATCCAGATGTTGTCGAGCTTTCAACTCTCTTGCTTAAGCCATATTCAGGACTAATATGACTGTAATGAATGCCTAAAACTAAAAAGGATAAAATAAAAAAATATTAATAAAACTTTTAAAATACCACGCTTTTCATTGTGCTCTAAAAAGAATAAAATAATTAAAAAAAAAGCGTGTAAAAAAAAAGTTTTTTTAATATATTTTTTTTAAATTGCCATTCTCCTTTTTCTTTCTCAGTTTGGTACTGTTTGCCATAGGTACCGGATTTATCGGGTGGACTCACACATCCAGAAACTCATAATCTGAAATTGATTATTTGTAAAAAGTTCTCTAATTCGAGGATTATCATTGCTGAAAAAATTTAGAATAACTTTTGCGATAATACAGGCTGTAAAAAAGCTTTTTCTTGGAGATGCCATGATGATGAGGGGATCCAAGGGTTGTGTGGGGTCCAGTGTGGTGTCGTATTAAAGGGCGTTGGAAAAGAAATTCAGATCTTAAGTCACATTTTGTCCAGCTCAGGCCTATAAAGTATGCTGGGTTGGTTTGTTAAATTTGCTGTTGCGAAGCACGGGTAACTCAGCTAGTTGTATATAAAGTACTGTCACTCATGGTTTTAAGGGGGGGGGGGGCTTCAGCCTCCTAGCCCACGCCCCTGGATCCTCTAGTGAGCGCTACTAATTATTATAACTTGTTGTATATAATATTTGCTTAAAAAATAAATGAATATTCATATGGGAAGGCGGAGTTAATTTTTAAGATGGTAAAAGATATCCATGGAGGCAACTTGTATAGAAAACTATACCTACTTATTAATAATACAAATGTGAAGTAATGTATTGGAATGTATTGTGCTCTGATCTGATCATATTGTGTAATGTTGGTGTATTGTTTTGTTCTAAAAATCTTTTAGTCTTTACTGAAATTAAATGAAGCAAAGCATACAACCTGCTTTGTATTTGTATATTGATCATATTGATGGTTGCTAATAGTACTCATATATTAACATTCAATATTTAAATATTCTGAATAATAATTATTTCTCTTTGCTAATTAATAATTACACGGTGTCTAGTTCATGGTTAAATTATTTTAAAATGCCGCAGTTGTCAGTCAGTATGGAGAACTATGTATATTTATTAGGTAGGTACCTACTAGGATTATGTTGTTATTCTTTCTTCAGCCATCTCTCCACTGCTCTCTACCCTGGAATAATATCTTTTTGTTGTTATTATGTGAGAATATTTATATAACTTTACATAGCCAGTTATGTTTCGCCCTACATAATATACTTGAATATAGTTTATTAATGTTTCACTATAATATATGTTGCTACCAATGTGACATGTCATGTTTAGTTTTGGTCTCTATTCTAAAAGATTATCCAACCATACAATCACCTGATCACCTGCACAAGTAGTAATAAGATGTTCATCACACAGGAACTCATCAAAGCATGTATATTATGTCCAATTCATTACCTTGAATCTCAATTTTGAAATTAAGGAGATATTATTATAACTAAATCAATATTAGCAGTAGTGCTGTTCCCACACTGGTTTTTCGGCAATTTCATAATGACAATAGGTATGTATGTATAGTCATGTTATTATCATTAGCAGATGTTGATAACGAACTATATTATAGTTCGTTATCAACATCTAGATTTGGTCACTAACCACACACTCGCAGTGCTATGTTCCAAATATTATGTATATAACCTACATATATTTGAAAAGGTGTTTTCGCAGATATCTACATGACTTGAAATATATTAACAACATTTGCTTCTTGGGTAATCTGCGTACCATTGGGTTGATTTTGAAAAAGACCATTGGTTGACCGACGTTTCTGCTGGGTTAAACCGGCCATCAACAGAGCTCTCAGCGCTGTCCAACTGCAGCATGGCTACTTCTCACCCTACTGATAGCCGGTTTAACCCAGCCAAAACGTCAGTACCGAAACCTAATGGTACGCAGAGTAGAAGCAAATATTGTTAAGTAATAAATTTTCAAGTCATACTTATCTAATGTATATGTAGTAATTATGATAGGTAGGTTTGTTGTTTTATATCTATTAACATGTCAGTCAGTTTCACTTATCTATTTATCCACTGATAAGTGTTTATCAGGATGTATTCATGTAAAATAACATTAGTATGTCTACCTGCCTACTTGTCAATGGTACAGCAGGTGTGTGGTGTATGCTTTGCCGGATGTGCATACTTAATATTTAATATACCTACATACATACGTATGTCTTAATGATAATGTGTGTGTACATGTGTCTTTATTTTTTATATTGTAAATATTATACCTATGTTAGTTTTTCATTACAAAAGCAGAATATTAATAAATGATTAATAATAATTTATTAAATCAACGAAATTATAAAAGTACATTGGCACACATGAGTACATCTCATTATTGATTAAATCACCAGCAACCTCCTTCATTATTTTTACCCTGAATTTATGTTGTGTTATTCTTCTTATCCCGGGTGCCAGATATAGGCTTCTTCCATGTCTTGGTCCTTGGTACATGGGCACCCCTGCCTTGCGAGTTTCTCCATGGCTTTGGTCCATCTCCTCTGTGGTTTCCCTTCCTTTCTTTTACAATTGTAGAGTCTCCATTTTAAAATTTTGGGGTCCATCCATTGGCAACGTGCTTGTCTATTAATTAAATTCAGTTAATTTAATATTTGAAAAAATAGAACCTGTGAAGATATGGGGTGAATTGTTGCTTGGCAACTAATTTGTTTCACAAAATAATGGTTGATATGAGTAGACATTGCTTTTTCAGGATTAATCTCGATGAGTGGCTCTTAGCAAGGAAGCTGTGACAAGAGAATGACGCATGCATCTGAGAAGAATGTATCCATGTGTACGAGGGCTCGTCTCTTGAAGGTGTTGCTGGCAGTTCTGGTTGGTGTAGTCTTTCTGGAATATATCTCGGGGCTTCTCTTGGAGGGAGGACGTACCATCATGTTCTACTCCACTAATACTTCCAGCCATCGGTAGGTGTTGTAGTCCCATATTACTATGTAGGTACATTATAAAAACAAATCTAACATGATTGTCATATTACTCTCACACTTGTTTATAGAAATGAACAACTAGTTGAGTGGCCTAAGCGAACTCACAGCCGGCATTGCTTCGATGATCATCATAACGTGAATAAGGAGCCAGCACCATTCATTGCAGTAAACAATATTACAATACATCCCAAACATGAAAAGGATCCAAAGTCACTTGTAACCAAAAGTAATATCTCCATTGGAGAACATGTCAATGTGCATAATGCTACACAGAGATCATTAGTCAATCATTCTAAAGAAGATGACATCGTTACAAATAGGACCCTTGAAAATAGCAATAAGATATTAACCAATTATAGTGATTTAGTCATAAACAGTGAATCTAGAAATATAACAAATACTACTCAAGTAGTTCAGAATTTAGAGGAAACAACTCAGGAGTCTGGCTGCGATGTTCCATGTCCAAGTGTTCCCCCAGATCTTGGTAAGTTCAACACATGTAATAATAAAACTTATCTAGTAAATTACTTAAATAATTATCTTAGTAAATTACCGGAAGACCCTCTTTCACAGTGCACCGTTCCTATGACAACGAGATCAGAGCGTTAGGAATGACGTGGAGAGAGGTAATATCACTCGCACAAAATCGCTCTGAATGGAGACGCCTGGTGCTCCCGAATGGAGACATAAAGGGCGTAGTTAGTTTAGTTTAGTTAGTAAATTACATTTAACACAACATAAATGATAATATTGGATAACCATTGCTGTGACATTAATAGCCAAACAATCATACTTACAATGCAATGCGGTAATGAAACAAGTATTATGTCATACAACCAACCCATCTTTACTTAGAAACAGAGATTTATTATCCCTGGGTACAGAACGGCAATTGCAGTCCATGCCAATAAAATAATAAGTAGGTATACTATAGAATATTGTTTGTTATTGTTATGCAGAGGGACCGTTGCTAGTCAATCTAACTGAAATTTCTCTCAAGGACTTGGAGAGGGCTCACATAGACGTAGAGAAAGGAGGGCGATATGCCCCAAGAAATTGTAAACCTCATGATAGAGTCGCCATTATTGTACCATACAGGTAACATTACATCGTGGTCATTACAATGTCGTCCCCATCCAAACTTATATTATTTTATATCACTCCCAATCCCATCCTATGTCCTGTCTTAATTAAATAGTAAACACAACATTTTGTTATGCATTTGTAATACTGAACTAACTATTATATAACAGGATCATGTTTGTTGTTTTCAGAGATCGTGAATCACACTTAGCAATATTCCTAAATAATTTACATCCATTTCTAATGAAACAACAAATAGATTACCAAATTTTTATTATAGAGCAACAAGGTATGTAGGTTCCAAATGTAAAACAATTGTTTAAACAGAGAGTAGAGTGGAGACAGATTGACTGATACAATATTGTATAAACATTTATTGGCAGGTAAAGCACACTTCAATAGAGCCTCATTGATGAATGTTGGTTTTGTGGAGGCAATGAAGATACGTCCATGGGATTGTTTCATATTTCACGATGTTGATTTGATTCCATTAGATGATAGAAATTTATACACTTGTCCTCAACAACCGAGACATCTCTCTGCAGCTATAGATAAGTTTAATTTTCAGTAAGAGAACATTGACTACTTAACTGCCATACTATACTCGTATGTATTATTATAAGGTGATATATAAATGGGCGCATTATTACAGGTTACCATACAAAGGTATTTTTGGTGGTGTTTCTGCTTTGACCACACAGCAGTTTGAAAAAGTAAATGGATTTTCAAACAGCTTTTGGGGCTGGGGTGCTGAGGATGATGATATGGCCAATAGGTAATCCCACATGCATATTGCTGATACCTACATACATACTCTAAACTTACTGTTATTTCTAGTAATTATACCCATTATGTGTTTCATTTCAGGATTACTTATCATCATTTCCATATTTCACGTTATCCAATGAGCATAGCTCGGTATACCATGTTGGATCATAAGAAAGAGCATCCTAATCAAGAAAGGTAAATACAAACACAGATATCTCTTCATTATTACATTCTACATATAATTCACATTGGCACATATGTTTCTTGAGTGGCCATGTATACTGTTTTTTGCTATACAGGCTCCTCCCATGTAACCATTTCGGTCGCCATCCGGTCGCCGTCCGCACACTAGACTTAAATTCGGTCACGTTTGTAACCAGATGTGACCACTTGGATGGGGAGCACGTATTTCGATTCCCATTTTGTATAGAATTTAGCAAGGATTATTTTTGTCATTGACTACTTTCTCCTATCTCTTACCATATTCCTATAAAATGCGAAAAACCGCGAAGAGGGACCTTTTCGGGGGGGCAGGGGGGGTTGCGGCAGAATTTTGATAGGCAACCCTAGTGCGATGTAATACCCTATAGGTAAGCTATCATTTATACCACATTTCGATCAAAAAACAGATACGTCATAAATTAAGCAGCGGGCTCTCGGACTATAACCCATACTACCAATATCGACGAAATTTTAAATTCAAAATACGAGGTGTGGCAATTATATAGCGAGACTGGTGCTGAAAAACGTTTTATTTTTAATTTATACATATTACGTATTTGTGTAGTTATGTGAATTTTTCATTGATCCAAGGGGCCCCCTAGTTCCTGCTAGATTTCCAATTGACCTGAGTAACGAACCTTTTCATTCAACTTCACCAAAAAAATTCGCCATCGGCGCTTTTTAATTTTGTATATCATATCAATATCAAAATTGTAATTTGCTTTCTCTGCACTGGGGGGGCCTGGCTTTATTACATTACAATTTCAATTTTTAGAGCCAGTCCACCACGGATCATAATTGTCATAGGGGCCCCATTATTTTAAAGTGCCCAAGGCCCCCAATAGATTTTAGACGGCCCTGCCCTTGTGTTAATAATAATATTGTTCATCACAACTTTTGCTCCTTGGTAAGGTCTCTCAAAAACGAATGAAATTTTATCAGTATGTTGTGAACACACATCTATGTATACCTACCGTCTTTGAACCGATACGTTTTGAAATTTCTTATATGTTTGAAAATTAGAATATTCACACTTCGCCAAACCAATACAGTACTAGAAATTATCTATCATTATAATTTACAAATCGCACTTCGTGAAGGCACATTGTCGGTAGGAACATCTATACATATAATAACTTGACATTGTTAGACATGTTCTTATACTGTTTATTTTCTATTATATATGTAAAAGGCTTCATTAGCCGTATAGTCCAAGAGCCCATCGTTGAAATCATGACGGATGTGTTTTTTGATCGAAATGTGGTTTAAAAGAATGTTTAGACATAATATAATACATTGACATAGGGTTGCCTAGCAAAATCTTGCCGCGAGTACCTTTACCATGATGATTATTGACACCAATTTTGAAGCGAATTGCACCCATCTGTTTTTTAAGTAAAATTAGCACCATCGGAAAGAGGACGATTTGAAGATATAGAAAAACATGGGTTGCCTGTCCTCAGTCTGCCGCAACCCTAGGCAACCCAGGCCCAAAGATGCCATTTTTCGAAGTAAAATGCACCCATCTGTTTTTTACACGAGTGACACATCAAATTGAAGCTACTGTCTTCCTCGATACGATGGGATAGGGTTGCCTCCCTAAAACCTGCCGCAAATTAGGGTGGCCTGCATTTGAATGATGATATTTGAATGATGATGACCTAGTGAAAATGTGGTGGCATATCCAGGAAAATACTATATTTGTATTTTTTTTGGTCATTTCTTATGTTTTTTGGGGTGCTGAATCCGAATTTTGACGTTGCAAGCTCCTACCTGTAATAGTTTTCGCGAAAAATGCGAATAACAGAGAGAAAAGTGTTTTTCTTAGAGACTTTTTTCATAACTCGAAAAGTATGCACTTTAGAGCAAAAAATGTTAGGACAAAAATAATCTACACTAAATTTTCTATGAATTTTATTACGTTACATTTTTTCCTCAGACGAATAGTTTAGGAGCTATAACGCTTTAAAACTTGATGAAAATCAGAAAATTGTTCTAAATTTATACTTTATTTAAATTTCTGCTTACAATAAAAAAACTGCATACTTTTAAAGAATGAATTATAAAAGAAAAATGAATTCCGTCTTTGGGTACTTTTTGCTCAGATGCACCATTTAAGAGATAAAGGGTGCCAAAGTTTGATATAATAATTCAAAATTAGCATTTTCATACATTACGTTGCATTGGTTGATCTGTCGGTAGGTAGGTATTTCACATCATTACTAATACATACAAAGGTATATTAGCGCGAGTATACTATCAGCTAGCAAACTATTATCAACAGTCAAGACACTACGTAATAAGAGTAATATCATTTGAAAGTCATTTGTTAAATTATGATGAAAATAAAATAACACTTTTTATAAAAAAACCGTGAAATATTAACATTTGTTTTAATTCTTGAGAAATAGTATGTCAAGCGTGGTTAGTATATAATGGTGGTGTGATAAAAAAATACTGCCAGTAAATAAAATTATTAATTATTTTATGGATGTTAATTATGGATGAAAAAACATAAAACTGAGGGATTTAGGGAGGGGGGGTCGAATTTTACTCGGCTCGGAAAAACTCTATTAATAACTCGGTAATATTTACTATATGTACTTGGCATCACCCGCAGCCGAGTGAAAAAGTTATAGCAAAAGACAGTGGCCTGTAAAATAGAAAGACTCGCAGCCGAGCCGATCCAAAAACCTTTAGGCGGTTTCATAAAAAATAGTTTGACAGGCCACTGTTTTTTGCTATAACTTTTTCCACTCGGCTGCGGGTGATGCCAAGTACATATAGTAAACATTACCGAGTTATTAAAAGAGTTTTTCTATTTGACAGGCCACTGTCATTTTGCTATAACTTTTTTCACTCGGCTGCGGGTGATGCCAAGTACCTACAGTAAATATTACCACCAAAGTCTGTTGCTACATGGGTACTGGAAGAGTAGCTAAAATATACAAGCGCAAATAATGTTTTATCGCGCACGGCTCCACCCGCAGCCGAGCCGAGTAAAATTCGACCCCCCCCTCCCTAAATCCCTCAGTTTTATGTTTTTTCATCCATAATTAACATCCATAAAATAATTAATAATTTTATTTACTGGCAGTATTTTTTTATCACACCACCATTATATGCTAACCACGCTTGACATACTATTTCTCAAGAATTAAAACAAATGTTAATATTTCACGGTTTTTTTATAAAAAGTGTTATTTTATTTTCATCATAATTTAACAAATGACTTTCAAATGATATTACTCTTATTACGTAGTGTCTTGACTGTTGATAATAGTTTGCTAGCTGATAGTATACTCGCGCTAATATACCTTTGCATGTATTAGTAATGATGTGAAATACCTACCTACCGACAGATCAACCAATGCAACGTAATGTATGAAAATGCTAATTTTGAATTATTATATCAAACTTTGGCACCCTTTATCTCTTAAATGGTGCATCTGAGCGAAAAGTACCCAAAGACATAATCGTAGGGAATTCATTTTTCTTTTATAATTCATTCTTTAAAAGTATGCAGTTTTTTTATTGTAGGCAGAAATTTAAATAAAGTACAAATTTAGAACAATTTTCTGATTTTCATCAAGTTTTAAAGCGTTATAGCTCCTAAACCATTCGTCTGAAGAAAAAATGCAACGTAATAAAATTTATAGAAAATTTAGTGCAGGTTATTTTTGTCCTAACATTTTTTGCTCTAAAGTGCATACTTTTCGAGTTATGAAAAAAGTCTCTAAGAAAAACACTTTTCTCTCTGTTTTTCGCATTTTTCGCGAAAACCATTACAGGTAGGAGCTTGCAACGTCAAAATTCGGATTCAGCGCCCTAAAAAACATAAGAAATGACCAAAAAAAATACAAATATAGTATTTTCCTGGATATGCCACCACATTTTCACTAGGTCATCATCATTCAAATGCAGGCCACCCTAATTTGCGGCAGGTTTTAGGGAGGCAACCCTATCCCATTGTATCGAGGAAGACAGTAGCTTCAATTTGGTGTGTCACTCGTGTAAAAAACAGATGAGTGCATTTTACTTCGAAAAATGGCATCTTTGGGCCTGGGTTGCCTAGGGTTGCGGCAGACTGAGGACAGGCAACCCATGTTTTTCTATATCTTCAAATCGTCCTCTTTCCGATGGTGCTAATTTTACTTAAAAAACAGATGGGTGCAATTCGCTTCAAAATTGGTGTCAATAATCATCATGGTAAAGGTACTCGCGGCAAGATTTTGCTAGGCAACCCTATGGCAATGTATTATATTATGTCTAAACATTCTTTTAAACCACATTTCGATCAAAAAACACATCCGTCATGATTTCAACGATGGGCTCTTGGACTAGTATAGTTACTGATGAAATAAACTTATAAAAATAAAGAATTTTGAAATTTAATTTAATTGAAATTATACGGGACAATAATTTTATTCACATATTATGTATGTTTTTTTTTATTTTCTTTTATAAATGAATCTGGGTTTATCGAAATAAACCCAAATACATATTCGTACACTTCACAGAAAGCTTAAAAGCTTGTGTTGTGAAGTGGAGTAGGTTGGGGATTGAACCCGCGCCCACTGGATTAACAGTCGAGCGCGTTACCAACCAAATCTATGTGCACTCTTTTTTATTTCATTATTTTTTTAACAAATCCCAGTTAGCGCCGATCACACTGGGGGCTACTAACTAGTATCAATATAAAATATACTAAAAAATATAACAACGCATATTATTTTCCAATCGGATATAATAGGTAGGTAGGTAGATACACCTACCAAATACAATAGTTGGTACATAGAACTTGAATGAAATTCAAAACTAAAATGTTATAATATGTAAGTATATAGCTTCGTTTGTATGTATATTGTATAAATTTCGATGTATGTATGTGTAAGTAAAACTTGTGAACGAAATATTTGAAAATTTGGAGCGGTAAGAGAGGGGAAGTGACGTTCATTTAGAATTCCTAGCTGTGGTATATTAGAGCCTTAATTATGTTTGTTAAAACACACGTTTAATCGTTTCACAGCATAATATTCCTTTGGATGTTAGTTTGATAGGTCAAAATTAAGGTTTCTGGGAAATAATGGACTCATTGTAAGTTTTACAGAATTTCTAATAAATAAATATAGTAATCAAATTAATTTATTATTTGCTGCTAGAATTAACAAAACAAAAAGCGTGATTAAAAAATACCATCTGCTTTTATATTATTCAAGTATTGAGATACAGGCTTGAATTTTTCATTCAAAACAGGTGAATAGCATATCTTGCTGACTCAAAAACAATTGCGGACCTATCTTATACCATCACTTCATGAAAAAATTAGGAATCTCAAAATTTGACAATTTTTTAATAACAATATCTAAATAAACCCAAATACATCTTTGCACACTTCACAGTAAGCTTGAAAAGCATGTGTTGTGAAGTGGAGTAGGTCAGCATCGGGGATCGAACCTGCGCCCACTGGATTAACAGACGAGCGTGTTTTCATCCAGGCTACCGACCACCTAATCCGAAATTTACGAAATTTTTAAAGGGCAATTATGAAAAATAATCACTATAAAAATTTGTCCCAAATATTTTCAAAAATTTACTAATTTTATAAATCGTAATTAAAAAAATCATATAAATTTCATTAAAAGAAGGGTGTTGGCAAAGTCATGCCTCCGCGTAAAAATCATTAATCTTATCTCTACGGCATCATACATATAAAATATTCCAAAGTACAAAAGGGTGCTAATTCACGTAGAGAAATTTCGATAAATCTCCATACAAAATGCATGAGGAGAAAATTTCAGAAAAGATTTAACTGTGTATAGATAATGTAGTGTGTGTGTCTATTTTCATTGTAGGTATAATCTGTTGACTAAAGGCAAACTGCGGTTCAACACTGAAGGATTAAGTAACCTGGAGTACACCCTGGTGGGTTCCCAGCTACATCCCCTTTACACACAAGTTCTTGTGGAGCTTCATCCCCCCAGCTGATGGGGGGTACTGGCCAAGATGTTGTTTGGATAGCACTCTTGGCAACCTACTTGTTACCTCTTAACAACCAATTAATATTGAAGGAACTTTATCATACAGTGTGTGTAGAATGTAGGTACATCAATACATCATTATATGAGAGACTACAGGTACAGCTTACACACAATGTCCAATCATTCCACTATACCTTGTGAACATTACCTACAGTTATTTATTCATGGTTTTTTCATACTATGTATAAGATAATGCTACATACATATTTTAAATTCTTGATGGGCAAATTCTGTTGTAGAGTTTGTGCAAATGGATATAATATAACTTTTTATAGAATATTGCTTCAGTGATACGAGTCACCAAGTATTATAATATATTTACTTAAGTACATACCACAATTATTAATTATAGACAGGCAACTTTCCATGTGTGATTGTATTGATTTTCTCAAAGAATGTGATCTTATATTATGTATTATGTATTCAGTAGATACCTTTTAATGTACAGCTACTGTATTGTTTATTATCAGCTAGTATTTCTATAATCTGAACTATTTGGAACTCAACTATTTCTATAATCTGAACTATTTGAAACTAGTGTTGTTTAACATGACCTAACAACCATAACATGTTAAATGCCAACAATATTTAGATAATACTTGAGTCCTGTGCCAGGCACCCTACATGAAATATAATTTTTCTTTGCTGGCGCTAGAAACAACTAGTGTCTTGACACTCATGTGCTTAGCATGGTGTTCATTGTGTTCTTATATATTTTTAAAATAAATATGTTATTCCTCCACGGTGTGTAATATTTGCTGTGATTATTTGCTTCCATGTTGTTTGTATATAATTCCCTCTAGTCATTATAGGTGCAGTGCACCAGCGACGTGCAGTGATATTCTGACGTAGGTATGCAAGTGAAATAAAATATTCTAAAACTGTAAAATGAATTTAAATTAATGTGCAATTAGCATACAAATTGTTTAGCGCTTCTTATGTAACTAGGCTTACTACATACAAAAAAAAACACAATAATAACATTTGTTTACAATAAAATAAATCTAGAATTCAAGTAGCCCGTTGAATAGAGAACGAACATAGTACATTACCTTGCAGATCGAGAAGTATTTCTGATTTTGTTATATAGGTCGGTCTTGTGGTTCAGAATCCAAGTTTGCGACAAAAAATTTGCTGGTTGACCAAGAACATCAAAAGAAAATGTTCAACTTTTCTGCCATTTTTGTGTCATGAACCCAAAAAAATCAAATTCTTGACCAGATTTCAAAAACAATTCAGAATTGCTGTAAAATCAATGCACTGTGCTTTCTGTTGCACGATCACCATTTTATTGGTAGGCGGTTAATGAATAGCGCTGGTTGGCTTTGTCGACTGAGCAACTAGTCTGCACATGAGGTAATGCATTCTGTTAAGCATCAAACAAAATTTACATTCATCAGTTAGCATACCGTGAAAGAATTTATTTATTTAATTACTATATAACACAGCTCAACGTAACAGCATCAGCCTTTGCGCTGAGCTGTGTACAGAAAGAGTATTCCAATAGCATTATGTACCTTTTTAAAATGAGGGCATTATTGTTTGATGACCCAGTAGTACATGTAACGACTGTATCCTATTCCTAGTGTTGCTAAGCACCTCTCCACACTTTCATATCAATTATAAACGGAGTACATTTTGAAGCGAGAAACACCATGACTGATATTCTCATGTAATAGAGCTTGTGCATTTTCTGATTGTATACTTTTGGGGGGCACCCCTGACATTAGTGGAAGTTCAGATTATAGAAGTTGTGTTGTATTTAGAGAATACAATTCCAGTATCCTGACATATTTGCTACAATGGTAAATAGATGTACACCAAAGTACTTAATATATTATGTCGCTGATGTACACCAACAATATAAAATTGCTTACATTTCATGGTTTCACAGCGGAATGTGTCCATGGCACTGATTGATGTTACCTACATATTGTTTCTCACAAGAACAAATGCTTGTTTAGATTTAAAATTTAAACGCCATTTCCAAACGTTTGGTTTATAGATTTTGGATTTGAGTGTATCTAAAAAATATTGAATCTGGATTTGTGATGGTTGTAGGGTTAATATAATATAATCTTTAATAAAAAACCTAACAAGAATTAGTGAGTTTTTCACTTTTTCTTTAGATAAAAACCCTAAGTAAAGAAAGGTAAAGAAATATTAAACAATAGATCTGCTGAAGAAAAGTAAAAAAAAAACAACAATTTTTTTTATTTAAATAATATTGTAGTAGTATTATAAAATTTTTTTGTAATTAATATTTAGTTCCAAATTGTTGATCAGATGGATTGGGATTGTATTCTCTAGTTGTAGATATACGAAGCGTATACGAGGGGCATTTGTAAAATAAGGTTCCCATGATTTTTAAAAATAGACAGCTTTATTTTTGTTCTTAATGTTGTACATCATTTTAAAACCTTAAACTTACACTATTTTTCTACGTAATCGCCGTTTCTGTCCAAACACGTTTGCAAATAATACTCGCAACTTTTCTATCCCCATGTTATAGAATTCTACCGCCAATCCTGAAATCCTGAAGAATTCCACCGCACACACACTTTGTGATAGCCTAATTTTCCCGTTAAAATTTTATAAATTGTGGTGTGGGAAGTCTCAGGAATACGCAAAGCAAGGTCGTTAATGGTGAACCTCCGATCTTCAATCAATATCCTTTCAACTTTTTTGACAATTTCGTCTGAAACTGAAGACCTTCCGCTCCGATCTTCATTGTGAATTTCCATTCGGCCTTCATTGAATTTTCTACACCATTTGCAAACATGTTGAACAGCTATGCACTTTTCCCCGTAAACTTCGATTAACTGACGATAAATGTCAATAGGTGAAATCCGTTTTGCTTTTAAAAAGCATATCACAGCATGAATTTCTGAGGAACGTAGCGAGGCGGAAGTGATGGGGACAGAGAGAGGGCGAGTTGATGCGTAAGGCAGTGTTGCCAGATTTCTCCCAGCACGTCGCATTCTTTCTCAACGGCATAGGGAACCTTATTTTACGAATGCCCCTTGTATATAGTATTATTCTAATTTATTGTAAGGTGATATCAAATTAAGAGTATTAGCATGTAATGCATTTCTTCTGGGCCATGCAAATGGAATTATTTTTATTTTTATTGCTCAGCATTAAATGTTCCTATTAAACCAGATACATACGTACTATTTAGGTAAATATTCAATTCATTTTGTCCTGCTTGATATTTTATTATCCTATTATTTCTCAGGTCTAGTTAGGTTTCTTTGTTGTACTTATAACCAGGGTTCTGGCAGATGTCATTTTTTAGACATCCGGGGATGTGAATATTCAATTATCACTTCCGTGGATATCAAATGCTAATGTGGGAAAAAATCAAGGATTATGTTTTTTTCTAAAATACACAAATTCTACTACTAGGTAGGGACTACAACATCATGATATATATCATATTCAAGGGTAAAAATTGTGCAGTGGAATTTCAGGATTGTTTCCAGGGTGGCACTAGGGGCCGACCTTAGATGACCAACTCAAGGACACCATACACTGCTCACTCTCATCTTGTCTTTGCAAATATTGTTTTAGCAATTGGGGTCAGTGCTGAAAATTTTCTCCCATGGAAGTCCAGGGTTATCAAAATTTCAAGCCCTCACCCTGGAACAATGATCTCCTCTTGAATTTTCTCATAAGACTTAATATTATTATAACAGAGGTACTAGTTCCATTAAAAAATAGTACTTACAAACAAATCATAATCAAATTCTTATTCGCCTCCAAATTGAAACATCCGCATGACATCTGCACCAATTAATACATAGGCGGATGTGTGAAAATATGCGGCAGTTCCGTGAATGCGAATATTCATCCCTGCTTATAACTCTTGTACCAACACCAAGATGTCAGGAGATGCTACATACATATACAATAGTGATTATCCTGTTGTTTTCAATTACCTACAGCATGTCATATCTGAATATAGTAAACACGTATAAGCATTTTTTTATTTTACAATACCAATGTGTTAAGTTATATTAGACAGTCTCTACCGTAATGTGTTTGATGGAGGCTGTGGGTGATACAGAATGTACTGTATAGACGGAAATTCGTAAAGTTGATGGATTTTTAATGTCTAGTGTCGAAACTAAGTAGAATGAACCAAATATTTTTACGTACATATTTTACTACAGGGTGGACCATTAATTCTTGCACTTTTGAAATGGCCCTAAAAATAAAAATATAGTTTGTATATACAGTAAAAGTCCATTAGTCCGGCATCCAACAGTCCGGAATGCCCGATATCCGGCATCGGCGTAAACCCTCAGCCTACTCAAAATCTTGAAGAAAGTGACTCAGACTAGTATTAGCTACAATGCTTCAGAAATTATTGATTTCCATATCATTAGAAATAAATTTTATACTAAACGCCAAAAGTCAAGAAAATAAAAAGACATTCGTGACTTTTTTTGAAACATTATATGAAATGTAAAATAAACTTTGTTGTATTTGCATACTGTATTTGTAGTTTAATTATTAACCTAATTGTTCTTATAATTACGATTTATGTATGTATGTAGTTAAAAAACAAAGTATCTACACTAAAAAGAAGGGGCACCGCCCGATAGACCGGAATTTTCGGTAGTCCGGCACCGAGCCGGTCCCGAACGTGCCGAATTAACGGACTTCTACTGTATATATATATTATTAATAAGAACAAAAATATATGGGAAATTCATTTTCTAAACACAATATCGACAAGATGTCCGCCATCTTGCCGCTGACGTCGCTCAAATAGACTGATATTTTCAAAAACTTTTCGACACAGATCATGAGGTATTGACAATTTCTTCACAATATATTTGATTTTAGTTGAAGTATTGTCGCTGATTTATTCACGAAGACCCGACTTTCGAAATAACCACACAAAAAAACCAGGTGGGGTTAGATCCGGGCTAGGGCATGTAATGTCGGAAGATTTTCAATTCCGATACTGATTCCAATATTCGATCTCAATATCGGAATTCCGATATTAGTAATTCCGATATTAGTATCGGAATTACACATATTCGTTAGAAAGTGCAGATTTTCTTCATACATTGCACAAATTCGGTAGGTATATAGGTGAAATGAGTACAATATTAAAAAAAATGTATTCTTTAATTTGACACAAAAAATAGTTGTTTACAGATTATTATCCTATACTTATTATTAATTAAACTACCTAACTCAAAATCAACATTATTAAAACTTCTTATAATCCAAATAGCTCAGTGAAATTGCACTCCTAAGTTGGCAAAATTAATAACAGATTGGACTCTATGCAGTATGATACCTTAGGTTGGGGTGTTTCAGAATATCAGGTCTCCCCCTCCTCCCCCTGACGCGTCACCCCCCTGCCCCCCGAATAGGTCCCCCTACGTGGTTTTCCTCACTTTATCGAAAAACAGTAAGAGATGGAAGAAAACTGTCAACGACGAAAATAGTCCTTAATAAATTCTCTACAAAATAGGTCCGACATATTTTTTGATAGGACTAGTAATTTACCCGCAATAGCCGGTGAAAGTCACGTAATTTTTTGATGAGAACAAAAAAATATTATACATACTCATATTGTTGAAAATTCATAAGTGCTACAAGAAAATGACCAAAAAATGAATTAATTGTTATAGTTTTAGCTATAAAATGAGCTATTATTTATTTTTGTACGACTCATAGTTTGTGAGTTATTACAAAAAATTACAGGGACAAAAGTCTTTAAAATGGAGCTTTTCATACAATTTGTATTGAAATGCTGTGATATTAAAATTTAGGTTACGCCTGTTTTTCACAAGTATATTAAGTTCGATAAAGTGAGGAAAACCACGTAGGGGGACCTATTCGGGGGGGCAGGGGGGTGACGCGTCAGGGGGAGGAGGGGGGAGACCTGATATTCTGAAACACCCCAACCTAAGGTATCATACTGCATAGAGTCCAATCTGTTATTAATTTTGCCGACTTCCCCATACATCGATTCCTAGGATGACTGAGCTAAAAATGTGGAAGCAAAATCAACAACTAAGAACAACAATTATTAGAAATAAAGAGTAAATAGGAACATTTATTTTTAAAAATCTCGTTTTTCTTGGTAATGTGTTCTCAAGAACAACAAAGCGTCAAGCATTTTGTCAGAGAGTGAACTTCGTATTTTATTGCAAAAATATCCAACCCACGAAAAAATATGCTCACTTTCAAAACTAGTAGGCAAAATTGATGAAAGATACTTGTACGCCTGTGTTAGATATACTCCCCTTTCACCTTTATTGTCATATAGTATTGCTTTTTCAGTCATTAAAAATACCAAAAGATCTAATTCTTCGGACTGGAAGCACTGCCCTCTTCTTTTTTTTGCATTTTTCCATTTCCTTCTCAAATTCTTGTTGCAGGGTCAGCTTACTCGTAGCGAGAATACTTACTGTAGCTACGGACTCATCATCTTCATCGGAAGATAATGAAACAGCTGTTATCGCTTCAGTCTCTTTTTCTCTGACGCCGGGACTGCCGGGAGCGCTAGTAGGTTTTTCTATATAGTTGAGACGTTTCAACAGGCTTGCAATAATATTGCATATTTCCCCACTTGTGGATTTCGGAAATACAACTTCTTCTGAAGCACTGTAGAAGCTTTCGGAATCATGAAGGTAGTGTAATACTCCAGCTATTAATAGTCGTCTTTCTTTTATTCGACTTCGTAAGTTTGCAGCGAGACTTGAACTGAGATGCATATTTTGCTGGTCAAGTTTATTCAGCATAAATTTTAATGCTGTGTCTGCCGTATACAGTGTGGCATCGCGATGGCAAATAGATAATACAGTCATTTTTACCACTTCCAAACTACGATGGATATCGGTTAATGTCCGAATTTCCACATCTGTGAAGGATATGTCTGATTTAATGTCAATCAGAAGTTTGAAGATGCAGTCCTTCATTTTTAGGAACGATCCTTTCATATCGTTCATGCTGGACCATCTTGTTCGACAGTCTAACTGCAACTGGATGTTTTCCCCAAACTCTTTCCTAACGTAAGCTCTCAAGGCATCGGCTTTGAGAGGTGACTTTCTGATTGATCTTACCAGGCATCGTACTTTTTCAATCACCTCTTTGTATTTTCTTGGATCAGTTGTCTGAACTCTTGAGCTTTCTACTTCGAAGCCATCACACTCTGTTAACCAATCATTATCAACGTCGCTTTCTGAGTCTGAGCGATTTGTGGATTCCATTTCATGCTGGAGGGAGGGCTCGAGTTGGGCGTCGGCAGTAGTCGTTGTCTTATACAAGGTATCAATCACAGCAAGCTGAACACCGTGGGCGAGGCAGAGTTGATGGTGGGCGGGGATATATGAACCCATTTTTTTCATTACACTGGCACCGTTGGTTGTATGCCTAATAATATCTTCTTCAAGGACGATATTAAACTTGGCAAGGTGCTGGCACCGTTGGTTGTATGCCTAATAATATCTTCAAGGACGATATTAAACCTGGCAAGGTGCTCGCGCATAGTGGACAGAGCTGCTGCAGCTGGCACGGACCCCGTTATTATGACAAGTCCAAGATTCTTGAATTCGAAACCTCCAAAAGCTCTGCAATGAAGGTTTATGTTCATATATCTCCTGTTTCGAAGAGAGGTCCACTCGTCGAGTCATTGTAAATCTTTCTCCATTTTCCTTCATGAGCTTTAATTGTTTCACATTTGACATTCGGTTTTAATTGTTTCACATTTGACTTGTTTGTCATGTTCAAGAACCATTTTCGCAATAGTATTTGGCGTTTTCGGTAATTCGTATCCACTTTTTTTGAAGAGCTGCCGAAGATCTTGACTTTGAGAAAAGAATCTGAAACTTGCACCATTTAAGGCGGTCATTCGAGAAACAACAACCTCCAGCGATTCTGAAGACTTTAAGTATTCAGTCATTAGTTTCCAATTCTTGAGCTTTGTCGTCTGCTCTTGTGATATTTATGTGCTCGAAGTACTCTCCGATGAAGCAGGTCCAACTGCAGTGATTTTTGAGTGCACAGTTCATAAATGTGTATGCAAGCCAGTAGTAGACCCCCCCGGTAGTTTTTAGTTTTTTTAAACATATCTTGCACTCAGCGGTTTGGCCAAAATGATCCCATACATTTGATGAGCGTTTGTTGAGAAATTCTGAGTATGTGTCTTTCTTTTTTGATGAAGCCCTGCAAAGAAAATTTTTATACAAATTTATAAACATAGACTAGTAAGTTTAATGCGTAGGTAAAATTTTATTAGTAATAATAAATTGCCAATCTGTGCTACATTACAACTTACAACAATACTAGACTCCACGCGCGACTTTATTCACATGGAAATTCAATAAAATCCATGTTCTAGTCTTTTCCCGCGGGAATTTCTAGATGAATAATATTGACGTTTAAAGTAAAAACCTTATCAAAATACGTTTAATAGTTCCTGTGTGATGTAATAATCACCCTACTGTTTACAAAAATCATCTAAATACAGATATTTATACTGAATTAGAAAACAGATAATAAAATGTACTTACATCTTTTAAAGCAACGTTGCACGTACCTACATTAACCACTTAAAACACATACACGTCTTATCATACACAGTTCACGAGCGCGACTGATGGTAGAACGAGATGGAATGATCGTGAGTTGATGGAACCAATGTTTCGAACACACACACTACGCAAAGAGCTAAAATATACATCTTTTTAAACTTGAGTAGATTTTTTTCTGATTCCGATGTTACGATATTGGATCACCCAGTATCGGATCTAGCGGTCCGAGATTCGTGCCCTAATCCGAGCTGCTGAGAAGCCATAGAATATCTCTTGAGATTAATGTGAGAAAAGTTCCAGAACAAAATAACCTTGCGGAGAGGAGATATTCCATAGCTTCCTGCAGCCTAGACTAAATTCCACCTCATTTTTTATAGGCTTATCTCAAAAATAGGGACTAAGCAAATAAACTAGCGATAACACTCCAACTGAAATTAAATATTCGAGAGGAAATATGGGTTTAAAATTTTCGAAACGTACCTACTGGTGATGACCACGCCTGGCGTAGTACTTTAATTACTAAGCTGGTTCTTTAATTTTGAAAGACCAAAATTATTACTGGCGCGCACATCTACAAAAAAAGTTATAAATTGAACTCACCCATTTAAAATGTCTTCTTCAGCTTCAAATACCCAACAACACTCAAAAGTTTAAGGGTGCGCATAATATTAATTTATAAACACAAATAAAGAAGTTCACAATAAATCAGTTCATCAAAATACAACACAAAGATAACAAGAGAGGATTTTCACATCAAGAAGCGTCGATTCCAAACGAAAGTCGAAAACAGTCTACAACCGGGGTCATCGAACAAGAACAAATTTTGTAGTGTTTTAAAAACAATAATCGAATGAGAGAATTTTGAATAACTTATAATCAAATAAATCAAAGTAGGACCAGGCGAAACCACCTACGCTTCCTATCGAAAAGTTTTTAAAAATTTAGGGGTCAGATTTGATGAGGGCCAGCAGCAAGATGGAGGACACCTTGATTATATTGTGTTTAGAAAATTAATTTCCCATCTATTGTTATTCTTATTAATAAATTATTTTTTTAATACAAACTATATTTTTATTTTTAGGGCCATTTCAAAAGTGCAAGGATTAATGGTCCATCCTATTTATCAATTATTATATAAATCTTCTAATTTAAGGTCAATAACTTTTATAGTTTTTGGGAAAACTAATTAATTGTGATGGCAATAAGTAGTAATTTGTGGAAAATAGCTTTTGCCAGGCGGATATTGTGAAGCGGATTACATATTTTTTTAAATCATAGATTTTCCTGTTTGAATTTTTTAGATATTTTCTTTTAAAAAAGGTACTTTCCCACAGGTTAGAGAAATCTGATTTTTTTTAATGTTTTATGGATGCTAAATATTTTATGTTTTACAGAATATAGGTTTATTTTTTTTCAATTATATTTTTTGGTCTGATACAAACTGATTTATTTCTCATTAGTTTTTAAAAAAATTAAGACGTATATAATAATATAATTTATGTAATGAAACGCATTGTTTTTCACCAAACTCCGGCAAATATTGTAAAGCAGAATACAAACATTTTTGTTTTTTTATAAGCATAGATCCACTTCTTATCTAGGGTGTAACCTCAGAGTAATATAGTATAGAATTGACACAGTTAAGCCCTGCATGAGTAGACTCACGCTATCTCCCTTTAACTGCTACTATAAATACACTATGATAAAGAGACAAATATAAATTTCACTAGCTGGCTAAGATTGTACTCTGTCCCAGTAAATTTGAGGGAGAGCAGGGGAGTGGGAATGTCATTATTATGTTGGCGCCATGTTGCCAACTCACAATTAGAATCCATGGAATTCCGAATTCCTAGCAATTGTTGCGGCAACTCCAGTCTTTGCCTTTTTCATAGCCAAATGTCTTTGCCACTTTACTAACAAAAAATGTATGGGACGTTTCGAACACCTGTTGACCAGTCTATCCTATACTTGCTCTGTGGGTTTAACCTTGGTGGATTTTCAATTAATTTGATTTTTTCCGTAATAAAAATGTAGTTTTCCTACAGTACTAAATTACCTAAAAATTTACAAAAGTTGTCTATAAATATTGTAGCTTAAAAAGGCAATTATTAGTTTTTGCTATAATCAACACAAAGAAACAACTTATAAGAAACAATTTACCGTACTAATTATCTGGCGATAATGAAAAAAACAAATATTTTCAATAATTAAGCAACATATTACCAAATCACTTCACAACCCTTCCGGCTTTCAGGATGAATGGACGTCCAGAGCATATTTCTCAGCGGTCTCACTTTCAATATATTTATATGAAATTGCGCAATAGTATGTATTGTAAAATGGAAGACCTGTGTTTATTTTATATTTCTGCTGTGTTTAATGTAAAATACTGCAATTGATTTCATAATCCGGTAAAATTAAACACAAAGCCGTTCCTCGATGGAAAGTTGTGGGGTAGTAAGGATTTCTTTCATTCTATACGTTTTTTGGGATGCTGAATCCGAATCCGAGGTTTGCCAACAAAATTTCGATACGAACATGGCGAAAAATTGGTAAAATTCTGAAAAAAAATTCTGGATTTGAACTTAAAAACCATCAACTTTTTGTGGGTCATCTTTTTAGCAGAATGAAAGTACATAAAATTTCCTACAAATTTAGTATATAATTTTTTTATCTAAAATAACTAGCAGTGGACTACCCCACAACTTTCCATCGAGAAATCTAAAGGCACCGTATTATTCAATTTAATGAACAAATACAAACTTCGATTTTTTAACCAGTAATAGACAACAAAAAACTAGTAATGGACAAGTCTATAATGATTTTCTAGCCGTGGTTAAATTTGGAATAATGTTAAATTTGGCAACAAGCCTCCCGCCACTTGGGGCGGTTCCTTGATGTGTTCTCCACCTCATCCCACAATAACCCTAGGTAATTGGGATCATTATCCTAGGAGCGACACGCAGTGAGTTTTAATCTACTACAAATGGCCGAATGCCAAACGGCCGACATGGACAAACGGCCGACAGAAACAAATGGCCGACACGACCAACTGTCCGACTGGTACAAATGGCCGAAAGACGAAAGGCCGAAATCCAAACGGCCGACATGAACATATGGCCGACAAGTACAATAGGCCGACATCCAATAGGCCGACACGGACAACTGGCCGACAAGGACGAATGGCCGACAGGACGAATGGCGCTGTCTAACCCCAACGCCGCTACCTCTCGCCTACCGCCCCTGCCGATGGCTTGTCCAACCGAGCCGAAACGTCGGGCTACCAACGGCCTTTTTCAAGGCCAAGGTACGCAGAGTACCCAAAAGCAATTTCTTGATTGTATCATTCCCGATCATATATATATATATATATATATATGTCCCTTTTCTTGTGCGCACGTTTGCGGCCAAACTATGCATCGCAGAAACGTGAAACTTGGGTGGTAGATTTTTGGTAAGTGGTAGATGAACTGATAGGAGATTGGGTGAAATCCATTAAGAGGAAGGTTCACTTTTTAAGGCTTTAAATACAAAAACAATCATTCTAAGGGGATCCAATGATTGTGAGGGTCCGTGTCTGGTATCGTATGAAAGGGCATTAAATACAAAAGTCATATTTTGTCTAGCTCAATTCCTCGGACGACACTGATCGATCGAAAGATCTAGTTAAGTAGTTACCGCGTAGGTACTACCGTGTTTGTTGTCTTAGAAAAGTGCTTCACGATACGAGTCGAACTCACATCATTTTTTCAAATTTCTAGTGCTTAGGTACCGGTACCAATCCATATTATGAGTGGAATGAAAATAATTTGATTATTGGATTAGGTACTTCGACAATCAAAGAATAAACTTCATCCATACTACTTCATCACTTCGCTGGTTTATTTGCTGATGATATTGTGATTGTTTTTATTATATGTACAGATGTACTCTTAAAATTAATAAAATAAATAAATCACTTGAAATCTACCTATGCCTGAGGCGTGCCAAAGGATTTTTTTTTAAATAGAATAATAAACTTGTATTTTTAATCAACCTTTATTGTAACTACAGTTTAACAACATTCTTATTATGTTACTTGAGATCAGCATTGAAGAACTTAAAGTACAAAATTATCTTTAACAATCATAAACTTTTATAAGAATGTAATTATTATCTACTAGCTTATGTGCCCGGCATAGCACGAGTTATAAGCGAACATATGATAAATAATGTTTCAACAGCTGTCTTCAAAACTGGAGCAAAGTGGTGTTTTTTGAGGACTTGTCCCAAATTTCGCATCTTCCAGGTCTTCACCGCTTCCCGCCATGACATCTTTAAAGGTCTGAAGACAGCCAGATTCATTGGTTGTAGGATGTGCGTGGAATTTGGATTGAGTGCTATGACTTCAATACCGTTGTCAGAGCAGAAATTGGACAGGTGCAAAGTTAAATGAGATTTGTGTCCGTCCATGAAAAATAAAACTGGTTTTGCAATACTTTTTTTGGTCAGCCAAGGATTAAAAACATTGGCACGTATTCATAAAATGTCCCTACGCACATCCATCCGCTTTCTGAGCGACCTACAGCCCAGTCATCAGGGAAAGTTTCTGAAATAGAAGACGGTATTCTGGCATAATTGAAAACTACCAGGGTAGGTGCCAGATCTCCTGCGGCGTATCCAGTAACTAGACCTGTTAAGTTTTCTTTATCGTCGCCTGAAGCATACACATTTTTATCTCCCGTTTTAGCAAGGGCACGTCCTGGTTTAGGATTTTAAAAAATGCACTCTCGCCTGTATTGAATATTCTTACAGGATTTTTCAGTATCGCTGTCAGTCCTTCTTTTAAACCACCTTCAACTACCGAAAACTACTTCTCAATGTCGTTTTGTGTAACGTTATTTCTTGCTGTACATAAACTTTGAGCAGTACTTCCAGCAATCGTATGATGTCGTTTCATAAACGAGGAATACCATTTTTTGCCCAGTCTGCTATTAGTGAAAGGAGTCTCTCGGTTTTTGTCGACTATTATAGTTGGACACTGTCTAACAATTCTTCTTTCGTTATTGGGATGTTTATCTGCCATATCTTTTATCCAAATTTCTAGTACATCCTCTTCTTGCTTCGACAAGATTGTACTGGGTCCCATTGAGCACTATATAGGACGTTTTTCAGTGATTTTATTGTGCAAAGTTATTATGGGCACATTAAATTTTTTAGCTGTATCCGATATTTTTACGCCTTTTCGAACAGCTTCAATAGCCCAGCCCATTTGTTGAGGCGTATAACCTTTTTTACGTGCCATTTCTAAAACAAAAAAATCACTATGATTTTACCTCAATGTCCATAACTGGATTTCTATGCAATACCCAGTAATGGACACATATGTCAATTATTGGTACAAATCATTATTTTTGTCATTTTCAACTAGCTTTTAAAGGAATGAATTTACTTCATAATTTGAATACACAATAATAAAAATAAGTTTGAACATTTTTCCATTACTGCAACTATTCAACTTTAGTGCACCAGTAACAAACATTGCCAAAAGATCAAGAAACATATCCTATCCAGAGACTAACAACACGTGTCCTAGACATCTTAATTTCATGGTTAATCCAACCAACAAAAAAAATTCTGGTTGAAATAAAGCGATATTTAATAAGACAGGTAAACTTTCTACTTACTTCACTAAGAATTCCCTTAACAATGGCCGCTCTTATAATTTTTCAATCGCACAAACACTTTACACACCAAACCATTTTGTATTAAACGGACAAAAGTAAAAAAAGAAGAAAACTTTGACAGCTCGACGATACTTTGATCACATCAAAGTATTGCCAACTTGTAAAAACTTATTTCCATCCTTATTCTACAAGATTTGTTTTTTTTTTCATCCATTGCTGGTTCCTTGTCCATTACCGGTGCGTTTGCCTTATGTCCATAATGTGATAACCTTATAAAAGGGAAACTTGAGGTAGACATGCCTGTAATTGACTGTTTTGTGTCTTACTGGTATTACTACTATCTGATCCTTTCAATTTATTTAACAAATAATATTATTATATATCAATTTACAAATACATGTATAATTTAATACTATATTATTGTTATTCATGCCTCCAGACAGCATACATGAGCTGGTATGAGTATCTTGTGCACCAATTTCTTGTTTAAAATTTTCCCTTGGATACAAAATAATTTCTTTCAGAGTTATGCAGACAAAAGAATCATATTAGCGAGTCCTAATAAATATTTTTAAACTGTATAATATTGTGTTTTAGTTAAATATCAGTCAGATCAAGACAAGACATTTAACACCTTGGCTGCCAACGTACGGAGTTGACATGGAAGCTGTTAAACCAGTGCCGGATTTGCCAAAAGGCCAAGACTATGGGCGGCAGAGGTTTAGAGAGCGGTGGCCGGCCACGTTTCACTCGTTGGTTATCTTGAATTTTTTTTATAACTCCCCCCCCGTAGACGGAAAAATTTGAGCACTAAAAAAATGTATTAAAAAAAAATTGTCGACGGGCGGAGGCGAAAATGTCCGGGCCTACTCCCGTGAAAAGTGTAAATCCAGCTCTGTGTTAAACACTTGGGAGGACACCTCTGCATGAAAACCACACCAAATACCCAACAACAAATAGAAGCAGAAAATGTTGGGTACATGAGATATGTGGTTCATAACGCGGATGATTCAAGATGTTGACAATGATTTAGGTCTTGGTGTTATTCATAACAAAAAATTGGCGCAAATGTTACTAAGAAAGCTTCGTAATCTTTGTAATTATAGTGAGAGGTATTGATGGATTACATCATGGCGGCGTTGTAATAATTTCAGAGGCCTTACAAAGGCTTGTGGAACTACTAGTGAACAGCAACTTATTTATATAGAATGAAACTTCAATCCAAACCTTGATTTCACATATTTACATGTCACCTTTAATATCTATTTAACATATAACAATAAGATCCTATGTGATAAGAATTTCAGACATATCAAAACAATTACACAGCCTCATACACTAAAGCAGGTTTAATAAATAAACAAATTCACTCCATAACTTTTAACTTCTGAATTCTACTAGAGACAAACTCCATCTCATGGGAGGGTGGAGAAGCTTCCAGGTTCTCTACTCTTATATTCTCCAGTGAGCGAGATTTCTTCAGAAGTGTTTGGGATGCATTGCTAGTCAAAGAACATCCTATTTTTGGATCTAAGACTGATACATAGCTGGATGAATGTTCCATCCAAATATCCTGAGAATTATCCAGGGATTGCCTACATTTTGCAGTTGTTACATCAGAATTTTCACTTCTCGTTCTAATTCTGTCTGGAAGCAAGTATGGGCTTGTCCTGTTGTTGGTGGCTCTCTTCATTCGCAGGCCTATAGTAACATTTGAAACATACCTACTGTTCTGATGTAAAATCATTCCTTTATCTAAATTAATTGGAACAGCTTTCCTAATGTAGGTGTTTGGTTTACTACCAAAACTTTTCCGGCGCATTTCCTGGAAATATTGATTGCTGGCATTTGTGATTGTGCTGAGCATTCCCAATTCATGAAGGGCTGAATCCAAATTATTCAAGGATGACTCCCCAGTGTCCTGAATGTAAAAGCAATCTATTGTTATTATCAGACATGTCTAAAACATAAGTGTAAATATTGACATGACATCATGAGAATAATAATACCTGCATTACCTCAGACTTCTCATCACAAAACATTTTGGTGAAAAAAGGTTGAACAATTTTACTAATGTGCACCACCAAACACTATTACAGTTAGGGCTGCCACCTCTCCGGGTTTGAATGGTATGTGTCCGGGCTAGGGGTTAACATCCTATAATCGCTGAGTCAGACCAGGCCTGAAACTGGGGCATAACTATCACAAGGCAGTCCCCTCCCGATTGTGGGATATATTATGAAAATCGTATAAAAATTAAACTGTTTTATTAAAAAAATTGGTCTGAGGCGCTAATTAAGATTTTTTATTTCCAGAAAAATGCACTATATTTCCATATGCAGCACACAGGAACATACTTATAGTTTTATGACTTAAATTTCGTTTGTGGCCACGAACATTAAGGGACTATAGCTGTATTAAGTATCTGGTTACATATGTTACTAATGAACGACAACTAGGCTCATCACACTTCACCCATTCTTCTATAAAAAATATATATATTTTTAGGAAATCTCCAGACCTGCCCTTTTTGAAAGGTGGCAGCCCTAATTACATTGCCATTTAAAGATACGATATTAAGAAATAATATAGGCTCGATGTCTCACAATCTAGACTAATTATTACTACCGTAGTACGTATAGTATGTAATAACAACTAATGAATATAAATAATAACACTGTCAAACGAATGAGCGCCAGGAACATAATATTTCATGCAAAGATGAAAGAAATGGAAAATCAAAATACGATCTGTCGACTTCTGTGCTTCTGTCACCTGTGTCTAGTGACGGGATATTCGAATATTAAGATAATCGGAATAATTCAAATATTTTAATAATCGATTATTCGTTATTCGAATGATCATTTAAACGGCCATCCGATTATTATAGGATTTATAGGCCGAGTACATTCCCCTTTCCCCCCCCCCGTCGATAAAAAATATCTGGCATTCTTCGACGACGACCTTTTTTTTAAGACCAATTTTTCTAGGGACCCCCTCCTAATGATCATTAATCGAAAAATTATTCGATTCTTTCGTCAATTGAATATCGAATTCATTCGATTATTCCATCACTACCTGTGTCCATGGTTCTGATCAGTGTTGCCGTTTCAAAATTTGCAAAAAATACTAATTTTTTCTCGAAAAAATACTAGAATATACTAGATCAACGTCGACAAAGAAAAATATCCCTGGGAAAAATAAAGAATAATTCACAAAAAAAACTTGTCGAGCGGGGAAGGGGGGTAGATTTTTTGGTACTATTGTACAATTGGGGCCCCAACCATAAAAAAAACCAATATTGTTGGGTTAGGTTTGTTAGGTTGTTTTTTTTTTTATTTTCTCGCAAAAAAACAAAAAAAAAACAACCTAACAAACCTAACTCAACAATATTGCTGGCGGATTATTTGCTTTTTCCATACTTAAGGTGACCATATTTTTAAAATTAAAATGGAGGACAAAAAATTCGTAAATAGCGCCGCAGGCGAATTTTTTTTTGACAGTGAAGAAGGTCGCTATGTTATTTGATTTATTTTCATGAAAATGTTTTTTTATAAAGGATGTATCAAAAAAATAGCACCGCAGGTGAAATATTTGTCATAAGACATATCAAATTCCATTGTACACAAAATGCAAAGGTAATTAGCGCCGCAGGCAAATTTTTTCAGTAAACAATTGCATTTCAATGTATTTTTATACTATAGTACTTACTAGTTAATTCATGGTATGATGAAGAAACGTGTGGTTTTGAGATTAACAGATTAGTTTTAAAATGTCAAAAAGTAAAAAAAGGAGGACACCTTCGGAGGGAGGACAGAACCTAAAAAAGGAGGACTGTCCTTCCAAAAGGAGGACGGTTGGTCACCTTACCATACTTCATATGTCACTTTTTGGTATATTTATGGTTGGGGCCCCAATTGTTTGGTTTTCGTGCGTCTTCTTATTGGGATATATTATAGCGCCATTACATGACACTGAAACGAGACGTCGATAACGGATAGTTAAACCAAGATACGTTGGTCGTGTGAGAAATGTGTCGTCCATATTTTGTATGTCAAAGTGTAACGCCATATTTAGTTCTCGAAATCACCGCTGCGCACTACTCTTGGTAGAACCACGACGTCGGCGTCGTAAGAAAAATTTGCCCTTCATCTGACACTTCGTCATTTGGCGCCGGCCCGGTAGCTGCTTTGCCGTTTGTCCTTTCTCTTCATCGATTTTTTTTGTAAGTAAACTTATTCGTTTGCTCAATTATATATTCTTTAAGCAATTGTTCTATTGGTTTAATTAATACTGCTTTTATTAAAATTTGTGCCTCTATTCGTTAATTACGATGTGTAACTCATTTGCCACGAATGTACCCGTATTATGCATAACTCCCACATTATTAAAGTTGATCACAGAATTATAATATGAACTTCCAACTATGAAACTATGTCGCAGTTATGAAATATAAATTCGTTGCATGTGTGATTGCGTTTTTATAATTGTCATCTGGATCACTGTTGCGGTGCTTCTGGTTCGTAACCGATTTGACCTTCTGGTGACCTCCAAATACTGCTCAGTTTTTCAATCGTGGAACAAGCACTATGATGGAGTAATGCATTATATTGTGATTATTATAATACAGATTTAATACAATATATAAAAATACAAAATACCCCATTGTATTACATACATGTCAACTTAGGTACCTGCACATATTGGGTATATTATATTTCGTAGGTAACATCTTACATACAGGGATCCTCACATAACATCTTTTAAGGGGAGACGTTGATTTGCAAAAATATTAAATATAAAAAAATGGTTGGAAGAAATATGCCATGATTGTGGCAATAGTTATTATAAAGTGATTATTATTAATTAAACAGTTTTAAGGAATGAATGACCAAAGATCCACCCTTATGAGATAAAACAATATGAAAATTTAAAATTCTTAGGTATTATGACAATATCTCGAAATATACTGACTTGGTATTAACATAATAAAGCAAAAATAATATTTAACATTTAATTTGTGGATTTCAGCTATTTTAATTGTTAACTTTTTTTTCGAAAATGTAATAATACACTCATCTAATAACGTTAATGTTAACATTCACTAGTGAACTAAATAAGAATAATACTAACCTGAAGTAAAGGTTCTGTGTGGGCTTATGTGGCCTATTCTATACACTTCTCTATAACTCTATTTGGCATTGGCCAAACTAAAAGGTAAATATTTTAAAAGTACAATTGAATGCAGGAAAGTACATTTAAAAAAAAATGTATGTACCTAGGCATAGGAAATATGTAATTATTTTTGTGTAAGTATAACTGTAGCAAAATACATATTAATATGCTGATAATTTAAAAATGTCCATTCAATCCTATTCATGCTATCACATAATTTCTCACAATATGGGGTAGTCTTTCGCTTCATCTTAAGGACCCAACCACACTCTGTTCAATTTTCACTTGTAGAAAAAATAATTTTGGGGGGTAGGGGGGGGGGGGGGAGTTGACACTAGGTTATGCGGCCCGGTAGGTAATCTCAATTTTAGAATCTGGTCAAGCTCATGAAAAATTAAGCACCAATGCCCCAGCTGATAAAAATATATGTATTTCCTTTTATTTCAGATCACACAAAATGTCTAAGATTGGAATCAACGGTTTTGGCCGCATTGGTCGCTTGGTGTTGAGAGCATCTATTGAACGTGGTGGTAATGTGGTTGCTGTCAATGATCCATTCATTGGTTTAGACTACATGGTATACATGTTTAAATATGACTCTACACACGGTCGCTTCAAGGGTACAGTTACCGCCCAAGATGGATGTCTAGTTGTCAATGGCAACAAGATAGCAGTATTCTGCGAACGTGACCCCAAGGCCATTCCATGGGGCAAAGCTGGTGCCGAGTATGTAGTGGAGTCGACTGGAGTGTTTACCACCATAGATAAGGCTGGAGCTCACTTGGAAGGAGGAGCTAAGAAAGTTATCATCTCTGCCCCCAGTGCTGATGCTCCAATGTTTGTTTGTGGAGTCAACTTGGATAGCTATGACCCATCTATGAAAATTGTATCCAATGCTTCGTGCACAACCAATTGCTTGGCCCCACTGGCTAAGGTTATCAATGATAACTTTGAAATCATTGAAGGTTTGATGACAACAGTTCACGCCACTACAGCCACACAAAAGACGGTGGATGGTCCTTCTGGGAAGTTGTGGCGTGATGGTCGTGGCGCCGCTCAAAACATTATTCCTGCTGCCACAGGAGCAGCCAAAGCTGTAGGCAAAGTCATTCCCGCACTCAATGGAAAGCTTACTGGTATGGCCTTCAGAGTCCCTGTTGCTAATGTCTCAGTAGTGGATTTGACTGTACGTCTTGCCAAAGGAGCCTCGTATGACGCTATCAAGCAGAAGGTGAAGGAAGCGGCTGAAGGGCCTCTTAAGGGAATCCTTGGTTATACAGAGGATGATGTAGTGTCGTCTGATTTCATTGGAGATAACAACTCGTCTATCTTTGATGCTTCTGCTGGTATTCCCCTCAATGACAACTTTGTGAAGCTCATCTCTTGGTATGATAATGAATATGGTTACTCCAGCAGAGTTATTGATTTGATCAAATACATGCAGAGCAAGGATTAAGCATTTAGTCAACATATAATATGTCTTGTATTTCCATATCTTCACTCACTCATAATGTTATTAGTGTGTACTGTAAAAACATATTGAAGGCTTGCCTTCATCTTTGATTGTTTGTATGCTACTATTAATGTGTATGTTAATATTTTATTAATGTTGCTGATGAATGATAATAAACACACTACACTATATAATATATACATTTGGTTACTTTTTTATTTCTACTTCACTATGATTATTAGCTATAAGACACAAACCAATATTATATGTACAAACATCTCCTAACTTCATTGGGTCAGAGGTCTTTCATAAAATTTTAATTTATCATAAAATGAGCAAGTAATTAAATTGTAGGGGCTTATCTTTATCATGTTATTGTACTATCCTTATGTCGACCCCATGTCACCTCATTCTAAACAAATTTATATGAATTAATCAATGGCACAATCTTCTTCTTTCTTAGCCCTGCTCTCTCCGCTGCTGGATAGGCCTCTTCCAAACTTTTCCATTCTTCTCTTTCACTCGCTCTTCTGATCCATTGTTTACCTGCTACAGATGTTATGTCATCAGCCCAACTTTTCTGCAGCCTTACGACACCTCTCTTATTTGTCCGTGATTGCCATTTTAATACTCTGGGTGGCCATCGCTGTCCTGTCTCACTGTGTCCCGCCCACTGTCACTTTAATCTGGCGATTTAATGTGATCCATGATATCTACAACTCCAGTTCGACACCTAATTTCTTCATTTCGTATTCTATCCATCAGGATTACACTGAGCATCTGTCTTTCCATGGATCGCTGCGTATCTTTTTAAATTTTTCCTGCTCTTTTGTGGAATAGACATGGTCTCTAGTCTGTAGGTTGTTACTGGTAATATAATATATTCATAGACTTTTCTTTTTAAACATACTGGGATTTTCTTATCTTTGAAAATAAATTTTAGCTTCCCGTAAGCAGCCCAACTTAGTCCTATTCGTCTTGGCAGCTCCGCCGTTTGATTGCCGTTACCAAGCTTTACTTTGTGTCCTAGGTAGGTATATATATTAATCGACCCCTTTGATGTTATTGTTGTTGATGATGAAATTCCTTCGCACTGGACTCAGAATCTTAGTTTTGTTTATGTTCATCTCTAGACCAATTCTTTTTGAAGTCTCATGAAGTTTCTTAATCATTTGACTCAATTCATCCAAGTTTTCACCAATGACAACTATGTCATCTGCAAATCTGAGGTGGCTCAGGCAGGAGTCATCAATCTTTACACCTTTAGTTTCCCAATCCAGGGTTTTAAATACATCCTCTAGGGCTAATATAAAGAGCTTTGGGGATATTTTGTACCCTTGATGAAAGCCTTTCTCTATGTTTATTTTGTCCATTTTGTTTTCCTCGTCAACAATCACATCCATAGTAGCATTGTCATAAATGAATTTTATAAGTCTTGTGTATCTGGATAGAATCCTGGGATTTTGTAGTGATTCAATAATAGCCCGTGGTTCCCTATAGTATATCAGAAAGCTTTCCGATAGTCAATAAAGGCTAGATGTATGGTTTTTAGATAGAAGAATATCGCTGCTTATTTTTCAAAATGACCAAACCTAATATTCGTCAAGAGTAGGTTCAAATGATGTGTTAGTCATTTTGAATTTTCATGATTATAAGGGAGGTGATCCGTTACTTGTTTTGAGTTTATAAAATTATAATAAAACTTTACATAAATAGATATTCCAAGGAATTGAGCGCCCTCTAACTCACATAAGGGAGGGCCAATCTTATAAACATCCGTAAGTTAAACGTCAGACCAAATAAACCGAAATTTGGTCCATTTGCTCTTTATTTCGTCTTATAAAAATCCGTTAGTCAAATTTCCGTAACATTATACCGATAGAAGTTACCGACCGCCGGATCACCGGTTAACCATTCGTTAGCTGTCAGTTTGTTTGTTTTGACAAGGTTTGAGTTGACCAGTTCTCTGTTTTCGTGCCGCGATTTTATTTTCCCCCGACGATTATTAATTTTTAATCGAACAATGTCTTCATCTAGTGATATGGAGTATTTATTGGAACAAAGTAGTTCTTCCGACGAAGAAACCCAAGAGAGAAGACCGAGACAATTCAGAATACGTACCGATTTTTTCAACATTCTGGATGATATTCACAGAACACATATACTCTCTATATTGATTTCGTGATTCGATTCAGGCTCACAAAGGGATCGGCGCAAGCTTTGCTTGAAGACATTGGTCACCTGTTGGCTAGGAAGACACGCAGAAACCATGCGTTACAACCTTCGACACAGCTGCTCATGGTTTTGCGGTTTTATGCGCTAGGTGCGGTGAAAGCAGATGAAAGTAGTTTAGGTGAAGATGATGGTGATGAAGAGAATTATTCCATGACTGAAGATGAGAATTATAGACGAGACCTCATCGACAATTATTTTGGAAATTTACCTACTATACAATAATAATTTGTCAATCATAACCCTAGTTGCTGCATTGAATTTAAGTGATAAGTATGAGTAATTTATAATCTGTATGTGTATATTTATTCATAAATGTATGAATATTAATGATTTATTCGAGGGGCAATATGATGTTATGTTACTAAACTAAACAAATATGGAAAATATTTATCATGTCTAACGTTTTGATCACATTTGTACCTACATTAAGAACTTCTTTGTTATTTTTTTTTTATTCTTTGCAAACATGTTATGTGCAGTTCATATCGACAATTAATTGATAACAAATTGTCTTAAAATACACATATGTAGTAGTAAGTATTTTATTTCATCACATTCTACGATATAAGTTTACTTGAAAATAAATACAATCCTTTATGATATAAGTGTCTTTCGCTTTAAACATAATAATAAAATTCCCTAAAACCAAGTTGGCAACTCTGGAAAAAGGTATTAACTATCTTCTTCTATCCTATGGAGAAGGCAGACCACTAATCGCTATCTTCTTTCAGATTCTTGTCATTCAATACTTTTATCTTGTATTCATAATAACGCGCAATAGCATTTTAGACTTTTGGGTTACGCGCGGTTATGTTTTGACAACAAACAATGGCGTCGCTATAGCGTCGCTGTCACCGCGGCGAGATTTGAAATGGCAAAATACCCTTAGTTCAAAAATTTACCACGCGCGGCGCTAGTAATTCTTTCATGTCTCTTACCTACTCCTATATCATGACATTGTCAGTAAATTGTTCTATCTATCTATTCTATATCCTCACGCCACCTCCCTTGCGGGGTAGGCAGAGAGAACGGATCGCCAGACTTTCCTATCCTGACACACACTTCGGACTTCCATCACATTCATGCAATTCCTCATACATATTCTCCGATTACTTTTACTCAAAACAGGTCCGTCCTTGAGTATCTGGTCAACATGGTCCAGCCATGTGGTTCTTGGACGGTCGCGTTTCCTTACACCTCTTCTTTCACCCTGATAAATTTTCTTCGTTATTCTTTCATCATTCATTCTCTCCACATGACCCAACCATCTCGACTTGTTCACTTTCATTTTAGTCACAACATCCTTTTTACATTCACTCAACTCTCTAATCATTTCTTTCATCGTTCATTCTCTCCACATGACCCAACCATCTCAACTTGTTCACTTTCATTTTAGTCACAACATCCTTTTTACATTCACTCAACTCTCTAATCATTTCTTTCATCGTTCATTCTCTCCACATGACCCAACCATCTCAACTTGTTCACTTTCATTTTAGTCACAACATCCTTTTTACATTCACTCAACTCTCTAATCATTTCCTTCCTTATTCTATCTCTCAATGTTTTTCCACACATTCTTCTCAATGATCTCATCTCGACAGCATTTATACTTGATTCATCCTTCTTCAGCCATGTCTCACTTGCATACATCAGTGTTGGTACCAGGATGGCGTTGTGCACCAACAACTTTCCCTTTGTCGATACGTTGCGACTTTTGAAGTGTGTGTCAGGATAGGAAAGTCTGGCGATCCGTTCCCTCTGCCTACCCCGCAAGGGAGGTGGCGTGAGGATATAGAATAGAACAATTTACTCTCTGCCTACCCTGCAAGGGACGTGGCGTGAGGGTATAGAATATAGATAGATAGAACAATTTACTGACAATGTCATGATATAGGAGTAGGTAAGAGACATGAAAGAATTACTAGCGCCGCGCGTGGTAAATTTTTGAACTAAGGGTATTTTGCCATTTCAAATCTCGCGTCACCGCGCTGTTATAATCCATAGAAATGCTTCAAAACCATAGACACCAACAGTAAAATAATATTTTTTTAACTGATGGTTAAAAATGTTTTATAATACCATCATCGGTATAATTTACTTACGGACGACCATCCGTTAGTTAACCATCGATATACTAACGGAAATTTGGTCTCCCTTTTATAAGATTGGCCCTAAATATTAAAATATACACAAATAAGACCACACACTTTTCATTTTTATTGGTTCAGTAATAAAAAGTTATCCTGGTTTTCCTATTTTTTTAAAATAGTTAACTCTAAAGTAGACCAAGTGGCGATTCAGTCGTTTTGAAAAATAAGTTGTAATTGCAATATGATGATGAGAAAAATGAAAATATTTATAATTAGGTACCTACTGCTCTTTTCACTTGCATGTGTTAGAGAAAATTTGTGTTTTGTACTTGTTATACAAGTACTTTGTGCATCTCACCATCGAGAGTAGTCCTTGCGTCAGAGTATATGTGTTCTGTGAGTCCTTGTCTGTTAACCCACCATAAGAATATTGCAGGAACTAAAGAATGAAGAAATGATTCATCATCTGCTATTTGTGAGGATACCTGTGTGTGATTTGTCATGTGGAGATGCCTTTCCGTGAAAACCATAAAAAAACATTTTTTAAAAAAAAACCTGGCAACCCTATTGAGGATAGTTTTTTTTACTTGTCCTTTGGAGTGTTAAAGTAGAAAAAAAAGATAGATTAGTAGGTACCTAATTAAAAGCGAGGAAAACCAAACGAATGCATCATTAAAAGCAGTGAAGATAAAAAGTCAAGGTGGCGCTGAGTGAACTTAATACTGCCTACCATCATACTACTACAAGTGTGAATAAAAACTTATTCAATTTAAAGCCCTCCACATGCGAATAGACATACTAATAGGTAGGTACATATATAAATAAATAAAGTTTAGTATTGTCAGCTGAATCCGAGTTTTAACGTGCCGACTCTTATTCTGAGAAAACATTTTTTTATTTATTTAGATATTTAAGGCTCACACAAAGGGCGATAAAACACGCCATGCTGGGGATTAGTCTCAGGGATAGAATAAGAAATGAGACTATCAGGGCCAGAAGGGGATCGAGTGTTGGACATACTCGAAAGAGCTGCTACGCTAAAATGGCGATGGGCTGGTCATGATGCCCGTAGCTCAAACTACAAATGGACAAAACGCCTCTTGTGCTGGCGCCCTAGAACATTACAAAGAAACCCCGGACGATCCCAACTCCGCTGGAGAGATGAAATTGTCAAGTTTGCAGGTGGAAAATGGATGCAAAAGGCGAAGGATAGACAGAAGTGGAGAGGCCTACGTTCAGGAGTGGACGGTTTCGTGCTGAGAAGAAAATATAAACCGTTCATAGGCTAGAGGTGCTCAGGCCAAGTTTTTTCTATTTCAAAACATACATACCTAAAAAAAACATAGCAATTCGGAATTGGCGCTCAGAAAAATAGCAGATTTTTTTTTATCAGAAGCTCTCCCTAGTGAAAATTTAACTGAAATATTTGATTTTTTACTCACTTTATTTCGTTCATCAGCTAGCCCTAGTGAATGTTTACAAAAAATATTAAATTATTTTATTTTCTTAACGAAATCAGATAGTCACAACATTTATAAATTTTACAATGATTAAAGGAAGCTGGGTGGGGGCAAATAAGATTATGATATTCCCAAATGTAATAAAAACTAGTAAATAGTGTAGGCGATTTAAAAACAATGGGTGAATTGATCCCACTTGGATATATTTCTGGGTTATTTCCCATACGCCAAACGACTAGCGCCGCAGGCGAATGGATTTTCATAATAATTATTGTTTATAATTCTAAGCATCCGCCGAAAATATTCCGGCAGTCCGCAATTTGGTGACCCGTGGTATATACCTACATTATTATGAAAATGCGTAAGATCTCATTAAAAATTAAACTGTTTCATTGAACAAAATTGGCCTGCGCTTGGTTGGCGCTAATTACGCTATTAGGCCCATTATGGGTTTTCCGGGAAAATGCACTACATTTACGTTAAGACCTTTTGACGCTTATGGGGGTATAAAAAAATTCGAAACGTGGCCGCCCGCCGCCCTATTCAACCTTCATGAGTAGGAAATTCGCAAGCTTTTTTTTTGTTGTTTTGAGCAAGCAAATGCCGCCCACAGTCCCCAGCCTTTTGGCAAATCCGGCCCTGACTATCATGTTAATACCATATCTCTATGGTTAATACCAGCGACATAATATATTAAGAACTACCGTTAATACTATTACGACCGCCCCCGTATTATCTAGTCACTAATTGTAATTAATGGCAACTAGACTCCTCCCCTCACTCATTCTTCCACATAAAATTTCCCAAATCTCTGGGCTTACCGTTTTTAAAAGCTGTTGGCACCAAGGGTCAAAATCCAAAATAAATTAATGTGTAGGTATTAAAAGTTATTTTCATTTGTTAGCTTTTATGCTTTTATGGCTCACCACAAACGTCCCGAAGTTCAGTTCCGGAATCGACCGTTTTGCAAAAAAGTTCCGACCAAAACCTCTTTCTGAATTCAAAATCGGGGTGACGCTGAATTCAGAGAGAGGTTTTGGTCGGAACTTTTTTGCAAAACGGTCGATTCCGGAACTGAACTTCGGGACGTTTGTGGCCAGCCTAAGATTCATAAAAGCTAACAACGTTTATGGCTTTAAATTGAAAACGTTTTTTTCGTTATAATTCCCCATCGAATTTTCGTGATAACGGCCACAGACACCTCTATCAATAATGGAATGGCCGTATCTGTCATAATTTTGTTCGTGTGATTATCGAGAGAGTAATTTCCGCACTAAATCTCGAATGTGAGCATTGGTTTAAATTTTAAAATGTCAATAAATAGATAATGATTTCACATGATTCGTAAATATTCGTGGTCGCATAGTTTAGACTGTTATTTTATTTCACGTAGGGTTATTGGTTATAATGGAGGAATTAAATTTGACAGAAACAGAGCAAAGGTATTTTGGTGACTTGTTCTTGTGCTGTGATGAAGAATCTAGTGGGAAAATTCCCATATTGAAAGCTACTGAATTATTTAGATCGTCGAATATTTCAAATGATGTTTTGAAGCAGGTATGTATTGCTCCGTTTCACATATTACAGCCATATTTCGACACTACTTCTTTTTATAATTTGTCACGTAATTCTGTTGTTGTAGGTTTCAGACCTCAGCTTTCCACAAAGTAATTCGACGAATCTCACGCATATCAACAGAAAACAGTTTTATTCTGCCTTGAAGTTGATAGCCGCCCACCAAGCTAATATGCCATTGAGATCAGACTTGTTAACAACTTGTATAGATTTACCACTACCCAGATTTACTTGGAACCTTAATTGTGAGGCAGCATCTGATCTAATCCAGTTGTCCACATCTCCAACAATGATTGCACCGAAAGAACAACATGTAGTACATAAGAGAGAGAAATCATTTGGCTTGTACGAGCCCATGACACCTTCTTGTAATTCTTCTGATGTGGACATCCAACAGAGTGCAGTACAACACGACACACTGGAGGCCCAGAGCACTGATTCAGAAGTAGAGTCGGAAACAATATCTCAACGTTCTGATCTTTCACACACGGTTTGTATACATCAACACCCATATGTAATATATCCATCATACACTAGCATACATACCTAGTATTGTAAGACCTACAATCACATGTATTATGTATGTGAGGATGTGCATAATTCATTCAATTGTTATCATTGTGTAAACATTAATTAGGAGTTGATAAGTACCTCCAATGTATATGTATATAAGCAACTCCAATACTATAGCAGGTATGGTGGGGCCCTCCCTCCCACCACACCGCCCTGTCCCCACACACACTCCATGCTTTCATTACGTTCTTGGAGTTTGTCCATTCCTTTTACTCACTACATTTTTGTCCCTAAGAAACTAGTTCCAGGGTACCTGATGATCAGCGGCGGCTCGTGAAATTATTTTAGGGAGCGCATACTACTCGCAGCCGAGTAGAAAGCCTTATATATACTTTTTAATGAATCTGGGTTTATCGAAATAAACCCAATTACACGCTTGAAAAGCGTAAGCTTGAAAAGCTTGTGTCGTGAAGTGGAGTAGGTCGGCATCGTGAATCGAACCCGCGCTTACTGGATTAACAGTCGAACGCGTTACCAACCAGGCTACCGACCACCTCAAAAAGATATTAATGTGTGTAGGTAGGTATATATAGTAAGCTATATGTGCAAGAGTGTGTTTAGGTATAGAGATTTTTGTCCTCTCTATCTACCCCGCAAAGGATGCGACGTAAAGGGATAAATAGAAATAGATTTATCTACCTATTGATCTGACTTCGACGTCGACTGCAGACTAACAGTAATAAATTCCACAAAAATATTCGGCACTATTCCACTATCGCGGCCCCACCCGACCACGGAGGTGGCAGAAAAAGTCATACTTATAGTAGTCGTGTTTATTAAAAAAAAATGTAGTAAACATATAATAAACCTTTGACAAAATATGAATAAAACCTACTAGGTATGTAGATACATTCATAGACAAGAAAAGGATTTTCCAACACTTCTTACTCAGCTGCGAGTGGGGCCGCAGTACTCTAAGAGTAACCAAGTTTCGACTCACACTGTACGAAAACCATATTATAAATAATAGTTGTCGAATTACGGTTCGATCTAATAAATCGATTGCTCATTTGCTATACGAGTATACATATTATGCTATGAAAATAATGTTAAAGTATTGAGAAAATGTATCTTTATTTATTTAATCTTTCAGTAACCTATGCTATAAAACCATTTACCTGTCCAAATTTCGTTCGATTGCACTTCAATTATTCTTAATATTATCGATATTAGTGTATTTATTCAACCTAAAATAGTGACTGAGTTTAACTTGTAAACAATGAAAATACGCGCCAAATGTGTTGTGCTGTGTTCGACACAATACAATACTAATCGGTTCTAACATTGTACTTGCGTTAATTAACGTTAAAAACTTCCTACAAATAAATCATTTTATGACCTGTGCGTCGCGAATCACGCATGTTTTAAATTATATCGATGACTCGCGCACTGCCGCCTCCGTCTCTTTCTAGCGCGTTAATTTCTCTATCAAAGATACACTCTCTCCCTCATTTCACCGTTCGCGAAGGATTTGAGATTTTAGTACAAATATCGATATTTTTTTGTGCATTTGAAATTCTGCACGCGGCCTTCAATACACATGCGTGAGATTTACTCCACCTACACCGCACACATACATTATCACACTAGAGTAGTTTCACAGTAGTATGAGTACTTGTACGTACTCGTACGTGCGATATTATAAAGATGAATGTATAAGGTACGATTAATTTTTTTTAACGTTTTCCATTTAATATTGATTTATTTATAGGCATATTCTTATGTTTAGTGTGGCAGCGCAGTGCGCCTTTGCCTTTATCAGCGGCCGCGCGTGCTGATGATACTCACATTATATAAGATCCCTGCTTTTAACTACATACACTCTGTCATCCTATTTATTCTTTCAATATCTTCAAACCAATTTAGTTTATTCATTTTCATTCTCAGCACACCAGTTTCATAGTCACCCATTTGTCTGATTACCCCATTCCTATACTATCCACCACGGATAGTCTTCCTACATATTGTTTTCAAAGACCTCATTTATAATAGACTTGTCAGTCTTCAGCCATGTCCACGTGTCAATAGCATACATGAGTCGAGATACCAGTACAGCATTATGCTCCAGTGCAGTGCTTTGCCTTCTTAGTCACATTTATACTTCTAACTATTGTTGTTGCAGCTCTCATACACACACTAAATACAATAACCAAATCATTCACAAACATTAACACACATACTCTTACTGCATTCAAAAACAACTCTCAAAAATATATTATTTACCCTTGTGATAGGAAATTTGTTTACCTTTAGGTAGGGTTGCCAGATTTCTTGGAAGTCAAACCGGGACGACCGAAAAATTTCATGAGCGGGGGGGGGGGGGGGGGGGTGAACCAATGCAGGATTTTCATTTTTTTAGGTATAGGCACAAAATTTTTGCGCCCACCCCCCCATAAAAATTTATATCCTATAAAAAACGCATCAATAAGTTAGCGCCGCAGGCGAATTTTTTTAGATAAATGGAGACTGGTTGTTTTTTTATAGTAGGTAAATCAAATGCGTAACATTATTTGTTTTTTACATTATTTTGTACATAAATTGTCAAAATTACCACAAATGATTGTAATCCTAAAAATATACCGACTATTCCAAAAACCGGGACATTTAGGCGTCCCGAGAGGTTTGTTCGGGACACCGGGACACGAGGCACAAAACCGGTGACAGTCCCGGTAAACCAGGACGTCTGGCAACCCTACCTTTAGGTTCAATTGGTGAACTTTGCTCTAAAACGAGCGAACATATAGACATTCACCTTATTTTATGAATAATTTGTACGAAATGTAGATGCGTGGTAAAGATGGATCTCCATGGAGCACAGGGAGTGAGAGTCCCACACCAACCAATTCAGTGGCTGAGAGAGGAGTCGTGGTTAGTTCTCAAGGTCCACAAGGGGGACGCTGGCCTCAACCACACATTGGGGAAGAGCACACTCAGCTTCTAGGTAATGCGGCGCATAAATACCTTTCTTCTTGCATTATTGTATGATTTTGTGTAGAAATAGGAAGAACTAATACTATGTGAGGCAAGCACTAATACTATGTGAGGTATGTGCAAACAACAAGTAATTATTGTATAAGGAAGGGGTGTAACAGAATACGATGTGCTATTTGTAGGAACAGAAGAAGAGTCATCAGATCGCCATTCTTCAGATGAAGAAGGAATAGAGAGAGAAGGCGTTGGTGAGAACCAAGTATCTTCTGTATGGAGGATTGCATCAGATCAAAGGAGACATTATACAGCGCAGTTTAATCATCTACATCCTGATTCAAGAGGATTTTTACCAGGAAATGTTGCCAGGTACTATAAAGATCGTTTAATCAATTTATGAGTATAATGTATCTTCAAAACATCCGTTCGCTCATCAGTTTTTTTTATTTTAGGCACTTTTTTGAAAAGTCGAGATTGTCAGTAGCCGATCTTCGCAAAATTTGGTTACTCTCTGATGTAACTAAAGATGGAAATCTATGTATTGAGGAGTTCATCACAGCGATGCATTTGATAGTATTAAGAAGGAATGAGATACCAGTTCCCGATGTACTACCACCGTGCTTAGTCCCCAAGTCTAGAAAGCTTTCACATCCTAGTCCAGAGCAAGTTGTGGAAGTGTCCAATCTCGTGGACTTAGGTTCTAACCCTAATGTTAATTTAGTTGGTAAAGTAAATAATGTTTCCTCGTCTATTATTAAAATGGCTAAAGATTCTGATGCTTTTGATGGGAAAAGTTTACAAGATAGTTCACCGTCATTAAGTCCATTGAGTGTTGACTCTTCTAGAATGAAACCTGAGCCAATATCGGCTAATAAGGAATGGACAAAGTTTATTGATTCTCCCACTTCAAGTATCTCCAGTCCTGGACCTAAGCCTGTTAACTTTGACTTTCAAAAAGCATCTGTAGATAAAGATCCTAAGATATTTCACCCTGTTCCTCTAAGAGTTACCCCCGAATCTTCCTCCATCCCACTGCAGTCCAGTGATTCAGGTGGCACTTCTCCTAGAAAAGTTGATGAGCCATCTTATCATGACGTGCAAGAAGTGTCTAGCCCCAAGAAGCTGAGTGGTCAGCTCTCTGTAGATAATCATCTGCCTGTGGTACAATCTAACGTAGGTGAAATTAAACCAATTCAGAGACCTCAAGCAAAAAAAGCGGCATTGAAATCAATTGGAGCTATTCCTCCTCCTCCAACTAAAGAATGGAATACACAAGAAGATGCTTCAGGTCCTATGTCTTTGCAATACGCACCAGCTCCTAAAAAGGAACCACCGCCACCTCCACCCCCTAGACCTCTACGTACCCACACTCGCTCGAGTAGCTTGGATCTCAACAAGCTAAAGAGTTCGCACGCTTCTATTGCAAATCAACCAGTACCTCCCCAAGTTCCTCCTAGGATCTCCCCCTCTCTTACAAGTCCCCTGAAGAAATTAATTAACCAACGTAGTGAGGGAGATGTTTTTGACCACAATGATGCTTTCGCTCAAAGTGTTACTATATACCAATCCAAATTTACTGATGAATCACAACCTGAAACCTTTGCAAATTTTGCTCAGTTCCAAAATAACCTTTCTTTACCAGGAAATGAAAGTGCAGCCATCAATTTGCCAAAAAATAGAGCCAGTTTTGACGATGACACTCCATCTTCAGGAATTCCTAGAAAACACGGGGCGTTTGAAATTTATAGAAAACCAACTCCACGTAGTTCTGAAAGTCCCGATACAGGAAATGTCACTGACCAAACTGTCAATTCTAGTGGAGGAATTAGAGACGAGCGCGATCCTTTAAAGAGACTCCAAGAACAGAATTCCTTGCTCTGTCGACTTTGTCAAGAGCTTAGTTTAGAGTTAGCAGATGTACAACGAGAGAGAGAAACATTGCGTTTGAGGTTAGAATCAAATGTGTCGGGGGTATGAGGTACTATGTTAAATTATGTACATATATATGGCATGTATTATCCTACTCTACTCTCTATCCTAATGATGTTGTCTTTAAGTATGTATACCAAGAGCCGCCTCACCCCTTCCCCTCATCATCACTTCTCTTATAAAGAACCCTGTTGTTATTCAATAGTATTGCTGCTGGCAGGCTAAGTTCTTTTAAAAGGAAAGGTGAATGATGAACCTGATTGCCTTTCAGTAGTAATGCTTAGTGGTTATATTGTACAAGACAAATCTGCAAACATTCAGTCATGAGTTATAAGTAGTAAATACATAAGGAAAGATCAATGTATATGCATTTTGTTTATTTTTCTAAAAGTAAAAATGTTTACAAAGAGTGCGTCATATATGCTGCAGGGAACTTTACATGCAGTTCTTATTTTGTGAAGAACAGTTTGGAAGCCTGTGGCTGGCCCTTCTGCCTTCTCCGCACACTTTGTACATTCGCCAGCGGCAACCCTGCATATACCTAATATTGTGTTTTTCAAGTAAATCGTCGTGGATACTGTAATAGGACGTATGTAAAAAAAAACGGTATTGGTTTTATTGAATGAATGCAATCAAAATAGCCGTGGCTACACACTGCAATTTGTCTTAAGTCTCTCGGCCAATCACAATATTTCAATTCACAAATTTGATGTAGTACTAATAGTTGAAAAATAAAAATGTTTTTTGTTCCTCCTGTAAAATTGCAATAAAATGACATACACCCTATACATCCACGACGAAATGCTGTTTAACAAATGGTCACATGCAAATTGACCCATGTATCTGTTAGCTAGCCTATGCCTATGTATTCTACTTGGTTTACATGTATTAGTGATCATTTCAAATGCCTCGCTTAAGGTCCCATATGCACTTAGCAATAGTCGTTCTATTATTGCTTCAAATTTTGTATGTGAATGTTAGCGCGAGATAAGAATAACGTAAGCGACAATGTGAATTAAATAAATTAACAATAATCTGGGAACAAGTTAAAATACCTACAACAATCAACTTGTTAACCTTATAATTACCAGTATTTTGGCTAAATTACACTAAAACATCTTGTGAACTGGGCAGATAACCCATGTATCGCGCAAATTTCAGAGGTACTTTCAAAGTTTTTTTTGTCCAGGAATTTCCAAATATTGTAATTCTGAATCTGTCGAGTTGTAGTCAATACTATCATGTTTACCTGTCTTGAGTATCAAGAGGACATTCTCAGTATCGGCTGAGAAAACCATGTATCGCCAAAGCCAATTTACAGCATACCAAGTTATTCTTCTGTGGGATCTTCTGTCCTTACTGAAGACTTGGTGCAGGAAGTTGATGGAAGGATTTGTGAAACCAGATGCTTAATGCGTTCTCTCACACTTCTCCAAGCTCGATAAAGCCCATTAGCCCACAAGCTAATGAGGGTTAGAGCTTGTAGGCTAACCAGTGCTCACTCACATACAGAGTGCAGATACCAAGGTGCAGAGTTCACAGTACAACACGATACTTGTTTCAAAACTCCACTTGTATTTAATAATGTTTCAGTGATATTCTTAGCGACAAATACATTTTGAGTGCCAAAGAGTATCTATGACAAATTGCATAAGCTTGAGGAAAGAAAGATGTATCTCAGATGTAGATGTGTCTTAAGATTCTGTTATTTCTTCCTGTCTCACCAGTGTTAATATAGGGAAAAATATTAATATTTTGTTTCCTAAGGCAAACAGTTCTCATATCTTCGCTGTGTTGATCTAATTATTATAATATTATTTGCTTCTTCATTCTGTGTCTGTGCCATATCAGGTGGTCACTCAGGAGTTCTGGAAGGCCCCCTCAGTTCTGCCCACTGCCCAGTCCCAGGAGTTCCTCAGCTGGGACATCTCTCAATTTTGAATTCACTTCCCCTCCATCCTCCCCATAATTAATTAACCTAGCAGAATTTATTTATTTTGTAGAAATCAGACTTGGATAAAGTTATGAAAATTGTTATTTGGGATATGTTGCCAATATTACCTCTGTATCACAAATACGTACATACAAAGTCATTCCTAACAATCAGATCTCCTCATAGGAATAATAAAAAATGAAAGAGGGTTCTCATTGCCAACTCTCAAAGCCTTCCAATTTTGACTAGTTTTTGGAGCTTGGTAGCTCCGCTGCTCTTTATTTTAGAGCAAAAATTTATTTGGCAAGTTTAAGGAAATTTTATGATTCATAAATGGCAAATAATGTTTTTTTCAAGGTGGCGGATGGAGGAAAATTGTGCAAATTTGGATTCTTAACAACCCCATTGTCAGTGGCGGATCCAGGATTCAATTTTGGGGGGGACTGAATGTCGTCACATGGTAAAAAGTACTGTCACTCAACGTTTTGGGGTGGGCTAAGGGGCTGAAACCCCTAGATTTGTTGTATATAAAGTAATGTAACTCATGGTTTTGGAGGGGGCTTCAGCCCCCTAGTCCCTTCCCTGGATCCGCCAGTGCCCATTGTCCTACTTAACATACCAAAAATTCACAACTACCTGATCCAATGTTGGCAAAATAAACCTATGGATGGGACTTGATACTTCCTTACCTAATATATTCTGATTATGTATCTACCTACTTGTACATTATTTGAATTAATAATATTGTTACAAAAATATGTATAGTATTTTAGTTATAAAATTATATAATATAATTTGTTTTGAAATATGTACCAATGTGTAATTATAAAATTACACAATATTGCTTTAGATCATATTATGAACTTTATTGTTGATTGTGAAATGTTTAAATAATGATATTTGTAAGTTTTGTGTAAAATAATAAATTGATTGATCAGGTGTTGATTTTAGTATTGTATTGTAAATTGTTAAGTATCATTAGCAAGACAGGAACGGAACAGGATAAAATTGGCAAAATTTCAGATAAACATTGTAATTTTACCAAAATACTGGAATAAATATCATACTTTAGGAGATTTTCTTATAAATGTGTTATTTAATTCTGTAGTAATAAATAATTTTCCAGCTATGGTTGGAGGATTTAATTACTAGTAAATGAGATAAATAATAAATAGTCATACACTCTGATTCTGCAGTACAACATCATCTGATAAGGACCTTCCTGTGTCTCATCATTATAATATGTATGTATTGTACTATACTAATACAAGTAGTAGAGGAATCTGTGTGTTTATTTACAATACGTATCAATTGTTTTACAAGCAGCAGGTGAATGGCACACAATATGTCAATGCAACATATAAATACAGTAGGTACAGTTGATGGAATTAAGTTAGTATGATTATTGATTACTTGTAGCTAGTTGTTATAGTTAGGTGAACCTGGAACACTCCCTGGATTGTCTAGGTATGTTTTATGTTTTATTATAATATATTTAATTACATCTTATTCTATGACTAGGCTACACCCACATACTCATATCATTATTTTGAGTAAAATAAATTATGTTGATCTACATTGGATTCCTTTTTATTGCTATCCTATGAAAACTAGCTGAGCTGCTAGATTTCAGAAAACTTATAAATAAATAAATAAAAACTTTATTGTACATAACTTTACACACAAAGGGTCATCACCTGTTGGTGATTTCTGCCAATCAACCCAACTTTGACATATTAAATGAAACATAGATTTAAAAAAAAATAACATACTAATGTACTTAATGTACCGACTACCCGTTAATACAATACATATAGATTAAAAATATAAAAAGCAATATATACGAATAATAATTAATTATACTAGCTAGATCTGCCAGAAATGAATAGTGGAGATAGGAGCCACATTATTTTTCATACAAAATTTATGCTAGGTTGCTTCTATCCAAATTCCTATCTCCGCTGTTCCTCGCCTAAAAAGTTGATGAAATCCAGCACTAGATACCCAGCTTGCTATTGGAGAGGAAAACAATCCTTTCTTGTCATCCTCTCAGTAGCCCAATCCTAATGGGGTGTTTATTGTTAGTATTATTACATGGGAATTCATTTTATTAGTTGAAAAGGGACACATGCACTGTAATGCGAATGAAATGAACATATAGCCTCTCCACTGACGTTCCGAAGTTCAGTTACGGAATCGACCGTTTTGCAAAAAAGTTCCGATCAAAACCTCTCTCTGAATTCAGTGTCACCCCGATTTTAAATTCAGAAAGAGGTTTTGGTCGGAACTTTTTTGCAAAACGGTCGATTCCGTTAACTGAACTTCGGGACGTTTGTGGTGAGCCTTATTTAAGAAAATTAATAAATGTCAATCAAGTCACTATTTTTTACAAAAAAATAATATTGATTTGATTTTAATATTAGGAATGACATGGGGAGAACATAAATTAATCCTCTCTGAATGACTTATTCGCTCGGTTGCGGGTGGGTGGTGAAGTAATTGTACAAGAATCCCAAATCTGTAATAAAAGTTGCGTTTGTCGTTAATTATGCCTATTATGGTGTACTTACCTTTATTTTTTTATGGAAAATAAACCAGATCTAGATCAAGACGTTCTTCAGTCAATCTCACAAAAAAATCGCCTGCCGCTCTATTTGTTCGTTTTTATGCAATATCTCATTTAACCCAAAACTGCCTAGCGTGTCCATATGGAAACGAAACTAGGCTTTTGCTAAAACAGTGATTTTACGAAAATGGTAAATTTTCATCAGCTACAAATACCCGATTAATATTGTCATGAGTATCGATTTTCAAGATAAGTTAGTGATTTGCCGTTAATTATTATGTTTATAATATTTAATATACTCCCAAATTGGGCTTTTCGTAAATTGCCAAAATTATTCACCCTGAATTGGAGTAAGCACAATTATTTCAAGTGTTTTTACTAGGCGATTTTTTAAAATGCCATTTTAGAATAGAAGGATAAAGTGTTTACAGACGGCATTAAAATCTATTGCAAGAATATACAGCGTTTTCATCAAATTTGTATCCCGCAAGTGCCTAGAGTTTCCATATGGACACGTAAATTTTCTCCAATTTCCCACATTTTCTTTTCCAAATTTTTGTTATTTCCTCGTTTATGTGATTAAAATGAAGCAATATATTAATAGAAACTCTAAATATATTAAGAAAAAAATTAATTCGGGCATTAGTGGGTTAAATAATTATTCCCCCTGCCTTATAGCTGGACCTCCAGCTGTATTCGACAAATTAAAATATGCATGGCATGGTCATGGCATGGTCCATGTCCATAGAGAAATTATAGGTAAAGGTAATTAACATGGATGTATAATACTTCTAGTAAACTGGATTCATCTCTTGGCCGACTACTGCAGTTCTAGGGGAAATGGCCAGTTAGGCAAAAGAAGCAAAATGGAGGATTTTCCATACTAAACGGGCTATAGGAAACTGCTGTTTTCACATGGATTTTTGGTTTTCACTGTTTATATTTTAACTGAAAATGAATTATAGACATCATATTGACATAATTATAAGACCAAGGGATGTAAATACTCCGTTAATCAGGATTTATAAGCAATTTCTTTAACAAAGGAAACGGCACACGATGGAAGTAAATTAAATTACATTTATTTTATTGTCATTAATTACAACATAAATTAAACATTGCACGAAAATCATAAATATATACACATTAGCTTTAAATGACAAAAAATATGAAAAAATAAATTCCTACATAATAAATGATGTAGGTATTTAAAACGTCTTCACATCCGTGATATTCAATATCATAATTAGTGATAGGCAACTACTGAAAACACATTTTTCACAATTTTTTTTTCTTAAATTATGCAAAAGGTTTAATCCTTAAAGGGAAATCTGAAAAAAGAATAAGAAAATTAAATAAAAGTACTTTAATTTACTTCCATCGTGTGCCGTTTCCTGTGTTATAAAATTGCTCATAAATTCTGATTAATGGACTTTTTACATCCCTTGGTCCTATAATTATGTCAATATGATGTCTATAATTCATTTTCGGTTAAAATATAAACAGTAAAAATCAAAAATCCATGTGAAAACCGCAGTTTCCTATAGCCCGTTTAGTATGGAAAATCCTCCATTTTGCTTCTTTTGCCTAACTGGCCATTTTCCCCAGAATCGTACAGAATGTATAGACAAACACCTATGTTCTTAATCCAGTTTACTAGTATTATAAATCCATGGTAATTAATTACTCGAAAGGTAATCCCTACGTAGAACGTAGGCGGTCCATTTTATTACCATTTATGGCTGGCCACACACGTCCCGAAGTTCAGTTCCGGAATCGACCGTTTTGCAAAAAAGTTCCGATCAAAACCTCTCTCTAAATTCAGCGTCACCCCGATTTTAAATTCAGAAAGAGGTTTTGGTCGGAACCTTTTTGCAAAACGGTCGATTCCGGAACTGAACTTCGGGACGTTTGTGGCCAGCCTTTGATTTTTACCAATTCGGTTTTCTTCGGTTCCGAATTTACAGCCCGAGCTTTACCGAACAATTATCTTGGCTCGCCGAGTGCGGCGCGACACGAGTGACGAGATACGGGAATTCAAAACTTTTATTTGTTGTCTTTTTTCAGTTCGGAAGAAACTTTTGCGGGTGGGGTCGCGCTGCTGGTACAAGTATCGGTGCTGTTTGACGTTTATATTTGTGTACATCACACACAGCATGTTTTGCGTTTATGTTAACTTTTTTTTTATTTAATATGATAATACGTTTGTTGATACCGTAATTGAAGTGCGCTGTGCCGCTGTCCAAGAATGGGTGAAAGAATAGTGATAGTGATGATTTTAGTGACGTTCGGAATGTGCTCCGCGGTGGATTTACATCAAAGGAACTGCGAAACTATTAAAGTGGCAATGTGTAAGAATATAGGATATAATATGACCAGTATGCCTAACCTGGCACGCCATACAATGCAATCAGATGCCGATGTAACCATGCAAACATTCAGCCCTTTGTTGCAGTATGGATGTTCTCAACAATTAAATCTCTTCCTTTGCTCGGTCTATGTACCCATGTGTACGGACAAAGTCTCCGTCCCTATTGGGCCCTGTCGAAGCCTTTGTGAGAATGTGTACGCGAGTTGTTTCCCCGTATTACACGGGTTCGGGTTCCCATGGCCTCCGGAGTTCGAGTGCTCTCGTTTTCCAGCCGAGAATAATGATAAAACACTATGCATGGAAGGCCCTGCCGGCAGCATGGATGATGGAGGAGGTTCCAACAGGGTCCGACTTCCTATTCAGAACAGTGGGACAGTTTCTTCCAGTCCGGCGTGCAGACGATATGCTCGGGCTTCTAGTTACATCTACCTAAACCGGTCAGGGAAATGCGCTCAATTTTGTGAAGCAGAAATTTTGTGGGAGAATGCTGAAAGAAGGTTAGCTGAGGTGTGGCTGACTGTGTGGGCCGCGTTGTGTTTTTTGGGAGCATTAGTCGCAGTAGGCGCTCAGCTCGGAACTGGAGGGCGTGGTGGACGGCCACTAGCCATGTTAGCACTTTGCCATGCTTTAGCCGCTGTAGGCTGGGGTGTGCGGGCTGCGGCTGGCAGGAGTGCCGTCGCTTGCACCAGGGATGCCCAGATACCATCCCGCCCTTTACTGACCCAAGATGGTCTCAACAATCCCAACTGTGCCGTAGTCTTCCTCTTCCTCTACTACTTTGGAATGGCAGCGTGTGCTTGGTAAGATTTATATATATGAAATATTTTTATTAGGTACCTATCTCCTATCTTAATGTGTACGTATAGGTTACTATTGTTTTGTAGACAGATGTCTTCTTCTTTTTTGTGGTTGGCTTTTCACCCATTAAGAATGTTTTCGCCAAGAAACAGTCTGATCACTTCACTCTCTCCATAGGAGCAGTGAGTAACCTAAAACATAGCACAGAAACAGTGGCGGATCCAGGATTCAATTGGGGGGGGGGGGGGGGTTATTGTCGTCACATTTAAAAAAGTAGTCACTCAACGTTTTGTGGGGGGGCTGAAACCCCTAGATTTGTTGTATATTAAGTACTGTCACTCATGGTTTGGGGGGGGGGGGGCTTCAGCCCCCTAGCCCCTCCCCTGGATCCGCTAGTGCACAGAAACATATACATATACACGGACGGTGTAACACAACACAACTGGTGGATCAACCGAAGCAGGATTATAGAGGACCTCAAAACCTATCGATTTAACCCCATGTATGTTCAGCGATATTTTTTCGCCAAACCCCGACTTATTGGTGACAGAGACGCTAATTATTAAGATACGTACTTGAGTTTTTTCTAGGATAGATAAATAATATACATTGCAGATACAAAAACAATTATGGGTCTATTAGGCCAGTAGATCTAAGATTCGTTAGTATGGAGACCCAACATTAAATCAGGTAGCCGTGAATTTTTGGTATGTTATTTATGTAGGACAATAAATTAGTTAAGAATCCAAATTTGCACAATTTTTCTCCCTCCGCCCCCTTAACCATCTTGAAAAAAACCTTAAAAAATCACCACTTTTTATATATTATGCACTATAACGTAGTTATTTCGCGTTTTAGGTCAAAATGAGTTATTTTATAATTTTTACATTATAAAATTTCCTACAACTTTTGTTTACAACATTTTGCACTAAAGTAGATACCAACGGAGCTTTAAAGCTTCAAAAATTGGACAAAATTCAGTATTTTTTCAATTTAGAGTTTTTAGCCAAGAACCATCACGATAACTCCGCCATGGTTAACTTCAGCCCAAAAATTCTTATAACATCTTATAGAGTATTAGGTAGATTTCCATAAGGAACTCTACCTATTCGTTTCTCCCGTGATGTCGCAGAATTGAAAAATTTCTACTCAGTATCACTAATTAGGACCAGGAGAACCCGAATCCGACCTTGGTTTAAAAGTTTATATATATAAGCCATATATATATATGTCCCTTTTCTTGTGCGCACGTTTGCGGCCAACCTATGCGTCGCAGAAACGTGAAACTTGGGTGGTAGATTTTTGGTAAGGGGTAGATGAACTGATAGGAGATTGGGTGAAATCCATTAAGAGGAAGGTTCACTTTTTAAGGCTTTAAATACAAAAACAATCATTCTGAGGGGATCCAATGATTGTGAGGGTCCGTGTCTGGTATCGTATGAAAGGGCATTTAATAAGGAATACAGATCAATTTACAGATTTTGTCTAGATCAATTCCTTGGACGACAATGATCGATCGAAAGATCTAGTTAAGTAGTTACCGCATAGGTACTAGCGTGTTTGTTGTCTTAGAAAAGTGCTTCACGATACGAGTAGAACTCACATCTTTTTTCAAATTTCTAGTGCTTAGGTACCGGTACTAATCCATATTATGTGTGGAATGAAAATAATTTGATTATTGGATTAGGTACTTCCTTTAATTATTGAAGTACTTAATCAAATATTTTTTCGTCATACGGTACTTCGATAATCAAAGAATAAACTACATCCATACTACTTCATCACTTCGCTGGTTTATTTGCTGATAATATTGTGATTGTTTTTATTGTACAGATGTACTCTTAAAATTAATAAAATTAATAAATCACTTGGAATCTACCTATGCCTGTGGCGTGCCAAAGGAATTTTTTAATTTACTTCAAAACGCGTATATCAAAATTTATATTATGCTCAAAATAGCGGAGTGGGGACAGATTTAGAATAAACACGAAATAGTGATTTTAATGATTTTCCATACATTTTCGAATTTTACATACTTTTCGAAAATGTATGGGAAAAAGTTGTCTTTTTTACGTTTTAGCTTAATTTTGTCCATTATTGATAAGTTTTATGAGGAATATTTTACCATTTTGGAATCAACTGATATGACGGAAGTCTTTATGATAAATAAGATACAAAAATATAGTGAAATATTTTGGCTATAGGTCTTTGAAAGTTGGCAAAAATTCCAGAAAAATATTATTTTGGTAAACATTGTAATTTTTCTAATCAATATAACATTTTCTCTTAAAATGTATTAAAACTAAGTATCCACATCTTTACTGAGTAGTGCTGAAGAAAATAAATTATAAAAAATATTCAGGTTTTTTCTCTGTGTTTCAAAAACTAGGAAATGGGGTAAATTTTAGGAAATTCGTTTATCACACTGTATCATTCAGCCTAAACCCAAATTGAAATCATGTGATTATTAGACTAAAATACATTCAAATATCTATCATTAGAATATACACAGAGTGTCCTATGTCGCATGGTGGAAAAGATACGGGTTGTTATAAAAGCTAATTTCATTATTGTCGATGAATTGCACTGTCTTTTAATTTTCGTTCGACTGAGTAAAAACCTAAAGCAATTTTAATTATGTTTTAAATCAGGCGGGTTCCTTAAGGATATAGGTACTCAATTTAAAACATTTTAAGACATGGTTTTCTATTTGAAGGAATTATGACGATTGTTTGCGAATTAAATATTTATCAGAAAAATTATTTCAATTGTTAGAACATCTCTAATCTAAATATTTCACTATATATTTTGTATAATAATTATCAGAAAATTTTCCGTAATATTTGCTGATTCCAACAAGGTAAATATGTGTCATTAATTGTAAGAACAATCGACATAATTAAGCGTATATTTAATTAAGTCAACTTTTCTTCATACATTTTCGAACGGTATGTGAAATCAGAAAATGTATAGGAAATCATAAAAAACACTTTTTAGTTTTTTTCTTAATCTATCTTTTCGTCGTTGTTTTAAGCACAATATAGATAATGCTATACGCGTTTTGTAGAAAATTAAATTCTCTATAGGATGATAATAAAATTTTCTGGCTAAAATAAGCCATAACGAAGTTATTGTGATGTTTAGTGGCTAAAAACTCAAAATTGAAAAAAATACAGAATTTTGACCAATTTTGGGAGCTTGAAAGCTCCGTTGGTATTTACTTTAGAGCAATGTGTTATAAACAAAAGTTGTAGGAAATTTTATAATGTACAAATTATAAAATAACTCATTTTGACCTAAAACGCGAAATAACTAAGTTGTAGTGCATAATATATAAAAAGTGGCGATTTTTTAAGGTTTTTTCAAGGTGGCGAAGGGGGCGGAGGGAGAAAAATTGTGCAAATTTGGATTCTTGACTACCTCATTATCCTACATAACATACCAAAAATTCACGACTACCTGATTTAATGTTGGCAAAATTGCTTCATCGACTGCACTATATCCCAGGAGGCGGTGGTCTATCAAATATAATCACACCATAAAAAAAAATGTTGTATCAAGATTAGTGACAATTTAAAATAACAAAAAATTGCATGGATATTCATCAAAATCTCTCCACGTTAATTAGCGTCCTTATGTACTTAGGAATAATTTTTAAGTATGGTGCCGTTAAGGGCTTGGCACCAGGAATGACGTCAGTCTTTTCCCACGGCATTAAGGTTCAAAATCGCGTGACAATCGCATGATAATATGGTAAAAATAGCGTTTTTTCCATTTTTTGGGGTTAATTTTGCGTCTATCAAAAAACTTTTTTTTTTTTAAAATAAAATAAACTTTATTGTACAGAAAAACATACAAGGGGCGGACTTATTGCCAAATGGCAATTTCTGCCAGCCAACCCAAATTGGTTTGGTTACATCTTCTGAAGTATTGTTGATAAAATTGGTGGGCATCGGATTCGGTTATTACTGTTAATAGTGCGCATGGGTGTCACCAGTGGGGGGGCCGCTACCCCCTTGAGATTGGAAAAGGTATTTTTTTATTTATTGATTTTGTTACAATTTACAACATTACATATAGACCGGTGTTTTAACGTTAAAAAAGGGGGTATAGCGTAGATAATTGTCGGAAAGCTGAAAACTGTTTTAATCTCTTCATTAACAAGCAAAGAAGGTTTCCTGAAGTTTGCACCAATTTTACGCTTGTGCTAAGTACAGGGTGTCCCAAAAACAAAAAAAAAGTTGAACTTTTTTCAGTTTTTCATTAATAACTCTTAAAGGAAGCATTCTAGACAAATTGTGTTCTCCTGTGAATTAAAGTAAGTGAAATTCTTCGTCTACTGAGCATTAATACTACTCTCTACTTTGAAAAATAACTGAGAAACAGCGATTTAAAATTGTAATGTTTTTCTCAACATATGACAATTTTCTTATTTTTCTTGAATCGTTGTTGAATATCTTCTAATCCAAGCTACTTACAGCAAATTTTAGTACGTATGATTCAATGGCCGGTTAATTATCTATAAACTGGCATTAAAATTTTACCTCTATATTAAATTGTTTAGGATGTAGAGGTATTTAAAGAGAGACGAGTGAAATAGAGAAATTTATTAAATGATAGATTACAATATGTGAAAGGTAAGGAAGACTTAATTTTGCGGCTCTCTCTTATTAACGTACATTTTTTTTAGTTAAAAACCCAAATTTTGCTATTGATACGCCACTGTGTAACAACTTATATCGAAAAGACTATTTTTTTTACCTTCATCAGTTTTACTAATATAACTCCTGAACGGTTGATGTTAGGGAAAAGATATTTTACTCAAAATATAACTAAAATTAATTTACTATAACTTGATTTCAAAATTAACTCTGTAACTTAAATAATAACTGAGTTACAGTGTTTGAAAAAAAGCATTACTAAAAAAATTAAATTGCCTCGGCTATTTTTGTTGAATAACTCCTGAACCGTGATATAGAGAAAAAGTTCAAGAGATTTAAATATAAGGTAAATAAATTTTCTATAACACAAGCGTAATAAAATAACTTTAAGAGTTATAGTAAGAAAGTTATGGATGATCAAAGTCAATATTTTGTGTAGCCATTCGACGCTTGTTTAGATATATTTCATACTATATGGCAAGCAGGTACTTTATTAGGCAGACATATTTCATACTACACCGGCTCGGAGGTGCTTACTAGGCAAATATAATTCATAAGCAAACATCGAATGGTTACACAAAATATTGACTTTGATCATCCATAACTTTCTTACTATAACTTTTAAAGTTATTTTATTACGCTTGTGTTATAGAAAATTTATTTACCTTATATTTAAATCTCTTGAACTTTTTCTCTATATCACGGTTCAGGAGTTATTCAACAAAAATAGCCGAGGCAATTTAATTTTTTTAGTAATGCTTTTTTTCAAACACTGTAACTCAGTTATTATTTAAGTTACAGAGTTAATTTTGAAATCAAGTTATAGTAAATAAGTTTTAGTTAAATTTTGAGTAAAATATATTTTCCCTAACATCAACCGTTCAGGAGTTATATTAGTAAAACTGATGAAGGTAAAAAAAATAGTCTTTTCGATATAAGTTGTTACACAGTGGCGTATCAATAGCGAAATTTCGGTTTTTAACTAAAAAAATTGTACGTAATTAAGAAAGAGCCGCAAAATTAAGTCTATCTTACCTTTCATATACCGAAATCTATCGTTTAAAAAATTTCTCTATTTCACTCGTCTGTCTTTAAATACCTCTACATCCTAAACCATTTAATATAGAGGTAAAATTTTAATGCCAGTTTATAGAAAATTAACCGGAAATTGAATCATATGTACTAAAATTTGCTGTAAGTAGCTTGGATTAGAAGATATTCAACAACGATTCAAGAAAAATAAGAAAATTGTCATATGTTGAGAAAAACATTACAATTTTATATCGCTGTTTCTCAGTTATTTTTCAAAGTAGAGAGTAATATTAATGCTCAGTAGACGAAGAATTTTATCTACTTTAATTCACAGGAGAACACAATTTGTCTAGAATGCTTCCTTTAGGAGTTATTAATGAAAAACTGAAAAAAGTTCAATTTTTTTTTTGTTTTTGGGACACCCTGTACTTAGCACAAGCGTAAAATTGGTGCAAACTTCAAGAAACCTTCTTTGCTTGTTAATGAAGAGATTAAAACAGTTTCCAGCTTTCCGACAATTATCTACGCTACAAAGCTAAATTTCCTGGGCTAATAATACAGCACAGAAATAATACAAGTAACACAATGTGAGAATAAAATATCCCCAGTCAGCAAAAGAGATTGCTGGTATGAGGGGGTATCATTTTTCAACAATTAAAACATATTTTATAACATTCTTAAAAGTATAACACTAAAGAGTATAACAAAACAAACAGCCAACTACACTACATCGCTACGTCTTTCAAAAATTATTTTTTTCACTTTCTTGGCAAAGTTTTTTGGACACTTGACTTCTTTTATTTCAGTCGGCAGGCCATTATACAGTTCGGCCGCCGTGTATAGAAAACCCTGCCTTACACTATTGGTCCGAGGTGTGTATCCTCGAATAAAATTTCTGGTACGTGTGTACCTCGAGTGTACATCTGAATTGTAAACCAGCTTGATATTTGATTTAATTAATTTATTTTTTATTTTGTGAATCATCTTTGCTTTTTCTATGAAAATAAGGTCATTTAAATTTAACATTTTGGTCAGATTATAAAGTTCAACAGTTCTAGTAAATCGACCCAATCTGTAGATTATTTTCAAAGCCTTATTCATCAATCTTTGGATCATTCCACGAGCCTCTAGACTGCATTGAGACCATATAATCAAGCCATAGATCACGTGAGAAACAACAAAAGCATCGTATATATATCTTTTAGTCCTGGTATCGAACAAGTCCGCTCTTCGCAATACCCCCACGATAGGACCAAGCTTTTTTAGGAGCGCTTCAACATGACTCATCCAAAGCAATTTGTCATCAAATTGAAGGCCCAAATACTTTACACGAGTACTTTGTTTAATTACTTCACCCTTCAAAACGAGTCTGAGATTCAGAGGGGACTTGTTTTTTTGTTTCAGGATCATATAGTTAGTTTTATTCACATTGACTGTGAGCAACTTATTATCAAGCCAGGAACAAAGGCTATTCAGATCATTATTAATCATAATTTGCAAACAATTTTCATCATAACCGCTATAAACAAGTAAAGTGTCATCAGCGTATACAAAATGTTTACCCTGTATATCAGTAAAGCGAAGATCGTCTATGTATAACAAATATAGCAATGGGCCAAGGATTGAACCCTGTGGGACTCCAATATCAACAGACAACCGATCACTCAATTGACCATAGTTTTTTGTCATAGTATACCGTCCTTCCAAATAGCTTTTCACCAGTTTTAAGACAGCACCTCTGAATCCAAGTTTATTCAGCGAGCATAGCAGAGTGTCGTGATCGACAGTATCGAAGGCTTTAGATAGATCAATAAACACAGGTACGACATATTTTCCTTTATCTAATTCCCTGTTAATGTAGTTCATAGCGTCCATCAACGCACTAGAAGTATTACTACCCCTTTGAAAGCCATACTGATAAGGATCAAAACAAGAATTTTTTTCCAAGAAATCCACAAATCTAGAATGCAAGGCTTTTTCAAATATTTTGCTAAAAGTATTCAAAAGGCTAATTGGTCGATAATTACCTGCGTCTTTTTTACTACCCGATTTATGGATTGGTACTATATTAGCGATCTTTAGGCAGCTGGGGAATACACACTTCTCAACACATTCGTTGATTATTATCGATAACGGTTCCGCAATTATTTCTTGTAAAGTTTTGACGTCATTTACTGTAATTCCATCATGTCCACAAGTTACGTTATTTTTAAGATTTTTAATGATATTTAAAATTTCAGACTTATCCGTTGGAGACAAGAACACACTATTAATTGGAGAGTCTGTTCTATTGGTTTTGATCCTATTTCTATTGTTCTGAGCCTGTGTAATTTTTAAAGCAAGGTTTTTTCCGATGGAAGAGAAATACTCATTTATGGTATTTGCTATTGTACGACTATCCGTGACTGTGACACCAGAGACCTGCAACTCCTGAATTCCGCTGAGTTTACCCGTTTTGATTTTACCAAAAGTCTCATTTATTATTTTCCAGAGTTTTTTACTATTCCCATTGGTTTGTTCAACCTTAGTTTGCATGTAGGCTTTCTTTGCTTTGTTTATTTCATTTGTTATTTTGTTCTTATAAAATTTATATTTATGTTTAGCATTTTCAGATGCATTTGGACTTTTTTGCAAAGTAAATAATTTGTTTCTAGTGTTAATCATTTCTATTATTTTTGGCGTTAGCCACACATTGTCAACCCTAGCACGATAACGCTTCACAGTAGTAGCCTTTAATTTAGAATCTGTTATAATATCGATGAGATTTTCAAAATTCAATACATTACACGACGATATACGATCCTTAACCAGGTTCTGAAACATCATAAAGTTAATTATTTTCTTTTCTACAATTTGTAGTTTTTGCTTCGGTTTCGGTATATTTGTAACACATATCTTTAATATTCTATGATCCAAGCGCGGCCAATTACTCAATTCCATCGAAAAAGTATTCCTAGTCGAATTATCCAAAACATGATCAATCAACGTACTGGAATTATCTGTCACTCGCGTTGCATGACTATGATCTATTCGATTTATTATTCGGTAATTATTAGATTCAACAATACATTTATAAGCACTTTTAGTTGTGGATTTTTCGTCCAACAAATTAATATTTACATCTCCTATAACTATCATACCATTATATTTCTGCAATAGGTCATCAAAGTCCTCAATAAATTCGTTCACTGGATTAAAGGTATCTGACCTATAGAAAGTACATACTTTTTGGCTGTGGCTATTTATACGAATATCAACTATAATTACGTTATATTTATCAGATTCATGCAAGATATTAAAACACAAAGTGTCTCTGACATATATCGCAGTACCTCCACCTCTACTACCACCATCTCTGCAGTTGAAAATACCATTAAACCCCTTTATGGTAAAGAATTTACACTCATCTGAAAAGAGCCAGGTCTCATTGAACACCAATATATCTGCATCAGGGTGGATCCCCAGCATACATTCAACTTCATTTCGTTTATTTCTAATGCTACACATATTTGCGTATAGTATATTCAGTTTATTAGACTTTTCGATTTTTTTGGTATTCACTTTTGTTGCAACTGTTCTGTTTTTCTCTACAAAAAATACGTTGTTCTTTCTTTAGTCATATTAACCATTCTCTTGTAAATTGGACAGGTCGAACTGTATGCCTGGTGATCGCTCCTCTCACTCTTGTTCGTTACGCAATTTATGCATTTGAGCACTGTGGACTGGCAATCCCTTGTATCATGGTTTTCTGAGCATTTACCACAAGCCGTGGCAGCTTCGCATTCACTATATTTGTGGTTATAGCCCTGGCACTTAAAACATCTAAGGATGCCATAATCTTCCCTCACGAAGTGCTCTCCCCAGTGTACATTAACGTAGTTACCTACCAGTTTCTGGTATGTGAGTGGTGATACTTCAATCACAACACTGTATGTATTTCGATGTTTATTTAGTCTGGAATAGACTAGCCTTATCTCATCTTCTTTCGTAATGAAATGATTTTGCAAAATTAGATCATTTACCAACTCCTCTTGGGTATAATTTTTATCTAGTCCAGATATTATAAGTCTTGGCAGTCGTGGTTTAGTGAGGTGAATTTCATAGTTTGCGCCCAGCTTTGAAGTCAACTCCTCCTGTAGTATTCGGTTGTTATTTTCACTGTTTGTCTTTATAGCGACCTTTCCATGCTTAAGGGGCATTAGACGAGAGATACCAATCCCAATAGCGGAGGGAGAAACACTGTTTCTTATATGCTTCTGGGTACATGCGCTCTCAATATTAGTACCACTCTTCGGCCTGACAATCAAACACGAAGAGGAAGAAGTGTGCTTCCTCTGAGATCCATGCTCCGGTTTGTAACTCTTTACAGCGGCTGAATATGTTCGGTCTTCGTCTTCCTTCCTTCCAGCATCCAGGTGAGTACACTGCTTAAGATTACAATGTTTCCTCAGCATTTCATTTTCCTTCTGCAAAGTGGACAGTGAAATTGCCAGTTCACCAATGTTGGCCAGTATGTTGTTAGTGGCCTGAGTAATTTGTCTTTTCATTTCTGCATTTAGTCTACTATTGTCAGCAAAAATTACTCCAGTTATGTTGTCCACATCAAGCTTAGTCCGAGTTATGAGTTCATGTGGTGTGTTGAGAGGCATGTGCAACAAGCCCCCAGGACCAGAGTCAACACTATCCTCCACATCGCTGCCACCTGGAGGACCTCGGGTCGGGGTCCTCGCAATCATCATGTTCCCTCGGTTGGGTTTCGTAGTCTACACTCGTTAAAGTTTTTTTCAGTTGCAGGTGTCAGCGGCTAGTACGTACTCGCAGTTCTATTTCTTTGTATTGTGGGTGGGTAGTTTTGCAGTGAAAAAATGTTATACAACAGTATAGCTCACTCACCTTTGGTTTTAGAATATGGGTGTCGCTAACTTTTTTGCAGAAGAGAACACGGCGATTCCAATGGTACCAATAGAAACTAGCTGTAATGCCCGGTATAGGCAATGTTAATCAAGTTGTGTTAAAAAAACAGTTTTCACCAATTAACCTTTTTATTATGTGCCACACTGTATTTATACTTGCACCACTGCAATTATTATAAAAAATGCAATCGATTGATGTATCACTTGTTAAATATAGTCCACGATAAACCGTTTAAGATTAATATATTCACGGAGCCCGCGAAAAAAAACAGCGCGTCGTTGGCTTTGTTTACTACAGACTGAACTTTTACGGTTATTCCCTAGATTTTTATGCATATTATCAGTACAAAAAAAATTTTTACTCCGCGACTTTCGGGAAACGAGTTTCCGTCTTTCGGAAAAAAGAACAGAGGTGTTTTTAATTTTTTTTTTGAGAAATCTATACAAGATACAAAAAATCTTTTACGGTTATTCCCTAGATAAATGTTCAATGCATCTACCCTATTTTGTTCCAAAGCACATTTAGTAACGGTTGTCGAGATAGAAGGTCTCCCGTTTTTACAAATTTTTGAAATGTCGGTATATATATACTCTTAAGATAGCTCAACAAAATTTACAGGACAAACAGTGTATGAAATGAAGTTTTTAAAAATAGTGTGAGACAATTTTTATGTGAATATTTTTTATAAAATCGTCCTTTTTTTTTTATATATTGCGAAGTAATGTTAATCTCTACGAGTTGCCGCAATTATTGCTCAGAAAATTGTTCGTGAGGAGCACCTTTAGAATGTAGTGAAAATTATGTTGAGAAACGTGTTTTTTGTGGAAAAAAATGAAATTTTTTCGGAAAAACCTCGTGTTAAATGTAAACTAGTAGAAGTAGATAGTTGCGGAAGTCTTCCCTCCCAATAGGTCTCCCTCAGTGGCGTATACAGGTTTTCATTTGGGGAGAGGGGGGCGAAAGAACTCCTAGGGAAGTCAGTTATAATTTTAACTTAGACGTAGTAAAAAATCATTAATAGCGCCGCAGGCGAAATTTTTTAGTGTAGGTGAGTGAGAAATGTTGTGTTTTAGGTTGGCATTATAAGTGTTGTGTTACGAAAAAGAAACGCAATTTTTTTTCTGAAAAATGGGTGAAGTGATGAACCTGGGATCTCTCTATAGCAAATGGCACATCATTGTTTGACATTTCGGGGGGGGGGGGGGGCTATATACGTCACTGGTCTTCCTACGCGAGAATAGAAGATAGAAGTCAATGACAAAAACAATCCTTACTAAATTGTCTACATAAAATATTCTACACATTTTTCATAGGATTATGAGTTTACATATTCTTTCAGCATATCTGGAAAATAACTGTTCATTTCCCTGTAGAAAATATAGCTACAAACCTGCAATAATTGGCAATATGAGTTTAATAATTTAATAAATCGTTTTCAATAAAATATGTGGAATTTATTTCTTTGAAACTATTGCCGCCCACAGCAGCCATCGAAACACGCCTGTTTTTTTCGAAGAATTGGAGAATACTCTGCAACCCTCTTACAAAGACTTGAAAGGGTACCCTTACCTAAGATGAATAATAAGATAATTAACTAAAATACAAGCATGGTGCCTGAAATATCAATAATATTACATGTTTTTATCTATACCCTCACGCCGCGTCCCTTGCAGAGTAGGAAGAGAGGACAGAGCGCCAGACAGCCCTATCCTTAAACACACTCCTAGTTTCGGTCACATTCATGCAATCTGTCATACACGCTCTCCGATTCCTTTTACTCAAAACGCGTCCATCCTTAAGGATCTGGTCGACATGATCGGACCAGGCCACTCTCGAGCGGCCGCGTTTCCTCACACCACTTCGTTCGCTCAAATATATCTTTCTTGCCATCCTTCATTCTTTCAACATGCCCAAACCATCTTAGTGTTTTTATTCCATTAGAAATTTATTAACCCTACACTGCGCCAGTTAACACATCTGATACATTTTGCTAAATGCGCTGTATAATTCACTTCAGAAGATAAAACTGATTTAGTTTTTTTATCATCGTCATCTGTACACATTTTGTAGTAGAAATAAATTTAAAAAATGGATTTATGTTCTGACGTAAAAGGATGACGGGTACCACATTTTGGTAACTTTTTGTGTTGTGAGGAATCATTGTACTTTTTTTCGGTAAAACGAGACTTTCTGCCAATAATAATCCAGAATAAAATTTATAATCTTGCACAATAGATATTTATGAGACTCTCTACTATATTTTTTTATAAGAATCCATACATAGTAATAATTGCGGTCTCTTTTAAAAATATATATAAAAATACAACATAATTGATATAAAGCGGGCACCAAGATCGAAATATTGCTATATTTCAAATAACGTAATATGAATATAGGTTCCTATTTGAGTTTATTAGGTAGATTTCCAAAAGGAACTCTACCTATTCGTTTCTCCCGTGATGTCGCAGAATTGAAAAATTTCTACTCAGTATCACTAATTAGGACCAGGAGAACCCGAATCCGACCTTGGTTTAAAAGTTTATATATATAAGCCATATATATGTCCCTTTTCTTGTGCGCACGTTTGCGGCCAAACTATGCGTCACAGAAACGTGAAACTTGGGTGGTAGATATTTGGTACGTGGTAGATGAACTGATAGGAGATTGGGTGAAATCCATTAAGAGGAAGGTTCACTTTTTAAGGCTTCAAATTCAAAAACAATCATTCTGAGGGGATCCAATGATTGTGAGGGTCTGTGTCTGGTATCGTATGAAAGGGCATTAAATAAGGAATACAGATCAAAAGTCAGATTTTGTCTAGCTCAATTCCTCGGACTACACTGATCGATCGAAAGATCTAGTAAGTAGTTACCGCATAGGTACTAGCGTGTTTGTTGTCTTAGTGCTTCACGATACGAGAAGAACTCACATCTTTTTTTCAAATTTCTAGTGCTTAGGTACCGGTACCAATCCATATAATGTGTGGAATGAAAATAATTTGATTATTGGATTAGGTACTTCCTTTGATTATTGAAGTACTTAATCAAATATTTTTTCGTCATACGGTACTTCGATAATCAAAGAATAAACTACATCCATACTACTTCATCACTTCGCTGGTTCTTCGATAATCAAAGAATAAACTACATCCATACTACTTCATCACTTCGCTGGTTTATTTGCCGATAATATTGTGATTGTTTTTATTGTACAGATGTACTCTTAAAATTAATAAAATTAATAAATCACTTGAAATCTACCTATGCCTGTGGCGTGCCAAAGGAATTTTTTTTTGATTATTTTCTTGTTTATTTAGTAGATTACATTATTTAAGACCTAGAAGCAGTTCAACATCGACACACAAAATTCCAAGAAAAAATTCGCGCAGTGTAGGGTTAATCTAGGTAGGTATTTCACATTTTCTTGAGAATGACGCCATCGGAAGAGGGTCGCCTTAAACGATTTTCTACCCATTTTAAATAAATCAGTCACTTTTAATAAAACATAATGGACTGCAGGATCTTCAGGGTTTGAGGTCACCGTCTCGCCTTAAATGATTTTTTAACTTTGCTTTGTTTTGTACGGAATTACTCCAAGCGGTGTTTGGTTTTTTAGAAAATTGATGCATTTATCGCTTAGTTGTGATGACTAGAAAAGTGTTAATCACAATAATACCTAATTATTATTTGAAATTTGGTATATTATAGCCTCAAATAGTGTTGTTAGCTGAAGAAATAGTAAAATTATTACAATTAAAATATCATCTCGGTACCGAGAATACCTTGACGCCCCTCTATGTGCTGTGCATACTGCAGACACTGGATGGTTCCAATTGTTATGCTGCCTTTTTACTGAAGTGATGTTTCTAACAAGGTCTGATAAAAACGAGTTTTGCTGATATGCAGTGCGTATAACCTAACTACCTATAATAACATAATATATTATGCATTTCATGTAGGGCTTCGCGGTTTGCACATAATAATCAGGGAGTAGGTAGGTACTGGTAGGTACTCTAATTTTAAAGCAGAATCCAATGGTTGTGTATTAACACACCCATTGTTAACTTTACTGACTATTATTCATAATTATGAAGTTAGCGGAGGCAGTTTCCCTAGTTAAAGCAAGAGAATCAGAAATAAATAAATCTTTGTTCGCCAAAAAAAAAACATGCAGAGTTTCAAAACGAGAAAAAAATGGTGTGCCAAGAGGCGGACTTATTCCAAAAGCAATATCTTACAGACAACCCGACATAGCATTTCTTTTCAAAATCGAGCTGGAAGCTTGGAAGATATCGCTAAAAAACCAGTATCTACTTACCTACATATTATTTACTTTGATGATTCCGAGTTGAGAACAGTCGATTTTTGGTCGATGGTTTTTCGTACAATTTTCATTTGCAAAAACGACCATAGCTTGTAAAGGTACAAAAAATCGTTATACCTACACGTAATATGGGAATCACAGTAGAGTCTTGCTAAGCTGGCACTTCAGTACATCGACACGTCCAGTAATCCGGCACTCTACGCCACCGCTCCCTCCACCCCCGCATCTTTCACCGCTCCCTTAATGACTAACTAGAAAGATGATTGTCATGTTAAGTTATGTAGTAAATAAACGCATGCCTGCTTATTCTCACACACATCTGTAATGCTTTATTTCATATCCGAACTTTCCAATAATCTGACACCCTTTGGTTTTGAATAGTGCCGAATTAGTGAGACTCTACTGCAGCTACACGTTAGACTCGAAAGTCACTGGTGGGGTAAAATCATGAAGACCATGGACTAGGTGGGCCGCAAAACCTAATCTTAAAGAAGACCAACTACTGAAAATCTTAACGAAAAAAGTACTATTATAGGACAAGTAAAATATTTATTAATAATCTAAATACAGTAGAGTCTACTAACTACTGTATTTACTATTTAGATAGGCATGTTTGTCCTTACCACCCGTTAATAGGAATAGGGTTGGTGATGTGTGCTTTACAAATAATGTTGCCAAAGTCTTCCTCTGGTATTATATGTAATAGGATTCTATGGTAATAGGTACAATACATATGTATGTTATTACTTATTACTATTAGTTATAAGTTTGTGTTTGTAGCTATACATTATGTATTCGATGATATAAAATAAAACATCCCATTTATTATCACCTTCCAATCAGTATTTACACCACAGTGTAGGAATGTGCTGGACCGCGTTAGCAACCCATCCATCTCTCTCACGAGATGCCACTATCTCGCTCTTTCCAATCTCTCGTGCAGACACCATCATTTAGAGTTCAATGTTGTTAATAGGGTTACCACAAAAATAAACAGATCAAAACTTTATTTAATGAAGATTAATCTAATTGTCTACTCGTATAATATGTTAAGGTGAAAGTATTAGTATCGTAACTTAATATGTACTAATACTGCTAATGTATATTGTAGGTATAGACTTTGTTTTATTGTTTTGTATATATTCCTAATTCCTATAATATATGTATACCAAATATTTAAGGACTTTTGTAATGGGAACTACAGGACTGGCAGTCATTAAGTAAACCTACAGATTTTAAATAAAGGAATTATTAGGTAGGGATATAGTATATTACTGTTATTGTTTTCAACACCCTAGTGATTGTGGTGTTGTACATAGTTAGTCAAAGCCTGGCTATACGTACATACATGTATAATCTCCCAACCCTGCCTCGTAATACTGAAGATTTATGATTCTCTCCTCCCCCTCCCCCCTAGCCATCTCGATTCCCCTCCATCCTCTAGCTAGTTCCTCTGCTTTAACATCTTTCTTCTTCTTGTCTTGACCTTCACCTCAGATGCAATACGTCGCCTTTCGCGCCACAATCATATTATTATACAGAATAGGCATTGCACTACCTAACCTTATTAATCTATATATACTATGCCTACTATAAAATAGAGTACCTTTTCTTTGACGCATATAGACGCCTATATCGCTCATCCTATTAAGATGAAACTTTGCGAATGACATGTATGGAGAATAGGTCACCTTGTTAGATTTGTCACCAAATTTTGACAATTATTCTTCAGATTTATGAGACATATTTTACCTCGTTGGAATCAGAAAATATGGAGAAAATGTTCAGAAGAAATTTTATTTAAAAATGTAGTGAATTGTTTAGGCTAGAAATGGTGAAAACTAGGGAAACATTTTTTGAAAAACAAAAGATTTTTGTAAATTATCATAGTTAAATAAATAAATCTTTATTGGCCAGTAAATCATATAATAACAAAAACAAGACAATGCAGTGTGCCAAAAGCTGGACTTATTGCAAAAGCAATATCGTACAGTCAACCCGAGAAAAGAAAGAAAAACTTAAATACTACAATAATAATAACTCCTCTAAATGAAAAAAAAAACTATCCTAAAATGTTGTTAAATTTAGAACTCACATCAATAAGGAATCCTCCTGAAAAAAATATAGTTAAATGATCCTTTAGGTTTTTAATTTGTTTTACAAAAACTAGAATATATATATAATTCCAATCTTTAAAATATCTCCAGTGTAAACAATTCGCTATATTTTCGAATAAAATTTCTCCTGAAAACTTTCTGCATGTTTTCTGATTCCAACGAGGTAAAATATGTCTCATAAATCTGAAGAATAATTGTCAAAATTTGGTGATAAATCTAACAAGGTGACTATACATTTTCCATTCTCACAATTGAAGGGTTTTTTACAAAAACAGCAAAACCAACAAAATTTCTCGTTTCAAGCATTTGATGTCATTTTATTCGTCTTGAAAAATGACATATGCCTGTATAGAGATTTCTTTGGCATAAACGACGTAACAGGCAAAAAAATGCTATTGAAATTTCATCGATTCTACAAAAACAACGTAACTGAGTAGAAATTCTTACAAGAACAACGTATCCGACTGTTTCTTTTCGTAGTTGTGTAGTTTTTGTAAAAAAAAAAGTTTGACAGTTGACACTTCGCGCGAAAATGTCAGATCGGTGTGCTGTTTCTTCCGACGTCGTCGGTTTGAAAAAACAAAAAACGACGAGCAAAAAAGAAGATCTGATAAAAATTAAGAAAGCTAAAGGGTTGGAACATATCAACCACAAAAATAAACTAATTCCAGCACGAAAAACTGGCCCGGATTGCAGGTAAATCTTGTTACAATACTTTTGAGGTTATGTTGATATTTTTCGTGCTATTGCATTATAACAATCCTGTATTCTCCGCGAATAATATAATTTTCGGTTATGAGGCACAGTTCACTCTATTGATAGTAGCTTATTAATTAAATAAATAACAATATATGTAGGTATAAATCACCACAGACTGGAATACAATCGAATGGACACTAGTGCTAGTGATTTAATCTATTCAGTCAATCATTGCTTTTTGTTTAATATTCTTTAAAACAATGTATTCTGTAGTTCGTAATATCATTGTATCATCAGATCTTACGATGGCTGAGTATCAGTTTTATGTTTTGTATATTCTAAAGTTGATAAAAAACACCAATCCCAATATTATTTTTCCAGGTGCAAGCTCAAATGTTTTGAAAAAATTTCGAAGAATGAGAGGGATGCTTTACTTGCAAGATTTAACGATTTGGCAAATAAAAATGACCAAGATGCACATTTGATGTCCTTAATATCGTCTTCATGTCCAAAACGATATACAAGTAAGAATCCAATTAAATTTAGGTTGAGCACATTCAAATACAAAATTCGAGACGGATTAAGGGAGATACCAGTGTGCTTGAAAGCATTCTCCGCCATCTATGGCATAACGTTTGGCCGAATTCGCAGAATTCAAGGACTTATTACCAGCAATGCTGCTGTCCCAAAGGACCAGCGTGGTAAACATAACAATAGATTCCGGAAAACACCAGAAGTAGTACTAAATTTAATAAGGCACCACATATCATCATTCAAATCAAGACAATCTCATTATTCTAGAAAAGATAATCCAAACTGTTTTTATTTGCCAGAGGAATTGACTGTAAAGAAAATGTATTCAATGTATTTAAACGAATACAGGATTAATGTCTCATATGGGGTATATTGGTCAGTTTTCAAAAATAATTTTCATCTGAAGTTTGGACTTCCTCGAACAGATACATGTGCAACGTATGATTCCCTTAATTTGAAAATCAAAGCTGCCACACCAGATAACGTTTCATCTTTAAAAGTCGAGCACACTCTCCACTTGGCGAAAGCTGAAAAATTTTTCGACATCAAAAGAGGCCAAAAACAAAAGGCTCAACGCGGCGAAACCATGTGTCTAAGCTTTGATTATATGCAAAATTTGCCCTTGCCGCACATTAGGACGAGCGATGTTTTTTTTGCCAGACAGCTTTGGATGTATGTTTTTGGCATCCACGATTTGGGAAAAAACAAAGTTTGCTTGAATAGTTACATTGAGACAGAAGGCAAAAAAGGGCAGAATGATGTCACGTCGCTATTGCTGAAATATTTTAACGAAAATGATATGTACAGCGATCACCTTGTACTTTTCAGTGATGGATGTTCAGGGCAGAACAAAAACTACGTAATGGTAAATTTTCTGTATGTAATGGTACACGTTTTTAAGCTGTTTAAATCTATTAAGTATATTTTTCCTATTAGAGGCCACAGTTTCCTGCCAAACGACCAAGATTTTAGTCTTATTGGGAATAAAAAAAAAACATGTACGGCTGAAGTTCCTGAAGATTGGAACGTTATAATGGAAACAGTACGCCAACATCCATCACCATTTGATGTTCATAGAAGAACGCATGATATGTTTTTTAACATAAAGAAAGCATTGGAACCTTATTTCTGGAAACAAAGCAAGCCTGCTATGAAAATTAAACAGGTCCGAGAATTAAAAATAGAGAAAGATTTTCCATATGTGTTAGTGAGGGAGACATACAGCGGTCCCTGGCAACGCATTATTATAAGGAATAAACGACCACTTCCAAGTGAAATTAATTTAGAAAGGTTGTATGAGAATCCGATCGCGATGAATCCAAATAAAGCAACTGATTTGAGAAGGCTAATAAGATTTTTGAGTTCTCCAAGTAATCTGCAGTTTTATGAAAATCTCCTGAACAACATTGACCCCAATGCACAGGATAGTGACGATAACAGCAATGGAAATGAAGATATGTAACTACTATTTACTACATTTACAACTATAATACTACATTTTAAAACAACTTTGATTTTTATACGATTTTTAATAAACAATTTATGCAAAACATCTTCTTTGTTCACAAAAACAACATAACTCTCTTATTTCCCCTTTGTGTTTTTTTACAAAAATAGCGTAAGTGACAAAATTTTACAAAAACGATATAAGTGCAAGAGGCTTTTTTCCATTTATTTCACTAGATAACAGTATTCTGAGCCATAAACAGAAATATTTAGAAGACTAAGAGCATCCTTAATGATAAATTGTTGAAAAAAGTCCAAATATTTCATTATTTTTAAATACAGAAGGTTTTTTTCAATTTATGAGAAACTACTTCGCGTTCAGTTTTGGAGTTTTTGTAAAAAACCCTTCAATTTAAAATAGCAAGACAATTTGGCCCGTTTTTGGAGCTTGACAGCTCCGTTGCTATTTATTTTAGAGAAAAAAAATATTACAAATTTGAAGAAAATTTTATGTGCTTTCCATATTGTGCTTTCATTCTGCTAAAAAAGTTAACGTACAAAAAGTTGATGGTTTTTAAGTACAAATCCAGAATTCGCCAGAAAATGGAAATTTTCGCCATGATCCGTCACGAAATTTTGTTGGCAAACCTCGGATTGGGATTCAGCACTCCAAAACACGTATAGAATGAAAGAAATCCAGACTGCCCCACAACTTTCCATCGAGAAATGTATCTCGACTGTACTATAAACCTACCTACTTGGTTTTCTCAAAAACAGTATTTTATTTCTATAAAACGTCTTTTGAAACGTCTCCAAATGCAATGTGACATTCCTGCTATTATTATTTTCTTTCTTTTCATGTCATTCTTCGACTCATTGTGTATCACAGCTTATTGTGATTGTGCACACAGCACACCATAACTCGCTTAACATTCTACCTACCTACACAGCTTTACAATGATTTTTACGGTAATGCATTTACCTTCAGGCAATTTTTTTCAAACTAACGATTCCAAGGTTTTTTAATATTATTTTATTTTCCCCTTTTTAGTTTTAGGCAGTCATTACATTACAGTCACATTCAATGTATTAGTAGCTATAGCTACTTTTGATTCGCCAATTCTCTCTACAGTAGTTAAGTATTTATTTAATTGCGTAGATGATATTATATTTCCCTCGGTGTCTCCTGATGGCTTGAGCTGGACATAATATGAGTTGTGATGTGAATTTCTTTTCCAACGCTCTTTCACACGATACCAAACACGGCGGTATGCCGTGACTGGATCCTCTCGACCCCTCGGTATCTCTCGATGGCTTGACATGGACAAATTTTGACTTGAGATCGGATTTTGTTTTCCATCGCCCTTTCACACGATACCAAACACGGCGCTACGCGGTGACTGGATCCTCTCGATCCCCCGGTGTCTCTCGGTTGGTCGAACTGGACAAAATCTGACTTACGATGAGAATTTATTTTCCAACGCTCTTTCATACAATGCCACACATGACCCCACACGACCCTTGGATTTTCTGAAACCCTTTACATACTGGAGAAGGCTAATGGTTTTTCTGCCATAGAACAGTCATTTTAATTAGCATTTCACTAATTAGAGTATCTATATCTATACTCTATAGTTATCAGACGCGAAGCTACCTATGAACACGATTCCCATCGAGTTACCTTTTGGAAAAAATGGTAGGTATAATAGTCTCTAATCTGACGTAATCCCATAAGAAATGTTAGCCCCGGCTTCCCTTCAGCAGAAATCCACCCTTCGCCACTGATAGTTATGTTATGTATTTTTGTCCATATCATAATAATTTTAATCAGTTATACTCCTACTGTGTAGTGTGTATCGTATGGCAGGTGCGCGCTGGCCCCTGTCTACTACATACGTACAGTCTTGAGTCTACATATTATCCTAAGATCCCAGGTAGAATATAAAATAACAGCAGGTAGAAGCTGTCCTATAGTAAATTATTGCACATTCTGTTGGTTGTTCTAAGATTTGTATTTATGTACGAAAATTGTTTCTTTACAAAATATGTCCAAAAACATGGCGCCGCAGTCGAAATTTTTTTTAGAAAAATTGATGGAATGATGAACTTGATTTTCTTTCTATAGTGTATAACTCATCTGGCTATATTTTATGAGGAATGTGACCATGTAAGTAGCGCCGCAGTCAACATTTTTGTCTTAAGACATGAGCATGTTCCTGTCTATATAAAAAAGGAGTAGGTAGTGTGAATCTTGTTTAGTTTTATCGAAATAAAAAATAAGTAGGTACTTAGTGTACTTACCTACTGATGATATAAATGTAGAATATGTAAAACAAGAGGAAGTGTAATTGGCGCCGCAGGCAATTTATTTTATTAAAGATTTGTAAAATAATGTATTTTCGTAATACCTAACTCTCCGGGATTCGTTTTATTGAGCAGTTAATATACTTAAAGAAATGTTTAACTGGGACAAATGACTCCCACCAGGACACTGGAACACGGACCTCAAAATCGGGTCGTATGGCAGTCCTGCGTTAAAGTGATATTGAACGGCGAATTCAAAGAGTAACATGAGAGTATTTGCTAGTAGATTTTCTTCTGTATTATGAGCTAAAAACCAGCTGTTTACCTATCTAATAAAAAATGATGGAGCAGTGATGGGCGTCCAAAAATCATACCTTTTTCGTGAATTAATTGGTGGTCCAAGAATAGAGGTCTATCAACAGTCCTCAGGAATCAAGTCGGGTTTTGGGACACTCTGTATACTAATATTTTACAATGAGTTAATCTTTAGATATATGTACTCCTCCTTACATACAATTGACTGTCTTGTTGTATAGGTACATATATAATTGAAAATTTTATCTGATTTGAATGAATGTATGATGAGAGTAAGTTAGGTCTGTGTTGAACACATGTAGGGACGTACATACTGTATAGATAGATAAATAATATAACATGATGCTGGATGCATTACTCCTCTTCCTAACAATTATTTCTCTGACTATCCTATCGCTGTTTGTATCGGCGCCGAGCGGAAATCTCTTAAAAGAAATGAGCTCTCTGTTCTTAAATTCAGCTTCAAATGATTTGTAGTCATATTAGTTCCCTTTAGGCTGTTAAGTGTTAATCTAAGTCTATGTAGACCTACTCCCTCCTGTTTTGTCGAATCAAATTTCGTATCGTAAAAATTCGTAAAAAAGTCGTATCAGAACAAACACCAAATAGGTGGTACCTACGCAGTTTTACCTCAGTGAACGGCGTTTGAGCAGCCCTAATGTCGTATTTATAATCAATGGACAACTGCCAGGCTTTTTTGTGGTATTGTAGTAACTAGTAACTATACCCTCATCCTCCCAAGCAGGGCCGCATTTAGGGGAGGGCAACCGGGGCTACTGCCCGGGGCTTCCACAAAAGAGGGGCCCATACAAAAGAGGGGCCCCCACAATAGAGACTTCGAAAAAAATCAAATTCAGACTAGTAACAACTTTTCCTTTAATATTTTTTTCTGTCGCCGAAGGAGAAATATTATCTCAGTGGTCGACCAGCTATGTGTTTCTCTTACCGAAAGATTGCATGCCTATGAAGCTGTACGTTCGAGATTTGGATTTCTTTATCACATCGAGAAGATGGATGCTGATGGAAACTCGACTGAAGAAAAATTAGAATTTTATTTGGGGCCAGGGGGCCTCCACTCCTTTGCTGCCCTAAGGCCTCCACACCTCTAAATCCGGCCCTGCCCCCAAGCCTAGGCTAACTGGCTTAACAACTAGAAAAACTCCAGGATCTCGATAAGTTTGCCCTGGCGAAGAATTCTGTATGATTGATTGTAATACCTAGATATAATATCACGAATTAATATTTATTTTTATAGATTCACCATACTGCATAATGTCATGTGAGTCTCTACAATGTGAGTGCGTATAGCTCAGTCCTTTTGCAGCACGAAGTCGGCAAAATTAATAACAGATGGGACTCTATGCAGTATGATACCTTAGGGTGGGATGTTTCAGAATATCAGGCGTCCCCCCCGCCACACCTGACGCGTCACCCCCCTGGCCCCCCGAATAGGTCCCCCTACGTGGTTTTCATCTATTTATCAAAAAATTGTAACAGATAGAAGGAAAATGTTAAGGACAAAAATAGTCCTTAATAAATTCTCTACAAAATAGGTAAAGCACATTTTTTGATAGGACTAGTAATTTACCCGCAATAGCCGGTGAAAATATCGTAATTTTTTAATAAGAACCAAAAATTTTTTATTTTACTCAAATTGCTGAAAATTCATAAGAGCTACAAGAAAATGGTCAAAGAATGAATTAATTGCTATAGTTTTAGCTATAAAATGAGCTATTATTTATTTTTGCACGGCTCATAGTTTTTGAGTTATAACATAAAATTCCAATGACAGAAGTCTTAAAAATGGAACTTTTCATACAATTTGTATTGAAATGCTGTGATATTAAAATTTAGGTTACGCCTGTTTTTCACAAGTATGTGAAAGATAAAAAATGTATTGGAGTATGACTGGATTTTGTAAGTATTTTAAGGTATAATTCTTTAGAAGTTCAATACACTTTTGCCAGCCATATTTCAAAGCCGTATCCCAGTTTTGCAGAAGGATTCGTCAAGATCATTAAAGAAGAAAATTTAGTGTATGTCTGTGTAAGATACGAGGTTCGGCTGAACACTTCGTAGCCCTGAGAAAAAAATGTACAGACCAGTTTAAGTTCATTATTGATATAGATAATTTAAACTTCATTAGGGCTATTTACAAAATTTGAGATCGATAGGACGACGCTGGCACTCTTGGCACCATTTTTATTTCAACGTGTTTGACATTTTTGTGAAAATGTGAAATTGTCAGCTGCGATCCGTGATAAAATATTATTTTATCTAAGGTCATAGACCGACACGAACCATAAAAGAAATATCGGGTTCATTAATGGAGTCTGTTCCATCATATGCCATGATTAGAAAGTAAGTGCCAGATTTTGAATGGGCACAGCAAGGTGTCAAACACAACCCTTGAAGCGGAAAGCAATAAAATGCAGTAGTTCTGGAGAACGTCGATAAAGACATGGATTAATTTTTCAAAGATCGCGGAATTATTAGTTAGGTGATAGCAGAGATTCCAGTGATCTGATTTTAATCAGTAGTGTTCATCTTAACTTCAGAACAGGACTTGTACAAACCCTCGAATCGCCGGGTGCCAATGCTTTTGACCCATATCCTAACCTTGAGGAATCCTTCTGGAAAACTGGGATAATGGCTTTGAAACATGACTGGCAAAAGTGCATTCAACTTCGAAAGGATTATATCTTGAAATACTAAAAAGACCCAATCATACTCCAATACATTTTTTATCTTTCACATGCTTGTGAAAAACAGGCTTAACCTAAATTTTAATATCACAGCATTTCAATACAAATCCATTCCATTTTTAAGACTTCTGTCATTGGAATTTTATGTTATAACTCAAAAACTATGAGCCGTGCAAAAATAAATAATAGCTCATTTTATAGCTAAAACTATAGCAATTAATTCATTCTTTGACCATTTTCTTGTAGCTCTTATGAATTTTCAGCAATTTGAGTAAAATAAAAAAAAATTGGTTCTTATTAAAAAATTACGATACTTTCACCGGCTATTGCGGGTAAATTACTAGTCCTATCAAAAAATGTGCTTTACCTATTTTGTAGAGAATTTATTAAGGACTATTTTTGTCCTTAACATTTTCCTTCTATCTGTTACAATTTTTTGATAAATAGATGAAAACCACGTAGGGGGACCTATTCGGGGGGCCAGGGGGGTGACGCGTCAGGTGTGGCGGGGGGGACGCCTGATATTCTGAAACACCTCACCCTAAGGTATCATACTGCATAGAGTCCCATCTGTTATTAATTTTGCCAACTTCCCCATACATTGATTTCCTAAAGTGACTGAACTAGTAGTGCGTACAATGTACATATATTCCTATTAATATTCATACGTCAGTAGGTAATCGTCGGCATCTCTCTATTTGATCTTCTTTTGGAATTCAAATAAAATATGTAGGTATATCGATGTCAGAGGGTTTACAACATCCAATAATTATTATTTGATTTCATGTAAGGTAAGTACCTGATCAACCTAGACAACTTCTTAGTACATAATATTGTCTATGTGTACTGTAGGCTGTATGTGTATTACAATACTATCTTGTCATATTACAATACAATATTATTCTCTAATTCTATGTATCACCTATGAAACTACTAACTATTGTACAATGTACATATGATATCGACAACATTCTTTAAATCATGTTCTATAATATGGTTCTATAAAATGGTCGAGCAAATATTGACGACGAAATCCAGAACAGATAAACGCAGCTTCCCGTGCATTTTAGAAGTTGCGCGATCGAGTGTTTGGAAACCACGATCTAACACTAAAAACAAAGACAGCAGTGTACCGTGCAGTCGTAATTCCCGCCCTCACATATGGTTGCGAAGCCTGGGTTCCTTACAGATGCCATATCAGGTCCTTGGCAAAACTACAACAGCGCCAGCTGAGGCAAATAATGAAAGTACGGTGGTCACAGAATCACCAACAAGGAGATTCTGGACAGGGCAGGCTGTTAGAGCATCGAAGTGCTGTTGGCCCGTGCTCACCTCCGCTGGTCGGGCCACGTCGTCCGCATGACGGACAACGGACTCCCGAAAAAGATCCTATATTCAGAGCTGGCAGAAGGTAAAAGGAAACAGGGAGGGCAGCGGAAGAGATACAAAGATGTTCTGCACAACACACTGAAGGAATGAACTCTCAAAGTGACTGGGAAAACTTGGCGGGTGATCACAAAAACTGGCGGAGGATCATAAATAATTACACCGGCCCGCAAAATAGAACCACCCGCAGACCCGTCACAAATGAGGAGCAGCCTTGTCCAAAGTGTGACAGAGTTTGCAAGTCCAGAATCGGCCTCCATAGTCACCTTCAATGGCATCGTCGCGTCGGCAGGACCAATAACAACATGGCAGCGATTCTTCTGAGTAGAAAAAACATGCTCGGCAACGGGCTCTTGGCATTATTATTATTATTATATTATAATATATAAGAGGAAGCAGAACACAAGTGTTACACATGTGGTGTGCACTGTGTCACCCGTCCCCGCGTTTCCTGATCCTTAGTAATTTGATGTGGACAAAAAATGTCGGTAGCTTTTCGTCTCCACATGTTCATAGATCCACATATCCCCTGCATCAGAGATTTATCTTTACATATTATAAATTAAACATCGTAATAATCACATTCAATAATAGTGTTGATATAAGTATGGGAAAGGAAATTAAATACCTGGTATATGAGATTCCAGATAAAATATGGTTAAATAAATGAGAATATCCCAACCCATATGAGAGAAAAAATATATGCTAAGGTTTGCACGACGCCGACGCACATGTCGTGTACGGTTTTCAGTAAGAAAAAACTGAAATCAAGGTTTTTTTGTCATGTTTTGGGCTAATTTAACTACACTTTTATCTTGTGTGTAAATAACTGTTTTTGAGTTTTCACTACTATCTACTGTACTTATTGCGTTGTTGATTGATATTGTTATTTATTTCATTCTTCTTTGCACTTTATGTTTTCACATGAAATTAACGAGATAATAATTTTTATAATAGTCATATTTATGTATTATCATGTACTGTAGGTATTGTCCAAGTATGTAATATGTTGTTATTTTTATATTATACCTTTACCTGCTGCCTAAGTGCCTACCCACCATTTAACTGTTATTATAATAAATGTAAGTAATATAAAGTTGGGTTCCTAACTCCGCAACCTCTCATATCTTACGCCCCCCTGTCCGGCCACACTATCATCGTTCTAAATTATTTATTTATCTTCCCTGATCTGCAATTATCTCCTCGAGGCTTCAGCTCCGCAGTAACGAGCTCAATATCTTTCCGGTAACAGGTCTGGCTCTGGTAACAACATTTCCAAAACTTTACACTGTCTACATTATTTTTATACAAATTACACAATACATTGTGCATAGTTACTTATACACACAAACCTTATATATCGTACTTTATTTCATGAACGTCTAGGTGCCTATACACTGCCTACCATTCATTCTGAATGTCTCCATGTAGTAGATTACTTTTTACTATAAATTATATTTATTTATTTTCACTTCTGCTGAACAAAGTAGAGAGATACGACAACATTACAAATATAAATTATAACATTTGTTCACTAGGGCGAGCTTATCGCAATGCTGCGATCTCTGCCAGATAACCCCAATCACACTACATACACAAGCAAAACAAGAAGATAGCGTTATATTTGGAAACTTCCAGGAACACTCGCCATCAAAGTTGTGGAAGTGCTGACAAATATGACATCCAAACAAGAGATTTGCTTTGGAAATGTTGTTACGTTACGTTATGTTATATTATGGACAAGTTATTATTATTATTATTATTACCATCGTGTAGAGTAGGTACAGGTACAGTGCCGATGCACGGACTCCTCTTGTGTCTGGGCCTGGGGAATCTTTGTTTGGTTCTACATAATATATACCTACATAATATAACGTGTACCTGTACTCTCACTACCAACTGCTAACTGCTAACCATCTTGTATAGTTAGGTCTTGTATAGTACGTAATATTATTACGAGGGTGGAGTGAAAAGTTCTCGGCCTGACGGTGAAAACCTATGTCTTCTGGCTCAAAAATATATCTATATTTTTAAATGGTCTTCTACTAGTTCAGTGTACTTGGTCCGACGTCTCTCCGATCAGTAGATCCCGCGTCTGAGGGTTATTCTGCAAGGTCTGCAAAATAGCCATCTACAGTTGATACCACCTCTTCATTTGACTAAAAACGTTATACAGCTACAATTTTTTTTAGGTTTGGGGATGTTTGAGGTTAGAGAATGCCAAATCTGGTGAATGAGGTAGATATTCCCATAATTCATACTTAAAAACCTTCGATTTTCCCTATCCCAAAACACTTCAATGGACAGGTTAATTTTCGTGATGAAAGATGATTTTTTCTTTTGTGAATCTAAGCCTTTTTCCGCGATTTTTTTTTCAGTTGGTCCAAAATGTTTGCATAATATTCTCTAGTTGTTGTTTTATTCTTTTCAAGGCAATGATTGAAAAGGATTCCCTATTTATTCCAGAAAACACTAGCCATCATCTTTTCGGGAGGTAAAATCGACTTCGCCATTTTTGTGAGGGGCCACTGGCTTCCAAACACTGTTTTGATGGCTGTTTCAATTCTAGAGTGTAGTGATGGACCCACGTAACATCCACAGCAAAAAATCGGTGCACAAAATTAATTGGATCTTTCTTAAAATGGCCCAAACCTTGTTGCGAAATTCGTTTTGCATTTGTTTTTGGTTCGTATTCAACAAATGCGGCAGCCGATTTTTACAGAGGCTTTTCATATTTAATCATTGACGTAAAGTGAGTCCAACTTTTTCTTATGATATGCCTAGGACCTCAGCTATCTCATGCACCTTTAGTCGCCGATCGTCCAATACCATATTGCGCACCTGCACAGCATTTTCCCTTGTGATAGTAATTTTCGGCCGTTCTTCACGTGGATCATGTTCAAGAGAATTACGACCATGTTTGAATTTGGTCGCCATTTTTTTTACTATGAAAACGAAGAAGAAGAATACTAGTTCACCTTTATTAACTTTTGGTGAATTTCCGATGGCGATAAACTGTCCAAAATGAAGAGTCTGTAGCAGCACGATAGTCCCGTTTTTCCATTTCAACAAAACATCACTGACACGTCTACTTCTAAACGCCGCCAAATGAAAACTATTCGACAGATCAAGCTGAAACTTGTCGTATATTGTTTTCAAACATGTATCATCGTAAAAGTAAAAAAAAATTTTTGGTAGCAATGCTGCTTCTGCCTTAGGCCGAGAACTTTTCACTCCACCCTCGTATATTATACAGATACACCAACACCACTGATGCTAACAACCTTATAACACAAAGCAGATAACTAGACATACCTACCACACTTAACAAGACGAATAATGGAGTCATAATAACATGAGAGTAAATTGTTATTCGATATAGGTTATATTATAGAGGTTCTGAGTTCGAATCCCGGCGTTGTGTGCAGGAAGTATTTGGGTTTGTGGCACCAAGTCCAGATCCATATTATTAATAAATGCCCATCTTGCTTATATAATATAGGGTAATTCGGGGGAATATGTTCACATTGTTCACCTTAACGTTTTACATGCAAAAGATCCAAAAGTATAATTCAAGTAGGTAGGGAAATGTTTTGTGTAGAGGAAATGACAATCCATACCTTTAAAACCATACTTACGTTAAATGATGTATATTTTTAACTTCATAAAAACAAATTACCTAATAAAAATATTAGCGCACATACATAAGTTCAGTTTAATAGATACATAGCAGCTAAAGGATGCATAATACCAATACCTACATATATAAATAATCTGAAGATATGTACACCGTGGTCTGGTCATACAATGGTCATATCGCCGCTCGTTTTTTACTTTGACTAAAGCGCCACTTAGGTATAAAATGAGTTATATATATCGTTGGAATCGTCTCGGCGAGCTTTATCGAATGGTCCAAGTTCAAGGTCAATTAGACAACTTTTTTGGTCGTTTAGTCAAATAAAAAACCAACTTTTATCTTTCAAAAAATAGGTAAAGCGACGAAAATAACAACTTATAAATCGCGAATGGCGCTTTGTTTTGCCAAATTTTCACAATTCATGAATGTTTGGTTTAGAAGAAAGACAAACTTAACACATAAAACAATGCGAGTGGCGCTTTAGCTTTTTTGACTTATCAAAATTATTTAGACAGATGCACTTTAGTCAAATCGTATAATATTAAATCTAAACATGTCCTTCGTTTAGTCACATTTACATGATACTAAATAATGTTAAGTTGTCGTTTAGACTTTTTGAATTTTGGATATTACTCTTTACATGTCTTTTAAGTCATTTCTACTTAATACTGAATTTGATTGAAATGGCCATTAGTCGCATTGGATTGTTACTTTTTAATTTTATGTTATCCGTTAATCGTTCTAACTAATTGTTTATAATTGAATTTGCACTTTAGTATTTTTGCGGTTATAACGATAGCTGATATTTGGTACATCTGTCGTCGTTTAAGACAAAATGTTTAAGACAGAATTATAAGGTTTGAAAATATTATTATCGGTCGTTCAACTAACAACTTCATTGTCAATACACGTGTTGGTTTTGTGTGCGATGGGCGCGAACGTATATACCTATTTAGAATATATTAAAGAAATATTTATAAATAATATATTTAGAAAACTTTTTCTTTCCTTCTTTTTTGAAACAGATATGAAGATGAATACTTAGAGTTCCAATACATTGAGCTTCAGCTTTTATTACTCACAAAATTGTATATGTAATACAAGAGTTTGTGTGTTAGCCATTTAAACTTGGAAGTGTTTGGAAAACATGGTTGCATTAATCACTTTGAATTATAACGATTTTATTTTCAGTGCTAATTTAGACGTTCTGCTTGATACAGTTTGTCACAAAAAGTTCTATTAGCCATTTTGAATTATTAGAAAAAATATATAAATGACGTGTTAGTCATTTTGATATTTTTGAGGAAGAGTACAAATGGCGTGTTAGTCATTTTGAATTATTAGAAAATATATATAAATGACGTGTAAGTTATTTTGTTTTTTTGGTGGAAGAGTACAAATGGCATGTTAGTCATTTTGAATTTTCATGATTTTAAGGAAGGTGGTAATTTACTTGTTTTGAATTAATAAATTTCGAATTATACTAAATATCAGGTTAGGCATTAAGGGATTAAGCGCCATCTAACTCACACAAAAGAGACTATATTTATTAACATTATATACTAAAAAATAGGAAAAAAAATCCATGAACAAAACCCCCATACAATTTATTTAAATCGGTTCATAAATAAAAAAGTTATCAGGGTTTTTCTGTTTTTTTAAACTTTAAATCGCTCTCCTGAAAAGTTGACCCTGTGTCGCTTTAGTCAAAGTAAAAAGCGAGCGGCGATATCATGACATTAGTTATAAATTTCTATATACCTACTTTTTGTTTTATATGCCAAGATTGCCTAGGTAAACTCGTATTTAAATTATCTAGCGATTTATTACTTACTAGTAGATATCTAAGTACATTATTAATCATTCCCCACTAATATATTTTTTTTAATTTCCGTGTATATTCATTGCTACAACATAATTCCCGTTTGCAGATAATTCCACTGGATATTGACACCATATGACAATGATACTGCGGTGTATGAAACAGGAAATGAAATGTTTATGGAATCTTAATTGAACACAAATGTGAGTGAAAATGTGTTCTAAAAGAGAAGTACCTAAATAAATGATCCGCAATTTAACTTTTTTTGGTGGAAGCAAATTTCTGATTACGACCGCATTATAAAAATATCAGGCCGTACAATTTGTGGTAAGTAAACAAAACAAAGATGTTTGTGTGAGTGCAAATCTTATAATGAAATTTTATGAAGGTTACAGAGTTTCATTAAAACTTTAAAAAATATTATTTGGTCAGCAGAATTGTTATAAATATGTATCGCTTCTACAAATTTGCAGTAGATGACGGAGAGGACCTACTCGAGTAAGGCGTCAAATGCCTCATCCACATGCTTGTCGAGCGGCGGGCCACTGTAACACATATAATGATATTATACAATATTAATACAATAAATTTTGAGATGGTTGGGACATGTGGAGCGAATGAACGATGAAAGGATGACAAGGAAAATTTACCTGGGTGAAAGAAGTGGTGGTCCAGCCTTGTGGTCCAAGAACCACAAGGCTGGACCATGTTGACCAGATCCTCAAGGACGGGCGTGTTTTGAGTAAAAGTAATCGTAGAATGTGTATGAGGAATTGCATGAATGTGACGGAAGCACGAAGTGTGTGTAAGGATAGGAAAGTCTGGCGTTCCGTTCTCTCTGCCTAGCCCGCAAGGGAGGTGGCGTGAGGGTATAGTATAATAATTTAGTCCTGTCCCAAGTGTATCTAATGAAGTGTGTACGTGTATGTCTAGTATACTATACCCGTATTTCTGACTTTTTAAGTACATAATTGGGATTCTCTTCCACATGGTGAAAGCTAAATAATGAATTATAATTTATCGATATATGGCTGCTTATTTCAAAACACGTCGGAAAGTAATAAATACTATAGAGTAGATGTATGTACTATGCTGATGGTTTATTTATAACATAACATTTGCTCTGAACTCTGCACTTGTAAACTAAACACTGTCGACCAGCAAAATATTCCAGATCCCCAAATACTTGTAATATTTGTTGTACTGTAGTCTGTACATACTAAACTATAATATATTGTGGGAAATAATAATAAGTTTCTGTTTATTTCTATCTTCCTTGCGTTTATTCTCTACCTAAGTATGTTTTGTGTACAAATGTTTATAGCCATCTTCCAATATTTAAATAAGCATCTTGCTAAAAAAAGGTCGGGCATTTTTCATTTTTCATCATTTATTTTTTATTTTTTTAAAAACCTCTCGGGACTCCTACATATCTCTGTTTTCGGAAAAGTTTCTACTGTTTTCTATTTCTATCACTTTGTGGGATTTTTGTCAGTTTATATAACAAAGTAAGGAACTGTGAAAAAACAAATGATGTTACACATTGACATTAGTGTTTCGTAAAATTTTCGATCTGAAACTTATTCCCCCCGCCCATAATTTCCCCGTTCTCGTTCCAGGACCTCCCCAGTGGCGTAACTGAGGGGGGGGAGGGGCAGGGGCGCCAAATCGGTTGCTAAATTCTCATCATTTTTCGATCTGTTTATAAATTTTTGAGCGGAAACCCTCGGATTTACGCTTTTTTTTATTCGTTCACCAACTTTTGAGAAAAAGTCTGATAAATTTTCGCTGCGCGGTTTTTTAATATAGATGATAGTTTTTAAGGAAAGTTCTGAAGAAAAGGCGGGAGCATAGATCGGAGCGGCCATGTTCAATAGCTCGTATCCCGGTTGCGTATTTACGTTTCCTAGTTCAATAGGAGGCAGTACTGCCTCGAAACCAATACGGGTTTGTAACGCTAAAACCCTTTCCAAATCCGTATTCAATTCGAGGCAAGCGTCCTCCAGTCGCGCTCGGGTTTGTTCATAGATTAATAATATGGGTTTGTTACGCAAACTGTTCTTCCAAATACGTATTCAATTCAAGGCATAGAACGCAGCCGTAAATTCGCGCGTAAACTTCGCCGTTTGCATCTCACTCAAATATGAATGATAATGAGCCTCCTGCCAAAAAACATTAACTTTGTATAAGTATGTCATTATTATTTCAGAAATTTCCTAATTCTTTATCTATATCGATTTTTGCTATGTCTACTACTAAAGTTAACATTAAATTATTATCTTATTCGTTCAATTATTGCTTATAAAATGATTTGATTATGTAGAATGATTATTTTTGTGTGCATATTCATCCATAATTAGTCGCTTAAAATATAATTAATAGTATAAATAATAACAGTGTAAAGCTGAAAAGACACTCATTTTTGGCATGTCGCCTAGTGCTTTTCCCCATTTGAAGTGATGTTTCAACTATTTTTTTTTTCAAAATGGTATATAAAAAATCCACTCATTTAAATACTACGAGATTCTTCTAGCACATAATATTAACGTTTTTTGTTACTATTTTGTGAATCCTAAAAAAAAATTTTGCCTCCGAAATCGGCCATATTGGAAATTCCACTCACGAAACAGCGATTTTCAATAATTTTAAATATCTCATTATTATGACTTAATGTTGTAAACATATCATCACTTAATGGTTTTTATATGTATATAAAAAAATACGTTATTTAGATACATAATCTTAAAAAAAAACATGCATAAAAATGACCATTGCTACGAGTGGAGGACTCTTGCCTCGTATTGAATACGGATTTGGAAAGGGTTTTAGCGTAACAAACCCGAGCGCGACTGGAGGATGCTTGCCTCGAATTGAATACGGATTTGGAAAGGGTTTTAGCGTTACAAACCCGTATTGGTTTCGAGGCAGTACTGCCTCCTATTGAACTAGGAAACGTAAATACGCATCCCGGTTACGAGTAATGCATTGGAACCGAAACTGGTAGAGGTTGTGGTGGAAGAGCTGCGCAATCGGTCGACGTTGAAATCTTGCTCCCGTGTATTTCACGCTTTGATGCACGTCCGAAGCTTGAAAAAAAATCAGCCCACGTATTTGCCTTCGAAATTAAATTTGAAGGTTGGGTTATAGGGAATTGATCCACTTCACTGGTGAATTATATTTAGTACAGTTTGGGCATAAACAGTTAGGTTATGATTTTTTTATATAACGAAGAACAGATTTTTTTAGTGGGTCAACTGGTAGGTATTTTGAAAGAAATATAATGTGCAAAATGTTTTTTTCGTTTCCGGCCAAGTGGACCGCGGCATCTTGAAATGATCACAAGTCTGGATATATGTATTACAGAAGCAGTACCACCAACATAGGAAAAATGTAAACTACCCGACCCTTGGCATAGCACACGTATAAAATTTACGCCTTATTTACTGGGCTTTAATTCGAATTCAGTTTATCTGTTTATGTTGTAATATTTTTCATTGCTTGTACAATTGTTTATTTTTAAACATGAACATATACTTCTGGACATGTGTACCGTGTGGATGTACAATACATTTTCCTTATGGAACGTGACGGAATATATTTCATATATCTTCGGCGGAACACTTCATAAAATCGTAATAGAAATAATTTATTATACGATGTAGCTATGTAAGATGGAACGTACTCTTGGGCTTGAATCCGAAGCCACTTTTGCAGAAGCGAATGTGGAAGTGTTTTCACTTCTGGTGAAGGAGAAGGAGAGGTGATAATAAACTATAATAAAGTATAATGATTATTTTTAAAGAAAGGATAAGTTTTTCGATAACTTCTCCCTAGTGAACAATGCTTTATGAACCTCCTTCCATTCTGTGGGCCCATCGCAAATAAACGTGAAATCAGAAATATCGTTTTTTTTTTAAGCTCAAACATTATACGAGTACGAGTATTTATATTCGGCAAAATTTTTAGAGATGTTAATAACTAAAACATGTTGCTACATAATTTTCATCATATTCTAATCTAATGCAAAGCCACAAATTAAGGTCCTTATGAAAGCCTAAATTGTTTAACGTGATTTTGGTTAGTCTTTTCAAAATCGAGTGAGTGAGATATTGTCAATAAACCTAAATGGGCAAATGTCACACTCTTCAATTTTAAAAAGGCCATATCTCCAAAAACGGTTGATTTTGGACATGCGTTATTTTTTTGTAATATGTATCACCTATCAATAATCATCTTGTATTTATTCACTCCTTAAACACAACACAAGGCAGTGGGCCAAATAGTCGTGAATTTAAACGTAAATTTTAAAGAATAATGCTTTTACTGTGATTAAACTACATAATACAAAGGATATATCTTTCCCAACGTCCCGGAATATTGAAAAAATATGTAAATAATATAGATTTTTGTGTGACTGAATTTTGAAGTGTGGGTATTTATTTTTTTATTATTATTATTTTCCACAGGTGGGTCGTATTGTGTGGCACGTGGCGATCAAGGATTTTATCACGAGCAACTAGTGTAGTCAATGGAAGTCAAGCTCCAGTGGCAAGGCATGGCATCTCAGGCATGACTTCCTCTAAGGGTGGGGCGTGCCTCCAAGTGGCTGTCTGGGGCATCCCAGCTGCACAAACACTGGCTGTACTTGTACTTCGAGATGTGGATGCTGATGAATTAACAGGTAATTATTTAATTAATCACAATTATTTAATTAAGACATAGGTATAAAGCATCTCCTCTAAGAGCTGAGGAATAGTAATGGTAAACTGTTTATAAATACCCTGTCCTTTGTGAATAGTATATTGTACAGTACAACTGGGTACGTTTTACTTGTAGGTACTATATAGTTTTATTTAATATGCAAATACATAAATTATAAAAAATAGGTTTGTGAATGTGAGACGGTATTATTATAAGTTGTTTTATCTAGTAATTATGTAGATTGTAGGTACTGATTATATAATTTAATCTTTATCAACAAACGTGATGACAGTTATGTAGGTATATACTGTACATAGCTTATATGTATAATACCATATTATAATACTACTTACTTTACTTTTATCAAATTCTTACCTATTCTATTTTAATCATACCTTAGGCAATCCACTCGATAGTACTTACTTATATCTTAAAATATTACTGCTAATAATCCGCCAAATGCGGAGGAATAATGATTGCTACTTACTTACCGTTTTTGGGTGGCAAACATTTGTCTTGTTATGACATGCTTTATATAATATTATCTCAGCCACAGCTAGACCTTCCAAGGCACTAAGCCATGGGCCCCCTCCCCCTATTTACTTTATATGTATTTTGCAGCCACTATGTACTTGTGTTAGGTACACAGAACACATTACCTACCCCCTTAGGAGTTAAGTACATTGCCTAGACATTCATCCATAGGTTTATTGTATCAAATATTAGGTAGGTACTTACCTCCTTAATTGATAGTTACATATATACACCTATAGTTGTGTACTATATCTAGCTAGATTAACCACTGATAAGAATTGCTTCTGTTTGCTCGTCTTACAGCGGACCCTTTGTTTTGTTATCTGTTCTGGAATAAGGAGGACTGTTTGTTTATTATTTGCATTTAGATAATTTTATAAATATACAGACTTCGTATAATAATAATAATCTCATTTTTGTTATAAAAATATAAGAACTTATATATAAGATATAATATTAAGGTTCGGGACGCAACTTTGACGTCACGGTAATTTCTTTCGACGTTAAGGTTCAAAATCGCATGATCAAATGTAAAAAAAATACAGTTTTTTTTTTACTTTTTGGGGTTAAAGAAGTTTTACTATAGTAGTAGCATTAGTAGCACACCAATATCTATGGTATTTGCTGTAAAAAATAATACTTAATAATTAACTTATGGGTTCTTAGGTCCTACTATACATATTAGATTCACATATTTGGTGTAGTTATGTTAATGCAGGACATAAAAGCTTCAGTATTATTGGGAGATTAGGTAGATAGACATCTGACCAGAAGATATTGCTCAACCGCTAAGTCCGCTTTGGCTTTTTTGTCACACAGTTGGGTAGACTATTTTTTGGTAAGATTTTGACCAAGGTCCAATGGAGCAATCATCACAATTGGAGTCCAATCCCTGTGGATCTATGAACATATGATGATATGTACCTTGGTAGGTACCTACCACCTATATGAAAATAATTACAATCATACAATGACTCTACAATCTCTTCCACATATTCTGACTGCAAACAGACAATATTGCCTTTTATTATAAGAAGATACAACATATTACCAGCTGTATATAGTTATAATAATATAAATAGTTGTTATTGTATGTAGAATGTATGATAGTACCAGTACATGAGATATGTTCATGGTTTGCTTTTATATAATCAATAACTGATATTGATTCCAAAGATATTATCACTAGACTAGATATAGTTTAGGCTTATCATAATAGTACCTATACCTACTGTAGTGTATACTGAGGTATTTACATGAAATATACTTACAAAATTACTAAAGCAGAAACAAATATAATAATTATTGACTTAAATTTGCCAGGGGATGTAAATTACCAATTACATTTTATAACACAACAATTTAATAAGACAGTGTAGGTAAATAATAGCTCCTGTACATTTATAAATCAAATAACTTTTAAACCAAGTGATCAAAACTAAAAGGAATAATAATTACAAATCAAACTTTTATTGTAAGTGCATTGCTGTGGAAAATAATATTGGTCTACCCTAAATAACGTTTTATAGCTTCAAAAACAAAGTTGAAAGTAGGTGTGACAATATTGGTTTTTCCACATCTCCCAATTACAGATTATACCTTAATGGAACCCAGAAGCTTTTACAACGAGAAAAAAGTAGTAATGAATAGCAGTAATTCTAAGAAATAATAATTACTCTGAAAGCAACTATAATAATAAGCAAATATAATAGGTATTGTTTTTGTTTTCAGGCACCTGTTTTGTGGGTAACCAATCTACCCAATCACTGATGGCCCTAGTGATAATTCCGCAGTTGGTGTATCTGATTGTTGGATGTGTACTTGTCGCGCTAGGACTTCGCGCCCTCGGCAGCCCCCCAGGCCCCCAGCCAAATCTCCCTGTACAACAGCACTCTTACGTAATCAGTCATCGAACCTCTGCTAAAGTAGCCACTGATATTAATCTTACTCAGCTGGGAATCTTCATATTCATCTACATTGTACCGACGTGTTGTATAATTGCTAGTTGGTTGTATGAGTACATCAACAGAGATATCTGGTTGGCCGCAATCAAACCTTCACCAACTCCAAGTATTGCCCCTAGACCTGCTCTGTGGGTATTTTTACTGAGAGTGTTAATGCTGCAAATATTAGGAATTATAACATCTATTTGCATTTTGTCTTCAAAAGCTTCACCCGCCTGGAAGAAGTTGTGTAGAGTAGTGGGTCCGCCAGCGTACAAGGCGGCCCCTGTCAAGTGTGTTCCTCAACCTATCCACTACTACAGTACCACTCCTATACATCCTCCGTTACAAAGAAGTCATTCCCATACTAAGTATTCCACACACAGCCACGGCAGCCATAGGAAGCCTCGTCCACATCACGCGTATCCACTCCCACTACCAGGGGGGGAGACTATGCTATAGCCTATACCATGTTCCATTCTCTCAAATTATCTGCTAATGGTTTCGTTACTCTGTGTAGGCTTGTAAATATTTAGTAATAAATGTCTACTCGGGAATATTTAGCATAAGTATCAATAATGTACATACCTACTTTTATGCATAGTTTTAATTATAATTTATTTTGTACCTACATATATTTTAAAACTCTTAGATAATTATTAATGATGAAGTTACTGTATCAGATAGGTATTCCTAGTAATGTATGGTTTTATGTTGGCTAATATTAATTTGATATAAAATAGAATCCTAATCTACTCCATAACCACAACACAGCTTATCTAGCTTTTTGTCAAGTGTAAAATTATATGATTTATTTTATTTCAATAAATCCGTTGTCTTTGAATTTGCTTCTCATTTTGATTTTTTTAATGCACGCATTCGTTGAACATTTTAGTGGAAATATTAACTCTGTATTAATTGATTCAATATTTATTTAATGACAACACTGTACGTAGAAATATGTCTCCTCACATGTTATATTCTAGTTTAACATGTTTCCATTTATTTTATTTACATTACGAAAAAACTCAACAAAACAAAGTTATAGGAAATTTAATATTATATAATTCTTACTTTAATATTTTTTCTCTAGGGTGCAACATAGAATGTAATAGTATACAGTGGGTGCACCTGTAAAAAGTTATAATCATTAAACTGAAAAATGGCCAGAAAATCTACGGTTTTTTGCTCGCCATAGTGAACGCACAAGGGTGGGGAGGTCGAAAACGTGGATTCTGAACCACAAGACTGACGTTTATAACATATATCCAAAAATCAGAACTACTTCTCTTATTGTATCCTTTATTGCTTGGAATATTAACTCACTAGTGGATGAATGCATTGACTGCCGGAAATTTATTATAGTTCTAAGTACCACCTAGTATTTTATATTTTTTATAATAAATATTTTGTTTATTAATATTTATTATCATCAGTATTATTTTTAATTTCATCTAGAGATATCAGATTATTTTATTGTAATATTTCCCATCTTTAGATAATAGTGTTATTACTTGTTGCGACTCAGTTCATATTGAATTGAAGTAGTTACATAGCATTATATGGAGTGATTTTGTATACGGACCTAGGGAATGGGTGAGTTGATTAAAATGAAATAACCCTCTGGAGATATTCTTCTCCTAGTATTTGTTTATACAAGTCATTTTATGAACACATTGATGCAGATTGCAGTACATAGGACTATGGATTGTTGTATATATTATTATTTAATCTCACATTATTATAAAATAATTATTAATAATTAGCTACTTGATTTACTATGTGCCATTGATTCAATGTAATTTGTCATAATTAAATTATTTATGTTATATAACCTTTTCTCTATTATTTGCCTTAATAATAAAACATAATTGATGTAATAAATAAATCTTTATTGGCCAAAACAAAAATGCATAATAATTATGCATATATCTTACAGTCAACCCATACATATTACATCTGGGCTAACTGGTATGAAACTAAAATGTATGTCAAATATGGGTGTAGGTAGTTGGGTTGCTAGTGCACTGGATTGTCAATGAAAGGGCCATCCCTGATGACTCGCTCCACTCCACGATAAACCTTTCTAGTTTGGAGCGCACAATATTCCTACCCAGACATACTAGGCATAGTATTGGAAGATACCTACTACCTACACTACACCTGAGCAGCATAAATTAGGGATGATTTGTGAATATGATATCTAATTACCTAATGAAAATAAAAATATAAATGTAAATTATAAAAAGTCTTCTTCCTAACCTTCCGAGTGCTCCATCTTTATTCATAGGCAAATAGAAAATAATAAGTATGGTAGGTATATTAATACAAGGAACATGTGAAATGGATTTGGTTAGATGGAGCATGAAGTACGGATTCACAATTAATACGGAACTGTGTTACTCCAGACGCAAGTAAAATAAAGTCCTAAAATATAGAGGGCTTCTTCCTATTCTGCTCTGCCTTCTTTTTCCTTGAAATGAATTGCTGGAAACGTGACACTCGGGGACTACTCTGACTCGACCAGATTCTTACAAACAAATAAATCTTTATTGGCCAAAAAAAATATGCAACATTACAAAAACAAGACAATGGTAGTGTGCCAAAAGGAGGATTATTGCAAAAGTAAAATCTTACAGTGAACCCGGTGATTGCAGGTTGAGCATAAGGAATGATGAGCCTGTATTAATAATTCCGTCATCATGACTGAAGCGAGGAGTGTATCTATCTAGACATAGGGAGTGTCAATATCTAAATTTTATTCCTCCCACATGAAAAAATTCGTAAAAATTTCGCCTATTGCACTATTATATTTACTCTTTTATGCCTTATTAAAACCCAAATTTTAGTTACTCCATTTCTGCCTAGAAGTTCTTTATTATTCCTTTAAATTTTGGATTTACATGACTTAATAAGGGGGGCAGCGGATATAACTTCCGTCTTGGGCGGCAGAAACCCACGCTACGTCTCTGTATATCAGTATTATATTTTAATCAAAGAGATTACATATTAATATATTATGTCGCTGATTTTAATCAAGATGACTCCGCACTGAAATTTAAACTACCGCGCGTTTTTCCAAAGTTCCCTAAATCACGTGGTACAGGTTTTATGGTTTTGACCTGCGCAGAAACCGATAATTTCTCTGCCTAGATAACTTCTCAAAGCGACGGATAGCTTTTAATTTCTATGGTTTGGGTTGGCGTTCTATCCTGGTATCTCTATGGTTCTATCCACTATCTGAAAGTCTTTGTGTGGGCTCCACAGAACACATATACTCTCTTCTGGGCTCTGTCAAAGTTCGAAATAAAGTTAATAAATAATTTGTTGATAAGATTTGATCGAGATGACGGCTTTCGGGGGGATGCTGAGACACTCGCAAACTCTCCTTATGGGTTTTCGAAACAGTTGGTAAGTGATTAATTTAGAAATGAGTTATTACGATTGAATATTTTTTAGGTTAGGTTTTAACAAATAATAAATAATATTAGTTTTGTAGCAACTTTAAACCCGAAGCCTTTCACATACTTTGTTAATAATAATATTTTGAAAAACCCTTGTTATATCTAATGTGGTTTAATGATATTAATCGATGTTTTGCGGAATGTTTTCAGGACATCGGGTTGTGCCACCCCTACATATGGTTTTGCTACAAGTGCAGAAGCGAGGCTAGGTTTAAATAAACCCAAAAGACCCTCACCAGCTTTCTTAAAGTTTTTGAGTCAAGTAAGGCCTACATTACTGTCAAAAAATCCAGGAGTCAGTGCTGTAGGCATTGTAAAGCTGGCATCCAAACATTGGAGCCAACTCAGTGAAGATGTAAGATTTTAACATTACTGTTTTACTATGTATGTTTTGTGTAAACAAACTTATATTCCCTGTACACTTTAAACTGAGCTAAAAGCTTCGTCAACTAATGTTTCAGACTATCATTTTTTTTCAGGCAAAATCCAAGATGAATAAAGAATATGAAGCAGAATTAATAGAATACAAAAAGAAGAAGGAGGCGTTTACTAATTCATTAACAGAAGAACAGAAAGAAAGTATCCTCAAAATGAAAGAAGAAATGATGGAGAATAAAGAGAAGAGGAGAATGAAAGCAGTAACATTATCTCTTTATTTATTTCCAATATATCAATTACATTAAACAAATACAAATAAGAAATAATACAATCATCGTCCCTGTCTCGGGGAGATGTGTTTTTAGTATTTTACTGCAGTTAAAAATTTCCAGGAGTTGAAAGATCTCGGGCGGCCCAAGAGACCGATGACTTCATTTCTATTGTTTATGCAATCACAGAAGGATAAAATGAAAGGCAAGAATTTAACGGAAACTGCATCACTTGTAGCTGAAAAGTGGCGGACTATGACACCACAAGAGAAAAGTGTTTATGAAAAGAAAGCACAAGTATTACATGATGCATACCAGTAAGTATTATATTCAAACACTCCTTAATTAGTGCACTATTGTACTTGTACTATTAATTGTTTCAACTCAATTACAGGAAAGAATTGTCTCAATGGGAGCAGAAGATGATTCGAATGGGAAACATTGATTATGTCAGAAACAAAGCGTTGATGCCTGGGGATTCTAAACCTAAGAAGTCTCATTCAGAATAGGAAATTTGGTGTCCCAACAAACATAATACAAAGCCAAATGAAAATCAACAAAGTGACAGAAACAATTTTCAGTTGACTGATAGTAATATTAAGTTGGAAAATTATAAATCGGATAGAGAGCAGGCCGCCGCTGCGTCTCTTAGTTGGGGCACGGGTGAAATGATATCGTCTCAAAAACCTCCTTTTCTCATAGAAGATTATAAGGTGAAGAAAAGTAATGAAGAATTTGATAATGTATCCAGTAGTAACACTGGTTCAGAATCTGAGAAGAAAGAACACAATTCTCAGAAGATTTTCAGTTTCTTTAAAAAATATTTTAAGAAGTAATAATATGAACTTTGTAAGAACAGTATTTCATGTTTTTTTTATATTGTAAAATTAGATATAATAAACTCATCTTATGTTTGCTACCTGCAAACTGCAATACAAACCTGTTAAAAAGAACTCAAGTTTTTTGTACGGATTATGAATCTGGGATTGACATTCTCGTAACATTATTAATTTAAGTAAAAGTACATTATCACTTCACCAATATTGTGGAGTTCAAATGTAATTATACATAAAATCTGAGAGAGACAGCAAAATGATTTAATGCAGGATTTCATAGAGGTTTTGTGACATGTTTACACTAATGGAAGGTGTTGTAATCTCACCAGGAGGCAGAGTAATACTTAGAGAGTGAGTTTATAAAAGAGTATAATCAAGCACATATTATCAATCCATCCATCCAGTTGGGATCTATCCCCCCCCGAAATCTGGCGCATACACGACAGCTTTCTCTGCTATCTTTTGTAAAAAAAATTCGCCCGCGGCGCTATTCACGCGGTGTCGTTCGTAAATTTTTTTGGTACATTTACTAGAGGATGAAAAATATTGGCAAAAAGTCAGTGCCACATAGAAAATTTCTTTCACATAGTTGTGTGATAGAATAAATGTCCCCCCCGAACCAAAAGTCTGGATACGTGCTTGAGTATAATATGTAGTATCGTTAAGTACCTATATAGTTATGTAATGTTTGAAAATATTTTCAGTATTTTGAATATGAAAATAAACTGGTAGTAAAACATTTTGTTACATTTCTAGATCCAAAGTGTGCAGTTTATAGACTTATGTACCTACCTCAGGTGCAGTTATAAATAGTTCCTGTCATTACTTATAAAAATATATGTAAAAACAAAACGCTGTTATTTACTTCCACATAGAGTTTATTGTTCAGAAGCTAAAGATCCTTCGAGACTAATCAATGTCCCATCCTCCTCAGTGTGATTTACAATCAAAACTGAACTTTGGTTTGTTTCTCCATATATTTTTATAAGTGTTGAGACGTACTTTAATGATTTTCCTACTGTCACCAAGTTCTTGACGTATTTCTCCTGTTACCCGATTGCGTGCCATCAATCACCTATGCTATGAGTGAGTGCACGCCTTCTTCTGTTGGGAAAAACTCTGTAATGTAATTCCACCTGCGCAATGCAGGGAAAATCAATTTCAATACCTAAAGTAATTTAGGTATGTCTTCAATTATAATACCACTGGTAATAGCTACAAAAGAAGTGGGGCTACATTGCCCCCGGCGCCTCTAGAGAGCACAGTGCTCCTAGTAAAACCTTAGAATAAAGTAGGTTGCATCCACTCTTCAGCAGATGGCAGTAGTGTCGGAAAATTGGTTCGCTGTGAAATTAATTTCCATCTGTAGTATAATTACAACTTCCAAAAAAATACACAATTGACAGCAGGATGTCGTGGAATGGGTGAACGTTGCTCTGGGCATATGGTGATCACTTAAGCCAGCCGACGCCGACTCGTAAACATCGAAACATCCATCTTGCTTCCTCCCCAAGGGAGTTCTCATACATATATTATGTGAATGTAGATACCCTTTGCTTCTGTTGAGGAAAAATCTGTAATGTATTTCCATCTGAGCAAAGCAGAAAAAATCTAGTTCAATAACTAAAATAATTTAGCTATATTTCCAATTATAATATGTACTAGTCAACATTGTCACACTTACAATTTTGTATCCACAAAGGTGATAGAAACTGTTAAATAACAACTGGGATATTACAATATTATACTACACATTGTATTTTATCCACATAAGCAATTACAGATTTTCCCAATGTAAGGTATCTAGCGACAGGTGTGAGGTACCTAAGAAGTACCCCGTGTTGCAATCGGTCCCGCGACATAATGTCCACAGACAAAATGTCTCCCGACAGAATGTCTCCGGACAAAATGTTTACCCGACAAAATGTTTACACGACAAAATGTTTACAGACAAAATGTTTACGCGACAAAATGTTTACGGACAAAATGTCTCCCGACAAAATGTTACCACAAAAAAATGTCCCCACGACAAAATGTCTCCAGACAAAATGTTCCCAGACATAATGTTTACTGGAATACTTTTTTTTTAGAGTAATTTCCTTTTTTCTTACTCGATTTATTAACGTTAATAATGATTGTGATGATGATAAGTGGGGAGGGGGACTGGAAAACACCGATGTTAGTTTTCGCTTCCGCTATCAAGGATTCCATGGCCTTTTAATTAGTAGTACAATATATTTCATCATAAATATTTTGTAAAAAGTGTCGAAATTTGCGTAATAAAATTCACATTATTCTTACGAAAAAAACACGAAGTTTATACTTATACATTAGTAGCTAATATGTAGTTATGTATCAAACCATAAAGATGCCTAAATAAATATAAAGAATTAAAAACTAATAAAATATAATATGTAATTCATTCATACATTTGATTTTATTCTTAAACAATATACATAAAAAAAATAGTAAGCAAATCATTAGACATTCGGATATAGAAAATAAAATAATAAAAAGATTACATACCTAACTAATATGTTATTACTTAGGTAAGTAATCTTTTTATTATTTTATTTTCTTATAAATATGTACGTTACAAACGCTTACTGAATGTAGATTTTTTTAGAAAGCAATATTTTCAAAGACTTAATCATTGGTGTACCTAGTTACCTACATAGGAATACTAATCCTCGGAGCCATATAATCTCACTCCTAAGTCCTATACAAGAATAATTTGCTCCCATAAAAATCCCTTCTTAATCTTTTGGACTTCGTTGACTATTCCAGGATCGGCTTTTTAACAAAAATAATATTTTATTTTTCCAATATTATATGGAAGTGTTTGAGAATACATATTACATACTATTATAGTTGCTATTTTTTTCTATGTACATGTGTTTGTCGTCTTAGACTGCGTCCCCTGTGGAGTTGACGGAGAGGACGGAACGCCAGACCGCACTACCTTACACCCTCACATTCTTCCGTCATATTTGTGCAATTTATCATATACTCTCTCCGATTTCTTTTACTAAAAGCGCGTCCATCCTGGTCGACATGGTTGGTCCGGGTCAGTCTCGGACGGCCACGCTTCCTCACACCTCCTTGATATATACTAGATTTATCTTTTCAATTATTCTGTCCTCATTCATTCTCCCTCTTTCATCTCTCTGTGTGTTATGTTTTGATTTTTTTCATATAACTTGATGCCAGCACTAATATTATATTAAAAATCACGACGAAACTAAAATAATATATTAAAACACATATGTATGTTATATTTGTGGCTCATAATACTCGTACGTCCCTGGTAATTTTTCAATGACATCTAAGTCAACATTGGATATTCCGATCTATAAATATGTTAATGCATAATATTTATTTATAGTTATATTGTTATATATAATAATATGTATAGACAAGCACGAAGGGGCACGAAGGATAGACAAGCTCCGCGCGCTGTGCCTGGTTAATACCAAAAGTCTATCCGTTTGGCGGACGGACAGTCCATGACCTCCCGTCCACGTCGAACGTCACATCCAACACGAGAATGAAACGAATCACTGAAAGCGAAACTTACATGCGCAATACCGAAAACAGCCCTTTTAAGGGCTCGAACCAAAACTCCAGAACACTGAATGTTGGGCCTGGAGCCAACGTGCTACAGCTGAATGTAGAGGGGCTGAGCAAAGGAAAATCCGAAGTGCTATCGAGACTTGCAATTGACCTTAACATTGACGTGATAGCACTGCAGGAAACCCACACCAAAGATGACGATGACATCCAGCGCCGTGGAAACATCCCGGGATACGATCTGGCTGGGGCGGCCCATCACAATAAATACGGGGTTGCAACATATGTGCGACAAACAGTACACGAATGGAGCACGGTTTCAGTCTCTGACCTGGATGATATATTCAGCGTAACCATCACCATACAAGATATAACAATCATTAACATTTACAAACCTCCAAACACACAGTGGCCTGATCGGGCTCTGCCGACGATCTCCCACCCAACAGTGGTTTTGGGAGACCTGAATAGCCATCATAGCAACTGGGGCTATAAAGAAAACGATGGAAATGGAGAAAGCCTTGTCACCTGGGCTGACAGCCAGAACGCGGCTCTGGTATACGATGCGAAGGGACGGGGCAGTTTCCATTCTGCTCGATGGAAAGCTGACTACAACCCGGATCTCTGCTTTGTGTCCAGAGACTCCACAAATGATCCGCTACCAACTCAAAGAGTTGCCCTCAACACATTTCCCAATAGCCAACATAGACCCATTAAAATAGCCATAGGAATTAATATACCCATTATACATTCAATACCTAAACCTCGTTGGAACTTCCAAAAAGCAAACTGGGATCAATACTCCAAACTACTGGACATGAACATACGATGGATCCAACCCAACGTAGGAAATTATGACAGATTTGTTAAAATGATCATCAATACAGCTAAGAAATGCATACCTAGAGGCTGCCGTAAGACATATATACCATGCTGGAACGAACGCACAGAAGAACTATACAAAACGTATAACACACAACCAAACCCTGAAACCGCGCGAGACCTCCTGAAGTCACTGGACGATCAGCGAAGAGACAAGTGGGTTAAGACAGTGGAATCAATGGATTTCAAGAGATCTAGTAGGAAGGCCTGGTCTACACTCCGTAGGCTAGGCTCAGCCTCCACACCACCACCACACCCTCCATCATTACACCCAAACCACATAGCTGATCGCATCAAAACAATGTCCAAATGTGGCGGCGATAAAGCACACCAACGCGCAATTAGGAGAGATCTACGCAACAAAGCTAAAAACCTACAAACTAACTCACAGTTGATGCAGCCTTTCTCCATGGCTGAACTCAACAAGGCACTGGGGGACGTAAAGTTCGGCAAGGCTGCTGGACAGGATGAAATCTTCCCCGAATTTCTGAAGCATACAGGCCCTAACACCAAGAAATGGCTCATAGCCTTTTATACAAACATCCTCCAAACTGGAAAACTTCCAAAACTCTTTAAAGTTTCAAAGGTTATTGCCATTTTAAAACCGGGAAAGACAACAGACAACGCCAGCAGCTACCGCCCAATTGCACTACTAAGCGTTTGCCTAAAAACTTTTGAGCGCCTTCTCCACAACCGAATACACCCCTTGATTGAAAGCATCCTACCTATAGAACAGGCAGGCTTCAGACCCAAAAGAAGCTGCTGCGATCAGGTGCTTGCACTCACCACCGAAATCGAGGAGGGTTTCCAGCGCAATCTAAAAACAGGCACAGCCTTTATCGACCTGTCTGCGGCGTACGACACAGTATGGAGACACGGACTACTGTACAAACTAGTTAACGTAATCCCCTGCAAAGGTCTTTTTAGCCTTATAAATAACTTGCTCACTAACCGCCAATTCATTGTCCACCTTGGGGAGAGCAACAGTAGGACCTGTATTTTGAATGATGGCCTACCACAGGGGTCAGTACTGGCTCCACTACTATTTAACCTATATATATCGGACTTACCACAAACAACATCCAACAAGTTTATGTTCGCAGATGACATAGCACTTACATTCCAAAGCAAAACTTTCACAGCATGCGAAACACAACTTACAAGTGATCTTAAGATCATGGAAAGCTATTTCTACAGGTGGAGACTGAAGCCAAATGCTGACAAGACCGAGGTTACCTGCTTTCATCTTGGCAACAAATGTGCCGAAACCAAGCTTAATGTCACCTTCATGGGAAAACAGCTGAAGCACAATTTCAACCCCAAATACCTGGGTATCACCCTTGATAGGTCTCTTACATACAAAGAACATCTAACTGGGACAGCTGCCAAGGTGAGGACACGCAATAACATCATACAGAAACTAGCGGGAACATCCTGGGGAGCAGATGCCCAGACGCTAAAGACGTCCTCCATGGCCTTGGTGTACTCTACTGCTGAGTACTGCTGCCCGGTCTGGCTTAATAGTGCCCATGTTGACAAAGTGGACAAGGAGCTAAATAACACCATGCGTATCATAAGCGGCACAGTCCAATCAACACCCGTAAACTGGCTGCCAACACTCTCAAACATAGCTCCCCCTGAATGCCGAAGACGCAGGGCCTTACAGAAGATATGGCTGACTGTTGCCAACAACAACGAGCTCCCAATAATGGAGCATGTGAGGGACCCAGCCCCGGCTCGATTGCGATCCCGTAAAGCCCCATGGAGACAGGCAGCGCAGTACCAGGTACTGGGGTACGATTTACAAGATGAATGGAGCAACAATTATAGGCCCGAGCACTCCGTCATACCCGTTACAAACCATACATCTCAACAGCCTGGTTTCCACCTGCCTCGCAGGCAGTGGACCGCACTCAATAGGCTAAGGACGGGTCATGGCTGCTGCGGTGACATGCTCCATAAGTGGGGAATGAGGGATGATCCACAGTGCGACTGTGGACACCCGAAGCAAACCATGCAGCACATCTTGCGTGATTGCCCCATACGTGCTTACCCCGGTACCATTGACAGTGCTGCCAGCCTGTCCCCTGAATTCCTCCAGTGGCTGGAGGCGCTGGATGTCAGACTTTAACGATGTGACAATACTTCGACGTTGCCAAACGATAAATAAATAAATATGTATAATAACTATAATAAGGCATAATTTTGGTTTTTCATCCTTATATTTTAAAATTATACTTTAAAGTTATATTACTATTATTACAAAGGCATTATTACCATTCATGGTTTAAATGAATTCCATTACATAATACTGGTAGAATCCAAGTCCCGTACATATGTAATGCTGGACTTTGGCAAATTTTGCAAGTTCTATGAATATGTTTATAAATGTAAAGCAGCGACGCGTACATGGGTGGCAAAAATTTTTCGCCGAATTCCACTTTTTGTGTCGCATGTTTGCAGAGCTCGGTGAAATCAAATAGGCACGTTGTAAATAATGGAATTACTAATATCAGTTTTTTGTTTGAATGTATGGATTTTTTTTAATTCACTGTACCATCAGCGCTTTAAATCGGTCATAAGATATATTGGTTGACCAATACGTCTAGACGTAAAATTTAAAATTTATAAGTGTACCTACCTACTAATGAAATTATATACTACATACATACCTACCTATTATATTATTGATAGAGAATGCAATTCGAATTCTTTTAGTAATCATACTTACTGTAGGTACATATGTATAGTAGGTACTATGTAGAATAAGTATGGAAAGGAGGTAAGACCAAGACCCTCTCTGATATGTTCCTTCGAAGAACTTTGGAAGGGCGTGGTAGAATGGCAGTATTGACTTGTTATTCAACAAAAAATGCTAAATTTCGGGAATATAGTTTTCACGGGACCCACTAGTAAATACGTAATATTGATAAGAATGATAAGTTATTTTATTATTATAATATAATGATAAGTTATCATTGATAACTATATTGAGGGTACAATGGAAAAGTACCAAGTAACATAATGTCAGCGTCAACCCGTCAACACTAATTATCTTGTCGGAGATTTCTAGCCTTTGAATCGTATCAGGAGCATAGTTTTTTTATTAGCTTCTTCTTTTGTGACATCTGGATCATTCTAGTTGCTGACTTTTGGAACATATCTTACTTTTGAGTACATTTTATGAATAGATAGGTATGTACAAAATTGGAATCATGCCATGGAAACAGGAATTTTGTTATCGGTTATTAGGTAAGCCGTAGGGTAGATTTAATACAATAATTTGAGAATAGATTTATAATAGTATTTCATCAACCGCATTCAGTGCACCCAAAAACTTATCATTTCTACTAACTATGTATTATTTTTTTATTACTACTACTCCTTATTGTATGTATAACAATACTAGTCATATTACCAATAATTACTTCTTCATCGTGTATTTTGGAGTTCTACATTAATCACACCCTTCAGGTCCATAAAAGATACAGTTTTGGGTATGATTTTTTTATTTTATTTTTTTATTTCTATAATATAATTTAAATATATTATTGAAAAATACAAATTGAAACAAATATCTCAGTAACTCTTTTATTTATTTATTTTTTAATAAAATGATCTGCTTCTATACTACCTACTTTTATACAAACCCAAATACTTTCCTGCATACTCACAGTAAGCTAAGAGCTTACATTGTGAAGTGCAGAATACATCGTCAGCGCCAGGATTCGAACCAGGCACCTCTCGTTTGGGAGACCGAAGCTCCAATCAACTCCGCCAACCATGCACTTGAATTATAAATAAGTATTTTAGATTTTTCTATCGACTTTAAATAGTAGATACCTATGTATGTACCAGCGGCGAAGGGTGGATTTCTGCAGGAGGGAAGCCGGGGCTAACATTTCTTATGGGATAACGTCAGATTAGACACATCTATACCTATCAATTTTTCCAAAAGGTAACTCGATGGGAATCGTGTTCTTAGGTAGCTTCGCGCCTGGTATGTACATACATCTTACATATTATCAAATTTCTGGAAGCTGTTTTTTTTTTGTGAATTAGTAGGTAATAGGTATATTTGTTTACCTACTTACAACATTTTATTATAAGTCTACTAGGGCGAGCCACGTTAATACAACAAAGCACCGAAAAACAGTTTCCCTAAAAACGTATTCTAGTAAACATTATGTCTGGGAACATTTTGTCTGGAGACATTTTGTCGTGGGGACATTTTGTCGTGGGTACATTTTGTCGGGAGACATTTTGTCTGTAAACATTTTGTCTTGTAAACATTTTGTCGGGTAAACATTTTGTCGGGAGACATTTTGTCTGTGGACATTTTGTCGTGTGAACATTTTGTCCGGAGACATTCTGTCGGGAGACATTTTGTCTGTAGACCATATGTCGTGTCACCGTTGCAATCACGATGATAAGTAATAAGAAACTCGTGTTCAATTAAAGTCAAAATATTGTGTTACAACATTACAATTTTATTTTTACAAGTAGCATCTCATATAAAAATAAGTTTAATATTATAACTAGACTATTAACATTGCCAAAACCATAATGCAATTAATAACAAAGGTGAGTTAGAATTAAACATTACAAACATATAAGCAAAAGATATAAATTGGAGATTTAGCAACAAAACCACATTATTACCACATACTAGTTTTTTGTCGTACTAACAAATTGTTGTGAAAATCCTTGAAATCACTATTATACCTTGTATCGCATAATATATTCTTTACATTTTGATTTCAAAACAATAATCCAGATCTATCATGATCTTCTCCACTCAGTCTCATAAAAAAATACTCCCAGATATTTATAAAAAATAAAATGACATGTTATCTTTATAAGAGAAAAGTGATTACTTTTCTCTTTCAGCAAGGCATTTAACAGAAGTAAAAGTGTTTATGATTCTGTTACATTTCTTAGGAGGAAATCACTGATGGGCAGATCGAATGTCGATGACAAATTACTATGGTATATTGTTTTACAAACAGTACTGTGGTAATCACAAGGCGACAGCATTTATAAAGTTGTTTTTACAGCAAACAATTGGAAACATTGTTAAAACACGAACCCAGCACCTTGCAGAATCATGAAGTTTTTCCTCTCGTCACACTACGCTCTCAATAAACAACTTGGCAATTACGTATGTGAATAAATACAAACAAGCGTCTTGACTAGTTTTCTGTATGAAACTAATAATCATAAATATCCAACGTAATTTCCGGGGTGCTATTCCACTTAAGGCGAGGAGTGTCTTTAATAATGAATTAGATTCCATTTGGTCGAATGAAAAGTACATAGTGATTTCGAAAATAATTAAAGGAAAAAAGAAATAATTAGTCAGGACCTTATTGGTCATTAATTGCACGAGATAAGTAAATACAGCTAACAAAACAATGCAGACATTAGACTTGAATGTTGTGTGTATTCTCTTAGTGGTAGTTTCTTTTTGATTATCAATTGATGGTGGTGTCTGTCCAGTGGTGTCCTCTGTAATGTAGTCTGCCGATGATTGAGGTTCATAAAGTCTTTCTTGAAATGCTGTGAAAATTGTAGCATTATCCAAGGTGTCTTCTGCTGTATTTATATTTCCAATACCATCAGATACACCTACAATAGGAAAATATTAATAGGGGAGCAGTGGGTTAATAATAATTAACAAGGCACTCACTAGGGAGAAATGGTAATTTGTTTCAATAACCATAACAAATGTAACAATGTGTTATTTGGATTAAGTCGCGAGCAAACAAGCTTATATACACGCAATTAAGACTGGGCACATGATGGAATATCACAGTATTAAATTATTAAGTACTTACAGAAGACATTTTGTGCTTAGTGTTGGTGATCTTAACCTAAAAACAAAATCAAATCTAGGAACTGAGTAAAAGTTAGTTACCATTTTCAAGTATTGGTTTTTCAGCTCGTCCAGTAATTTTTTCCAAGCGCTTTTGAGAGTTTTCTAATATTCTGCGTCTCCTAGCCTCTGCTCTGGCGGCAGTATCACCCATTATTGAAGTCTATTTCAAACCCGCGAAAACGTAACTAAACTCTTTTTATGCCCTCTTAACATAATAGCATACCCAAAACATTCAGGTCACGATCCAATCAAAATGACACGCGTATAGTTGCTAATTACACAATGAAATCTGTTTTGTTTGAGTATGGTTTCGACTGTTTTGACTTGGTTTTGACGTGGTTTTGACACATTCATTTTTGGCAAAGTCTATTTCCACGAGATTTGTTTACAGAAAACCAAAGATAAAATTATCTTTTTGTCTATGGTAGAAGACATTTTAACATCATAGACATTTATTGTTTATCGTAGAGATAAATTGTGTATCATAGGCATTATAGGCATTAATATACACGCGCTCTATGTATTAGTATTAGTTCGATGTAACTCGGAAAAACGCATGCGCAAAAACATTGAGCGCACTGATTGGTTGAACCCAGTGTTGCCATATATACAGATTTATCTGTATTTATACAGATTTTAGGGACCGGGATCGGACAAATACAGATGACAAACTTTACTCCATTTTATAGAGATTTTGGGATTGAAAATAGTCTTTGAGAAATCAAAAGAATAAAATTAAAAAAGAAAAACAGATTTGAGCACGATTGTCATATAATAATAAAATTATCTTTTTGTCTATGGTAGAAGACATTTTAACATCATAGACATTTATTGTTTATCGTAGAGATAAATTGTGTATCATAGGCATTATAGGCATTAATATACACGCGCTCTATGTTGTATTAGTTCGATGTAACTCGGAAAAACGCATGCGCAAAAACATTGAGCGCACTGATTGGTTGAACCCAGTGTTGCCATATATACAGATTTATCTGTATTTATACAGATTTTAGGGACCGGGATCGGACAAATACAGATGACAAACTTTACTCCATTTTATAGAGATTTTGGGATTGAAAATAGTCTTTGAGAAATCAAAAGAATAAAATTAAAAAAGAAAAACAGATTTGAGCACGATTGTCATATAATAATAAAATTATCTTTTTGTCTATGGTAGAAGACATTTTAACATCATAGACATTTATTGTTTATCGTAGAGATAAATTGTGTATCATAGGCATTATAGGCATTAATATACACGCGCTCTATGTTGTATTAGTTCGATGTAACTCGGAAAAACGCATGCGCAAAAACATTGAGCGCACTGATTGGTTGAACCCAGTGTTGCCATATATACAGATTTATCTGTATTTATACAGATTTTAGGGACCGGGATCGGACAAATACAGATGACAAACTTTACTCCATTTTATAGAGATTTTGGGATTGAAAATAGTCTTTGAGAAATCAAAAGAATAAAATTAAAAAAGAAAAACAGATTTGAGCACGATTGTCATATAATAATAAGTAAATAGATGAAAATCCCATTCGTAAAATGACTGAAAACATCTAGGTACAAAAAGAAATTAATATATTTTATGTACCTACCTACCGTTATTTTCTCAAAAAGATTGGTTTTTCAATAAACTAGGTACTCTATTTTATTGGTTTTAAAATTAGATTAATTTATACTGATTTTATGCCTTTTTATACAGATTTTGACTTATTATAATCTCATACAGATTATATATACTAGACTTTGAGATACAGATTTTTATTTTTCGTTCATGGCAACACTTTGTTGAACTGGCTGTCAGATGAATATTTTGTCGAGGACTCGAGATGGCTGAAGTTTTGTTTACCAAAGTTTTTTTTCTTTAGTTCTGTGCTTGTGCATATTTAATTCCAATTTGGTGAACTTTTACACTATTATGTACACTAAAGCAATCCTTACCTAATCCATGGCGTTGAAGGACCCAAACCAAGTGTCAGTAAGTATACAAGTCTTGTAATTTTGGTACCTACAATTTTGTTTTCCATTGAAAAACTTACATCTCTGATTGAAATGCTTTACAGAAGGGGTGCCTGATACCTATGGAATGAGGAGGAGAACTTTTAGAAACATGGATGTATAATTAAGGTGCTGGACAGCCGACAGACACTTGGAAAAATACTCATAGCCCTTATAAATACAATCCAGCAGAGTTCAGTTTTCTCAGCAATTCAGGGGAACTGTTGATTATGGAATCTGATGCCCCGTGACAGTTGGCAAAAGTAAGCTCTGCTTGTACACTCGCACAAGTGTTGGTGCGCTGAAAGATCCTCTTTCACTCAAATCAGATACATAATATTATTCCGTAGCTATGCACTTGTATGTAAATGCTATAATATTTATTCCAGAATATTTCATGAATATAATAAAGTACATAGCCAGACAGGTGCAGGATATCGAGCACCTCCACACATGCCCGATGCCTCCCGGGCAGTGCGCATGGGAACTCCATGGAGCGCGCCCCTTGAAAGATGGCACAGGAGAGATTGTGACTTTCTGGGAGTGGATGGGGATATAAATTAGTGCTGACTGTTGACCAACATAAGAAGATGAATATTGTATAATACCTTTAATTGTGTACCTTTACATAATATTTTATTGTACATTTATTATTATGCAATTTGAATTAAGACAAAATTGTTGGCTTACATGTTCATGAACTTATGAATTTATTGAGTACATTAAAATACCTTATTTTTAAATACCTTGTGTTTGCTAATGTTTTTGCTACGTCCTGAAGCTTCTCGTTTAAAATCCTATGACAAGATTATATGTAATTGTCTGAACCATGCAATGTTAGAAGTTGAAAGACGATGAAAGGTCTAATTTTAGTGTACAATCTGCATTGATTACTCTTAACTCCAAGGAATGGCTTTCTCTAATACTGTACCAGAAATAGGAAATAAACTAGAGCTCGTTATTAATATTAATCCATCCTAAGTAATTTTGAGGTTACGTGTGCACTTTGCATATTTGGTTAGCACTGCATTCTATTGAATACTTATTATTATTTATTCACAAAAGTAAAATTATTATCGAAACAGATCAATTACATATGTACACAAACAACTACAATACAACAAACACCAACTTAAACTATGTAATACATAAATTGCGAAAATATAACTACATAATGTATCTGGAAGAAAAGCGACATTCTTTTGTATTTTCACGCGTATCATGAACAATATGCGTTGAAACCATGTTGAAACATCCCGATTCTGCAAAAAAATACGGAGACTCGGTCTATTCCATTAATCAATAATCTGTCATGTTCACAGAACACATATACTCTAACGAGAAGAACTACAACTACATAGAAAACATATGCATACACGGAAAATGTATAGCACCGCAGTTGTGGCCAGTGCAAAGCTCCTTGAAGAAATTGGCGGCAGATTTGAATGTATTTCTAGACCATAAAGAATATTTTGATACCACTAGTAACTAAATAATTCCACTCCAGTCAAAAAAATGATGTTAATCAAAATTTTTAACTGAAATGAAATCATTTAATTACTAGTGTGCACCAAGCCCAATGTTACCGAAATGTAGAATAAAAGACACTAAATTCATCAAACTATTTATTGTTTAAATGGTAATAACACAGAGTATATAATATATATTTTAAGTGAATGTAGGATTTTTAGGATAACTGTGTTTCAAAATTTCATCATATTCATCATCAATTTCATCAAAATCAAAATTAAAAACACTTCAAAATAATAGGAGTCCTTGTCTCAGTGCAGTTAGCAATAAAAGAGTCTATTTCTCACAGTTTTAACACTTAAAAATAATAGGAATACTTGTCTCAGTGCACTTAGCAATCATCATCATCATCATGTGAGCCCCCCTGCGTCCATTGTCGAACATAGGCCTCCCTCATTGATTTCCACAGCTCCCTATCCTGGGCAGACCGCATCCAACCGCCTCTCGCAACTCGCCTTACATCGTCCGATCACCGTGCTTGAGGTCTATCAACACTTCTTCTGCCTGTTCTAGGTCGCCACTCCAGGACTTTCTTTATCCACCTAGAGTCTGTGGTTCTGGCCACATGACCAGCCCAACTCCATTTCTGGCTGGAAACTCTGTGAACGACATCGACGACCTTGGACCTCTCTCTGATCCAAACATTAGTTTTCCTGTCTCTCAGTGAAATACCCAACATTCTCCTTTCCATGGCTCTTTGTGTCACTGATAATTAGCAATAAAAGAGTCTATTTCTCACAGTTTTAACACTTATAAATAATAATGAGTCTTTGTCTCAGTGGGGTTAACAATAAAAGAGTCTATTTCTCACAGATTACACCTTGTAACTACAATACGAAAATGATGGAGTCTTTCAAAATGAACATTTGTTTCAACCAGTGATATATATCACTGGTTTCAACGCATAACAGAATCGTCTCATACACATGTTTACTATGAGGCAGTAATGTCCACGTGAACAAAACGAATAACAATCTACCAGTACGTCACACTTTAAAAGATATGATCTAAAAGTCTATTTCTCACAACACATATAGTTTATCTACAACACAACCATTAAAAACAAAACGAAAACACGAGAATGAACACGAGACGCCGATTCGTAAAAATGGCTGACATCAAAACAACGATTACAAACAAGCCGAAACGGCGTCATTTCGTGTGCGTGTTGCCAGCTGTAAAATTTAAGATAACCTCACGGAAAAATTCGCCGTCATCGATTATTAGGCAGTAAATACAGTTTTTGTTCCCAAAATATATAACAAAATCTTAAAATTATTATTTAATTAGGTTAAATTTTTATTATAATCGTAAGAAAACAAGACTTCTGAAAACCAAAAACACATTTTTTTCATATGTCCACATATTCCCATATGATTGTGTGAGAGTAAAGAGAGGCGACTATATTCTTATTCAGTTCATCCGTTCATGCCAAACGGATCCTATACCTAAGTATGCAAGTGCCCAGAACAAAGTCGTACCCCCGTGGTCATGTTCTAAATTCCATAGAAATCCACAAAAATTACACTAAAAAAAGTTGTTTATGTTTGTCCCGTTGCCATTAGTAACGTTATCAAAAATTAACGACAGTTAACAACTTTTCGGATAATTTCTACGAGTTAACATTTATCGTTAACATATAGTTAACATATCATCGTAGAAATAGATTTAAAATTTGACAGTGACATTTCTGACAGCTCGTTGAAATAGTGTATACGTTCATTTTTTATTTTTTTCTGTAGAAAATTGCAATCTACCACAGAACACATATACTCTCTACTAAATAAAGTCAAGTCGACTTCGACGACTTCTCGACGATTTCTCATGCATTTCTCGACTCAACCAACCATAGATAATCAGAAAACAACGCATTAATTTTCTTATATTTACAGCGTGTAGGATTTAGAAATATGCGCGCTCTATTTGTACTTAAATTCGTCACTAATTTGATACATTTCCGGCATAGAACATTTTTATAAAATACCAATTTCGAAGAATTTTACACAATGATTTTATTCAGCTAATGTATTTCAAATGTAAAAAATATTATAAAATATGCATTTTTATATTGATTGTAATTGAGAGTTTGTATTGTAATCTTTGAAAATAAATTCGTAGATGCTAGTGCTTTGTTCATTGAACCTGATTTCCGTTGGAAGCGAAATCAGAAAAGTCAAGTGAACCACTTTTTTTCGCGCTGGAGTTTGGCGGGCTAAATACCGAGTTCCCTCGAAAAAATATACGGTTCTGTGTCAATTCTGTGGATTAAATCGCCCCGTACCTGAATAAAATGGGCGACAGGGGAGACGGAGGTAATTGTTATCAAATAAACGAATAATATTGCGTATTTTATGCTTTCCCATAATCTGCATTCCCGGCTAAAGTTCTCTTGTGACGGGTTAACGTCATTGTACGTTAGTCGGTTACTAACATTTTGATTATTGACTTTCAGAAACCTTTGATGATGCGGTGGAAGAACGTGTGATCAATGAAGAGTACAAGATTTGGAAGAAGAACACTCCTTTCTTGTACGACTTGGTGATGACCCATGCATTGGAATGGCCTTCCCTAACTGCCCAATGGCTGCCTGATGTCACTCGCCCTGAAGGGAAGGATTACTCCGTCCACAGGTTAATATTTTCACATAGTCCCCCTTGGTATCACATGTATAGGTTGTTTTATTCTATGGCACTCCACTTCGAGAACCTCAGTGTCTGTTTGAAACCATCATTTAGGTATGTTACAAGGAGTTTGGAGTGTCTGTGATAAAAAATACTGTATTTGATAGTAAATATCATTGATATCTTGTACTATACTAGTCAGTAGATTACTCTCTTCGCAGCGTTCGCTACCTGAGTGGAAAAAGTTGTATGGAGTTTGCCTAACAGCAAATGTCAAATTCCATACATTTTGCCTAACAGGTGGGAACAAATGCGTCAGACGACGCCAAATGTACGGATGGAGACGTTACTTATTTGTCAAGGTACTAGTTAGTATACTATATCAGTGGTAAATTCGTCAATCTACTAGTATAGATAATCCAAGTGTTTTTCTTGAAAAGCTGGTGATATTTTATGTAGGACTTCATTTCACGAAAAGGAACTTGTGTTGCTACACGTTGTGGTAAGAAAATGTATGGGTGGAAATATTCCATATTCCAAGTGTTTGTGTCACCTGATAAGGTGTGCCATCACATTGTCGGTTGGTTGCTGTGGTGTCTTGCCATGTCATTTTGTTATTGCGCTTAGTGAAAGAAACTGTAACAAATGTCTCCACAGGATATTGGTTCTTTTATGGTTCGCAGTTGTTTTATGCATTAAGTTCTATTTGTATCATCATGTACCAATATAATATGTTTAAATTATATAGGTTGATCTTGGGCACTCACACTTCTGATGAGCAGAATCATCTTCTGATTGCTAGTGTACAGTTGCCTAATGAAGATGCACAGTTTGATGCGAGTCATTATGATAATGACAAGGGAGGTGAGTTATTACACCACTAGGTGGACTTATTTTCTGTAAACTAACTAACATACCTAGCAATGTGAGCAATATGTATTTATTTTTTTAGAGTTTGGCGGGTTTGGTTCTGTATCTGGTAAAATAGAAATAGAAATTAAAATAAATCACGAAGGCGAAGTAAATAGAGCCAGGTACATGCCCCAGAATCCGTGTGTTATTGCTACGAAGACACCATCTTCTGATGTTTTGGTGTTTGACTATACCAAACATCCGAGCAAGCCAGAACCCAACGGAGAATGTCACCCTGATCTCAGGTAATTAATGTTATGGAATAAATTGAATTAAGATAAAAACAGAACGCTCATGCTAGTAGGTATTATACCTGGTTCTACATATTTGTATTGCACTTCACTAATAAACATTTGACTATTAATTATTGTTACAGACTTCGTGGTCACCAAAAGGAAGGTTATGGTTTATCTTGGAACCCAAATTTAAATGGTTATTTGCTCTCCGCCAGGTAAGTCTATTTATCTCTCATATTACCTACATAATTACAATGACATAGTGAGGTAAATAATGCGCATTATTTGATTGCAGTGATGATCATACGATTTGCCTTTGGGATATCAATGCTACGCCACGTGAAAACCGTGTAATAGACGCTAAATCAGTGTTTACTGGACACACAGCAGTAGTGGAAGATGTGGCGTGGCATCTCCTCCACGAGTCCCTCTTCGGGTCCGTGGCAGATGATCAGAAGCTAATGATTTGGGATACAAGGTATGTGTGTATCTTACGTAAAGTGTATCATTCGTTCTTCTGCACTCGGATTCCTCACTACCTCTCCAATGATTGCACCTTGCATCAAATATCTTCATCTCCAACAAATTATGATTGATTGATAATTACGAGGGTGGTCTGAAAACTTCGCGGCCTTGAGAAAATGTACTAGCCAGTTTCAGTTTATTATTGATATGGATAATTTGAACCTTTTTAAGGCTATTTACAAAATTTGGCATCAATAGGACCAAGCTGGCACTCTTGGGCACCGTTTTTAATTCAACGTGTTTGACATTTTTGTGAAAATGTGAAATTTTCAACTGCGACTCGAGATAAAATATTTGTTTTCCAAAGGTTATGCATCAAAACAAACGCCTAAATTGATATCAAAGGAACTGCCAGAGTCTGCTCCATCATATGCAATAATTAAAAAGTGGGTAGCAGATTTTTAACACGGAGAGCAAGGTGTCAAAGACAACCCTCCCAGTGCAAGCCAAAAAAATGCAGCAGTTCCGAAAAATGTCGAGAAATCATGATTTGGTTTCCAAAGATTGCTGAATTACTACTTAGTAGGTAGCAGAGATTACAGTGATCTGATGTGAATAAGTACAGTTCATCTTAACTTCAGAACAGAACCTGTATAAACTTTCAAATCGCCAAAGTAAAGCTTTTGATTTTTTTACGCTCAAACAAAACACATCAACACTTTTATTGCTGCATGTCATTGGCTTCCAGTTAATGATCTATCCATTTTTTTTTACCTGATATGGAATCATCAGATTTTCTCCTCATCTCTAAGCTCAAAAAACATGTCAGTGGGAAAAGACTTGACTGAGATAATGGCGTTTTAGTGATGTTCTAGCGGTTTTTTGAAGACCTTGACGAATCCTTCCATAAAACTGGGTTAATGGCTTTGAAGCATCGCTGGCCAAAGGGCATCCAACTTCGAAAAGATCGTATTAAAAAATAATTTGTGAGACCCAACCACACTCCAGTACTTTTTTTTTCCAAGGCCGCAAAGTTTTCATACCGCCCTCGTATGTCAAGATTGTTACGAGGTTCAATTTTATTTTAAAAGAATTATAACTAACGATATCTTTATGTCACAAGTAACACCTAGACATGGGAACCTGGTTGTAACGTAAAATATTTTCAGATGCAACAACACATCAAAGCCGTCCCACACAGTAGACGCACACACGGCTGAAGTGAATTGCCTCAGTTTCAATCCCTATTCAGAATTTATCCTGGCAACTGGTAGTGCTGATAAAACTGTTGCGCTGTGGGATCTGCGTAATCTCAAGCTGAAGTTACATTCCTTTGAATCTCATAAAGATGAAATCTTCCAAGTGCAGTGGTCTCCACATAATGAGACCATCCTCGCTTCCAGTGGAACAGACAGAAGGTAATTGTTACATTATGTATTTGTAGGTGGTTACATATCATACAACATATTATATTACGGTCATTTAATTTCTTTCAATTTTAGATTACATGTCTGGGACCTTTCCAAGATCGGGGAAGAACAAAGTATGGAGGATGCGGAAGATGGACCACCTGAATTACTCTTCATCCATGGTGGACACACAGCTAAGATATCAGATTTCTCTTGGAATCCTAATGAGCCTTGGGTTATATGTTCTGTCTCTGAAGATAATATTATGCAGGTACCTTATACATTCTCACAAATTTAACCACATTACTATCCCAGCTACTGACCACCTCTTATTATTGAATTCAACTTTTTAAAGCCGCAGTAAAATTGAACGGTATGTGAAGAGCTCATGCGATATGCTTTACGCGTCTAGTTTCCGCTGTCGGGAGGTTTCTGAAGTTATTTTCTTGCTCTCGAGTAGCGTAAACTATCACTTATTAATTAATAGAAATATTCATTTTGCTTATTATCTGCGGATAATCTTTAAATTAAATCGATTCTTATATTGTGTTAATAATAGCAAAAAACAATAATAGCCTATTTAAGAGACAATTTTTACAGTCAAGTTTTGTGAATTTTTAGGTAATTTAGTACCGTAGGAAAATAATATTTTTATTAGGGAAAATGAAATTAATTGAAAATCCAAGCAGAGCGTTCCCTAGATAAGAAGTGCATCTATGCTTTTAAAAAACAAAAAGATAAATAGTTTTGTATTCTGCTTCACAACGTTTGCCGGGGTTTGCTGAAAAAAAATGTGTGACATTACATAAATTATATTATTATATACGGCTTAAATAAAAAAAACGAGTAAAAAAAAAAGTCAATTTGTATAACAACAGACCAATAAATATAATTAAAAAATAATAATAAACATATATCCTCTAAAACATTGAATATTTAGCATCCGAAAAACATAAAAAATCGATTTTTCTAACCTGTGGGAAATATTTTTTTTTTTTTAAAGAAAATTAATTATCTAAAAAATCCAAACAGAGTGTTCCCTGGATAAGAAGTATATCTATGATTTTAAAAAAGAAAAATAAAAAAAGATGTAATCAGCTCCTGGGGAAAGCTATTTTCCGCGAGTGACTACTTACTGCCGTCACAATTAATTCGTTTACTCAAAAATTATACAAGTTATTGATTTTAAATTAAAAGACTTATAAATTAGAATAATTTATATATGTAGTAAAATATCTAAAAATATTTGGTTTATTCTACTTAGTTTCGACACTTAAATCCCATCCAGCTTACGAATTATTGTAGTAATTTTATTTGGCGCACGCTCTTAAATCTAGGTTTAATGTTTTTGTATTTTTTTTATATGAATTCATTATATAGAGCTGAGAATTTTTTTGTATACTTTTGTGCTAATAAAATTGATTTGGAAATAATAATATTGGATAGAGTGTACAAGTTTTGTTGATGATTTGATATTTCCTTCCAGGTCTGGCAGATGGCTGAAAATATTTATAATGATGAAGAACCTGAGACACCTGCGTCAGAATTAGAGCCCAGTGTTGTCAATCATAGTTGAGAAAATTATTTTATATAAACTAGCTTTACTTAGTTATATTAGGATAGGTGATAAATACTATGAGTTGGATACATCTGTGTTCCCGTCTATTATATTATATACTATGTACTACTGTATTCCACTAATTATATATGTATAGTACCTATGTATTATACATATTTCTATTTCCAATAGCAAAGTAGTGCACCATGTATCAGGAAATGAAAAGGGATTGTTCATAATCATTTTAATAAATACATTTGTCTTGAATAAGAATTGTGTATCTAAATAGTAAATGCCATTGGTTTGATGAAATATGTTTCACTCTGTACTACATATAAATAAAATAGTTTTACCCATGATGTGTACCTACTGCCTACTACTATACATCATGTAATCTCAACTTGTGAATATTGGTGTATATTTTAATGTGATTTGTACGTTTAGAATTTAGATGAATAATTTCTACTTGATAATATGTATTATGTATGTGAGTATCATTTCATTCCTACGTACTGGATGCTAACATTCATCAATATGTAATACTACTATGTATTATTTCATGTAGATTAATATTATATTATATACTAATTATTTTAAAACTCATTTTAAGTGGTAAAATAAATAAAATAACTGGAATCTATTACAAATTATTATTTATTTAAGCACAACACTTCTGAGGTAAGGTGTAAAGTCCTGCTTATGCAAGGTCATGTAGTAATAAGTAATGTCTTGGTGTCAGATATCTAGAAGAATGTGTAACAACTTATAGTGTACATAAATACATACACTTATTATTAGTTATTGCTATGTATTACAATTTAATGTACATATTACTTATTTAGTAATGTGCATTTAATTTAGTACATCTCTGTTATTAAAATAATACATAGATACTACATGGATACTACTACTAAATAGATAATTTTTCATTGAAATGTTTTTGTAGTTTTTGCCAACATTGGTAGTAATTTGTGTCCAGTTTTTGACAAGTATCTTCACCCCATTTGGTAACTGCCATGCTCAGTGAACTCTCAAACATGAATGCCTAAAAATATAATGAATGCATAAGTATAAATATTATTCTGAGGATTGTATTGTGTACTAGATAGTAAATAAGTATGTTGATATACAACCTGTGTGCCTACAGCAATCTTCTGAGGCTCCAGTTTGGCATTAGTAGCAGAATGGAAGCACTGACTGTCAGGACCGTGGGGAGTCATCATGGAATGTAGAGTCGCACCACCAGCTCTGAAGCCATCCTCCTTTGCTTCGTAGCTGCCAAGAATTAAGCCCATGAATTCACTCATGCAGTTCCCTGTTAGTTAAATTGTTATTACATATATCAGTGTTGGCCTTGCCATAAGATTGCATGTACGTTGTACGTATGTATACTCACGGTGATAATATGGAGGCCTGAAGGTGTGTTCTTGCACTGACCAGCGTGGGGGGAAAATAACAAAATCAGCGATGGCCACTCCAGGCTTTGTAGATGGACAAGTCAATACAGTAAAAATTGAAGGATCCTTGAATACAATTAAATGTTGATTATATTGTTCTTAAATAATAGTATTACATAGTGTGGATGCAGTGGACTTACACAATGATCAAAGGAAACAGAATTAATGACCATGTAGTTGTTAAGATGATATTTGTAGGGCACGTAGTTCCCATGCCACGCTACTACATCAAATGGAGAGTGGTCCTGCTTGGCGACAAATAGTGCTCCTTGGTATTTGTTTATTATTTTAAAACCTGCAAAGTACAATTTGAGCTACATTTTATTGTCATACTATTGTTGGATAAGGTGTTGTGTATGTGACGACTGACATTATGTTAAAAATAGTTTTTCTAGCTTACGACTGATAAAAATACTGTTTTTTAGAGGTGGAAACATGTGGCGGTTTATTGTCTGAGGCAATCTCTTACAACACATCGAGTTTCACAGAAAATGGGATTTGTAATTTTTTAAACATTTTTGTCCTGTGGGGTCTGTGGAATTATTTTTGACTATGAAATGCATAGTTAGACATATTTTATTACCTGGAATTAGCTTGTCTTCGTAATAAGCTACTGGTGTGAGAAAATCTCTTGGATTAGCTAAACCATTAGCACCAATAGGTCCCAAATCTGGTAATTTGAAATGATTGTCATAAACTTCCAGGATGTATCCTCTAGGAAGATAAAATGATAATAGTATCTATTATTTGTATACGTACATATGTTATTATATTTATGGATTATAATAATTGATATATTGGAGATACCTTGCAGGTGTATCTATCTCTACTGTGAATCTCATCCCCTGTTGTATCACACATATTTCATTCGGATTAATCCTCATTTTACCAAATTCAGTTGTTATGTTTAAACACCCTTGTTGTGGAACTAGAACAAGTGAATGATTTAGATAAGACAATTCATTGTTACTAGTGATTCAGGATATTGCACAGGATAGAGAAGAGAGTAGCTTGGTAGGGAAGGCATCTTAATGTTGAAGTATAGGGACGCCTGGAGCATCACTGCACTCCTGATCTACTCTCCTCCACATTTACAGACAATATTAGATTTACTATATTGAAAATTTTTGCATGACCAACAATGGTTTACCAATAAGAAAATCTCCATCACTATTATAGAATGCGGAATCTTTCATAGACGCGTTGCAAACATAAATGTGAATGGCAATTCCATGTCTAATTCGAGGATCGCCAGCACCGCAGATAGTATTCATGCCACTGACAAAATCCACATTGTCCTTGTTCTCCTGAATATCAAAGGGTTTCCATCTCATCTGTGATCAAATATTATTACCTACTATTATTATATGTTACCTCAACAAGTCAGTAAAATATGAAGTAAATTAATGCAATGGTTGTTTAGTATTGATGTCAGAATGTTGGACGGGTCTTAGTCTAACGTATATAATATCATATCGAGATCATCGCGGATTATCCAATAGTTGTAAGTTTTGTAATTACGTAAAAAAATATAGTAATTAGTTATAGATTCACCTGGTTAGGGTTAGGGTATTGTCCATCCCAATCGCTAGTAATGTTTCCATGATCATATCTAAGAAATGGTGCATGTATCACCGATGGTCTAATTCTGGAAATGAGAGGACAGTGCATTGCTTTACTTAAAGAAACATGATAAATTGAGAAGAGCCTCGCGATTGTCTGTGGTGCCATTGGCTTAGAATATTATTTATGAATGTTCTGCATAAACTGGTAAATCAAAAAAGTAAAGAGATAAAATCACGTTTCATATTTAGATTTAACTCCATAATTTTATGGAGCGGTAGAAAAGTTGGGATTACAGTTGATATAATAAATAGTACCTATTGCAGTATATTCTTAGCAAATTACCTATAGAGCCATGATCTTTTATTGTCATGTCTAGGTGCAGTGAAAGCAGTGCCAGAGAGTTGTTCAGGGTAGAGTCCATATGGAGGATGTTGCGGAGAATTCTGTCCCACAGGTAATGCATCTTCCTTACCAGGAGCCGTAGATTGGAATTCTGAACCAAAGCCGGATAAATACTAGACACAGGAAACAAATCAAATTAATACTCTCAAATTTATAATACCAATTTTTGTCTACAGTTCCTTTATTTTGAATCAGATAATATCTCAGCAATGAAATAACTATTGTGAAAACAAACTACCTTTAACTCAGTCATTGGTGATGTGTGTTGTGTGAGGTGTCTAATATGTCTGTGGGGGGCACAGCTAGAATACAATGTTATATTGTTCTTAGAGGAATACTGTGTTATAAAGTATGCATTACATATTTCCAGTTTTCAATAGTTAATATTTAAATTTTCCAGTGGTAAACATGTTTAATATATGCAGATAACAGGTTTTGTGAAATATTGTACACAACTTTAGTAACCATGAATTGGTTGTGAAGATGTTTAAGAAAAACTTTTTTTTTTAAATTGAATCTGGGTTTATCGAAATAAACCCAAATACATCTTTGTACACTGCACAGTAAGCTTGTGTCGTGAAGTGGAGGCTATGTCCATGTAGGCATTCTCAATAGATGTACATCTAAAGAATTCTTGGGTTATTGGTTAGCTCAAGTAATCAGTCCCCATACTCAACTATTGGAACATATAGGTACCATTTGCACAAGTCATCAGATGTTGGGTGGAATCAGAAGCTATTAAACTTCTCACATCTACCAATAGGAGTATTTGCATTGTAACATAATCCATGAGCTGTGTATCTCATGCACCCAACAATATCTACTCTCTTTAGGGTCTTAGTGAGTACGTATAATCTCTTCCCTATCCATACACCTCTTCAGTTATTCATCTCCTTCCTCTGTGATGATCCTCTTCCACCTGGTTTCGGCTACTCTCGCTATTTTGTCACAGCACCCAATTTGCAGTCTACATCTCCTGTTCTCATTTACTGCTACAGAAATAGGGGAAAACATTTCTTTGATCAGATTCTTCCATGAGTGTTTCAGATTTATGCAGGAGGTTCATATGATACATCATTAGAGCTCATTAAAAACATCTTTATATATAGGATGTGGTGGAATGGGTGAACGTTGCCCTGGGCATAAAGTGATCACTTAAGCCAGCCAAAGCCGACTCGTAAGCGTCGGAACATCCATCCTGCTCCCCCTCCCCAAGGGAGTTCGCATAAGTTATTATGTGAATGTTGATATCTGCCGCCTTTCGTTGAGAAAATTCTCAACATATGCCATCTGCGAGATGCAGACATGAAAAGCCAGTAATACCTAAATGATTTAGGTATCTTCTTCTCATATATATATATATATATATATATATATATATATATATATATATATATATGTGTGTGTACAATGAAACTGTATTGGAAATTGGAATATTGTGAATGCTTCTGAAGATTCAAGGATATCAAGTGTTTCTAATTATTTATTCAAATGATATTATCCAATAGAATAACTAGAAACAGACACACCCATTGTTTACCTGCAGAGGTATCCATGATAATAATATTAATTTAATATTTTAACGTATTTACAACAAGTATTCGTGTTGTTGTATTAAAATTTTTGTCACCAAAGATTTTAAGGAACACGCAGATACTTAGGTAGTGTGAGTTTTTATAAACACAATTGTACACTTATTATCAGTACAAACCTGTAAGAATCGCACAATGCACACCTAGTACGGTCAAGCTGTTAATGTTCAGCGACTAATATTACTAACACGCTTGATCCTTCCAACAGTTTAAGACTGAGCAGGTGAAAAGCAATTTTCTACATCTTTTATTAAATCGTTTAATGTATGTCATCAGGACCTGTATGTTCCATTGCTAAGGTAGTAATAGATCTCTGATTATAGTAATAATAGAACCAAGTATCACCAGAACACACGAGGGTCGGAACCGAGACAGCATTGTGCAGTAGAAATTTTGTCCTCAATGGGTAAAAATAATACATTTAGGTTGAAATTCGAAAAATTAATATATTCTTTGAAACCTCTAAAAATGGACAATTACCACAGAATTTTAATAATTCAAATAACATTATTTTGTGTCAATTATTTGATGTGTAAATCTGGGCACATTACCAAAGTACTCGATAACAAGACACTTGGTGTTAAGAAGAGATGCCTACAGCTTATTCTGGCAGACAGATGGTTGGACTTCGTTGTCACCAATCATCACTCAAGCTATGCAGACTCTAGCTGAACTAGCTCGCTTACATAAGGAGTGGCTTTTTCAAATAATGTAGAATGATTGGTTAGACGGTAGTACTTCATATATTATGTCGCTGGGTTAGACACTTTAATATCTATTTTGCCTTATTTATTTGTCAGCTGAATTTATTTAATAACAAGTGAGGATGTGTGTCTCAAGTGAAGATATCATCATCATATGTGGTGACATGTCGCCCATCTCTATGATGGCCCTTCTGGGGATGTGATGTGGCCAGGGTGGCCCACGCTGATGAGGACGATGCTTCATTGATGCGTTCTATTTGTGGTTGTCTCCTGGCCATGGACACCTGTAATTCTATTCCACTTGGAGAACTCCCATCCAAATCATTAATAGCTCGGACAGCTGATTCTGGCTTCTCAAATGTAACAAATCCTCTGAAAAATAATAACAATATTATATACATGCATCTCATACAGATTTAAATATTTGTCACGAGGAGATGGATAATAAACTTCATTCAAAATAATATAATATATTTTATAGCTTCCAAACATATTATTTAGAGTGAGAAATACCTGTATGAACAATATCATGTTGGCTGGAAGATATTGGCACACTACTATTGTCTAATTTTGTAACTGCATAAAGATTTATTTATTTAAAAATTACATACTTTACTAATGTGTATTAGTGTACCGGCATAATTTGATTGATTTGGGCGTAACTTCTTGATAGTTTCTTAACATTTTGATATAGTTTTGTGACTTCTAATTTTAATTGGTTCTTATGAATTAGTATACAGTAAATACTATTACATATAATACATAATACAGAGAATATTTTACTTTCTATTATCTAATTTTAAACACTGTACACACTATAATTCTTCGTAATAAAACACTATGTTGACTACCGCAACAAGAATCTAGGTTAAAACCTATCCTTCATGTACAAAATACACAACATTTGAAAAACAGTAATCAACAATAATAATTGTGATCTGTGTTAATCAAGTGTTTATATTTAACAAATGACTGTATTGAGTATATCAGACTGTTAGAATATTATTTAAGATGTCACCTGTGTTTTTCTATTTCCATTGATATGCTTATGATGTTCCCAATAATAGAAAAGTGCTTTCTCAAATACTCCTCAGTTATTTTGTGCCCTGATACAAACACAGTATTTCCAGTTTTCCCTTTTTGAGAATCCAAACGATCTTCTCTAAAAGAAAAATCAAATCAGTATTATACCTACAGGTAATGTCCTTCTAGTTTACATACAACAATGAATAAGAAATGTTTGTTGTACAAACTTTTTATCTCTAGCAGATACAAACGTGTCATATAGGTTATTGACTCTTGGTGGAGTTTTTTCGTCAGGAGAGTCGTGGTTGGCGCTAAACGGCTGATAGGAAGCTGCCCCAGCTCTGTCATGGCTCACATGCCGTTCTCTTCCTGGAATGTTACAAATAATCAACAACTGCCTCTGTGTGCGTAACCTGGGAAACAATATTCAATGAATAAAGATTACCTCCTCTAGGTCTCTTAAATGTTGCATGATCTGGTCTAGGTGGTGGTGTCTTTATAGCCTGAATAGCACCACTCTTAAGTAATTTCCTGGCAATTTCACGAGCGTCCCGGGCCTCTGTTGGCCTTTTAGGAAGAATGGGTTTTTCAGCTTCTGGTTTAGGTGCCTTCAGAGCCATTAGAGCTTTCTTTTTCTTTTTTAACTTTTGGTATTTCGCTTGCAACATTAATTCCTCCTCTGTTAAATTCGTTGGAAAATGGAGATACACCATTTTTGTGAATATATAAATTACGTGGTAGCGAAAACAAACAATTATCCGGTATTTCCAATAAATAATAGCCAAATATAAACAATTTCACGGAGCAAAGCGTTTGACGTTTCGATATGACGTTATGTAGTATTCATAAAGTCAATCTGTAGATGGCGCTAGTTTTTTCTGTGAGTGGTGTGACATCTACCGGAAACAAAATGAACTAAGATGTTTACAAATTTTAGCCACAGATGGCTCTCATTGCTTGCGATTGTAGTGACACCAACCGGACTCCGTACGAACTAAATACTTTTAATAATTGTACACAGATGTCTCTTGTCATTTCCGGCTATTGCACTGACATCTAGTAGGAGTAATGTGAACTAAATTGGTACGTCCTGTTTCCGGTTATCGATGCGACATCTATTGAGAATAACGGGAACGAAAATGTTTTCAAAATTAATTTATAGATGGCTCTAGTCCTCCTGTAGTCTGTTGTTGGTTCGAACATGTTAAAATTTGTTAATTTTTATTCCAAATTTCCAACTATACCTTGTTTCATATAACTTGGCCACCGGCTACATAGTAATTCTATACTAAAAGTGTGACAAGACGGATGAAACGAAATGTAGGTATTTTTACCCAGATGGAAGGAGAAGAGTGGGAAAATCCAGACTGAGGGGGTATGGGAGGACGAAGTTTTTTAAAAGGAAATTTGTGAAGTGATTGGGTTTTCATGAAACAATTGAAGACTACAGGGGAAAAACAAGGAATGTCAGTAAAAATCCAAAATTAAAGTAATAATGCCATCTAGTGGCATTTGTGTGTACCTATAATCCTGCAAATAGCCTAAAGGCGAAGATACACACGAGAGATTTTGGCCTCCCGGATACCAAAATGACAGGTCTCTTGTGTGTAAACACATCGGAGACGCGAGATATCTCTCGATTCCGCGCGCCTCCTGAGACGGTCTGCGCACCCAAGTCTCGCGTCGTGTATTTTACATATTTTCGTCTCAGGGGACGTGTCTCCGGTCTTTTGACATGTTCAATTTTAATCTGAGGTCTCTTGGAGATGTTTGCAACTGAATTGGATTGGCGCGCGTGGGCACGTGGTTTTTGTATTGATATATAATTTTAAACATTCCTGCGATTGTGACGATATTATAGTACATTGTTAATAATAAAATTGTTAGTTGATTATAATTATAATATTATTTTTAAATAATGGCGGATTAATAACAGAGTTGCATTTGCATTTGAAATATGAATACAGTTGTGAAAAATACATTAACATTACGTGTTTTGTTATTCCCTTCATGTCCTACAACATTTATAGCAAACTATGTAGTTACCATTTCACCCTTTAATATTCATCGAAGGAACATAAGGAGGAACAACGGTTTCGGGTATGTAGTGCATACCGATACTTGCTTTGGCTTATGTCACTGATGTCATAGGAATGGTGTACATTAAAAGAAGGTCTAATTAAGTATTCTATTTCATTTACTAACGCAGAAAAGGAAATATACACATACGCATGTAAGTGAAGTACCGACCGACATGTGTACATTACTGAATCGATAAATAATTTCAAAGCGGTATATAATTATATTTTTTAATCACAATACTCGTAAATACATGACACTAGAGTATGTACACAAAACCAAACGCCATTATGGCGCCAAAAATAGTAATAGAATGAATGCAGCAACAGACCAAAGTCTCGCGTCTCGAGATAGTCTCGTGTATTTTAGAATTTGATGACAGGAGGCGATTGTCGGCCATTTTTACTAGAGATGCCGTCTCTAGAGATGAAAATCTCCCGTCGTGTATTTCACTGAAGAGACTGACGCCATTTTGTCAGTGCCTGGAGGCGCGTCTCCTGAGACCCCGTATATCCACACCTTAAGCAATCAAAGTCGTCGTCACTGTCGTCACCGACTTATGACGAGTTCACGGCAGACGGACGTCAAGAAGCCTGTATAAACCAGAGAATCACAGCAGCGGGCAACGTAATGAAGGCACTAAAAAGTCCAGTGATCATTAGACAGACTTTAAGCCAGAAAACCAAAATCACAATATTCAAATCTACATGTAGACCAATACTCGCCTTTGGTCACCACCGTCACCACTGTCACCAGATATGGATGCTTCACGATAATGTACGGTCAAGAGTGAGATGAGGTACATCAGAGGAGTGGCAGGTATAATAAGGAACGAATATGTCCGGGAGGCTCTCGGGGTGGCACCCACACTTCTCTTCATGGTATGGATAGGAAAAATATCTAATATATTTTAACATTACACCGAGACAGTAACCTATTTAAGCAAACATTCTGAGAAAATTCAATAAAAAGTCATTAGAGTCATAATGTAAAGAGTGACACCTATGGTTGAAACAAGCATTAACAATGAATGTCACTTGACATTCATTGTTAATGCTCTTTACATTATGACTCTAATGACTTTTTATTGAATTTTCTCAAAATGTTTGCTTAAATAGGTTACTGTCTCGGTGTAATGTTAAAATATATTAGATATTTTTACTATGAAAATTAAGCACTTACTTCAAACATTAAGAATATACATAACTTTTAAAAATTAACAGTCTTATTTATAAACTTTACTTAAAAGTTAATCAGTATAATAAGGGTGTACTAGCGAAAAACATTATTCATAAGCTTTATTTAACTTTATGTAACCGCTACTCAGCATCGTAACTTTAATACAAGCCATGAGGTGTATTAGCCGTGTACTACCGCTAATACGGAACAATATGGCTGTCATTACAGCGATTATAACAGGTGATTTGTTTTCAAGCACAACCAAAAAACAATGTATTATTATTGAACACGCGTAATTTATTGCAAATTGAGTAAAAAAAACCAATCTAGGTATCAGGGGCACTAATCAAAGTGTAATTAGGCATATTTTTGACATTTTAATACAATCATGACAGCCATCACACATGTTTCCTACAGATGAGTTGTTTTGAGATCGCCAGAGATCGCGTCGAAAAAAAGTATATGACATATTATTGAATTTACGTAGGTACTTAGCTACAAATCGAATGACATTCAAGGTGTTACAAACACTACAAAATATAACAACTGTAAGCAAAGCGTAATTAGGCGAATTTTTAAAGAATTTATCGGGCATTATGTCCACACTGCATCCATTTCATCACAATACTTTAACACAAATTGACAAATATGTCAAAGTCAAAACACATTGAAACCATAGAAGAACCACGGAAAGTAGACGGAAAGTAGCGCCAAAAAGATAACCATAAACAAATTTCTATGGAATTTTGCACGTTTTTAAGACATTTGTATGGAATACAGTAGCAAACATAATCAAAACCCAGCCGAAACCCTAATAACTTCGCGATTAGTTATTTGACGGCTAAGTAAGGTTTTTGAATAAAATGTTTTTTATGTGTTACTTAAGCCCTAGTATGGCAACTAACTAAGTAACCTCTGAGATCTGTATTAGGCGAATCTATTGAATAAGGCTGCAAATTTTGATTTACTCAAAAGTGTCTTTGACTGACATTCCTTGTTTTTCCCCTGTGGTCTTCAATTGCATTTTAATATAATGAAAATTTATGATATGATGGGAAAATGTGTGTTAGTAATGTGATTTTTTGTGAGTTTTTGTCATTTAGTTAAAAAAAAGTACATTATTCATATTCCAATCTCTAGTGACTCCCATGGATGGCACTCTTATTAATATATTGTTATTTTATTATGTAGGTTGCAGGTAAGAGGCAAGTACATTTCGTTTCATCCGTCTTGTCACACTTTTTGTATAGAATTACTATGTAGCCAGTGGCCAAGTTATATGAAACAAGGAATAACTGTGTAATTAGGGCATGAGGGGAAATCTTTTTATTTTGGCGTGCAAGTAAGTACCTACCTACAGACTGCATAAGAAAGGTCATGATAGGTATGAATCTAGTTTATTTTTTGTGAATTTAAATATACTTATATGTAATTTGGTAAGTAAAATAATACACTTTATCATCTCTCTACAAAAGTCGAACTATGTACATATATATATATATAATATTGGGTATATTTATTATACCATATTGGATATCCCTATTGTATATTTCCAGGGAGCAGATAGCTGTTTTAGGCAGGTTTATTACTTCTTCATTATTATTTATAAAGTTACATTGAATGGTTAAAAAATATTAAAATGGTTAAATAATTGTTTCAATACGGAGGGGCGAGGGGGGGGGGAAGGGGGTGTCGGTTGCAGTCGGTACCAGAAAACAAAACTCTCAGACCCTCCCAAAAATGAATCCTGGATCCACCACTGTGTCCTTATATATGTGTGATTGTGATCGCTGGGGTTAATTACATATCTACTCTTAATGATTTGTTGTATTGTTGTATGTATGTAAGAACTCCCTAATTTCGAATCCAAAGTATGTCATTTTACCAGTAGCTTACACCTAAGTATTTACTTACTTGTCTGCCAACAATTATAAAGGGAAAGTATTAAGGCAGGTAATATGTATTATTCATCTGCATTGAAACAGTAAATATTTGAGAAGTAAATGAAAGTGATTTGTTACACATAAGATTTAAATAATATCTAATAAATTGACTTGTAATAACATAATTATTAATTACATACAGTATATAATAAAATAACATATATCCAAATACACAGAATTATTATAATTTGGTAAAAGATTTCCACATCTGGTCACCCGCCGTATTAACCAGCGGCTACTCTTGGTCTACCCTTAAACTGACTCATTATTTGTGGACCCTTCACTATTCGGAACATGGCTTCGTAGGACGCCTTTATCGGGAACAAACTGGAAAAAAATTTAAAACAAAATTTATCAGGGAGTCACAAATCATTACTTAACTAAAAACACTTCATCTTCACAATAATTTACAATATTAAAAATTAAAAATTTTCGTCTGAGGCGCTATTCAACTATATTCTGTGGTACGTTTGAAATGTGTGAGTTACGTTAGGGTGGGGGGCCCAAAATCTGTTGTTGCGGCGGAGGACCCGGATGTCTTAATCCGCCACTACATGAAATAAATTAATATTTCGTGTCTTGAAGAGTTACATTTTTGACAACAAATTATAGGATCCATATATTGGAAAATGATGTACTTATGTACATACATAATAATTACAGGCTTTATACCTAAGTCAGTACCTAGATATTATATACTTACAATTTAATGATGAGGAAACCTCTTAAATTATTTGGCAGGATTGTTTGTATTGTGTTTGTCCTAATGGATTGCAAAATAGAATCCGCAACATATTCAGGCTCCAACATGGGATGCAACCATGGGGTGATGCCATGGAACATGCCTGTGTTAATAAGATATGGGCAGATCAGTGTCATGTTGATGTAGCCATGGCCATGAAGCTGGAATAAATAAACCGAATTAGTGAATGTATGAAAACAAAGCATCAAGGAAGAGTACCCAGAAAAATATAATTTCTAGCATTGCCTTTCGGCCTTGCACAACTGTGATACTCACACACCTAGGGTCGACTCTGAAAGCGACAACTGTAGTGCAGAATGTACCTAGTACAAGCCTGTAAAGAATTAGCAGCAAGTTGACATAAAGAATAATTGATTTACCTTAAGTTCAGTGAGTAAGCTTTCATGAAATGCAATGGTAGCTGCCTTTGATGCGCTGTAATCTGAGCAGAGGTAAGTTCCCATCAATCCTGCTACAGAACCAATGGTGGTGATGTGACCCTTCTTCAGTTGTATCATGTCGGGGAGGAAAGCCTTCACTGTCTGAAAAATAATATTAGATATGTTACAATATTAATTTTATCTTATAGATGCCTAGATCTAATTTAGTAGGAACTATACATATTTATAATTCAAAACATTTTTCTCATATATTTATTTAAGTATTTTTTATTATTTATCTAGTATTAATTTGTTCAATAATAAGAGCAGTATCCATAGGCAAGTCTAGGTACAATAATTTATTATTTATATTTTTATAAAGAAAAAAATCTCTCGTATAAAGTAGGAATCAGTCATCAGTGCCGTTACCAAAATTAATGCCACCCGAACGGACGTTCATAGATGTTTATTCCGAAGTTTATTAATTAATGCAGATAATATTTAACAGGTACAGTGGAGTCTCAGTAATCCGGCACTATTAAAAACCAAAGGGCCCCGGTAATTAGGGATATTTTTATTAAAATTTTGGTAGTTAGGCGGGTGAAGTGAGTATGATGACTACCACAGGGTAAATGACAGGTAAATAAAATAAAAACAATTCACCTATGATTTAAATCATAAGAAATCATAACTTACGAAATGGAGTGCGAAATTTAAATATAACATTAAGTCGCCTACTGGTGAAATATTGTTTAGGTAATCTAAGTACCTACCGGCTGCCTTACACACTATAATAGATATACATATAATATAACTCACTATATTATACCTAGGTGTGTATAATTTACTTACCCAATAATGTGCAAGTGTATTGACTTTGTATGTTGTTTCAATGGCAGTGTCTGGCAGTTCCCAGAATACTCTTCCACATACAATACCAGCATTATTCACCAGAAGTGTGACTATACCAACCTGTAAATGAAATAAAATCATTCTCATTACATACGGACATGAAATTGTGAATTGTGACCCATCACCTCTTAAAGGATAAGTCGCTCCTTAAGTTGACCCTGGTTTGCCCCCTCCTAGACGCGGAGCTGCGAGGATGATAAAAAACTATGTTTAATCTGACACAATGAAATCAAAGTGTTAACCCCGGCTTCCCTTCTACAAAAATCCACTATTCACTACTGCTGGCTATAGGTAGGTACAATAGTTAACGAGATTTAGATCTTGACTTTGTTACTAAGTACTGAATGTACTATAATAATGCTAATATACCTAAAGTTCTCAACAAAGGTCACTGAGGTTTCATTGTACATACAATTGAATTGTAAATTTTTCAATCTTCACCTCTTGGTATTGTAACAGAAATATCTGTAGGTATTTTTGTGATGAGTATCTTGCAAAAGCAATCAACTTAATAGTATCTCACTTTTATTCTGTTGCAACAAGACAATCTACGATGGCATAATAAATGTAGGTAGTAGTATAGTAGGTACGTCTAAGTCTGTACATAGTTACAGACATTACGATGAGAGAGATGTATATTACTTTGTTATAAGATTGCGATTCTATTGTGGGTCATAGTTGAATGAGAATGCTAATAGTAGAGTAGGTATTATACTTATAATAATAATAATGCTATGAAATTAGATGAGGCACGTAACAAGTATTATAAATTACTCCTAGGTAACCAAATGTTTCATGTCAAATATTGTAAATTTAAAAATGAAGGTGGGATTGTTTTAATCTAATACGAGTATAGTTTCTGGAAAGTTAATGTAGATGCCTGTAAGATGCGTGTATACAGGGTGTCCCAGGAAGTGCGACCAAGCGGAAGTCCAGAGATAGAGCACCTCTGGGGGTACCTAAATACCCCAATATATGTTCCGCGATTTTTTGTGGTTTTCGAGTTATTAATTTTTTTCGTTTTTTTCGCCAAACCCCGACTTACAAGACTTTATTGGTCACAGAGCCACTAATTATTGAGGTACATACTTGATTTTGTTTTCTAAAATAGGTGAATAATGTACCTTGTAGGTTGTAGGTATAAAAAGAATTATGGGTCTATCTGTTACTATCACGCCATAAAAAAATTACGAATCTCAAAATTAGTCACAATTCCATTAATCACAAAGTCAATCAATTAGTCACAAAGAAGGTTTCTTGAAGTTTGCACCAATTTTCCGCTTGTGCTAAGTACAGGGTGACCCAAAAACTGAAAAATTTTAGAACTTTTTTCAGTTTTTCACCGATAACTCCTAAACGAAGCATTCTAGGAAAATTGTGTTCTCCTAAGAATTAAAGTAGTTAAAATTCTTCGTCTAATGAGCGCAAATACTACTCTTTACTTTGAAGAATAACTGAGAAACAGCGGTTTAAAAATGTATTGTTTTTCTCATCAAGTTGTAATTTTCTTGAATATTTGTTGAATATCTTCTAATCTAAGCTACTTACAGCAAATTTTACTGAATATGATTCAATGGCCCATTAATTTTCTATGAACTGACATTAAAATATTACTTCCATATTAAATGGTTTAGGATGTAGAGGTATTTAAAGGGAGACGAGTGAAATAGAGAAATTTATTAAATGATAGATTTCGATATGTGAAAGGTAACGTAGGCTTAATTTTGCAGCACTTTTTTATTAACGTAATTTTTTTTTAGTTAAAAACCGAAATTTCGCTATTGATACGCCACTGCGTAACATTTTATATCGAGAAGATGTTTTTTTTTTTACCTTCATCAGTTTTATCAAAATACCTCCTAAACAGTTGGTGTTAGGGAAAAAATATATATTTCAAAATTTATCTTAAAATAATTTGCTACATCTTGATTTCAAAATTAACTCTGTAACTTAAATAATAACCGAGCTACAGTCTTTTAAAAAAAGCGTTACTAAAAAAAATAAATTGCCTCAGCTATTTTTGTTGAGTAACTCCAGAACCGTGATATAAAGCAAAAGTTCAAGGGATTGAAATTAAAGGTTAATATTTTTTCTATAACACAAGCGTAATAAAATAACTTTAAAAGTTATAGTTAGAAAGTTATGGATGATCAAAGTTGATATTTTGTGTAACCATTCGACGCTTGCTTATGAATTATATCGCTGCTAGTGAAGTACCTTCTCGGCAAACTAGTATGAAATAAAAAGAACATTTCAATATTGTGTACCGAACGTTGCATCAAATAGAATTGGTGGATTTTGAAAAAAAGCGATCCGATGCTGTGTATGACAATTAATTCCTGGAAAGATGCATAATGGTTCTTATCTCTTCATTTTCTCGTAAAATGAGTTTTTTGAGGTTTTCATAAATGCAAAAAAAGCGGTAACTCACGAAACGAAATTTTATAATTCTCTATACAAAATGTATGAGGAGAAAATTACCCAAAAAATTTCATAAATTTATACCTACTATTTTCATATTCGCATTAGATTTCGACTACAAGATCAAAAAAATCGGATATGAAAATAGTAGGTATAAATTTATGAATTTTTTGGGAAATTTTCTCCCCATACATTTTGTATGGAGAACCATCAAAATTTAGTGAGTTACCGCTTTTTTTGCATTGAAACAATTTTTAGGTATGATCCCGTAGAGATCGCTCAATGAAAATTGCAGGGTAGATAGCTTATAAAATTTGTAAGTTTTTGACAGTAATTAGAAAAATTTTTTCATCTATGATTATTTTTTTTAAAACGACCTCAAACATTTTTAATATTTTGAATTGTGACTAATTTTGAGATTCATCATTTTTTTATGGCGTGATAGTAACAGATAGACCCATAATTCTTTTTACACCTGCAAGGTATATTATTCACCTATTTTAGAAAAAAAAATCAAGTATGTACCTCAATAATTAGTGGCTCTGTGACCAATAACGTCTTGCAAGTCGGGGTTTGGCGAAAAAATACGAAAAAAATTGATAACTCAAAAACCACAAAAAATCGCGGAACATATATTGGGGTATTTAGGTACCCCCAGAGGTGCTCTATCTGTGGACTTCCGCTTGGTCGCACTTCCTGGGTCGCACTTCCTGGGACACCCTGTATATTAAATCCCACATAAATATTTTAGTTCGTACCTATGTTTCTAACATTTTTCACCATATCCTTTATAGACTCCTAAACCGTTCATCCGATTGAGATGAAACTTTGGGAAATTGTTGTGCTTGCCCCAAGGAGTGTTCTTATGGGGGTAGGAGGTACGAGGGGGGGGCACAAAGGGGGGGTAAGTAAAGTTTTTTTTCAAATCCATATAACTTTTAGTGCCGAAAAGATGGATGGTAACCCTCCCGACATCCGGAGGAATAAGGAGGGGGGGGGGGGTTAGGGGGGGCTGGGGGGTCGGAATGAAAAAAGTGATATTAGTATCGAATCCATAGTTTTCCGCCTCAATAAGATGAATAATATCCCTCCCGACATCCGCAGCAATAAGGGGGGGGAGTTACGGGGGGGCTAGGGGGGGGGGGGGGGTCGGCATGAAAAAGTGATATTAGTGTCGAATCCATAGTTTTCCGCCTCAATAAGATGAATAGTCACCCTCCCGACATCCGCAAGAATCAGGGGAGGGAGTTAGGGGGGCCAAGGGGGGGGGTTCGGAATGAAAAAGCGATATTAGTGTCGAATCCATAGTTTTCCACCTCAATAAGATGAATAGTCACCCTCCCGACATCCGCAGAAATAAGGGGAGGGAGTTAGGGGGGCTAGGAGGGGGGTCGGAATGAAAAAGTGATATTAGTGTTTAATCCATAGTTTTCCGCCTCAATAAGATGAATAGTCACCCTCCCGACATCCGCAAGAATAAGGGGAGAGAGTTAGGGGGGGCTAGGGGGGGGGGGGGGGTCAAATTGAAAGAAAAAAGTTTATTTTATGCAGACCCCCCGAAACTGTTGTGAGTTTTAGTGGCTCTGCAGTACTTTAACTAAACATGATGATACCACTGATTTTGGGTTCCACTGCCGACCTACTTCACCATCCATACACAAATTTTTCCGTTGCGAAGCACGGGTAATACAGCTAGTAAATAATAATAAAAAAACAACATAGCAAGGTATACTCCATCTACAAAAAAGGACTGTCAATGTCAACGCAACATTACTACAGAAAAAGTATCTACTTAGTTATCTTACTATACTCGTACATAATGTAATTTGTAATGTTTGTTAGCTGGGTTCCAGCTCGTCTGCCGGGCGAGTGGACGCTGGTTCGATACCTACTCGATAACCTACTGAGTATTCTGTTATTCATCTCTTACTATATACTTACTTATTTCACTACCTACACAAACTACATCAAGATGTTAAGTAGGTATAGGTATACAAACATATATATATGTACCTACATATATTATGTATTTAGGCAGTGGGCAAATATAAATAGCACATAACAAAACTGTACATTTTTTATTAATAGATTGTCATTCCACAACTGTATAGTAAGAAGGCACCATGAATTAATATAGAAAGCATGGTCACCTTATATTTAGGTAGTTATAAGTTAATACTTACTAAGTTATTATTTTTAGATATTATTTTTGTGAAATACTTTTGTCACGATTCCGACTGCGAAAGTTTGCATACTATGTTTAGTTAGTATACGTCATGGTAATATACAAAAAAACTTGACATTCTATATAATTAACAGTGTCTTTTCTTAAATTTTTGCTGACTGGAACCAATTTTTCTTGTATTTTGCAATTCACCATAACACAACTATTTACTATTCAGTAGATAAATAATGAATATCAGCTTATTTATATTCAGTCATTCAAATCTTTTATGAAATATTTTCACTACAGGATTTCAATGAAATCTGGTGAATATTATATATATATTGGATAATGCTTACTTCTTGTTTAACTTTCTTGGCCGTCCTGTATACTTCTAATCTATCAGACACGTCACAGATGTATCCGTGAGCTTCTAATCCTTCATCCTTTATCATCTCGCAAGTTCTGTTTAAACCTGGAAGAAAACAACTCAAATTAAGTAGATAGTAGATATACACCAAGTAGGTTAAATTAAGTAGCCATACTTGTATATTGTTTTGTATTTTGATTTTAATATCTTCGTCCATAAGTCCATTGACTTATCATCATTATATCATTGATGTGACGTTACGTATATGTACTGAGTACTCGTACGTATATGTACTGAGTACGTTACGTATATGTACTGAGACGAGATATAATTTTCCTCAAATTTTATGTTTAAAAATTATATGTTACGGCCTGCCGCAAGAAATTGCCCAATATGTTGTAGATTGTAGATATAACAGTATAGGCATTCATCTACTTGAAACATAAAAATTGCGAATGCCTTGATGTGTGCATGATTTACTATAAGTATGTTAGTGTAGTGTGATATACAATTGTATTGTTTCGCAATTAAGCTGGTACTGCGAGTAGGTAATATGATAAGTCATTATGCTATTAAAGAGAAGTGTAGGTATGTAACTAAATAACAATAATAACTCTTTTATTTGCGTCATATAAAGTCTTATTATTGATTAAGATCTAGTTCATTCATCGGAGGAAAATTATGCCTACCCACAGGTATATCACTTTACATAATATATACACATTTTGTAATACATATTAATAAAACGCTCGTTGCCCGTACTATACGTCCTGTTGTGACAAAATCAAAGGATCAAATTGGACAGTTATTTTAGTTATGCAAAACAACTTCGAATTAAAACCGACTAATGACTTATTAAGTAGGTTTGATGAAAAAATATAAAAATACATAAAATATTCTTTATTTAGTAAGCATACAATATGCCAAAAGGTGGGCTTATTGCCAGGTGGCAACATTTTCTGTCAGCCAACCCAAAAGAGGAATATCGATAGATGGAGATTTTAATTTTTAATAAAAATTTAAACTATTGTAATTTTTTGTCTTGCTGAATAATTATGTGTCACTAGAGTTTCATGGATTACTCTAAGGAACCAATGTTTCGGAGGGATCCGTTAGCTACCAGTACTTTATAGCAGGCCCAGGCCTAAAAGAATACTAGTACCTGCGTTGTATATAATTGCATTGGATCGTATGTATAGGTATATTGTTGATTTCTTTTGTATTTTATAATATAGGTAGGTATAGGTATATATACATACTTGCAGATATTATTTATTGTTATATAGTGAAAGTGTAACTTTATTTAAGAGATATAATGTTATTGTTCAAGTGTTAGGTAGTAATGATCAGTGGAGGATCCAGGATTAATTTTTTAGGGGTCTGAGGGTCGGTTTAGTAAATAAGTCGATTTCAGTAAATCAAATTAATTCAAAATTTAGCGTAAGAGGGTCTATAATGATTGGGATATCCTTTCGCCCTGTGTCTTCGCGTGCAAATATGACCTTGAGATATAAAAACGTGTGAAAATTAGGTACATTAATTATTTTTAGATGTATGTATGTATAATGTGTATAACATTCCAAAAGATTTTGTTGCTATTAAAATTTCGTCTTATTAATTTTTCAATAAATTGAAGCCAAAATATATGCAAATAATATTAGGTATAACAAATTTATAATTTCATGGTAAAAACCTCATGGGTGTTTCTTAAAATATTGTCGTAAAAATGGCTATAATCGTAAATATTTTAGGAGATTTAGTGGAAAATATATTCATAATTATAATATGAATGATATACCCACCTACCTAATTACACACATAGCTTAATAGATTTATATATACGTGTGAGATAAGTGCATGTGTACCTATAGATACCTAGGCTACGTATTAGGTAGAAATGTCTAGGATGTCGCAACATTAACACTTCAGTAATAATATTTGCTGTCATATTGACACTGATGATAGAAGATTATGACATTTCCTAAATGTTGTTAATTTTACAACAAGTGTAACTATTTATTAACACCAAGTAAATTTAAGATACGCAATAAACCAAGGTCTGAACTAAGGTTCTCAATCTCAACAATTATTAAAGAGGGGTAAGTAATCTTTATTATAGGGGTCCTGAAAATCCTCAAATGATTTATATACAGGGGTATTGCTTCCCTGGAATAAATAAAACTTATGGGTTCTGAAGCATGACTGCCTAACATATCCAGATAGGTGTGTTGTTGTTCAAATGGTCATGGTATCGTAATAATAATTATTTTATTTATTTATATATTTACAATTTAAGTGAACAAATACAGCAACATGTTAACATAACAAGTAATATACTTGTTCACTAGGATGAGCTTATCGCAGTGCTACGATCTCTGCCCACTAACTTCATATCAATACTTATTAGCATTTTCAAATCACTTTAATTATTCCTTAGCCACTACTCCAGTGAAAACAAACATCTTCCTAAGCAAAAGGTTGGGTTTACCATCAACAATATCAGGCCGCCGCGGCCCACTTGGTGATAAAAAAAAACAATTTTTGTTGCTTTACGTTTCTTTTTCATAAATACCTAATACTTTTTTCAAATTCATAATTCTTGGTAAATTCCTCTAATATAAGGTCAAAATTGCAACTCTCTATTGAAATATAATTATTTATAAAATCACGCATTACTACATAGAGTTACAAAGAAGTATACCAAAACAATTGCACGTAACACCTGTTTCAAAAAATTAAATGTTAATATAGCAAATTAAATTAAATGGAAAAAAATACGTTTACGTTACAATACATACAGATACACAAGTATTACTACATCAACACTATCGCATCGAATTGAATTAAATTTATATTGAATGATGAAACGATAAGGTGGATAGTTTCAAATATTCCTAATATAAAAGTGATAATTAAGAAGCAGGTACAATGTAAATGTAAATTATTATATAATGTTTTAATTGATCAATGAACAATAATATAACAATCTCCATATTGTAACCTAATTGCTATAGGAACATTTTATTATTACACATTGCAGGTACAGAGAATTAAGAACCTGTAGTAGGTATTATTAGGAAAATGATTAGATTGGTACCTAATTTAATTTATGATACGCGCGTCGTAGTATAGATTGGACTTGATTCCTGAGCCAAGCTACATTTTTGACTCCTAATAATTAGTATGAGTTAAATATTATTTTGTTGGTGGTACGAGGGAGGGCTGAAAACTCCGCGGCCTTGAGCAAAAAATGTACTGGCCGGTTCCAGTTTATTATTGATATGGATAATTTGAATCTTTCTAAAGCTACTTGCAAAATTTGGCACCAATAGCACAAAACTGGCACTGTTGGCACCATTTTGAATTTGACGTGTATGAGATTTTTGTGAAAATGAGAAATTTTCAACCTTGATCCATGACAAAATGTTTTATTATCACAGGCTGTACACAAAAAAAAGGTTTCAAAAAGATGTGAAATATAGAATTGGAGTCTGCCCTATCATATGCGGTGGTTAAAAAGTGGGTAGAGCATTTTAAACGTGGTCAGCAAAGTATTGAAGAAAACCCTCGCAGTTGAAGGCGATAAACTGCAGTATGTCCGAAAAACGTCGATAAAATCGTGGATGTGGTTTAGAAAGGTCACCAAATTAGTACTTGGGAGATAGCAGAGATCCTAATGGTCTTATGTGAATGGGAAGAGTTCACGTTAACTTCTGAACAGGGCTTGTATAAACTTTCTGTTCGCTGGGTGCCAACGCTTTTAACTCCTTTTTACGGTCGTAGAAACATGTGCTTGTTTTCGATTTTCATGGGAATTTTTGGCCAGGTTTGAAGCTGATCCTGAAATTTTTTTACACGTTTTGTCACCTCAGATGAGACCTGGACCTAACAGAGCCCAAAGAATGATCAACATAGTGGCGGCATGGTGATTTTTGTCTCCAAAGAAATCGATGTCGCCTTTGTCAACTGCAAAAGTGTGGGCATTCGTTTTTTTGGGAATTTAAGGCTAGCATTACAATAGGCTACTAGACAAAGGGTAAAAAGAGAAATGGGGAGAGCTATGCTAATATAATAATCCTATTGCAAGCAATTTCCAATGCGGAAAGACCTGAAAAATTGACCAAAGTCGTGATCTTTCACCATGACACTGAGCCAGTTCACCGAACAACGATTTCAATAGCCAAATTGAATGCCATTGGCTTCCAGTTGGTGAACCATATGCCTTATTCTCCTAAAATGGAATCACCAGACCTTCCCCTCATCCCTGAGCTCAAAAAAATCTCGACATAATTTTTTTTGACCCAGTTAACGGTGTTGCAGTCGATGCGGTGCCATATTTTGAAGCCCTTCACAATTTCTTCTATAAAACTAGGATCCTAGCTTTGAAAGATGGCTAGCAAAAGTGTATTCAACTTCGAATAGATTATATTAAAAAATAATCAAAAAATCCAACCATACTCCAGTACATTTTTTTTCAAGGCCGCGAAGTTCTCAGCCCTCCCTCGTATCTACTATGACACTGTCGCCATTAGACATCGCCTCAAAATCCAAGCTACAAAACTATTCGTGTTTACTTTGAATTTAGTTGAATACATTATATTGAGTACTCTGAAGTAGTTTTCTTTATGCAAATGTGTTTTATTATTACATGTAGATATTTATTTTTACGGTTATTTGTGCCGACGACATTATGAATGACAAAATTATGAAATATGGCAACATTCTTTCATAAAATTTTCGTCGTATATCTATACGCTGTCTTAAATATTATTTTTAACACAGAATAAATTATCGCAGACATACTCGTAATATATGGCGTTTTCTCAATACCTTTGTTTTTTATGTGAAAACTAATTGGTATTTCTACAAAAAATAAAATAAAACGTTGCATCATTGTGTTAAGTACGATAATAAAAAAAATGCAAATGTGCAACTTTATCTAGGTCTAAGTTATAAATTATATTTTTACTATACTAGGTATTATGTTTTATTAGTTTTCCAACCGAGCAAGGGAGAGTAAGTTATCTTGTCAGTATGGTATGTTTCGTTAGTATCTAATCTATTATAGTATAGGTCAATTAATAGATTACATTGAGATTTTCGACTGATGGTACTTCAGTCGAAAGTCTATTTTTAAGGGTAAAAACCATAATAATTCTCACAGGATTGGGAATTTTTATAGCAGGTACTTAAAATATTTGGACATATTTCGATGTTCCTCTAATGAATGATGACAATATTTATTTAAAAGAATCACCTTGACTGCTTTTAGCAGGTGTTTTTAGTCAAAAGATGCGAAATAAATATATTCAAGTATAAAGTTGTTTAGTAGGTTTCTCTACGCTTACATGTTTAGTATAACATATAGGTACCCATGTATATGATATGTGACGTAAATTGGTGGTTATACCATAAACACGTATGTTAGTGAGCATTAGGGATTGATAAATATGAAGAAAACCTTTTAGGAGAATGCCTGTCAATGACCGGGAAGCTATACGGCCGAGACCTGGAGTTTTAGTCGAATCCTGTTTCCAGTGATTCAATGCTCTGCCCCGCTTTTATGATATCTGTCTACATAATTCATTTATTACGCTGTTTCGTATTACATATTACCCAGGGCCGGATTTAGAGGTGTGAAGGCCTCGGGGCAACAAAGGAGTGGAGGCCCTCTGGCCCCAAATTACTTTCCAAATAAAATGGTCAATTTTTTCAGTCGAGTTTTCCAATAAATAATTTATTGTGAAACCAAGTATAGATTATTTTGAAAATTAGGAAAAGTTGTTTACTAGTCTGAATTTGTTTTTTTTTCCTAGTCTCTATTTTGGGGGGCCTCTTTTGTGGAGGCCCCGGGCAGTAACCTCGGTTGCCTTCCCCTAAATCCGGCCCTGAAGTACCTATAGGTAAAGGTATATAAACCTACGTACCTACTAATATTATTAAATCTAGATTATTTATATCATCGGATCTTACAAGTAGGGAGATAATAAGGTAATTGATGATCGAATTAATATAATTTTATTATCTACACTTAGTACTTATTTGACGTAGTGACCCGATAACAAAAGCACCCAGTTAGGGTGGACTGCCTAATTAAAAAAAGGTCAAAATACTAATTTCGTTAAAAAAACACTTAAAAGTGAAAAACACTAAGTATATTTCTATACTAAACCAAATTCAGTTCTATCCCCCTTATGCCGCATCCCTTGCGGGGTAGGCAGAGAGAACAGATCGACAGATTTTCCTGTCCTTACACATACTTCTTGCTTCCGTCACACTCGTGCAATTCGTCACACACTCGGACGATTTCAAACATACTCGTATACTTACTAACATACTAAACTAAATCGTCATCGCTTTATGAGATTTGATTGTATGAGCTCTGTTTTTGAAGAGGTGCTAATTTCTATACCGAAATGAGAATATGGTAGGTATGATACGTTTTGTTTGCTTAAAATTGTTTAAAATATAAGTACTTTAAATTTTTGATGTGTTACTACACACAAAATTATTTGACCTATAACATCAGGTGACAGGTAATATATAATATACATATTATCTGCAATCTATATCAATACACGACATCGATATACAAGTTACGTATATTACATGAGCACAATAATATATGTCGTAGTTTGTAGTCAATACAGTTAAAATGCCACTGGGATGACATTGACAATGAAATGACCATAGCATGAATGAATATATAATTAATGAACTATACCTAGTAGCATATGTACATACCATAAACATAACAAGTCAGTAGTATGACACATCAGATGTTCGTATCGTATCTTCTTCTTTATTTATTATAACACACAAGCCCTCCCGATTGCATGAAATCGTAATTTTCGGTTACTATCAAAGTCATTATAAATGTCTGCAGTCATCTGCGTAATTTAACTATGGCAAGTGAGAAGAAAGTAGGTATATGAAAGATCTGTTGGCTTATTGGATTAGTATACTTACGACGCATTCTTTATTAGAATGAACACATAAATACCCAATTAATGCGAAACGTTCTGAGGGCTCCTAATACCCGAATACAAGAGAACTTTAACCGATACTAGTAGATTTATAGCAGTTAGTTGGATTTTCAGGTGCGAAATAGGGGAGAAAGGAGTCATCTAACGAAAATTTTGTATGAAAAATAACGATAAGTGGCTCCTATATCTCCGCTATTTCTCAACTAGAAGTTGGTGAAATCTAGCATTAGTATGTATACCTAAAATATGTATGTATGAACGTCACTGAACTGAAGTAGTATTTTTTTATTTACATGATACTTTTCTAACCGCGACATTACATACAATACAATATCTTGAATAACTAACTTTTATGACGATGCCAGACATAAGCTTTCGCGAATATTTTCAATTAACAAACATTACATTTTGTGGTTACTTTATTCTTATTAATCGTAGATCAACAGACGTTAAAATATTGCGTAAAGGTGTTTGTTTCATGTATGTACATTGTAAAGTAAGTTGTAAGTATACGAGTATATGTGAATATTTTGTGTTTATATTGGTTTTGTTTTGAATACCGTGTATGTCCAAATTCTGTTTACACATTTGCACTTTCTGTGTACTTAGCAATACCAATGTACAGGTGATATAGAGGCAGACCAAGAAGCTGTTCTATACCTGCGTAAATCTATATTTTATATATTTACACAACACAATATTATTAGGTTTATATCTAATACACTAAATTACTACATATTATTAAGTAATGCGCTGCAATTACCTCTATACTTACGACATGAATTAATTTATTAAAGATTCAAATAACCGAAATTCATAAGTAATCGCATTAAATTGCAAGAAAATTCATAAAAAAACTAATATCCAATGTATGTCTGGATGCGTACATAGTCTTGATGGGCCTTGGCTTAATCCAGCGTTCGTCGCCATTCCCTCCTCTCCTAGGACATACTCCTCCAGTCCCTCATTCCTACCAAATTTACATCATACCGCACTCAGAGCCATGTGAGGTCATCTTACGTCTTATGGATTATCACTTTTGCTTCTTTTTGGAGCAATCTTTTTCATAAAGATACAAATAAAATTGCAATTCTTACCCAGTAGGTAGTTAACCACACATTTATATATGGTACACATGTTACAGCATTACACAGAGGTAGGTAGATATGAAAACGAGAGTAGTTACAATAAAGGCTATATTAGCAGTACCATTACGGCATTACCTACAACGGGAAGTCATACCGTCATGATGTCTATCTGTTTACAAAGTATATCTACTTGGTGAAAGTTAAGTCATTAGTCAACCAATTCAATTCAAATAATAATTATGTTATTTAACATCTATGAGACACGACTTTTATCTAAAAGTTCAATTAATACTCTATTATATCTACTTGTATCTACATCTCATGCTAACCTAAGTCTCTATAGGAGAGCCAAAGGCATCATAAGGGTAGGTGTACCTACTACCTACATCACGCTTTCCCAAATAACATTTTTGACTGACCATACGCTTTTCATATTTCAGTTCCGTAGATATAAGAATGCAATAAAACTGCTATATTCATTTTCATAAAACACTTGCGAATTAGCAACGGCTCGGGAAATTCTGGCTCGTAACAGTAGGTCCTACTATTTATTCAAATATACTGTGGCATCGGTGGTTGGAATTCGTCATCACATTACTTCATAATTCACACTGTCGTAATTTTTATATTTTAACTCTATATTCTTATTAAATTTTCCAGTACTAAGTATTTACCTTGGAAACCGTAAGGTTTGAAAGATATTTTTGTATCATTTAGCATGACACTCCTTAACCAAAATTCTGTAGCATTAGGCAAAATATTATGTAAATATATACATCTGTAAAATGTGAATAATAAATAAATTTTAAAAAATATAAACAAAAAAAAAGTAGATATTGCGAGGTGACTTTTTGTGGATTATTTATCATACGAAAATTGATATAGGTTATAAAAAACCTGTTTTACGTGACGTCTATCTACATATTGAAAATCCAAAGTCGACACGGATTCGGCACTGATTCGGGTTATTTATTAAAAAAAAACGGAAAGTCACCAAAGAATTCTGTATACAAATATCTATAGGTTACGAAAACCGTATGGTTTCCAAGAAAAATGCCTGGTATGTATGTGTTCTTGTGGAATCATCCCGTAACTATAGTGAACAGTGAAAGCTAATACCAGGGATGTTGAGTAAAAACTTAGATCTATCTGGATGCCTTCCAGAATGACTATCCGAGGTCGTTGTTCTGATGGAAGGTAACACATGGCCAAAGTTCACTACCGACCAGTGGCGAAGGGCGGATTTCTGCAGAAGGGAAGCCGGGGCTATCATTTCTTATTGGATTAAGTCAAATTAGATACTATTATACCTATCATTTTATCCAAAAGTTAACTTGTGTCCTTAGGTAGCTTCGCGCCTGCTACCGACGTACATAGTTAAGCTATACTTAGTTAGGTAAACATATAAAGAAGATAGTACCTAACAGCTCGTTTTAGAAGGTATGTATGCGTATCGGTATTCGATAATTTAGTAATAATATTCTCTGATAATCTTACCAATATTATTTAAATGTGGCAGGGCAGGCACCGTATAAAAATGTGAAGTGTTGAACGTCACAAAATAAGTCGAGTAGTATTTAGTAATGGTGTTCTTTCACGTGGAGTAGGTACCTACCTGTATACTAGTTATGTATATAGTAAGTATGTATAGTGAACCATCAAGAAGTAATGCCCTATACCAATCTGACGAGTTTTGTGTATGTATGTACCTACAATTAATATTACTGGTGAAAATGGAACCTTTCACACGATGCTAGGTATAATATTATATAGTTTAAATGTAACTTACTCACCACCATTCTACTTATGAGATACATAACTTACCTATAAAATTACTAGAGCTCATAATCTGGCAAAAGTATAAAATTATGTGCCTATACTGTAAATTATGTGCCTATACTGTGCTCTATCAAAGCTGGGTAGGTACGTAAGGGGAATGTATGAATCGTAACCAATTTATTAACTTACGTAGCACTTATTCCCAAGTCTTATAAATTAATGAACTTTGTTAAATAAACACTTTGTACGTGAAGCCACTTCAAGTGTATAGTTAGGAGATTCATGGATAAAAATATTTGGATACCAAACTATACACATCAGGATCTCTATTTTGCATATTCAACAAACATATCATATAAATCCATTATCCAGTGATTGACGTGAAAAATATCCTAAATGTGTTTGTCGTTAGAAACTGGGTGTGTTGTATGTATAATAAATAATAAGTCATCAAAACTAGCATTTGGAAATGTCACACTATCTCTGAGTTCATTGTCAATTAAACTTCTAATAAAAGTATCTACAAGAACCAATAGTCCCATAATAACATTTAAATATGAAATTAAGGAATTAGAGAGAGTTTTGGTGATGCCATAATCATGAATAGGTACTTTTTAAACAAACGTTATAAGGTTATCTTATTGTAACTACAGTAGGTACCCACCTTCTTTGCTGACGTCCCATATGACCACCTTACATCCCAGGCGAGCGAGTCTGATTGATAACAGCCTGCCAACCCCCGAGCCTCCGCCTGTCACGAGAACAACTTGTCCTCGTAGGTCTTTCAAAGGTCGCACCCCCACCAAGTTGGCGATGGTCTGCATGAGAGTCTCGAGGAGATGATAAGCCAGGAGGATAAAGAATATAAGAACATCCTTCAGTATATAAAGTGCATGAAGTGGCCCAGGAATATTCTTTACATTTGCCGTCTCCATTGTAATTAAATTCTGGAAATAATAAAAAATACTAGTTATTTATTCGATCATATTTTGGCATCTGGCAATTCATATATGTAGATTTTTAAAACATTATAACAGGCACGAACATTGTAATAGGTATATTATTATTGTCGTAAAACACTCATATTGTAAATAATCTATGCAAAAGCAGTAAAAAGAAAATAAAAAAAAATAATGTCTACTTATATAAAATATACTTGTAGGTACATTACAGCAATTTATGAGTACTTATAGATATTTATTTTACTTAATAATATATTACAGGTAACGTTTTCCTGTTATTATGAAACAATCTTAACTTTTTTGCTACATTTTTACTACATAATCTGACAGATGTTGATAGCGTTTCGAAACTCAAATGTAGCCACCTAATCATCTTGTCAAAGTAATTTTCATTATCAATACTAATATACAGAAGTACATGATAATAATTTAAGTGGTGCAGAACGTACATAAGTAAAAATCATTTTATTTGTATAGGTACAATGTACAATGTGCATGCCTAAAGTACATATACCTAAAGGTAGCTCATATGTAGGTCTGTATATATGAGTTTTATCACAAGTAATTAAACATGACATTATACGTACAATTTAACATAATTATATTATTTAAGTGGTGCATTATGTATGTATATTATACCTATACATATTGTATAGGCGATTTAACACACGTCTATATGTTTGTGGGTGACTAGACATTCATCAGAGGCGAGGAGTGACTTCTCATAAATATATTATATGATTGTATAGAATAGCTGCAAAAGATTTTTGTAAATAGTTGATCGCTTGTTTTACTTCTTCTAACCCATGGTAATCAGATTAGTATGGCTCCATACGCCTGGTCCCAGTAGTATATCTGTATAGTGAATCCTATTACAATTTCTCATAAGAAAATAAAATATATTTAAAACTCATGAAATGAGAATTATTACTCTGGGTACAGCTGTTTTTTTTATAAGCTATCTAATAGCAATGTCACGATGCTAAATAACATAATTATTTTCAAAGTAGGAACCTTACGTGGGATGTTTGCTTAGTAGAATTCTGGATATCGATGTATAAAGTAGAATTGTTTATCATAGATTATTATATTCCTATATTACTCGTATGTGATACAGTCTTATATGAGTCTTCTGTCTCCACACAGAGGTGGAAGGTGAGTATTTCAATATGTAGGAATGTAGGATATACGGCCGGATGTTGCAGTTGCACTTGCATGAGTGTTGTTGACCTTACAAGGTATTGGCATCGGTCTAGGTCTAGGTTTTACTTAAAGATTCAATGACAATAATATTATTAGCTGGATGTCTACCTAATGATATTTATTTATTTTACATAACGTACGTCTCAAGGTCTTTTGACAATAAAAAATCATAACTATCACATTTCAAATTCATTATAAATTCAAATTTACCAGAAAAATGAAAAAGTCATCTAGACAACTACTACCATAAAAATCAATACATACGCAAGATAGAAATAGTTTTCTTAGTCAATTCCCAGTGTGCGAATGGTGTTTATATCAAGATTTTATTTAACTTCACTCCGTTGGTCTCTTTTTTAGTTTTTATTTTGTCTGTGCGCAAAATCTTGTAAATAATCGATTTTTCAACAACCTCCTGACTACTTTTGATCTGAAACTTTGCAACCGTACTACGTAAACTCGGCATAATACAATTTTATGCAAAAATGGATTAGCTTTCACCAGCGACAAAAAAAATTGTAAAGCGTTTCAGGGGGATCCAACGGTCGTGTGGGGTCATGTTTGGTATCGTATGAAAGGGTGTTGGAAAATAAATCCAGATCGTAAGTCAGATTTTGTTCTGCTCAAGCCTTGGAAGACACAGAGCGATCGAGAGGATCCAGTCACCGCATACCGCCATGTTTCGTATCTCACGAAAGTGCTTCACAAATAGAACTCATATCTTTTTTTTTACAAATTTTATTCTGTCTATTCTTTCTAGAAGGCATCATTGGAATGAAGGAATCCAAGCGCCTCAGAAGGGCGTCTTTGGTATCGTTTGGAAGACCGTGAAAAACAGTTCGAGGATGTGAAGTCATAAAATATTGTTATTGAAAAAAAATACGATTATTATTTTTTATTATTATCGGCATTCGGCAGCGGCATTAATTGGCATTCCACCCATGAAAAACGAGTGGATTACTTATTTTGTGATACGAGTATTGTACGAAATATACGGTTTAGTTTAGTTGTATTTTATTATAATTCCTATAAGAGCCCAGAGCCCATAATATTTTTTTTATAAATTGTGAGAAAATCAGTGTAGGAATTTCCTAGGAAAGCCATTCCCACTCCCTTGTGGGTGGGAAAGAGTATTTTATAAGTAGGTATATAATAATGTTGTGCAGAATGATATCGGTGTAGCATTAGGTTACTTATAAGAGAAGATCAATAAATACCCGTTTTTGAAGAAATGTGTCTGTCCTGAGGGAAAATGATATTATCATCGTGTGGCACCATCCTTCAGACGACATCATACTAAATTTCGGGCCGTTTCGTGCATTGGTTATTATTTGGCAGCCAGTTTAATGACCCCTGTTGAGTGCTTCTCGAAAAAAATGGAAAAAGGACAAAATCGATCCGAATTCGGCTCTTCATTTTTGGATGGAAAGACACGCGATGAAATAAAAGTGAAGTTTGATGCTGTCTATGGAGACCCTTCACCATCTATGGTAAACATAAAATTTTGATTCAACGAATTTAAACGGGTCGTGCAACTGTTTTTAATGAGGAGCGGCCAGGTCACCTGGCAGAAGGAGTTACCGAAGAAATCTTTGAAAAAGTCCACGAGATGATTCTTGCTGATCGCCGAATTAAAATGTGTGAAGTAGTTGAGGCCATAGGTGTGCCGTACGAAACGGCAATTAATATTTTTCAGAACATGTTAAGTGTGCAAAAGGTGTCGGCCCGATGAAAAAAATGACTTAACATTTTTTGTAGAAAATTTAGCAAGGATTATTTTTGTCATTGACTACTTTCTTCTATCTCTTACCATATTCCTACAAAATGCGAAAAACCGCGAAGAGGGACCTTTTCGGGGGGGGCAGGGGGGGTTGCGGCAAGATTTTGATAGGCAACCCTAGTGCGATGTAAAACCCTATTGGTAAGCTATCATTTGTACCACATTTCGATCAAAAAACAGATACGTCATAAATTAAGCAGCGGGCTCTCGGACTATAAGCTGTCATTGCGACCATTGGGTATCATTGGTGTGTTATGTTATGAGTCGATGACTTATTGGGAATATTCAGATTCGTTCAACTTCGTTGACTCAAATTCGAAAGCATTCATTGTCCAATAACTATTTTTATGAACATTTAATGTAGACTTCAGTACTGAAACTTTCTGAAGGTTTCTCACCCGAAACACGCAGATAAAATGCACACGAAAAACGCCCTTATGTATATCGCCATAAGGGTCATTTTCCATAAACATTTTATCTGCGTGTTTTGGGTGAGAAAGCTTACAAAGTACCCCCCCAGGGCTTCGTATAACAAAGACGCACTTCTGTTATTTTATTTTTTTTTAATTGACGAATGTAATGTACTTTTTTCGATAAATATTTTTTGCAATTGAACGTGGCGCGGGATTTAGACGTCTGGGGGACCTATGCACAGATTTTTGGGGGCCCACCCTAACGACATCCCCACACAAATGAACCAGAAAGTATATGTGTTTTTTTTAGATTTATGGTATTATTGAAAATATTTTAATTATTATGTACATTATACTTTTTTAGATATTGTATGAAGTCTGCCCTAATTTGCCTGCCCCCCTCCCCCCTTCCTCAAATGTCGGGGCCACTATGCAGTTGGGTTCCCCTTGATCCTCCACTGATTTGGAGATTAATCATTATTATAGATAAAGGTATATGAAATGATTAGGCAAATAAATGATTTATTAATGCACGTATGCAAAATTGCGACATTAGTCTGTTAATTTTATTATTTAGGAAAGTAGTAAGTACCTATATGTGGTAGTATATAATCAAGAATATAAAAATCTACAAAAAGTGCAATTCGTGGAAAATTTTTGTGGCGTCTTATATTAAAATAGTAAGTATCTGTTTATTAATTCGTATGATGTATAATGTAGGTCTTAATCATAGTAATATGTAATTAATATAGATGTATTAAACATTTCTCTAAACTATTTAATGTGTAGGTAAATATGTTAAACAAAATGGATACCGAACCTTAAAGGTAGAGATGAATTATTAAGAAACTCCATTCACTTTATATTCAAACGCTATACAAAATAACTTTCTACGAGATGATTGGATATTAAAACACCAGATACCTCTACTACCTATTACTGTGATGCCTATAATCAATGTTAAATAATGTAAACTAGCAAAGACATTATAAATTACTAATCGCTTAGCTGTGCTAATGATTGCGGAAAATTTATGTAAAACTAATAATTTATCTGTAGGTGATTTTCTTTTTGTGTACGATAAATATTGATATAAAACATAGTCGAATCTACTGTGCGTCATTATGATTAGGTACAATATAAAAAGGTAATTTTAAAATAAAAACAAACTACATAAGATTCTGGCACAAGACAAATAGACAATCTGTGCTGATCTGGTGCCTGAATTTGTTTATTATTGACCTTTCATCTGTCTTTTGATAAATACGAGTACTTGTACCTATAATTTGAGAGAATATCTTTATATAGCTCTACATACATAATGAAAAATGACAGTAAAACGTTTACTATGTATAGTACATAAATATATATACCTACCTACTCTCAATAAAATGAATTATGCAGTACTAAACTCCGCAACAAATAAACAATAAAAAAATAGGAGTCATCTTGGTACGAGTACCTCAAGGATCTCATGGATGATAATTTCGCTTTTACCGCTCTAAATATCGTTACGCACGTGTTTGTTCGACAAGTACCTCGATATACCGCGTGTTTGTGGAAGAAGAAAATACGAGTACAATGATAATAAGAAGATTTAATTAGGAGAAATAGATCAGTAACAATAAGGGGTCCATACATTACGCAATTTATTCCATTTCGTGTATAAAATACTGACTTCTGGGATTCCTTGCTTAGCCGGTTTCTTTCTAAATATATTCGAGTACATATTATATTATTCGATTGAGGGAGAAAGAGAGGATGAAGTATTATTGCCACCATCTTCCCAAACTACTTCTAGGTACATATTTTTCCCAGAATTATCTAGAAAGTAAATGTCAAATCATGGATATTTTGTGTTGAAAATAAAGAGAACGTTAGTATTATAAAACTACGACACAACTACCGCGAAATGATAACAATAATTGATAATAATGTGAAAATAGAATACCGTTATAACAAATTGAAGTCAGTATGTGAAATGTTCTACTTATTTTCACTGCCGGCCTACTCACAATAACAATAACAATATCAAAAATAACTCGCCTTTATTAAATGGTATGCACTAAGTTCAGAAGGTATTCCTGTTAGACCACAATAGACAATAAGACAAATTGATTAATTTAACGACGACACATAATGGCCATATAATATCGATACTCAATAAATATTCACCTAATACAGTATTGTTATTAGATATATTACTGTATTGAATGAACCACAAGATCACATCACACCGCACTGTATGCGAAGTAAACAAGAACAGAACCAACACGTATGTTATATTATATTATACTATGTAGCGAACTGAGCACTATCCTATAGTGCGTAGCATACTCACAGTCTCACAGTTACAACTTTACTGATGGCTGATGGTAAAGCAACGACATTAACGGCAGAATACTACATACATAGTGTAGGTACAAGTATTATAATTATAATTTCTCTACTGTCTACTACTCAGTACTCAGGCCTAGTTAGAGTAAACAGCTGATAGTAGTATAGTGTGTATCTCTTATAGTACATGATAACAGTAGTAATGTGACTATCTGTTATCACACGCTCCTTTAGTAATACGGAACGGCTTAAGGTTTCATGACTTTGTAACATATACAATATACATACATAGATATATTCATATCATGTAACACAAGGTAGATAAATCAAAAAAGGTTTCGTGCAGTCCTGTAATTAACATAGTGTCTAATGACTTCGGTCAAGTTTGTTTTAATCCGGTGAAATTAAACACAAAACAGTTCCTCGATGGAAAGTTGTGGGGTAGTCTGTTTTTCTTTCATTCTATACGTATTTTGGGGTGCTGAATCCGAATCCGAGGTTTGCCAACAAAATTTCGTGACGGAACATGGCGAAAAATTGGTAAAATGGCGAAAATATTCCTTTTCTGGCGATTTCTTTATAACAACTCGAAAACTAACAACTTTCGTAAGTTATTTTTCTACGCAAAATTAAAGTACGTAAAATTTACTACAAAATTGCAGTATAAAATTTTTCTCTAAAATAAATAGCAACGGAGCCGTCAAGGTCCAAAAAATGGCCAAATTTTCTTATTGTTTTACATTACGAGAATCGAAAATGTATTGAAAAAGTTCACCTTGTTGCCTTCATAAGCAAATTTCAACAATTATTCTTTAAATTCATGAGTCATATTTTACCTCATTGGAATCAGAAAACACAAAGAAAGCTATTAACGAAATTTTTATTTAAAAACACCGTGAAATATTTGAGCTAGACATGTTTAAATAATTTTATTTAAAAATATATGGTTTTTGTTTAGGCTAAAAATGTTTTAAGCATAAACATTTCACTATATTTTTAAATAAAATTTATCCTTAAACCTTTCTCCATGTTTACTGATTCCAACGAGGTAAAATATGTATCATAAATCTGAAGAATAATTGTCAAAATTTGGTGATAATTCTAACAAGGTGACCTATTCTCCATACATTTTCCATTCTCACAATTTAAAATAACGAGAAAATTTGGCCAATTTTTGGAGCTTGACAGCTCCGCTGCTAGTTATTTTTGAGCAAATTTTGTATTGCAATTTTGTAGTAAATTTTACGTACTTTAATTTTGCGTAGAAAAATAACTTACGAAAGTTGTCAGTTTTCGAGTTCTTATAAAGAAATCGCCAGAAAAGGAATATTTTCGCCATTTTACCAATTTTTCGCCATGTTCCGTGACGAAATTTTGTTGGCAAACCTCGGATTCGGATTCAGCACCCCAAAATACGTATAGAATAAAAGAAAAACAGACTACCCCACAACTTTCCATCGAGAAATCTAAAGGCACCGTATTATTTAGGCAATAAGATCTTCAGTTCAATATACTATCACGGTGAAATATCTTTTTATGTATCACTCGAAACCGGGTGCTTTGCCTAACGAGAGAGAGAAATTAGTTCAATTATATGTTAAGTAAGCAGGTACCATTTTACCTTCTTGCGTAAAATGAGTTTGTTTCGTTGAAGATTGTTTCGATTCAAAAATAAGCGCCACTTGTTGTCCATCCGCCAAAAAACGGTGGAGGCTATTTACCGGATAATTTATTCCATACCGTATATAGTATACTTTATAAATCAAAAGAAATGTTCATTTATTCATTAAAACCTGTACCTATGTTCCTATACCTTTTTTATTGTATCTTGAAAATCAATAAATATATAAATTATGCGCGTAATCCTACATTTTAGTTTGGTGCAGAAATATACTAGCACGTATAAGAAATGTAATAATTTAACCGGTAGTCAGTAAATATACTCAGTTCAAATAATCCTGTAGGCTTGGGTTGATTGGCTTGGGTTGATTGGCAGAAATCACCAACAGGTGATAAATCCGCCCTTTGTGTGTAAAGTTATGTACAGTAAAGTTTTTAGTTATTTATTTATTTAGGCTTTCGCAGCATGATGAATCCATACCTTCGTTGTTGGTTCTTTGGGTTAGTAGTATCGCTGCCGAAAGCTCCGATATTCAACCATTCTATACGCAGTAAAAGGAAACCTGAAGAACCAACAATGAAGATATGGATACTCAGTTCAGTTTGTAATATTTTTATTTATTTCTAAAAAATCCGGGTCTGTCCGAATAATATGATAAGCAGCAGCTGGTGAAGATAAAAAGTAAACAAAACTCGTGGGACGTATGCAGGTAAATACTCGTATTATCCACCAAAATAGATTCCTTTCTATACAATGTTCAGAGACAGGCGCGGGTAACAAAATACATAAGTACGCTAAGTCTCAGTAATTTATTTTAGCTTTTCAAAAATATGAATTGAATTTAAATAAATTCATAAATATGTATCATGGAGGAGATTCTGGAGATACGCTTTTGTCATCCACGATGAGTGTTTGTCTTGAATACAATACTCTTATGTCGAGAAGATTACATCATTTTAATAAGGGACCTTTGACAAGGAAGATATAATATTATAACCAGTGACGTGTTAAGACATCCAGAATTCAGATGCCCGAGGCAATATCAGATTCGAGGTTTCTCCTTTGTTAGTACTAAACTAATAGATTACGTCTATGTAAGTATTTACGAAACAGTTGTATTTATCTGTATAATGTGCATCTTGTCCACAACACTGCGACAAAACGTCGCACCTGAAGATGACGATAAGATGTAGATTAATATAAAATCGTCACCGCTATAGGCGAATTGTTATCGGGAGATATTGAATATGCAGGAATGCAAAAGGAGGTATAGGTAATAACATAAATGCTGTGTTTAAAAATAGCTCACGTGTTTCACAGCACCCAAATTTTCAAGTTACGAAACTTTTACCTCCTTTGCGTGTAGAATAACCTGCGACTGATTAATATATAGGTAATATAGATTATAGACAAATTAAATAAGTCACCGAGGGTCAAACAGATAGAAATAACAGATCATGTATGGAAAATAATGCAATTAAACAGGATATTTCTAATTATATCTACGGAGGGATCACCACATTATTTTTAGGAGGTACTCGTAAGTGCCTACTTCCACAGTTTTTTTTAATACCTAGATGCGTGTAATTACAGACCAACAGATTCAATTTATCTAACTGGCTAACCTTACCAACATCGCCCCTGAGTTCCGATTCATTCCTACTAGAAGAAAGTAGTCTCTCTGATGTATCTTGGTTGATCCACGTCAACTACACAACACATATCTATCAGAAGTGTTATGGTTTGTTGTAGTGAAATAACAACTTTCTATTCATAGTAAAAAATCTCCGACGTATAAGTAAACCAAATGGCTCATCTATAGAATCAATCGCAACCTTACCCATACCTATATTATTAACACATACATAATTATAAATTTTTTACACAAAGTTTGTGAATATAATTTCTTGTGTAATAGAAATAAATATAATGAATGTACTCGTAATATATCCTAACTCCAAAGTAGACGTAGTGTTGCCAGACTTTTAAATTTGAGTTGTACGGCGAGCAGAATGATACAAATGTGGTTGGGATGAGGACTGAAGGAATATATTCTATAGGATAAGATGGAATGCAGACGAATGCTGATAGAGTAATTTTATTTACAGGATCGTGCCAAACAGAACAAAAATATGCATTAAGGATTAAAAAACCTTAAATAGTCTGAAATTAGGTATGTGAGTTGGCTTCTCCCGACACTGGAAGTTCCTATTAGGAGAGACAAACATAATCAGATTACAAAATTACTGTGAGCCCAACATTATAAATAAATAAATTGGTGTCATGTTAGATTATGTAAAGTTGTCGTAGAGTGTAATAGTAAAATACTCCTGATTTTATGCAACTTATGTAGCATTACATAAAGTGTTAATAATAATTGTACATAAATTATATTATTGTAACATTCTGTATTGTTCATAGGTTGTGTGTAAATAAATAAATAATAAATTAATGAAAAATATGAAATGTGTACATTTTTGCATTTTCTTTGATTTGATTTTGAAAGGCCTTTGATTTAGAATTGTCGATCGATACACGAATTATTATTCTCGGTTTAAACATTCTTAAATTAAAGGAAATTTGGAGGGAATTGAGATATTATGCGAATAATGAAATAAATATAACTTAAAGATAATAAATTTATTTATTACATTATATGCAGATATAAAATAGGAATCTCGTCGGTGCCTACGTGATATAAATAAGATATCTATATTGAGAAGAATATTTTTTCATAGGTTTGTAAATACGATATGACCACGAATTTGCGCATCTAAAATCTTATGACTGTTATACTCGTAATATTACTCCGATAGTAATCTGGCAAGTAGGCTGTACCAATAATGTAGTAGTAGGTTTCTTTAACTTGTAAAAAGCTTATGATCTCCTACCATAGATGGAGCACATGATCTATAGGTCCAACAATAAATTATTATTTTTACTTATTCCATCAAAATGTGGTTTAAAACAATGTTTAGCGTTTTATATTTTCATCACAACGAACTACGAAGTGTCACCATGAATATCGTTGAGAAGAATGAGTGGAACAACACTGAGAGTGAGGGATAGGATCAGTGGCGGATTTGCAGTCTTGGCCGCCCTATGCCCCAGGCCATCAGCCGCCCCTTACTCAGTACCCACCGTATAGACTATAATGAATTTACTTTATTGCGAACCTTTATCGAAATCGATTCAGAAATTTTGTTAATTATAATAGCTGCTAATTTGTAATCACTAGCGGATCCAGGGGGAGGCTAGGGGGCTGAAGCCCCCTCCAAAACCAAGAGTGACAGTACTTTATATACAATAAATCTACGGGTTTCAGCCCCCTAGCCCCTCCCCAAAACGTTGAGCGACAGCACTTTCGAGATCCGCCACTGTTTGTAATACTTTCTAAGGTTTTGCACATTTTAATAAAATATTTAAAACGGTTTGACTTATTTAATTAGTTTAAATATATGTTTATGTTTCACAATTTGCTACAACACTCATCTGCACTTAATCACGGCAAAATCATTTATCATCAGTGACTTATTGTCACGATTGGCCGCCCCTAATATCTGGCCGCTCTAGGCCCGGGCCTACTGGGCCTTAGGGGAAATCCTCCACTGGATAGGATTAGGAATGAGGTTATTCGAGACATGAGTGCATAGGATGAAATTGAATTTACTGTGTTGTGTTGTGTATTACTGTGTTGATGGAATGAATGATGACAGGCAGGATGACTAGAAAGATATACACTTGGATGAAATAAGCGGCGTGAGGAAGCGTAACTGTCGAGACTCTGGATCATTTATATCAACCAGATCTTTAAGAGTAGGCATATTGACATTTCAAAAAATTCTAAAAACGGGAGACCTTTAGATCTCGACAACTTTACTAAATATGCTTTAGAAAAAATAGAGTATTTACATTGACCCTTTATCTAGGGAATGACTGTACAAGATTTTTTGATTTGAAATCAACCCAAAAATGGATAAATTGCTATTTAGTAGGTACACTGCAATACAATAATATGCTTTATTTCATAACGTAGCAATGCAAGTGTCTGCATTACTAGGTAGGTACCTACTATATAGACGCCGGTGGAGAGTGAGAGAGTAAGCGTGAGGGAGAGAGCCTTTCATTGATTAGTGTTTCGCAACATGACGATGCGGTGTAAGCGGCGGGCGCCATACAATACCAAACCATTTCTCGTTCATTGCCAATGACCGCAAAATATGATTAACAACAGCCACCGCTCGTACTATTATTATTCTGCGATATCTTCTTGCAATGTCAAGTAGCGAAAAAGAATGGAAACATTTTTATCGTGCAAAATACGGAAAGGGAAGGATACACACTACACAGAGCACAGAGTTTAGCCAGTATTCAGTTTCGTTCTATCTGTGTTTGCGGTTGCGCGCGCTCTTCGCGTAGTAGCGCGCATACTTCACGCTCGACCAATCACAACGCCGGATATTCGCGCTCATTTCCCATGTTTTCCGAAAGTCAATGTTGGGAAATATAAATATTTTACTACAACAGTAAATCGTCCAGTAAAAAGTAAAAAATAAATACTTACTAAAATTTCAATAACCTAAATACCTTCCAAATTTTTCACTATCTAGAGTTACATATTAACAATTTGGCACAACCTTACTTACTATATAAATTATTACTATTAATAAGGCTTTTTGATAAAATAGAAATAGTGCAATAAAACAGATTCTCTATATTATGGTTGCATAAAGATTTGTTGATTGTGTTTCCTTTATTTACCCTTTTTTAAGGTTTAGTAGATATTTTAATAAATTGAATAGTAGCTAATGTAGACTGTCTGTAGGTATAGGTAAATACATAGTGATGCACAGTAAACATTGTTATATTGTTCTGTGGTATGGAGTGCATTGGGTATATGATTATGTAGGTACCTACTACACCTACCTAACAATGCATGTGTTATGGAAGTAGTATTTCCGTGTGTTGTTTGGAAACAATATTTCGTTAGGTAAGTATTTTTTAATTATTTGAAGGTTACATCAATATTTGTTATTTGCTAATACAGTACATGTACATCGCAATGTTGATTATTTATTAGATATTGTTCGACAATTTAGTAAATTATATGAATTGAAGGTGGTAATTATGTTTATTGTGCATCATAACATAACCGAACATAACATAAGGCACGTTTTCCTTTATTGCAATTGAAGTAGAAAACAAAGCACGATCCACTATAATAAAATGTAATACGTTCACATTGGTACTTGTTTCCTATTCCTGAACTGTTTTGTAATAAAACTTTAAAATGCAATGTGTTTAGACTATTTGTGAGATACATATTTTTTAAAATTTTTGTTAGATGTATTATATATACCTATTTCTAATGGGATTATATGAAAAAAAAAACGTGTGTAGGTAACTCTTGGTTAATTTTCGCGGGTAGACCAACTAGTCTTATTCAATAGTTTGTAAAATCACTCTCCCTTTCTACCTACTCAAGTAAAGAATTATCAATTCTCATTTTCCCGTGAATAAGAATTATGTGAAATATTTGTAAGTACTTACCTCCATAGATGATTTTGTTTTACTTTATTGGATCACTGATGTGAGTTTCCAACAGCCCCCTACGAAACTTTGAAAAAAAAACGGACCATATTGATTGGCGTAAAAATTTCGAAAGCGTATTTTATATCTAGGAGGGCACATTACCCCTAATAAATATCTACAATAGATACATCAATGCATCTTACAAAAAATGAAAACGAGGCATAATTGATTAATAACTAAGTGTAATAAGTAATAACTAAATAAATAAGGAAAAGGCATATTGTTGTTTTCGACTTTGGCACATTTTATAATTTTCCTTTAAACTGAAGTAATTTACATGTGTTTATGTATATACATTTACAAAGACTCGATCTGAGTTATAGAGCCATATATGTACGTACGAGTATGCCTGTATCAGCGTTGCTCGATGGTCAGCCAATTTCTTAAAAAAAGAAAACATGGTCAATTAACAAAATAGCTAAAGAGACTTTATTATTCAAATTAAATGATACTAATAAGCTTAATTACTATGCCCCGAATCCCCGATTGGGAAATCTCAAAAAATTCCAACCAAGCAAACATGGGAATAATATCGGTCAGAACAACCCCATAACAAGAATAAGCAGGTCGTGTAATCAATTTTGTCAAACAAATATCGGAGGGGTGGATGTTTTCTGTACTTCTCTGGGTAATTTTAGGAGGAGTGTCGCCTCCAACCTAGGAGTTCTTAATTAATAGACTTTCACATATTACTCATATTACTTACTTGTATTAACATGAACTTGGTATTGTTTCTTTTTTTTTCTGTTGCATAATGACTTCTTTATTTGGTGGTATTTTTGCGAGCACCGATTGGCTTTAGTTGGTTTATTATTATTATTTGACAGCCTTTGTTGTTGGTATATGCTGCGGGCGCCCTTAATTGGAGAGTCGACATGTGATGTTTTTTTTTTTGTATGATAATGTATTCATGTTTTGTTGATGTCTCTGTGGGTGTCACATATAACATAAAATACTAATTTTAGTTTCTTATTTTGTATCAAACTATTTATTATTTAAATTAATTGTGGTATCAAAGTACTAAGAATTTAATTTTGTTAATTGAGGTACTTACTATTTTTTGTTTTCATATCAATGTCTCGATAATAATTATGAATTACATATTAACAAATATAATTCTTACGTTTTTTATGACCATAAACTAGTGTTATTTTAACAAAAGTTAAGCATAAATGTGTGCCTAGTGTTTTGTGATGTAATGCAAAATACGTCTGTAATCTGTATGGGATCTGTACTTACTCAGATATTATTATACCTGTATCCATTATTGTAATATTTTGGTACCGTGTAACAATGTTCATCCTTCTTATTTGTTTTCTTGTGTAAGATCTAGGATCTCACTTGGATGCTCTACAGTTTCTCTGTCAAGAGGTTTCATATCTGCAGCAATAATAGTTACCTATAAATTTATTACCAGCCATCGGCGAAACGTATGATGTTGATGCAGTTCTTACTCCCCATTATAACAAATTCCTTCTACGATCATTTTGTCCATTATCAGCTGGGGTAAACAGAAAAGGACTTACACTATCGTGTGTCTGATCTCTTTTACTGTTTATTTTATTGAGTATAGCCATGTTTTCAATTCTTGGTCTTCATCAGTTTACCTCGGTCTTATGTAGGTTCATTTACCGCCATATCTTCGAAGTATTAATATTTGAGCCGTTAAAATTTCGTTAGCAAAAGCCACATAATCTAGAAGGAAGATTGCATAATTTAAATAAATAACGACATCATTTTTTATTTTTTATTCGGCGACGTTCTTAAAAGCTTCTTCTCCGTCATATCAGGTGTCTTATTTTCCAATGTTATCATACTTAAGTATTTAAATTTAATATGTATAAGCAGTATATGTTTTTGCTACTTTAATTTGTCTGATCGATATATGCGCTGATTTATACTTTCGATAACCACCAAATGAAACTAGTTTTTCTCATTAAGAAATGACTATGTACTACGAGTGCAATACAGTGATCTACTATAATCAGAAAGCTACAATTTATTGTTTGTACATACTCGTATCTACTTAGTACCTTCATGACGCATCTTACACGTAATAAGATAATAACACAATGATTCTTTGTAAGCACCTAATACTCACGAATACGCTTTTGCTATAACTTTTAAAAAAGGTATAGATTTTCTCTATACTGCTCGATCAACCCAATTATTAAATTTATTTACAAATCAGTAAAAAGTAAGATGCTGTTTACACAATATTATAATGAAAAGTTTCTCACAACAGTTAATAATTAGTTATATGATATTGGAGATTATTAATTATTACATAATTCTTGCATAATAGTATGTAAGAGTTGAGTGTATAATATTTATGTACGTGTATTGTGTATATGTATATACATACATATACCAGCCTTATTAGGCATTCATTGTTTTTATGGTGACGAATTCACATGACATTATATTGTATCTATGCACTAATATGCTGCAATACATTAAACATTCAACATCCATGTTAAATAATTAATTTTAAATAAAATTGGAATAAATTGAAAAAAAATATATATATACTAAATCGTTAACTGGGGCATGTGTAGGAGTTGTGCTTTGTAATAGCTAGGTAATTATAATTAGAAATTTATTGGCATGGGTGAAAAAGAAACATTAGGTACAACTCGTCGGTATTCTAAAAAAACACGTTCAAATTCACGAATATTTGAAGCGTTGCGACAACAAAACTGAGAAACCAAATGATACATGATTGGACCACGGATTTCCCTAGTTGCCGCGTACCTAGTTGCCGCGTACCTAGTTGCCGGGTACCTCGGTGTCGGGTTAATGATGCATCCTGCATTTCACGACACAGGCTTTTACCTTACCTACTACGAAGTGTGCATGAAAGGATTTGGCTTCAAAATAAATAGGCAATAAGACATTGTCTCAATCCAGGATGAACGATACGACAGGTTATAAAAGTATTTATGTATTTACTAATAGTAGATACTTAACATAATATACCTAGGTATACATTATACCTCCACCAGTATTGGACAACAAACATAAATAGAATTTATTTAACTGAGCATGAGCCTGTATCAAGGCAGACCAAAGTACCTGCATACTTATAGTCAATATCTAGAAACAAAACTCTAAAATGTATAGAGACAAGAGGAACAAAATCGAGATTAGATTTTAATTGAGGTCACTGTGTAGTAAAATTTGATTTTCGTTATGTATTTATTTTCATTATAATATCCTTGAGTCAAAATACTTCCGATGTTATAATTTCCTAGATATTTCTCTCTACTCCACTCTGCTCGGTACAGCTTTACTGCGTACTAATCGACTTTCACATCCCAATACTAGCCTTGCTTCTATGTTTTTCGTCAATTAATAAAATTGCAATAAAAATATACATCATTAAAAATGTTGATGTCCATGAGTCAAGTACAGGTAGGTGTACGGTGTGTCTAATACATAATATGAGTATACCTAGCACTAGCACTATACGAGTCTATCAATGGGATGGGATATGGCACCCGGATGTTGATGAATGGTTCGGTCAGTTTATTTGACTTGGCAATGTTGTGAGGTTTAAGCTTAAGGACAAGTTGTGTTAGTATAGGTACGATGGTTTTTATGGCTATTAGGTAGGTATTAGTATTAACACCAAAAGTATTTTGTAGTCAATTCATCGTAATTTTCGTGTTGATTAATTTTGTTTTCCGAATGATTCTGGTTAATCTTATCTACCAACATGATTGTAGATATTTTGTAAAGAGGAACTTGAATATACACGGAAAACGATATGTTTATTGATGTAGACTGGAAATTTTGGCAATCATTATATAAAACGAAATTATCGCGAATTTCGTAATATTTATAAAATTTACATAAATCGAATATTAGAATTTACATTTAACACACAAGTAGATTTAAGATGAATTTTCCGAGTTTATAGCGATGCGAATTAACGATTTATATGAAACAAAAACGTTATTAGAAGACTTAAAAGGAGTTTGACTCTCTAGATTCTGAGTTGTGTTGATTTTCCGTAAGATAAAGAATAAGAAAAATTATTTCAGTATATCTTTTTTTATATACTCGTACTTACCTAATTTAATTTTCGTAGCAGATCGTTAGTACTTTTACAACACTCGCATTATTTACTGTAAGAAGTTTGATTAACCTTCACGGGGTAAAAGTAAAATAAATTACAATGCAGTCAGCAATTATATTAAAGGTATAGTTACCAGGTACTCGTGTAGGTACTTAATTTAAAATTATATAAATCTGTATGCCGTTGTCAATAGCCCCAAATAATAAATTTGCATAAAAGAGAATGAATAAAATAACATTAAATTGTTTGGTAAGAGGTACCTACCTAATAAATAATATCTCGAATTAGCTATGATTGATTTATGATCCATTTCGTATGCACTGAAAAAAATACCAAATAGTGATCATAATAGGAGTTTGTGTATTATATATCTAAATTACTTTGTGAAAAGAACACCTCAATATATGAAAGTATATTTGTGATGGTAGGTTTACTGATAATTAAAAAAGCTTTTGGTTAATACTTTATAGTATGTAAGTAAGTATATGAGCTTTGTATGTGAGCTTTGGTGTCACGGTTTCTCTCAGATATTTAGCTATCAATAATCAAAACTAGCTATACCTTTTCTGCTTGACCCCAATACCTATATTTTTGCAGGTGGCAATTAAAATGCACAATAATAAATACATAGTCTTGTCAGTGTATCTATAGTAGATGTATATTTTAGTCTTATCGTAGTTTATTGCGTGAATATAGTCTTAATCGGTACTACGAGTAGGTACTGACAATGAATAATAAAATTCTATCAAGTCTTCCAAGGTGAGGTATTGTATAAGGCACTCAACTAAATTAAAATATTTAAGGGAGATAAGATTTATTTAACAATATCCATAAAGTATACCTACGTAAGTAATACAGCTGTAGTAAATATAAATACCTGCGTCTTTGCAGCGGCATTGATTGGCGGAAGCGGTATCAATGTCTACTTCTTAAATTGAAATAATTATTTCGATATTTGTTAAAATGGTACTTTTAGCCCCAGTCTTAACTTTTTCAATTGTATTTAGAATACACCACAGTGTATGAAGGTCTATACAGGGTATCCCAAAGACAATAAATGCATGCTGTTGAGAACTAATAGACCTACAATTCATGACTGATCAGAAAAAAACATAAGATTAATAAACCGTACTTCGTAAAAGTTTCCGAAATAATATCGTGGTATTTTAAATCTGTTTTTCGAGTACCGTTGCTAAAAGTATTTCATATTCTGGGGTTCTGGCAATCCAATGAAGGTCCGATACAAAATTTGTGATATTTCACGTCAGTATTGCTTCGTGAGTTTTATAAAAGAAACGAAAGAAGAAGGATGAAAATGACGATGTTTTCTTACAATCTCTATTATTAATATGATTTTATTATTACTACGTACATTTTATAATGAACAACGAGCTCACTAGTGATGAGTGTTGGCAGAGATGTTCAGCAAATCTTCGGCGAAAGCGTTATTATAAAAAGGTCAATCGTCTCATAATACGACCGTGAAAGTGTTACTTGTAGGTAGGTAATAATAATACGCTAGTATTGTAAATATTTATTTATTCTGAAACAATATTGACATAAGGTGTTTAATTCATACCATTACGTTACGACATTATAGAATGGAATAACTAACAAATTACATAGTAACAAAAGATGATGGTTGGTGGAGGTTAAAATATATAAATTATATTATTTACTTATTTATTTATTATTTTATAATATTTACCCCCTTTTAACTAAATAATAGCTGGATGACACAATGTGAAATTATTTTGAGTAATAATAAAGCATAATCCTGGCTAGGACACAGACTATTAATAAATACATCCAATGCGTATTACGGTTAAATAGAAAAACGACTTTAATTACAAAACAACATGTGTGTAATAATGGTTGCATTAAATCTAATGCAGGTTTAAAATATCATAGGTAACTCATAACAAAAGAGGCAATAAATCATACATTTCGCAATGTTGCTACGAGTATTTATCCCATTCCATCCACATTGCAATATTCCCATTCGAACCAGGCGTGGTATAGCTACTTGTTGTACCACAAAAATGGGTTAATCAACGATTACGATGGCATATTGAAAATTTATTTTATTGTACCTATAGGATTGATTGCGAATAATCGCATTGTTTAATTAGTCAACTACAATGTGTAAAGCGATTCCCGCAAGTCTATGAAAATACGAGGTAATCAATTTGGTTGAGAATTAAATAATTCATAACAAACGCAACATAGTGACATCTTGTGTTTCGAATTCGTATAAATAATATTATATTTTCTATGGGACATTATGGAAGATTATATTCTGTTACATAAGATTTTATATACGAAGACCCACCTATGTAAATATTAATTTACACCATACCTACATATAACATTATACATAGGTGTGTACCTGTACCATGTAACATGTAGATGAGTTACTATAATATATCACGGCGCTAAAGCCTTACACAACAATGACCTTGGAATTAGGTGGAAGCGTCACGTGAATTTTAATAATTATATTGTGTGGTCACTGGTCACTGAGAACAAGAACCTCTCTACTCAATTACAGAATAACTGTACAATAATATTGCATTATATGAAATAGGAAATGTACTTATATAATAATACTGCTTCTGAAATCTGAATGAAATTCGTTTCATGTATAAATATTAACAACGGTATCGGAATCATGGCGACGATATAATTTAATGATTTTTGAACATCTTGTTTTGAAAATCTCGTGTGTTTTCAATGTTTTGATATGTTGACCCACCATTAAATTCTATTCGGTAAAATTTTGCACGCCACAGTGCTTTCGCCAGCAATATAAAGTCTCAATGCCCTCAACGCATGGTTATTACAAATAGCGAAAATAACTAATCTATTTATTTATCGCATGGCCAACATTACAATCACAAGCAATAACTATCTTCTTCTTCTTCCTTCAGCCATCTATCCACTGCTGGATATAGGCGTCTTCCATTTGTTTCCTTTTTTCTCCATCCTGAGCTTTGCCAATCCATCTTCTACGACTGGGATAATACCGTCGGTCCATCTTTTTTGTGGTCGACCTATTCCTCTTTTTTTTATCACAAGGCCTCCATCTAAGAGTACTCTGGGTTTTCATCGCTCTGTCCGCTGTCTGGCAACATGACCCAACTACTGCTTTTGTTTAGCAGCACGGTCTATGATGTCTACGACTTTTGCTCTGCGCCTTAATTATAATAGTGCCAATAACTATAATGATTGACAAATAGATAAACCATGTAGTTCAATATTGTAAAATTATTAAGTAGGTATTAATTGAGATAAATCTTACTTATTAACGGAGAATATATTAGGGTGATTGTATATAGGTATTAATAACGTTGACCAGTCTTGTTTCAGCTGCCAATCATACGGCACAATAAGTTTTTTGTACCAAAACCTTAATACTTAGCGATCAGCTAAATGACGGCAATTATTAATATATTGTCTTCAGAAATATACAACGTATTCTCTTGAGTTTTTTCTTCTCGTTGGTACCTACTCATATTGAAAAGGGGGCCTCCCCCGGTGATTACACGAATCAGCCAGACCACAAAATAACTATCATTAAGTACATCTAAGCATATGAATATGTGAGGTAAGCCATAAGATACTGAGACTGGTGATTATAGTAACTGTTGTGTTTCACACTTGTGAGCAAATTCGTAGTACCAGTTACATACTCGTACATATTAATATCTGATCCAGTTGACTAAAATGACTAAAATTGAACCAATAATAGCATGGAGGCTAGTTCCTAATGACTAATAGTTGTGTTTGATATTTTATTATTTTAATATTTCCTTCTGGTAATTCGGAGTTTATGCACATCATGTCACACACTTCAAAATATTTTATTCAATTTTTTGCAGTAGTTTTTATGTACTTACCTAGCTGATGAATAACTTCGCGACGCTAATATCTCTTTCTAGAGTTGTGTCGTTTTTTTTTGCAATTATGTGGTTTTCATATTTATAGCGTTTGTGTATTTTAAGTTAGTATATTCATGTCATATTATTTACGAGTGTACGCACTTAAAGTTTCTTCAATGTCTGCAGTAAAAGTGGAAGAACGCCGCTCTTACTGGTATTATTAGGTACTCATATTGCTCTAAGAATAGGTCCTCTATAGGTATTAGGTATCTCTATCAGGGTCTATTTATAGGCACAAGTTATCTAGGCTGCAGCCTAGGGGCCTCCACTCCACTTCGAAGTAAGATATATTATTTTTTTGTTTTTGGTAGACTACAAAATGTCTCTGTTTCAATGCTTTTTTAATAACATAAAATACGTCTTATACGAGTATATATCATGTAAATTATTGTATTATTGCAAAGATGTATAACGAAACATGATAGAGAGTTTTACTAACAGGATAATACCTACCTGGGAGGGACCACAAGCTTAGCCTAGGGATATAGTGATCCTAAGTACGCCGGCCCTGCCTACTGTAACAAATTAATGTACATAGGCACGTCTGAGAACATTGCGAAGTCAACCTCAGAATTATTAGTTATTAGTCCTAGGCAATGTTTCAAATGACAGTTTCTCTTCACATTATGAGGTTACAAAAATTCGTCTACTACTAATAGTGACTAAACGATGCTACTCGTAGAATTCCTCATACAGATGTACATATTTGGTAATTGTTGTATGTACCTTACTACATAATTTATTTATTTACATTATGGCAATCCACCCGTAAACAGTGATTTGAGCCTATACAAAACAAAATTGAATCCATACAATATTAGAATAATTTAGATAATAAGATGAACAATAAATACCATTTATCTGATATAATGATGATGATTACAAATAGGCTAAGCTATTGAACACGGATGAATTATAGAGGTCCAGTCAAAGATTGTCAAATAATTAGTTGCACATACTATATAAATAAATGTATATCTATAAATAGTATCTATAGTATAGGTATAGACAGGTATGACGTCAAGTTTGTCTCACATCAACGATTTTACAATTGAGTACTCACAGTGGTATGACCGTATATATACAATATTCAGCCTGCAGAACTAACTGAGTAGGTATCGACGTAATTAGGTATTTATTTACTTACTATGTCTGCTGCGTTCAAAAAATGGTTATTGAAAACAAATGACAAGAAATGCTGGGTTTGTACGAAATATTTATAGCTTAAATTAACCAATTCTTGTCGGAATGGTTGAACCTGATCAATTAGAATATTTTACACAATTATATTGTAATATGACCACATTATTATAATGATCATTATTGTAAAGCTTACCCCAGACAATGTGGTAAATAATAATGGAGTCCAATCTTCTAAAGACTAATTTTGCGGAACTGCAAAGAACTGTAAGTTTTGCAAGAGTAGGTATTATTACTTATCAAATATTTATATCTGCGTGAATTTCATAATTAAAATAGGTATTTTCAAATATTATCACAAAGAATTACAGATGTTTAACTCAAATTATTTTAATTATTTTACTGAAGGTTGTATTACTTCAAATTTTTCACTCCGTTGAATTGTCAATGACATAATGAAGGTAACTACAAGTTTATATAAAATACTATAATCATTGGGGAGGTAAATGTATCAAAGATATACCTAATGATGTACCTAATCCAATACAAGATGTAGGAATGATTTTTTAGTTGCCTCTTCTAGCTTCGAAGCTGTCGATGTTCCTGAATGTAGATATTACAAAGGATTCTAACGTACTTATAAAGTGCATTATATATACTCGTAGGTAGTTAAACTCATGAAGTTGTGATGATGACTTAGATACATTAACATTATGCTGCTGTATTTAGATACGCTGCACACAGGTGCTAATGTTAGTAAATATTATATTAGTACGTAAGGCATAGCATATGTATTACAGGTGTCATGAACGTCCAAACACTTCAGCTACTAAATATACCTACCAATGTATCAGATGCAACATTAATTTACGAAGCATTTATAGCCGGTATACTATATAGTAGGTATAATATGTACTTATTTGTCTATCACCAATACATATGTTGACCAATTTTTCTTTTTCTTTCAGATCACAATCCACACAATACCAACAATCCCACTCTATGCCACAAAACCACTATGTCAAACAGAACTAAACGAACTTGAGAATGGTTTGTAGATGTCTGAGTGCCTAATAAATAATCGGTTCACAATAATTGTGTTTTTTAAGTCTTACAAAATGCCACCATCATTGTGAAATGCAGATAATCGGGTATTTTAATTATTCATAAAATAATGATCGTTCCGCTTCACCACAAATATATTCTACCTACCATTTTTGTTCAATACAAGATCGCTGAGATAAAATGTGAATCTACTAATTATGTCAAGCACAAAATATTTTTAAATCGCGAAATAGTGGGTGGAAAAAATAAAAAATATATAAATTAGGTATCCTTTTTTCAAACATTTGTTATATTTAGCAGATTGGATCTAAAAAAATAGTGACTGAAAATAAATATTTTTTAAGATTTTTCAGGGTTATTTACGGGTTATTTTATAACCAAGAAATTTACCATAAATCGTTGTTTTGGGGCATATAGAGATGCATAACCAAACCAATTATAAGTCATTTGCTACACTATGTAATACTCGTATCTAATATTATATTAACAATTTAGAAACGTTGTGTCTTGACTATTATAATACTAGTGGGTACCTACCCGTGAATTCACGGAGGTTGGTTTAATATGTTTTTGTGTAACCACTATTACAACTCCACCCTTCAAAATTCTTCGAGAGAACACAGGAAAATCACAAGGCTCCGTCTTTTCCCCGTCTTTCCAATATCGTCAAGAAAGTCGTAGAACCAGATTCACATCGTCGACTTTCTTAGTTGGTACCCACCCGTGAAAGCTACAAGACTCCTCTTTACCTGTGTCATTCCCATACTCATACTGCCACTCTACCACGGTCTTTAAAGTTAATCGAAGGAACACATCAGGGAAATCACAAGGCTCAGTCTTTTCCCATGCCCCTGCTATTGCTGTTGATAATGCTGCCCTGACAATGTTCTGATATCATTGTAATAGGAACAATGTATCGTAAAGAGCAAGGGGGTTCCTGAGCATGGGTAACCCTGTGTGTCTTGCATTATTGGAACATGCCGAATATAGGACCATGCGAAACTTTTCGTAGCCAACATCTTCTTACAGTTGGCGAACTGGAATATAGTAGGTATATGGATTACTTTGAATCCCCTAATTCGTTGTCGTGAATCGTTATGTCCCTTCACATTCACTATATAGGATGTATTTGATACATCTCCACTCCATGTGCTGTGCACTTCGCACAGTATTGGAGATCGGTCTGATAGTCTTCTGGTTTGGGCACGTTAAAAAAATAAACACTAAAAATAATCGAAGGTAACATTACCGTCTTTTCGGTAAGAGGTGTGGAGAATTGGTCGCTATTTGGTGTGAAAAAATATAGGGTCTTACCTACTTTCCATACTAATTTTACATACGTACCTATTATACCTACAGTAATTATGATTTGAATGACTCTATCAATAATTAATATAATAGGTAGGTAGGTATGTATGTAGTACTTGATTGTTTCAAAATCATACGAACCAACTGATAGTACCTATTCAAAACTGTTTTCATTCCATTTGGCTATACGTACCTACTATATATAATCCGGGGAAATTAAACTCAATTCAGCTCCTCGGTGGAAAGTTGTGGGGTAGTCTGAATTTCTTTCATTCTATACGTATTTTGGGGTGCTGAATCCGAATCCGAGGTTTGCCAACAAAATTTCGTGACGGAACATGGCGAAAAATGGAAAAAATGGCGAAAATTTCTATTTTCTGGCGAATTCTGGATTTGAACTTAAAAACTATACACTTTTTGTAGGTTATCTTTTTAGCAGAATGAAAGTTAATAAAATTTCCTACAAATGTGGTGTATAATTTTTTTCTCTAAAATAAATAGCAGCGGAGCTGTCAAGCTCCAAAAACCGGCCAAATTTTCTTGTTATTTTAAATTGTGAGAATGGAAAATGTATGGAGAATAGGTCACCTTGTCAGATCTATCACCAAATTTTGATAACTATTCTTCAGATTTATGAGACCTATTATACCTCGTTGGAATCAAAAATCATGCAGAAAGTCTTCAGAGGAAAGTTAATTAAAAAATATAGTGAATTGTTTCGGCTAGAAATGTTTCAATCTAGGGAAATATTTTTTTTAAAAACAAAATATTTTTAAAAAGTTATCATAATTTCTCTAAATGGAAAAAACTGTCTTAAAATGTTATTAAATTTAGTACTCTCATCTATAAGGAACCCTTTTGAACAAAATATAGTTAAATAATCTTTAAGGTTTATAATTTGTTTTACAAAAACTAGAATATATACGTAATTCTTAAAGTGTGAACCAATCTTTAAACATCTCCAGCCTAAACAATTCACTATATTTTTAAATAAAATTTCTCCTGAAAACTGTCTGCATGTTTTCTGATTCCAGGTATAATATGTCTCATAAATCTGAAGAATAGTTGTCAAAATTTAGTGATAAATCTGACAAGGTGACCTAATCTCCATACATTTTCCATTCTCACAATTTAAAAGAACAAGAAAATTTGGCCAGTTTTTGGAGCTTGACAGCTCCGCTGCTATTTATTTTAGAGAAAAAAATTATACACCACATTTGTAGGAAATTTTATTAACTTTCATTCTGCTAAAAAGATAACCTACAAAAAGTGTATAGTTTTTAAGTTCAAATCCAGAATTCGCCAGAAAATAGAAATTTTCGCCATTTTTTCCATTTTTCGCCATGTTCCGTCACGAAATTTTGTTGGCAAACCTCGGATTCGGATTCAGCACCCCAAAATACTTATAGAATGAAAGAAAAACAGACTACCCCACAACTTTCCATCAAGAAATCTAAAAGCACCGTATTAATATAGTATGTAGGTATGATTCGAAAAACTCGATCGATGCATTCTGTATCAAGTAGGTATGTACCTACCTATAAGTTACTGTATTCACCAAGTACCAATAATTCGAAATTTCAAAAAGTTTGAAATCACATTACTTAAACTTATTGTTCAACCAACACTTTTCGTCCGATGTAACGCGCTAGTGTAGAGAACATTTTGAAAATTTCATAGATTCGATCCATTAGTTTGCATAATAATCACGGTACTATTTATTTTCGTCGCGTGCTGCGCACAGACAGACAGACATAGGACAATTATTTAACTTGATTTTCAAGTGTACAGAATCACTATAATCAATATGTCTCTTAACATGACGTACAGTGCTTAATTTGATTGAATAAAAATAATACTGTTATAACAAGTAGGCAGACAAAACCTTTACTTATTCCTTATAATAACCAGACACTTATAGACAAATAAATCATTCATCCATACTTAACAGTTTCTGAATATTTACATAGCCTAATAATATTCTAGATGTAGCAGAGCCTACCTACCTATGTAATAAAATAATATCACCTTCATGTGACTATTAGTTTCTAACTTTTCTCCCCGGAGTCGCCCGGCTAAATAGAATCTACTTTCCTGTAGCCGACTAATAAAAATATTTATATAATCATCCTATTATTATGCCTGGATGCGTCTACTTCTCGGAAAAAAAAACTCCTGATTTTATGCAACCTTTGTGTAATCTAACAACTCGCTTCATTCCTTTGAGGGAGGTAGGTACCTCAGTATTATCTGTTACTTATAAATTGAATCGGAAACAAAGAATCCTGTTAAATATACACAATCATACGCACAGAAGTACTTAATATTATGTCGATTGTTTACGTTATTTTCATAAACAACGAATCAATCTGTAGGCGCAACCTAAATATAGAATCAATATACTATAACAAATAATTTAATTTGGTTTGCAACATATAATAATATGATCATTTCAAGTCGGTAAATTAATTATTACACACATGAGATAAGTAAATTATAATTAAAATAAACATCTACACATCTATATTATCTACGTACAAAATATTTCTCATAGAATTGGATTAGTAGGTCTGCAATAATGTGTAATGACCATTTTAGAAATAAAATCGCTTTGATCGCAACACAACACAATCAACAAATCAAATGGCTACCATACACCAAACACAAACTAACTCTAAAGTAAATCCATACTATAGTATGAATATTATCATCATTACGTAGTTTGACATACTTAATTAGCTATAGCTACGTCTTCTTACACGTACGTATGTAGATATTTCAAAGTTAAGTATGAGTGATATAAAAAAATAAGTACCTAATTATTAAAATTTGGAAAAAAATACTAAGTACCTACCATAAATTATATGCCTAATTCTATGTTAGGTAAAAAGTAATGTATTCTTAAAATGTATAATTTGCCAATGAAGTACTATTGATGAAAAGTTGTACCTTACGTAATGTATAAATTAATTTTAAAAATGTCTTTGAAGTATTGTGGTAGTCTTAGGAGTACGTAGGGAACAACAATTTTTTACAAGATTAATTGTGTTATTTGGGAGGGCTGCCTAATTATGAAACGATAATCAACGACAATGAATATCAGGATGTGTTATTAATATTGAAACTCTTTGCAGATAAGTGTTGTGTGATATTATTTATAAAATAAACCAATACAGCATAAGAAAGTGATATATAATGTCTATAAATTCTAATACAAATGGTAGTGCCAATGGTGCGCACCCGGCAATGCCAAAAGAAAAGAGAATAAAACCCTCAACATGGATGGTAGTACTGGGTATTATAGTGTTCTTACTGCGGTCTGCCGGCTTTATAATACAAGCCATTGTGTGGTCAATATGGGGCAAGCCTGAGAAGGAAATAAAAGGAGGAGTGGCCGTGGTCACTGGAGGTGGAGGAGGACTTGGACGTCTCATAGCCTTGAGGCTAGCGAGATTACATTGTAACGTAGTGCTGTGGGACATCAACCAAGAAGGTTAGTAGTGCTTACCTTACATTATTTTATATTATCTTACAAACACCATTGACATAGACAACCAACTTAGGTACATTATAATGTGACAACACATGAGTACATTATAATGTGACTACATGCATTCATATACTACATAGTGCATTGTATTGAGGTAAACTCTACAATATTTTTCTACTAGTATTTCTAGGTATATTGTATACATTACTCGTATATTACGAGTATAATGATGAATGTAGCATCCGATTCGTAATCCCTGCTTCTTACTTCGCCCTGTCCTTTCCTCTTCCTTCCATTGTATTTCGCTATTTTTTTATTACATATAATTTGTACTTATGTATTTTTTTGGTTTGTTAATTATTTTTTTATCAAGAAACTGCAGCATTGTGGCAAGTTCCGTTCCCCCTAGTGAACAGTATTGAATGATTTGTCTAATCATGGGCGTCGTCAGTCTCCAAGCAAGGAGCGGGCAACAAAAATTAAAAAATCGATATAACAGGAAGAGAGCGTAAATAGCGCCGCAGGCTATTTTTTTTTTGTGAGACATAGTGAAGAAAGTCGTAATGCGGTTTGGTTTACTTATTCGAAAATGTGTATATTAATAGGTATGTATGAAAAATTATTTACAAAAAAAGTAACAAAAAATAGCGCATTTCTTTTATGAAACAATTGTATTTTGATGCATTTTCATGAACATTTTTATGATATAATGAGAAAATGTGTGGTAATAATGTGTCTTTTTGTGAGGTTTTGTCATTTAGTATAAAAAAGTACACTTATACCTATTCCAATCACTACGGGGGGGGGGGGCAGCTGCCCCCTGCCCTTCTCTGACGATGACCATGGTACATATATTATTGTAACATTCTGTATCGTTCACATGAAGTGTAAATAAATGTAGAGACACTCAAAATCGCTGGAGAGTATTATTATATTTAGCAAGAACGTCACCGTATACATTAAATTATAATTAAAACATGAAATCTTTATAAAATACATTCATTAGGTAGAACATTATTACACGTGATTTATAGTTCCATTATGGATCCATCAAATAAAATATTAGTAGATATAAAACCGGTAAAGTTTATTGTACAATATTGACAATACGCGTCGTTAAAAGGTCGTCAGTAGTTCATAATTTAATATGTCTATATATTCAAGTTCATAACCTCCATTTACAGGTGAGTAATTAATTGAACATATATTTCTTTACACAATCAAAAAATTGCATACATATATGTACCTCCGTACTTACTATATCGAAATGACCGATATCATAGCATTTTTAAGTTAATAGGTTTCTCGTATTCCTTGTAACCTAATTGTTTTCTGTGGGCATTATAATGCCTAGCAATATTTTGTAAATAATTGTCAGTCTTACCCCCGTTTTCACCGACTATAGCTATTCCTGCTCCTAACTGGGTGGCTATCCTACCTACCAAAAAATCCTACCTAATTTACGTTTCACCAACAAATTTCCACTTAATTGGGACAAATCCAGCTAGGAAGATTTTTATTTGTAGGGTTGCTACATGTAAAACAAATTGATCAAAAGTAGTTATTTTTTTAAAACAATGCTTACTTTATAGAGTAAATAATACAACTTAAACACAGGGATTGTATTTGAAAAATATTTAAATATTAAATATCATTACAAAAATAATTTACAGTCGTTAAATAACCGCGTATTTTTATTTTTCATATTTCACACAAATATTATTACCTAATGGCAACACTAGACTTTGAGATTGACGCATGCGCGTTTAGGGTACGTGGTAAAATGAAAATGGCGCCTAACAGTAAACATTGTTTGTATGCAAAGTGTCATGTTATGATATTGTGTTCCGTTGTGTTCTAGGACTGTTTTGGAGTTATAAAATAACCCCAGGTCGGAAAAAAACACTACCTGATTGATAAAATTCAATGTGGCGGCCGATTTCGTAGTTGGGTGAAGTTTAATATGACAGATCTTACCGTTAGGTGCCCAATTTTCGTTTCCTAAGATAAGTGGGATTCCTAGCCGTTAGGTAGGTATTTTCGCGTGGTGAAACGCAAATGTGGGCTAGGTGACTTTTATCTCTGCTATTCCTCACCTAACCAGTTGGTGAAAACGGGGGTTAATCTTCGAAATAAAAAATACTTACATCAGAAAAGAGGCAAAAAGTAGTTGGGTAGGTGTACTGTAGTATAGGTAGATAAGAGGTCAGTACAGGTGAAATACTACGTGTGTTGTCTAATACATAGGAACTTAGATATATATGGATTATTGTCTATGACAAAGAGGCAAAAAGTAGTTGGGTAGGTGTACTGTAGTATAGGTAGATAAGAGGTCAGTACAGTCAGTCAGGTGAAATACTACGTGTGTTGTCTAACACATAGGAACTTAGATATATATGGATTATTGTCTATGACAAAGAGGCAAAAAGTAGTTGGGTAGGTGTACTGTAGTATAGGTAGATAAGAGGTCAGTACAGTCAGTCAGGTGAAATACTACGTGTGTTGTCTAACACATAGGAACTTAGATATATATGGATTATTGTCTATGACAAAGAGGCAAAAAGTAGTTGGGTAGGTGTACTGTAGTATAGGTAGATAAGAGGTCAGTACAGTCAGTCAGGTGAAATACTACGTGTGTTGTCTAACACATAGGAACTTAGATATATATGGATTATTGTCTATGACAAAGAGGCAAAAAGTAGTTGGGTAGGTGTACTGTAGTATAGGTAGATAAGAGGTCAGTACAGGTGAAATACTACGTGTGTTGTCTAACACATAGGAACTTAGATATATATGGATTATTGTCTATGACAAAGAGGCAAAAAGTAGTTGGGTAGGTGTACTGTAGTATAGGTAGATAAGAGGTCAGTACAGGTGAAATACTACGTGTGTTGTCTAACACATAGGAACTTAGATATATATGGATTATTGTCTATGACAAAGAGGCAAAAAGTAGTTGGGTAGGTGTACTGTAGTATAGGTAGATAAGAGGTCAGTACAGGTGAAATACTACGTGTGTTGTCTAACACATAGGAACTTAGATATATATGGATTATTGTCTATGACAAAGAGGCAAAAAGTAGTTGGGTAGGTGTACTGTAGTATAGGTAGATAAGAGGTCAGTACAGGTGAAATACTACGTGTGTTGTCTAACACATAGGAACTTAGATATATATGGATTATTGTCTATGACAAAGAGGCAAAAAGTAGTTGGGTAGGTGTACTGTAGTATAGGTAGATAAGAGGTCAGTACAGGTGAAATACTACGTGTGTTGTCTAACACATAGGAACTTAGATATATATGGATTATTGTCTATGACAAAGAGGCAAAAAGTAGTTGGGTAGGTGTACTGTAGTATAGGTAGATAAGAGGTCAGTACAGGTGAAATACTACGTGTGTTGTCTAACACATAGGAACTTAGATATATATGGATTATTGTCTATGACAAAGAGGCAAAAAGTAGTTGGGTAGGTGTACTGTAGTATAGGTAGATAAGAGGTCAGTACAGGTGAAATACTACGTGTGTTGTCTAACACATAGGAACTTAGATATATATGGATTATTGTCTATGACAAAGAGGCAAAAAGTAGTTGGGTAGGTGTACTGTAGTATAGGTAGATAAGAGGTCAGTACAGTCAGTCAGGTGAAATACTACGTGTGTTGTCTAACACATAGGAACTTAGATATATATGGATTATTGTCTATGACAAAGAGGCAAAAAGTAGTTGGGTAGGTGTACTGTAGTATAGGTAGATAAGAGGTCAGTACAGGTGAAATACTACGTGTGTTGTCTAACACATAGGAACTTAGATATATATGGATTATTGTCTATGACAAAGAGGCAAAAAGTAGTTGGGTAGGTGTACTGTAGTATAGGTAGATAAGAGGTCAGTACAGTCAGTCAGGTGAAATACTACGTGTGTTGTCTAACACATAGGAACTTAGATATATATGGATTATTGTCTATGACAAAGAGGCAAAAAGTAGTTGGGTAGGTGTACTGTAGTATAGGTAGATAAGAGGTCAGTACAGTCAGTCAGGTGAAATACTACGTGTGTTGTCTAACACATAGGAACTTAGATATATATGGATTATTGTCTATGACAAAGAGGCAAAAAGTAGTTGGGTAGGTGTACTGTAGTATAGGTAGATAAGAGGTCAGTACAGGTGAAATACTACGTGTGTTGTCTAACACATAGGAACTTAGATATATATGGATTATTGTCTATGACAAAGAGGCAAAAAGTAGTTGGGTAGGTGTACTGTAGTATAGGTAGATAAGAGGTCAGTACAGGTGAAATACTACGTGTGTTGTCTAACACATAGGAACTTAGATATATATGGATTATTGTCTATGACAAAGAGGCAAAAAGTAGTTGGGTAGGTGTACTGTAGTATAGGTAGATAAGAGGTCAGTACAGGTGAAATACTACGTGTGTTGTCTAACACATAGGAACTTAGATATATATGGATTATTGTCTATGACAAAGAGGCAAAAAGTAGTTGGGTAGGTGTACTGTAGTATAGGTAGATAAGAGGTCAGTACAGGTGAAATACTACGTGTGTTGTCTAACACATAGGAACTTAGATATATATGGATTATTGTCTATGACAAAGAGGCAAAAAGTAGTTGGGTAGGTGTACTGTAGTATAGGTAGATAAGAGGTCAGTACAGGTGAAATACTACGTGTGTTGTCTAACACATAGGAACTTAGATATATATGGATTATTGTCTATGACAAAGAGGCAAAAAGTAGTTGGGTAGGTGTACTGTAGTATAGGTAGATAAGAGGTCAGTACAGTCAGTCAGGTGAAATACTACGTGTGTTGTCTAACACATAGGAACTTAGATATATATGGATTATTGTCTATGACAAAGAGGCAAAAAGTAGTTGGGTAGGTGTACTGTAGTATAGGTAGATAAGAGGTCAGTACAGGTGAAATACTACGTGTGTTGTCTAACACATAGGAACTTAGATATATATGGATTATTGTCTATGACAAAGAGGCAAAAAGTAGTTGGGTAGGTGTACTGTAGTATAGGTAGATAAGAGGTCAGTACAGGTGAAATACTACGTGTGTTGTCTAACACATAGGAACTTAGATATATATGGATTATTGTCTATGACAAAGAGGCAAAAAGTAGTTGGGTAGGTGTACTGTAGTATAGGTAGATAAGAGGTCAGTACAGGTGAAATACTACGTGTGTTGTCTAACACATAGGAACTTAGATATATATGGATTATTGTCTATGACAAAGAGGCAAAAAGTAGTTGGGTAGGTGTACTGTAGTATAGGTAGATAAGAGGTCAGTACAGGTGAAATACTACGTGTGTTGTCTAACACATAGGAACTTAGATATATATGGATTATTGTCTATGACAAAGAGGCAAAAAGTAGTTGGGTAGGTGTACTGTAGTATAGGTAGATAAGAGGTCAGTACAGGTGAAATACTACGTGTGTTGTCTAACACATAGGAACTTAGATATATATGGATTATTGTCTATGACAAAGAGGCAAAAAGTAGTTGGGTAGGTGTACTGTAGTATAGGTAGATAAGAGGTCAGTACAGGTGAAATACTACGTGTGTTGTCTAACACATAGGAACTTAGATATATATGGATTATTGTCTATGACAAAGAGGCAAAAAGTAGTTGGGTAGGTGTACTGTAGTATAGGTAGATAAGAGGTCAGTACAGGTGAAATACTACGTGTGTTGTCTAACACATAGGAACTTAGATATATATGGATTATTGTCTATGACAAAGAGGCAAAAAGTAGTTGGGTAGGTGTACTGTAGTATAGGTAGATAAGAGGTCAGTACAGGTGAAATACTACGTGTGTTGTCTAACACATAGGAACTTAGATATATATGGATTATTGTCTATGACAAAGAGGCAAAAAGTAGTTGGGTAGGTGTACTGTAGTATAGGTAGATAAGAGGTCAGTACAGGTGAAATACTACGTGTGTTGTCTAACACATAGGAACTTAGATATATATGGATTATTGTCTATGACAAAGAGGCAAAAAGTAGTTGGGTAGGTGTACTGTAGTATAGGTAGATAAGAGGTCAGTACAGGTGAAATACTACGTGTGTTGTCTAACACATAGGAACTTAGATATATATGGATTATTGTCTATGACAAAGAGGCAAAAAGTAGTTGGGTAGGTGTACTGTAGTATAGGTAGATAAGAGGTCAGTACAGGTGAAATACTACGTGTGTTGTCTAACACATAGGAACTTAGATATATATGGATTATTGTCTATGACAAAGAGGCAAAAAGTAGTTGGGTAGGTGTACTGTAGTATAGGTAGATAAGAGGTCAGTACAGGTGAAATACTACGTGTGTTGTCTAACACATAGGAACTTAGATATATATGGATTATTGTCTATGACAAAGAGGCAAAAAGTAGTTGGGTAGGTGTACTGTAGTATAGGTAGATAAGAGGTCAGTACAGGTGAAATACTACGTGTGTTGTCTAACACATAGGAACTTAGATATATATGGATTATTGTCTATGACAAAGAGGCAAAAAGTAGTTGGGTAGGTGTACTGTAGTATAGGTAGATAAGAGGTCAGTACAGGTGAAATACTACGTGTGTTGTCTAACACATAGGAACTTAGATATATATGGATTATTGTCTATGACAAAGAGGCAAAAAGTAGTTGGGTAGGTGTACTGTAGTATAGGTAGATAAGAGGTCAGTACAGGTGAAATACTACGTGTGTTGTCTAACACATAGGAACTTAGATATATATGGATTATTGTCTATGACAAAGAGGCAAAAAGTAGTTGGGTAGGTGTACTGTAGTATAGGTAGATAAGAGGTCAGTACAGGTGAAATACTACGTGTGTTGTCTAACACATAGGAACTTAGATATATATGGATTATTGTCTATGACAAAGAGGCAAAAAGTAGTTGGGTAGGTGTACTGTAGTATAGGTAGATAAGAGGTCAGTACAGGTGAAATACTACGTGTGTTGTCTAACACATAGGAACTTAGATATATATGGATTATTGTCTATGACAAAGAGGCAAAAAGTAGTTGGGTAGGTGTACTGTAGTATAGGTAGATAAGAGGTCAGTACAGGTGAAATACTACGTGTGTTGTCTAACACATAGGAACTTAGATATATATGGATTATTGTCTATGACAAAGAGGCAAAAAGTAGTTGGGTAGGTGTACTGTAGTATAGGTAGATAAGAGGTCAGTACAGGTGAAATACTACGTGTGTTGTCTAACACATAGGAACTTAGATATATATGGATTATTGTCTATGACAAAGAGGCAAAAAGTAGTTGGGTAGGTGTACTGTAGTATAGGTAGATAAGAGGTCAGTACAGGTGAAATACTACGTGTGTTGTCTAACACATAGGAACTTAGATATATATGGATTATTGTCTATGACAAAGAGGCAAAAAGTAGTTGGGTAGGTGTACTGTAGTATAGGTAGATAAGAGGTCAGTACAGGTGAAATACTACGTGTGTTGTCTAACACATAGGAACTTAGATATATATGGATTATTGTCTATGACAAAGAGGCAAAAAGTAGTTGGGTAGGTGTACTGTAGTATAGGTAGATAAGAGGTCAGTACAGGTGAAATACTACGTGTGTTGTCTAACACATAGGAACTTAGATATATATGGATTATTGTCTATGACAAAATTTATTATCCTTCGACCCTCATAGATCAAATCATGATCTAAGATACCTGTTATGTTATAGTAGGTAATTTTGGCAAATAAATTCATATTAAGTATTAATTATTAGATATCAAAGGTTATTAAGAGTCTTTTTATACTACCCAATCAAAGGTTATGTAGGTAAGGTACCTATATACTATATTAATTATTTTGCAAACCAAGCATACGTTAAATTTTTTACGACCCTATATATTCGGACTTTACTCATAGAATTATGTGGAATGTAGTTATTTATAGTTTGATAGGTCCCTATGCGAGTATTTGTATTATTGTCATCTTACCAAAACCACGGCGTGAGGCTGCCCCTTTTTTTTTAATGTTATTCATATTCTTTCAATTGTACCTAATAATACAATAGTCTGTTTTTTATCAGAAGTCTCTCGGGAGAAAACTTGGTTTAGTGTTGCTTGATGTGATAGTAGGATATGGTTAATTTTTTGCACTACTTTCAAATTATATTTCAGAACTGGTGTTCAATTTTTTTTTGCCAATTTTAGAATTATTAGAATAAACTGGTAACATTGTTTTTCAAACTTGTGATGGCAGTTTAAAGAGATTATCGGTGTATTTCTATTTATTTTCAACTCGAAAAACTATCTTGCCTTTAAACTGATTTCTCTAGCGCTGCTCTGATGTAATATTTTCGGCATTGTAAAATATATAATGTAAGAATATTGCGGACCTTTGACACCTCTTATGACAAGATTCGACAGTCAGGGCTACCAACAATACAATCTTGCGATTCCAATTGCACCTAACATCCGCCGGCGGCCAATATATAAAAAAACGCACTGCACGCCCTAGGCACTATTTCTATGGATTAATCTATATACGAGTAGTACGTGGTTTTATTAAAGAGCACTTTCTAACAATCTATATAGTAATTCACCATGACTCTGTTAATAAACAATGAATAATATTGAAAGACATTGCTATACTTAGTAATCACGTACCGTCGCATTGTTCTCAAATTCTATAAAACTGTCATCTCATGGCGTTAATGACCATTAATCTTACAGAGAGTTCAAAATTCAATTGCAAATACAAGGCCATAATAATATGGTGACATAAGATTCTACTCTGTCTATATACACCACACACCACACACTACACAGTCGTATTATTTTTTGTCAAAAGGCTTTGTGTGGAGTGTTGCGTAAAGCATCTTCAATAAGGTGAAACGGTGACACAATCTGACATTTGCTCAAACATTCTTCAATAGACGTAGATTCGTAGATATATATACCTACCTCCTGTAGTACTTAGAGCTATGTTATATATAATTATATTAGTCTTATAAATCATACTTAGGTAATTAATAAGTACGCATACTTTGTACTCACCTGTCTATAATTCTATAATAACATGTTACTTCGCATTATTTACACATTAGCTCATATACTCGTAACGTACGTTCAATAAACTCACACGAGGACAACATAATGCACATGCTGTGTGTTATACATAAACCTCTCTATAGTTTTTTTTTTTAATTTTAGGCATTCCACCCATAAAGAACGAGTGATCTCTGAACCTCTCTATAGTTATAAAATGATCTAGTTAGTTTAAGTTAAAGTATTATGTAGAATATACTATTCACCTAATTATGAATGTTTTGGTAAGATATAATCGTGTAATTGAGACTGTTTAAAAATACACTAGGACGAAAATAATTTATGCCATTATGAATTTATTTGGGGGTTAAAGTGACATGTGACGTACACACTGCACACAGCACATGACGCATTGAATCACATGACAACAGCTCAATTACACAATAGTAGACGTTCCACTAAATTAACTTTGCTTATTATTAACATAAAGATACACCTAATTTAGAACTTATTACACCATAATTACATAGTAAGGATCAGGTTGTGAAAATCCTCGTGAAGTCAGACGTGAGACGGGGAAATTTATAAATTATTTATTTATCTAATATATATTTAACTTAATGGTAGAGAAAACACAAAACGGTATTAGAGATTCTAATACTTACATTAAATCTTTTGAAACATTTCTTGTATTGTGCAAGGTAAAATAATACCTAACTCTTCCTAAACAATAAACATTTTATCGTTCAATTTGTTTATTACGATTTATTTTAAACAGTTTGTGTTCTTAATCCTTTGATACTTGAAAAAATAAAGTGTTCTATCAAGCTATGATTATTTCGTGATTAATTTTTAAAGTCACAAAGAAAACTAATTGACTCCTACCTACGTTACTTATTAATTTGTACTATAGGTAGGTGGGTATATGTTATACCATCAGGTAAGTGTGGTGACCATGTTATTGTATTATAGGTGTATGGATTCTGTGTTATATGCAAGGGAGTGTTGTATCAAATCAAAGCAAAAAATATGAGATCTTTAAGGATGTACTTATTTCTTTTTATTTCTACCTTATTGGTAATAATAATAATTATGTACTTAGTTACAATAATTACCTATAATCCGGTGAAATTAAACACAAAACAGTTCCTCGATGGAAAGTTGTGGGGTAGTCTGTTTTTCTATTTATTTATTTATTTATTTTATTAATCTTACGAGTACAAACAGTTTTTCAACAAGCATAAACAGTTAACATCAGCAACAAATACACCAGCGAAGACTCAAGGATTACCAAATTATCTGTGTCACAAAAGCAGTTCATTTTTAAAGGAAAATTAAGATAAAAATCACATTATAGACAAACACACAATAAACCTAACTAGTCAGTTAACAATAATAATTTGGAATAGTCAATATTAAAAAATTCAATAGACAATCACATACAAATTCGACGATACGAGTATAACAATAATAAGAGATAATTAATAAGGAGAAAATAAAGTGAAACACACACAAACACACACACACACACACACACACACACACACACACACACACACACACACACACACACACACACACACACACACACACACACACACACACACACACACACACACACACACACACACACACACACACACACACGCACACACACACACACACACACGGTAAGTAATCAGAACATGAATTAATATAATAATCATTGGATGGAAGTCAGTGAAGAATAGTCAACAATGATAACACATACAGTCAGCGTAAAAAGTATAAAAGAAAAAAGTCAATAGTAAATAAATATATATTGGTAACCAAAAGAATTAGAGTGGGCGGATCAACTCGCTGCCGAGGAACTCAGCAACTGTGACACGCCCCTCTTAAACTGTTCCTTGCTCATTGCAAAGGGATCAAGAACCCTGAAGAAGGAATTATAGACGGAGCAGGCACGGTAGATGAAGGAATTTTGAGCATAATTAGTAGAGCAGGTGGGCAATCTGAACAAGAAATTGGAGCGAGTGCGGCGGGTGGGACAATTGTAGGTAATGCGCCCCAGAAGTTTAGATGAGTTCACCTGTCCACTCACGATCTTATACAAGTAGGTCATGTCTATTAGAGTCCTTCTATTCTCCAAGGTCGCCAATTTATGGTATCCAGCAGCGGGTCTGTAGTCGGTAAAATGCATACCAGTTAGATAATTTAGTCGCTTTACAAATTTTTTCTGTACGCCCTCAATTCTGTCTATATATGTGATGTATTGAGGGTTCCATACAACAGAACAAAACTCAAGATGGCTCCTTACAAACGCATAATACAGTATCTTGTAGGTCAAAGGAGATTTAAATGGTTTGCCCACTCTCAAGATAAATCCCATCATCTTATACGCCTTATCCAGAATATGGTCCACGTGATCCCTAAAGAGTAGCTTCTTATCCATTATCACACCCAAGTCCCGAACCTTATCACACTTGTTCAACACCTTTCCCTCGATTCTGTAATCAAAGGATATCGGCTGGTCTCTTCTCGAGAATGTGATAGAGCAGCATTTCGAAGTGTTCAGAAACAGCTGATTCCTCCTGCAATAGTCAGCAAGACGCTCCAAGTCCTGTTTAAGATGAAGACAATCTTGCTCGGATACAATTTTTTTAAATATCTTAGTATCATCCGCAAACAGCAAGTATTCGGAATTCTTAAAGCAGGATCCAATGTCGTTCACATACAGGATGAATAATAATGGTCCCAGGTGTGAGCCCTGTGGGATTCCGGAAGTACACCTTACAAACTGGGAAACTTCCCCGTCCACCACCACAGCCTGCGATCGACCCTCGACGTACGATGCAACCCATCTGAGAAGACTACCGTGTATACCATATGCCTTCAATTTATGCATCAGGATCCTATGACTGATCTTATCGAAGGCTTTTGCGTAGTCTGTATACACGACGTCAACCTGTGATTTTGGGCCCATTGAGCCTATAACATAGTCAGTGAATTCGGTCAGGTTTGACTCCACAGATTTTCCCACCACAAAGCCGTGCTGGTTGGGGGCTATGAAGGATGAACAAGCACACGTAAGCTGCTCCACCACAATCCGCTCCATCAGTTTAGGAATCGTCGAAATCTTTGATATTGGCCTGTAGTTAGAGGCACAGTGCTTATCCCCAGACTTGTGTATTGGAGTGATAAATGCTTTCTTCCAGAGCGACGGAAATACTCCCTCCTCGAACGATCTTTTAAACAAGATGCTCAGCGGAGCAGACAATTCGGCACCACACTGTTTCACAAACAATGGCGGAACACCATCCGGGCCAGGGCCACCATGGGGATCAAGCTTTCCGATAGTCCTCGAGACTAATGAGGGTGTAAATTCCACATTACCTATATCCAATGAGCCGTCATTGCACTGCACAGCCGGAAGCTCAGCCGTATCCTCTACGTAGACGGAGTGGAAATACTCGTTAAAGAGATTAGAAGCAGAATGCGGGTCATCGCAGGAAATACCATTATAGTTTATAGAACCCGGGATTGTGGAGGTCGGCCTTCTCGACTTCACATAAGTCCAGAACTTTTTCGGATCCTCCTTGATTAGTTTTTCGGTTCCCATGATGAATCGGTCGTAGCACTCTCGAGCAACCCTTTTTTGCCTGGCTCTCAGAAGAGAGAACGACAGATAGTCCGAGTGGCTACCTGTTCGCTTCCATCGTCGGTGACTCCTCAACTTCTCACGTACAATCCTCCTCAAAGGCTCGCTGTACCACACCGGAAATCCAGACGAGCGGGACTGTCTACGAGGCACATGTTCCTCAATAATCATATTCAGTATTGTATAAAAATGTGAAACTGCATCCTCGGCGCTCCTGCCCCCGAACTCAGCCTCCCAGTCATACGCACTTAGGCAGGTTATAATTTCGGGATAATTGGCCTTACTGAATTGAAGAGAAGCCATTGGCCGCACCTTCACCACCGGATCAACATCAGCTCGGATCGATATTGAGAGGGATCCATGGGAATCGTCCACCTGTACTAGTGGCTCCGAACATGGGGACACCAAGCAGTGTTCAACGTTAGAAATAATCAAGTCCAAAACATTACCACTTTCGTTTTGGATTGTGTTAAATTGCCTCAACCCACCCAGAGACAGGAAGTCCACGAGGGCACAAGCCGAGACGTCACTGTAACCCGTCGGCACGGCACCGTTGCATTCGTTACCCTGCCATACTATGCTAGGCAGATTATAATCACCAACAAGAAGAAACAGATCATCGGGCTTCTCCTCAAGAATATGGGAGCACATGTCCAGATTCGAGTTCAGCTTTGCGTTAAAATCAGCATCATGGGGAAGATAAGTACAGCATATGTTTAAGCATCCACTCGAGCCCGGAAGCGCCACGGAAACCCACACATCCTCAGCGAGGGAACTCCACAACACACGATGTGTGACGGAGAAATCCCTACGAACTGCAATAAGCACTCCCCCACCAAATCTCTGGCCAGTCTCAGCATAGTTTCGGTCCCTTCTATATACGCAGTACCTCGCATCAAACAGTTCAGCATCGGAAATAGAGCCCAGAAGCCACGTTTCCGTGATGCAAATCACGTCATAATCGTTAAGCAGGACATTATAGAGGAAGTCATTCGTTTTGGTTCGAAGGCCTCTGACGTTTGATAGTAAAGTGTCATATTCATTATCTGACAGAATAACAGCACAGTGTAACATTACCAATAACCACTATAACATTCCAGGCAGTCAACAGACACAGTTCCATCAATCCACAATCAACGCTCAAGCCCAAGCTCCCAATGGGTAAATAAACAAAATGAGCAAACAGAATATGGCAAGTCACAACAAACAACACATCCAGACTCACAAGCAAACAAACAAGCAGACACAAACACACAAGCAAACAGTCAGACATCCTATATTTCTTAATTAAGAGTATGTAATACAAGTCCAACACACGCAAACACAAACACAGCAGGCAGAACAAATCAATAACATTCACAGTAGTGGTCAACAACAAAGCACAAGAGCCGCAAACAGGAAACATATCGCAAGCATATAGTCAGATCATTCTTTTCAAGTCCCCAGTCGTTTTAATCAGAATTGGAGGGGCCTTATCCATTTTTCTAACGTAAATTCTACAATCCTTAATCCAGACGTATTTGTAGTCTTTAAGTTTAGCCAGTTCCCTAGCTTCCCTGAGCAGTATTTTGTTCTCGGTCGTCAGGTGATGATTGATATAAATTTTACCCCCAGAAGAAAATCCAAGGTCAAAGGATGTGATTCCACGCCTCTTCCGAGCGGCATCCATAAAAGAATTCTTTGACATTTGATTGGCAAATTTAATGAGAATTTTAGAAGGCACCTTTTCTTTCGGGCTCCTGCCCCACGATGCCACACGATGTATGGAGACAATGCTGGCAGGAGGTATGCTCGAATCGATCGTAGATGCCAATCGGTTTATAAGATTACCAAGATTTTCACTCCTTGTCTCAGGAATACCCGATATCTCCACATTGTTGATCCTTGCGTACTGTTCTCTTTCGGCGCTGAGAGCGGACAGTCGAGACACCTCCTTTTTCATATCAGCCATCTCGGATTCAAGGGCATCGATGCGATTCAGCCGCAAAACTATCATTCTATACGAACATGGCGAAAAATTGGTAAAATGGCGAAAATATTCCTTTTCTGGCGATTTCTTTATAATAACTCGAAAACTGACAACTTTCGTAAGTTATTTTTCTACGCAAAATCAAAGTACGTAAAATTTACTACAAAATTGCTTTATGAAAGTTTTCTCTAAAATAAATAGCAACGGAGCTGTCAAGGTCCAAAAAATGGCAAAATTTTCTTATTGTTTTACATTACGAGAATCGAAAATGTATTGAAAAAGTTCACCTTGTTGCCTTCATTAGCAAATTTCAACAATTATTCTTTAAATTCATGAGTCATATTTTACCTCATTGGAATCAGAAAACACAAAGAAAGCTATTAACGAAATTTTTATTTAAAAACACCGTAAAATATTTGAGCTAGACACGTTGAAATAATTTTATTTAAAAATATAGTATTTTGTTTAGGCTAAAAATGTTTAAACCTTTTTAGCTTAAACATTTCATTATATTTTTAAATAAAATTTATCCTGAAACCTTTCTCCATGTTTACTGATTCCAACAAGGTAAAATATGTATCATAAATCTGAAAAATAATTGTCAAAATTTGGTGATAATTCGAACAAGGTGACCTATCTCCATACATTTTCCATTCTCACAATTTAAAATAACATGAAAATTTGGCCAATTTTTGGAGCTTGACAGCTCCGTTGCTATTTATTTTAGAGAAAACTTTCATAAAGCAATTTTGTAGTAAATTTTACGTACTTTAATTTTGCGTAGAAAAATAACTTAAGAAAGTTGTCAGTTTTCGAGTTATTATAAAGAAATCGACAGAAAAGGAATATTTTCGCCATTTTACCAATTTTTCGCCATGTTCCGTCACGAAATTTTGTTGGCAAAACTCGGATTCGGATTCAGCACCCCAAAATACGTATAGAATGAAAGAAAACCGGACTACCCCACAACTTTCCATCGAGAAATCTAAAGGCACCGTATTAGTAATTATATTTTTATTATGATCACAAGATGATAATAGTATATAGTAGACATGAGCGCCGCGCCGGCGCGCCGCCGCTAATCATGGTCGGCGCGCCGCCGCCGACAAAACGCTCACGCCGGCGGCGTGGGAACTGCGTGACCAAAAATATTTATCCTGTGTTTTTTGAGACAGAAATCGAAATAAGTACTTTTCCAGGTAAAAAAATGAAGCATTCAGCTGTGGCGACGCTAGGATTCAGTAATTATATAAGATGTCGAATAATAACTAATGCATTGTTAACCCACTCCTACGTCTCACATATTTCGTTCATTTGGTTTGGAATAAAAAAAAATCGGGGAATTTTCTGTACCTTATTTATTTGATTCTAAAACAAGAAATAGGATGGGATGGAGGCATTAATAATTTGTTTCTTCATGGTGGAAATTAAATGAACAAACGTTATTCTATGTTAACTGGGAATCACAAGGAAAACTCAGAATTTATAGTTGATCGATTTTTAGGACACCGGTCGATTTTATCATACCACGCTGAAATTTTTAAACCACGTAAATTTTAGCAGAAGGCTATATTTTTCTTCCAGGAATATCTGACCAAAATATGCGGCCTTTCGTCTTTTCGGTCAACCGTTCTATCTTTTCATTAGTTTAACCTTTGATTTTATCGAAGTACCTAATCGAAATTATTTTCATTCCACTTGACTAGATTCGCTATTCTCCAGATAACAGGTGCACTCACTGACCTGGAGGTTGTCGAGAGTTTCACATACCTCGGATCCGTGCTAAATGACGCAGGAGGATGCGAGGCGGAGATCAGAAGACGGATTGGGATGTCAAAGAACGCTATGACACGCCTTGATAAAATATGGAAAGACCGAAGAATATCCAGAGGGCTAAAAATTAAATTGGTGCGGTCGCTTGTGTTCTCTATTTTCCTCTATGGGGTGGAATCTTGGACCTTGCGAGCGAGGGACAAAGCTAGAGTTGACGCTTTCGAGATGTGGTGTTAGAGGCGCATGCTGCGGATCCCATGGACTTCAAGAAGGACAAATGCCTCTATCCTTCAGGAACTTGGAATCACATCTAGATTGTCATCTCCATGCTTAGAAAGAATTCTCCAATTTTTTGGACACATCGCTCGCAGAGGGGGAGATAGTCTCGAGAAGCTAATAATCACGGGAAACACGCCGGGATGGAGACCCAGAGGACGATCGCCTTTGCGATGGACGGACCAAGTTACGCAGACTGTTGCCCCCTCCATCTACAGGGCAGTGCATCTTGCCGAGGACAGAGCTGCGTGGCGGGGATTGGTCAAGCAACGGGTGTTTGGGTTTGGAGATCGCGACCCTCAGCAGTGAGGAAATCGACAGGAGAGAGAGAGATGCTATATTTAATTTATTTTAATACAATAAGTACTGTAGAAATAGTTAAGACTCCTCTTCTCTTGACCAAAAACCATATTCATTTGGTAATTTTTACGTTTACGATCTTCAAAGTGTCAAAATGTGATTATATTTTGATATTAGATATTTTAACGTTAAAATCCAATTATTTCGCTCATCCAAGGCTGCATTTTAATAAAAAATAATAATTTACTATCCCCTAACGTGGTTTCTCGGACTGTGATTACAGACTACTCTCAAATTGTAATTTATCTTTCCACCGGTAATCATTACGTATTTTGGTTGATATCATTATTAATTTATGCACCTTTCGACTAAAAACACCACAATATATCTTTATTAATTTATTTTCCTTATTTTTACACCTAAAATAACATCCAAAATAAGTTTTGGGTTTATCGAAATAAACCCACATACATCTTTGTACACTTCAGAGAAAGCTTAAAATCTTGTGTTGTGAAGTGGAGTAGGTCGGGGATTGAACCCGCGCCCACTGGATTAACAGTCGAGCGCGTTACCAACCAGGCTACAGACCACCTCAAAACTTAAATTAGATAATTTTATTAAATTACCCTTCCATTCCACGCAACAGCACATATAACACATATGTTTTTACAGCTTATGCTGAACCGTAGTTCTTAGTTACATAGGAATTTTGCATTTTGTGGAAGGTCGACCTCGTCATCGCAATTCTGGACTTTATTTCAGAGTTCGAATTCCACTCACCGTTTAGCTAACAGCCCAAATATTGCCAAATGAGAAACCTGTTCGACTGCACTACTGCCCATAGTTAGGCTCATTCTGACGCGTTTGACTTTATGGATTTGTTTTTTTTGACCTGCCCTCCAGCACCATAAAAAGGCAATAATGAATTTTTCCATTATTTTTCAAATATGAGCTTTTATTTCACTTTATTATTGAAATAATCATAGTTTTTCAAAATAAATTAATCGATTTTATCATTATCCTTTTAACATATATGTATTTAATCATTTAAAACAATATTGCAAAAAAATCCAATGCTTCCCCCACTTTGGATCCACGCCGCCGGCGTGGCGCCGCCGCCGGCTATTTTAGACATGGGCGCCGCCGCCGGCTTTTTTGCAGCCGGCGCACATGTCTAGTATATAGTCATAGATTATTTGAAATCTAGAACTTTTTATTCTCTAAATTTCGATCGAATGTTTACTTATGCAGTTATATACTATAATAGCTTCTAGAACAAGTGTAGAATTTAATTTTTAAAAGTTTTCCCCCAACAGAAGATTCATTTCTTGGCCCTTCAACGGAGAACATTACATTGTTCTTGTTTTTACTGTTTTGTGACGATTTATATGATTGTTATATCAATACCAATACAGAAAGCAAATAAACTGATTGATTGATATAACACAATATAATGTTACCTACCATAGACTCGACCTTGGAGTAATCATTTTATATTTTTATTTCACGCACGGATGCATGTCTGCACAATGTTATTATTAATTGTACTTAATACTTAATATAAAGATAAATACTTGCCTCTACGTATTAAGTAAGTAAACTACCTACCTAGTTATTATTTACTTCTTCATTATTGTAGCGTACCTCCCAGTGGCGAAGGGTGGATATCTGCAAAAGGGAAGCAAGGGCTATAATTTCTTATGGGATTACGTCAGATTAGACACTATTAAACCTATCATTTTTCCAATAAGTGAACTCGATGGTAATCGTGTTCTTAGGTAGCTTCGCGCCTGGTACCTACTACGACATATAACCCTACGTACTATTATGTTTTTTCAGCTTTAAATAATGATAATACTTAATAATAGTTTTTAGGTACTTACGTCTTCTTAATGACTACAAGGATGAACTATAAATTGCTAGATATTTATAATATCCTAAATAGCTCTATAGACATGTGTCTATTTTTTATTATTTGTTCCTATGTCTATATACAAGTATGTAAGGTAATTTGAATCGCTTGATCTCCTGCGTAAGTATATACAGAATATTATTCCTTGTCACAATCACACATAGACATCTTAAATGTATGTAGGTACCTAATATCATATGATATGCATGTTCATATTTTCGAATGACTAAATTAGAAAGTCTTCCTATAATCCATTGACTGTTTTGGTATTTGGCAATGTAGAGGTATATCTAATACTTCTAATAGCACGCCGAACCTAACAATAATATGTTTTAGTCCCGAATTTTAGTCCGTGAACTTTATCGATATACCTATGCCTATCCAATGCAAAAATATCTCTAAATATAGTATTTTATTACTTCTCGATCTATTCTAAAATAAGTAAATAAACTAACCTTATGCATACAGTATAGTTGCTAGGTACCTATATAACTATAATCGGAATGATATATATGGGTAGGTACCTACGTATCATATGAGAATTGTTTTCATTTGCATTGATTGCTCTGCCCTACATTTAGAAAGTGTATAATATACCTAATTAATTTATTTGCAATTGTCATGCTCTTTTATTAAGATGATGATTTGCAATATTATCACACTGACTGTGATCATCATGCAGCTTCATATATCTACTAGATACATAAATACATACTTAGGTGGATATAATAACAGTAATAACAGAGAAACGGATATGAAAACAAGAGCTGGTAAACATTATTAATGTTTTTCTTAATTTTATTCCAATTGCTGATTAATTTTACAAATTTCAGTTTGCCTTTGCACACATCGTAGGATTCAGAATTCCTCCTACAGAATAATTTCTGGAGTTGATTTCCGCCACAAAGTTATAGAACATGCAGTTTTTGTAAATACATAATTGTCAATGGTCTGGCATCAATTAAGTGATGTCATATAGAATTTTCAAGTAACATAAAAAATAAATGTCGAAATTATGTGGGTATAGAATATATTGTAAAGAAGTTAGTACGATTCGTGTACAAAAGAATACATTAGATAAACAATTCTTCGGAACGTCATATTGTTTCATTATATGTTGGACAAATTCATTATGCGGTATCTTATTGTTAGCACATTTGATTTATAATTTATTACATTGTTAACCTTTTCGTTAGTAACTTCTTCTTTTTCCTCTTTTCAATAAATACACGACATCAGTAGGCTCTAACAGGTCAACCTTCCGGAGACCACATGAGTGTTGTACAGACAGAACTCTGAATAAATTAACACACCTAAGTTCCTTAGTATTTTCTTTCATAATCTTATTGAATATAATGTCGGTTGCATGAGAAAGGCGTAGACATTGTTTTTCTTTAGTTACATTACGATTACATCACATAATAATATTTATTCATAAACGACCGAATTACACGAGGTAAATCATAGTATTAAAGTGTTTTATTGTCTACTTATGTGTTGGATTATGAATCAAGCAGTATATATATATATATATATATATATATATATATATATATATATATATATAGCTACCTAGATATTTAATATTTTTACTTTTTTATAGTACATACTTGTATCATAATGATACATGATGTTTTTTTCATTTTTCTTATATAATTTCTAAATAGGTGGTATAATATGTAATCAATATTAGTTAATTTTTATATAAAAACTAGAGAGCCCAACTAATTACATACGTATCAATTTGTAGGAATTGTGTAAGCTAGAAACAGAGAGAGAGAGTTTTTGTACAAGATAATCTTTTTTCAAGATAAATATTTTTCTCTTGATCAAAATACTGTCTCCAGATTTTTCCGCCCTCAATGGTCGCCAAACTCGCCTGCATGGTAGCGCCGGTCATGACTCGAAGGCAGGTATTTAAAATAATAGGTAGATATATTTCATCACTAAATGATAGCAATTCACATGCATTTATGCGAATGTTCTTGATCGTATTAGGTTAGTAAGTACATAGACATTTTACAATAACTCGTACTAATAGTAGGTAGGTACACCTGCCCATACAATATTCAATCAATGGAGTAAATCCAGTGTCTGGTAGTGCCTGCTTCCATAATGCACCACAATGTAGTAAGTATAGATGAATATTTCAAACCATTAGGTACCTGCAAAGTTGTGTCTTATGAAGATAATATGAAGTCTACATACAATTCACTAGTAATTGAATACTGAAAATGCATTGTAGCCAAAACATCGCTTAGGTACTATTTTGTATTATTATTTGCCATGACCATCAGAACTTCCAACATTTGCAGATTAACTAGAGCGATTCGTTATTACTAAAATACTTTTATTACTAAAGTCATTGTCTACTGACTACTGACTACTCTATGAATTGAATTGAAGTACTCTACTCTATGTACATTACAACTGGTTTTAGAAGAAGTGAGTGTAATACAAAAGTTAACCGTGAATATTCGGTGTAGGTCAGTATTATTATTAGTTATTGTAATATACAAATACATTAATACCTTCAGCTATATGTACAGTGCAAGCACATTACATTCACTGTCATTATTAGATTTATATTACTTATTTATTCACAAAATGTATTATTACTTCTCGCATATACATTCTATAGAAAAACGGCGCATACGTATTAAAGTTCTTATGGATCGTTTAATTTGAAATAACATTCGTTGTCTTGGAGGGATCATAAAACTTTATTGATATTCAGCACTTAGATGATCCTTATATTATCAAGTATTAGAAGGATACCATTTTTCAGTCACTTTCGGTTATTTATTAGTAGCCTTTCTTTGATTCTGAAAACTCTAAGATCTCTACAATGTTGATAGTTTTTGATATAGGTTCTTCTTAATAAATCTTCAGGCGTGAATACATTCCGTAGGACATGATGAATGATGGTGATATAGAAATAAAGAATTTATTTATTTATTTATTGAGACACTCACAGAGGATTGACAGATATACATAAATTAAAAACATTAAACACAAATCTCCGGTCAACCCCCCAATTACGAGCGTCCACAGCATGCACGTAGATACATATATTACATGAATATAATTACATACGTCTACGGCTGACAGCCAGAAAGTATACCTACAATATAGGTAATATGTATAACACATAATAGGTACATACAGTGAGAACTATGATTTGATGTGAATGAACTATACTTACAGATGTACAGGCAACTACTATATGTAGGTAGGTACCTAATGTACCAACATAGCGCATATAGTGATTGTGCAGATTCTGACGAACGTGCCAATTATATATATTTTTCCACGCTGAAGCTGTAAGCTTGTTGTAAAATAAGTAGAATCAACCGAGTCCGACGTGATGTTTTACGTAGGCTTTCACTAAGTGATAACACAATATGACGTCACATCTTGTGGTAAAAAAATGTGTGAGTGGAAATATTCCATATTCCAAGTGACAGGTGTGACGTCACGTTCGTCACTCGACACTTCAGCTGTAAAAGGAAAATGCGATTAAAGTATGACAGTAGAGAACCGTGAAAGACATCTCCATATGGATACTGCATTCGTTCGTGTCGCTTTATTACATTTGTTATATCGATAATATAAAAAATACGCGTGTCGCATCCCCAAATCAGCGCCGGATCAACCACTTTTTGCGCTCGGTGCAGTAATAATTCTGCGCCCCCCCCCCTATTATTTTTCTATAAAAATATAGTGTTTTATAAGTACAAGGTAATTGTAATAATAATAAAGCGAAAAAAGGCTGAAATTTCGACGGTTTTGGTTCGCCCTAGTGAACGCACAAGGGTGAGGAGTCGAAAATTTGGATTCCGAATTACGGGACCAACCTATATAACTTGTCAAAAAAACAGAATTACCATTCATTTGGAAAAGTAAAAGTCTCCATTCCCTGGAGGGGTTTCTATTCTATTCCAACCCCTCACGCCGCATCCCTTGCGGTGTAAGTAGAGAGAACATCCGCCAAACTTTCCTACACTTCTTGTTTCCGTCACATTCATGCAATTCGTCATACACACTACACAGTCTACTATTCTTTTTACTCAGAACACGTCTGTCCTTGAGAATCTGGTCTATGTGATTAAGCCATGTGGTTCTTGGACGGCCGCGTTTCAAAAATAAAGTAAGTAAGTAAATTAATTTTTCTGTAATTTATGCTATCCCTGGAGCGGTGCATAGGTATAATTTAGGTAGTACCTGATGTGGAATGAATGCGCGGGTTTTTTAAATTGCGTTTACCAACAATATTCTAGGGATGGCGTTGGTGAAATACCTTCATTATAACCGTTCATTACAGTCAAGTGGTGACTGGGACTAAGTGCGCGTATTATTTTAATAGAATTTATACGCATTGTGTTTTTATGTGTTTTCTCTCAGGCATTATTGTAATCCAATGTGGCGCCCTTGTACTTTCGGCGCCCTGGTGGGCCAAACCATTTGAACCTATGGGAGATCCGGCCCTGCCCCAAATATACGTCTGTGAAGATGACAGGGTAACACAAAACTGAGTAAACCGTGGTCAATTCTTACATAGTTACGTTCAGTTACGTTTACCTATTACTGACACTGAAATATAATTTTCAATGTAAATAAATAAAATGAATTCTTTAAGATTTCATGCAATGGTTCATGGCTAATAATGTTACGTATCTCAAATGATGTCTAGGTAGATTACTATAGCTGATATATTATTTTTATCTCAGACATTATTGCAACACAATGATGGTTGATTCACGATTGTGTGATTATCAACGTATGCTTATATTATAAAACCACCTGTGACCTGCCATTGTCCCATATTGTGGATGGTAGTTAGGCACATCTATACAGTGCGTAGGTTTATACACTTTATGATAAAGTTGTCCATTGCAACATAATTTATGTATTTAATGTCTTATTAAAACTAACTAATATGCAGACAAAGATAATATCAATTTAAATTTATTTTTAACATACTTATTTCTGTCAATATTTGTTGTTTGTAATTCGATTTAGAATACCTTTCAGACTGCATATTTCACAGTCAGATTTGCCAAATATAGGTAGGTATCTACCTACTAGATACGTACAGTCGTTAGTGAGTTTTGAACCTTAACCGTCCATCACAAACTTGCTGAGATAATAATGTACTCGTACATTCTTGGACAATTTTAATGGTAACATCTTTTTTTTTCATATATTTTTCTGTTTACCTCTTAATACTATAATAAATATTGTAGTAGGTTTAAAAATTATAGAACATGGGTACTAGGTACATAGGTTTTTAATAATAAACATTATACGAATGTGATAAATATTTATAAACCATAATTAGGTATGAAGATGTAATGATTACATCATAAGATATTATCGGTAATTCAAGGAATTTAGTATTATAATGATATACCTAGGTAGGTCTAATCGTTTACTATTTTAGTTCTCTTGAAAATATCAAAATAATTTGATGAAAGCACTCGAATATGCAATTAAAAAATATTATAAAGTATACAGTACTATAGATTACAAACAAAAAAAAATTGTGTGCTAAGGGAGAGACTTAAAATAATTATTTTAAAAGCAATATCTTACATTTGATTGGATATTATTTAGTTAAATTATCTGCTAGCTTTAGCCTCGTCACTTCTTTGTTTCAAATACTAAACTTGAATTTAATCCTAAAATTGTTGAAAGTTATTTCACTTTCATGCTTATAAAATTAACTTAAGGAACCTACAACTAATTATACCTACGAGTGCTTACTTATGATCGACTTTGAAAGATGTGAGTTACAGATGTAACATACATTTGTAGGTAATAATACAATTAACTGCTGTAGGTATACCTGCCTACTTACATTAGAACTGATATGTGGTAACCATAACAACTTACTGTGAACGTCCTTGAGATGTAAGTGCAACAGCTATTCTATCTGCAACTATCTTGTAACATGGCTAATGGGGTGTGTACAGTGTATACTGGACAGTTGCACTATACTACTACATCTGTAATAGTTAGTGTCCGACCGAAACTGATTTTTATGACCGAAACCGAAACCGAAACCGAATTTCGGCAACGGTCTCAGTTTCGGCCGAAACCGAAACCGAAACCGAAACTTTCTTACAAGAACATGTTTTGAGGGAAAAATAAAGAAAACGTTATTATAATCAGTCAGACTTTACTTTTTTACTTTTAAATCACATAACTATGCAGTCTTCGATATTTTCACTTATTGATAATCAACATAACAACCCCTTTTTTAAGAAAATATTATTGATTGCGCCTTAAAAATACTTAAAATAGGTGAGGTGTTTATTTGAGTAGGTAAATATCAAGTACCTAACTAATGTTTGTTTAGGTATACCATTAGCGAGAGAGTTAAATTTACCATTTTTTTTAGATAGTTAGGTTAAGGTCCAACTTCACGAAAAATAGAACAGTTTTCAAATTTCAAGCAAATATAGTGTCTACTTTAGTTGTATTCAATCACTGTAGTTATAAAGATCATTTTGCTTGCCCAAGTTTTCGGCGCTTACAAAAAAGACAGAAAACAAACTCTCGGAAATTTGTACTGAAATTTTTTTTCTTTTGATGTTTTGAATGAAAAATTTGCTATAATCAAAAATGTGCAAAAGGGATCCACTAGGTATTATCAAATTCTACCATGATGTATATATTTTTTTAATACATGTTTTATAGTTTTTGCTAAAACTTAGTTGAAAAAATCATCACAAGTCAACTTCGGAATTTTTTTCTGAAGGATTGATACATTTTTTTAAAAATCTGTAAAAGGGATCCACTAGACAAAGGTACAAACTAAATATTCTGCTAACATCTTACTAGCCTATTGTGTACCGGTGAGCAGATATTTATCTTGTAAAAACCCCCTATTTCGTGAAAACCCCTCTTAAACTTGATTCTACTATAATCTATGTATTAGTTTGTTGTTATATTGAATTATTTTTTATGTTTGCTACCTATTCTTATGAATGTATATGGTATAGCCTATATCACGTAATAAAACTTACCAAATTCAAAATAAATCACACGACACAAACAAAACAAAACGACCTGCAAACGCTTGCCAGTCGCGACATGAATACACTTCATCGCGTCACAACGCGCCGAACATGACCGATCACAGCGCGAAAACTCCCGAATGCAGTTTCGGTTTCGGTCGTAGTTTCGGCAGGTTTGCCACCGAAACCGAAACTAAACCGAAACCCGTTTTTTTGCCGAAACTCGACCGAAACCGAAACCGAAACCGAACATTCGGTCGGACACTAGTAATAGTGGACAGAAAAGTTGTTTACTACTCGTTCATTGTTCAATCAGCATTCACCAGTTAACGTGAGAACTTGAAAAAACATTTCAGTAAAGGAAACTGAAATAATTCTAACAAGTAGTTATCTCAACATATATACAACAGAGGATGGACTTTCCATCACCTTTATGACTAATCGTCGGTAGGCTGATCACTTTACACTTAAGAATCATCCATTTGCCGCCAAACAGAAATTTCGAAAATAGTCCTTAAATATTTTTGTTATTTGTGAAACAATGTACAATGTACACACATGTACGTATCGTTTGATGTTCATAGCCCTTAGCCAAAGGTTATGTCTCCTTAAAACATTAATATCTATTACGTTCAAAATAAATCTACGACTCGTATTCTCCTCGGGACAATTACAGGGAAAATATTTAATTAAATATGTATTATGTACGAGTAATTAACGTTAATTTTGTAATACAAATTATGGAAATAAGAAATAAAATATTAATTAATTTATCATTTGTATGTTAATATCATGCTACACATCGTTACAATTTGTCAATCGTGTTTACACTCGTATGGCTCATGAAAAATATACTAATTTAATTAATAAAAAAAAAAACGGGAATATGTCTTATATAATTATGAGTATAAAAATAATAAAGATTCGCGTCTATTGTGTTCCTATAAAGTACATTTCGTCTGATAAAACATATTGTGTATGCAGATGATAAAACATTATTCATAGTCATAATGTATGGAGTCTGTAGAGGAATGTAGAGAATCTACTCTGCAACTCCACCTCACATTATATTGTGATGCCTATGTTGTTCAGTACAAGAAAACGATTATGAAATTACGCGTGCATGAGCTATGAAAGTGAATTGCAATACTTGGGTTATTTTCCTCTTTATCTAAGTAGGTATGGTTTTTTCCTTCTGTAAGTTGCCCAGTTGCCTATATTCTGCTTCACCCGTATTAACAATATTATCTATCGATAATTGAGAGACTAGCATATCGCAATAAATACATTAAATTCACAATCTCATGTTATTCTTTGCTTGCTTTTGTGCCTGGCGCGCCTGCGCCTGAATTTCAGGTTTTCGCAACCACTGTAGCATACAGGTTGTTTTGTAATTAAAGACATTTTTCCCTTTAAATATGTAGTCTGAGAGTTCTCCCGTGTTGATTGACACTGATTCCTGAACATAGGCGATTTAGAACATATGCAGCTTAACTAGAACATTATGGTGGTGTGTATTAATTATTTGTGAATATTTTGTTTGTGTCACACATAAAATATAACTAATAAAACATATTATGATGTTCGCTACCCATTCTGAATGTGTCAATTTAGAATGTTGCGATGCAGTTGTGTGCACCTATACAATATACACACATGCATATTATATACAAGGTAATGTAGGTACATTTGCAAAGTTGCCCTTGGTCGAAAGAGGCACATTGTGATTGTGAGAAATCATGTGATGGTATACAGAGACGGATAGATGTAGCTACAAGATCTCATCAAACAGTTTTCTTGTGTAGGTATAATCGTATCAATCAAGATAATTTATACTAGAACGATATCAATTCGTTTACTACGAATTGCTGTCATTATTTTAATATTGTATTTCGTTAATCTTAACGCAATTATTGTTTTGCTCTAGACGTATGCAAGTATTAGGTATCTATTAACTTCCATTACTACCGATTTACGTGTAATGATTGAGTTCATTTATGATAATTTCACTAGGTTAGTAATACTAGAATAACCAGATGGATTCATATAATAATTACGTGCGTTCTGCATTGATGCTGACAAATGCATAACTTGTAGGTAAGAACATGTATTGTATAGCTATAGAGGTACTAATCTTACTCCAATGTCTCGAGTATTATGACTGCATTGCATAGTACTGTGACTTTATATTTAAAGTACCTAATGCTGATAGTAAATAAATGCCGGTCTCACATCTACCATCACTCTCAGTTAATCTCATGGCCAATTTCACAACTAAACTCGATTTGCAACACTTGCATAGATCGTTAATACAAACATTTATGTGGTCATAGTAAATACCAAAGCTAACATAAACTATATTATATTACATGTATTCATAGAGGTACATATTAATATTAAAGTACCTACAGAATCCTACACAATATCAAATCAAACATTGATAAGAAAATAAATTAAAGTAGTTCTTGCAAAACAATACGTAAGAAATTCTTTCTTTAATGTTAGGTAAACCTTTATTGTCATATTCTATATTCACTATTTCTATAATCAGTAGTAGATTAAACAAAAACCTTAATCTCTCTATTGTACCTCCCTTCTATTTATACCTACTAGCTTAATTTATAAATCTGAAACAATATGTAGTACAATTATGTGTAGGTAATTTATTTAACTCCAAGATTCTCGCGAATCGCACTGAATTATTTATAAGAGTATACCATAAGAACCCGAACCAGCCTGCTTTTTAATTTATCTAATACAGTTATTTTTCTGTTGTTTCAGCTTTGGATGAGACATGTAAACTAGTAAACAGCATGGGAGGTGTGTGTAAAGGATACAAGGTGGACTTGGCTGATCGACAAGATGTGTATAGAGTAGCCAAGCTAGTTCGAAGTGATTTTGGAAGGGTAAGATTTCAATTACAATAAAATATGTACTAAATATAATATGCATTATGCATCTCAATTTCAAACTACAACACCGTAAATATAATAACCCGGTACTTATTAAAATATTAGACTAACTTAATATAGAAAATAAGAGGTATTCCCTATTTTTTAGATTCGATATATGCTGTTACGTAATTCGTAATAAAGAATGATTTATCAAAAATGAAGGAAATTGTACCTACATATATGAAATTAGGCAATTGATGGAAAATAAATTCTTTATGTGAATTTAATTACAAGCGGAAATTTCATTAAAGAGTGCCAATTTTAATGTTTACCTTTAGACTATGTGTTTAGTATTTGGCAAAATTCATTATACCTATATAGATAATATTATAATGCAACTAACATGCAGCATGCAGTACATAGTACCTGTGGATGGATTGGTCATACTACAAGCAAGGCATGTTATGAAGCAAGTTTATTGGGTCAACGGCCGGATACATTATTAGCAAATCACTTTTCCTGTTTGATTTATGAAGGTCTCAACAATACCGTAAGAAAATGTGGTAATACGACCTGTAGGTACTTCACAGTATAACCATTACTGGTATATAAACAGTACCATAATACTCTGTGTTGTTTTAAAACGTATTGTACTTAATTACTCACGTACTATGTAAAGTTTGGTGAATAATGCTGAAAGGTAGACACGGCAAAGTGCACGCGATGCATTCGTCTCTCTGGATCCTTCGTAATTAATGCAGAGATACTCGTAACACGTCTCCATATTTTACGCTCATGATCATGGCGGAGTTGCGACGCATTAAAAAGATTATTAATGCGTCCGAAAAGAATTCAAAGCAAAAGTGACTAAAAAGTGGTTCATATACCTAGTGTTCCGCTATTAAATTTTGACTGATTTCAGTTTGGTACAATGCTCATCCTTAGATGACAGAAATATTTCAAAATTACTTTCCTTCCATTTGCATTGGAACATTCGTGTGTATATTATAGGATTTTATAATACGAGTAGTTATGGTAAAATTATGAAAAACTGATGTTATTTTAAATTTAACGTACCTATACCGGAAAAAATATCTAGCGTTAAACGTTAGACTTTATTGTAATTCAATTATAGCTTCTGAAAATGATTCATATCTTGTTTAGAGATCATTGTAGACGTGCGTGAAACATCGAAAGTTGTTTACTTCCTAAGAATTTCTATTTAAGTACATGTGTTGTTCTGAATTTGCGTGACATCGCGAGCTTTTTATTCATCCTTCATTTATCATATCAAGACATACCTCTGCAATGATTTGCAAAATTTAAATTGAGATGAGAGACAAGATGTTTATTATTATTATTATGTTTTTAATTGCATTATTATTACAAGTTATTCATTAGAATTTGTATGAATTAATTAATGTTTTGTACTCGTATACTTAACGAATAATTAATCTAGTAGATAATTGCCTACATTGATTTAAATATAATGAAGTTGTAGGGATATTTTTATAACAATAATTACCTACTTGTTATCAAATCAATTATTTGCTATAACAAATTCCTATCCTACATGTAAATAAGATCTGTGTAAATATTATTTCCATGAATAATAGACCTAAGTAATTAAGGCTTCTGGATGCAGCGTATGCATATTATATATACCTACAGTAATTATACAATGGGGGTAAAAGATCATATTTAATTACTACGACCTTCATCTTATTTCTAATTACATGTAGGTACCTATTTATCATTAGGATATGGATAGGTATAGATACTTAACAATAATTGTTTAAATTAATATTTATAGACAATGCGGATAAAGCAACTTATAAATCTACATACATATTTGATGTGCATGTAGTCTATAAACCTGGTAATATAAATCTTAAATCAGCATTTACATAATTGTTAGAACATAACTCGTACATAAGGCAATATTATAAAAGTACCCAGCAGTGGCGAAAGGTGGATTTCTGCAGAAGGGAAGCCGGGGTTAACATTTCTTGTGGGATTTCATATGAGAGATCTTTACCATCATTTTTTCAAAAAGGTAACACGATGGGAATCGTGTACTTAGGTAGCTTTGGGCCTGGTACTCAGATACTTATATTTGGAATGGTATAATTTCAAAACCTACTAGGTACATCCACGAAAGTAAATTTTGCCTCAAGAATAAACATTGTTTTGAAGCGAATTTGATTTTAGGTTACATTATCATTACATGTATTCAGGGAATTATTAGATAAAATTATGGAATTATATATAATAAATTAAGTATATGGTTAAAGAGTATTACGATTTGTTTTCAATTAAATATAAAATATTTAAAAAACACAAAAACGTCGTGGATTAGGTAAGTGTAACTTGAATTCAAATAGAGATATTGGAGAATTTTGAAACTGACCAATGCGGAATTAGTGTCACAAATTATATGAACGTGTATTGAAACTCATTGATTTTTTACGTTTGTTAATTTTGCATTGAAAAAAAAAAAGAAAATGGCATCGTATTTCAAAATATTATTAAAATGGTAGATACACTTTGGAAGAAATGTTGAAAAACAGAGATTTATAAATCTTTAGTTGCGAAGATTATCAGCTAATATATTATGATTAGACAAAGTATGTGTATTTAACGAAACGTAATTCAACCTGTTTAAAGAAACAAGGCTATCCACTTGTATACAATCTGGGAAGTATTGATACGTCATACATATTTATTTAATTATTTTCAAATCAACAATTTGTTATTCTTATTTGACTTCCCTGTGGCTTGTGTGTTGACTGCTGGTAAGCATTAGGTACGCAATGTTATTGTATTCTACAGCAGGTATAATGATTCTCCAATATTACTGGATGAGCCCGACCTGCTTTAGTAATATTCACCTTGAAATATTTTTATATGACGCACATATGATATCTATACAAAGTTGGCTGATAAAATTATATTCCTTTTAGAGTCTAGTTTAGTAACTATAATGTGATATATGGTAATAATAAATTCTTGATAAGCCTGCGAAGAACAAGCCTTTGTATGGATATTTTATAGTGTGAATGTTTCCTAAAAATATTATTTTAGGACCCAATATACCACTATATAATATCCACAATTTTTACGACTTTTTTTATTGATTCACGACATGTTATTTTGAGAATATTTTTTTATAGGATGTTTTGATTCGGTTCGTTACCTTATTAAGTAATTATTTATTTTGAAAATAAAAATATTGAAAAACGAGTACTACTTGTTTTTTGAACTGCTTCAATTTAAAAAGTTCTTAGTTAAAGAAGTTATCATATGTTTAATATTTCATATTTATTTTGTTTCAGGTCACCATTCTGATCAACAATGCTGGTTTGGTTTCAGGAAAAATGTTCCTCGACATCCCTGACTATATGATTCAGAGAACTTTTGATGTGAACATATTAGCTCACTTTTGGGTAAGAATCTATTGCACTGTAATATTCGTTCTATACTACTCGATAAATTTACTTATATAAGCGAATGCATGCAGAATTCAGATAAGTTTGTTTTAGCTTAGGAAAGATACGCGCTGCACAGAACTGGTCTGAATTCAAGGCCTTATGAATTCCTTCTAATTTTAGGCATACATAGGTACCTAAGTTGCATTAAAATGGGAATAAATTATTTCAACGTATTGGCATCCCTGTGTTACCAATTTATTTATTCAGGTACCTACCTGTAACTGTAGATATTTTACACTGGCAATGAAATATCGACCCAGAAGTACCTAATAAAAAAAATCTTCAATGGGTCGTCGATATATCACTATTCCGTAGAGAGAAAATTAAATAATATTTAATATGCATAACATTTTAGAAAATATCAACTTTGGGTTTGCCTCTCAACTCGTTGATGTCTATCAATGTCATTATTATATTTTTATGAAGATACTAACTTTAAGATGTAATGCTTCCTATAAACACAAGTATGTGGACATGTATGTCAAGATTAATCATCAAATTGTGCCAGCATAGATAAGATACATAACTATGATTTTATTATAGGTAGCTACCAGACATCGAACACTTTCTCTTCTTTCACTGTCTCATGTTATAAGATAATAAAAAATGCGCTAAATTTAGCAATGTGTTAAGTACAAACATATTGTATTATAATAATTATTGTATATGTATGTCTGACTAAATAAGGTATATATATACAATACATATAACGTACAACAATTACATTTTAATATCTACTATCGAGACTGCAGACCGTAATTATATTATTTTTATTTAATCGCGAAGTAATGCTATTTCGAATGGAGTACAGTTTATTTCTATTAAAATAAATGAGTAAATACTTAACACATAGTATACGTGATATACACATAGAAAAAAAGTGAATATGAACAGTTATAATTTGATGGATTTTCTGAAAATTTGTGATGTATGACAAACAGCGATGTGATATTGACGTGATTTATGTAAGGTTTTGAGATTCTGTGGGGATGTTTTGCTTTGAAAATCCTTTTGCCTAATCCTAATAGCCTTGCCTACCTAATCACGATTGCTTCATAAAAAAATCTAACTGGCCTCACGCCAACGTGTTCCTTATAATTTTAGTAGACAATAAATCAGATCTACCTCTGACCTTTTTCACCCTTCTCTACAAAAAAATATGTTCAAGTCACATTTTGTATTAATATACATAGAACCATAGACTTTTATATTTAGTACTAGCTATAAAAGTCTATGCTTAGAACCTATCGGCCCTGTTTACTTGAGTTTTGACTTCTCGGTAAAATAGAAATATTATAAAGATATCAATAATTGTATTATATAGTAGATATGTAGTACCTACCTTATAGATTTAAAATGCAATGCTCTTTGTGACCATTATAATACCAGAATGAATGTTTTAAATTTAGGGTCAAAATATTCTCAACTTGTGTAGCTCTTATAATAAGAGATCCATGCCCCGATTTATTGCCCTGGAGGTGATCTATCACTTAAAGGCTTATTATAAATCAGCCATGAAAAAAATAATAAGAGAAAAAATAAAAGACGGATGTGAATATTAAAATCTAAAAAGGTACCTTCGTTTATATATAATATTCACGATGAGGTGCTTTTAAAAATACATTAATTTGCATATAAAATTTATGACAGTTAAATTCGCTAAAGTTTTTATTTTCTTTTGATTTTTTCCTTGTGTATCGTCCTTGTGTATCAGGTAGGCATCCGAGGACCCACGTAGTATTATTTCCCCACTTCGTCAAAGAGAACTGTTGGACATTTCACCATAGTTTATTATTAAGGATAATTCCTAAAAAGTATGACGTAAAAGTACACCAATATGGCGATATTTTTTACTAATTTAACCTTTACAATACGAGATTATTACGTAAAAAAATGAGATAATTAACTAAGATAAGAGCTATTGGTAAATTTGGCTCGGAAATCGATCTTGAAAATATGTAGATATTCTAGTCAAGCTGGATACGTCTGCGAGGTCATGTAAACTTTTGAAATAACAGAATAGTGTAGCAATTAACTCTAACTATCTGCCTCTACTGTTCCCCTAATAAAATTTTCTTGTGTACATTGAGAGGACTTCGCCATCCTGAGCGGTGAGCGTTTGCCCCTAAATAATGATACCTATAGATAACATAATACATACAGTGTACGCCAGTGGCAGATCCAGGATTCAATTTTTGGGGGGGGAGGGGCTAAATGTCGTTACATGGTAAAAAGTACTGACACTCAACGTTTTGGGGGGAGCTAAGGGGGTGAAACTCCTAGATTTGTTGTATATAAAGTACTGTCACTCATGGAAGCCCCCTACCCCCCCCCCCCCCTGAATCCGCTAGTGGTGTACGCGTTGTTAAGATCATCTTGATATTAATTTAGCCTTCTCTTATTGTAATTACGTTAATAGATTGAATGTTAATTTTCAGTTTGTAATAAAAACTAATAACTCTTTTTTTTTAATTTCCAGACAGCAAAGGCATTTCTCCCAGAAATGGTAGAAGCTAACGAGGGTCACATAGTCACAATCGCATCCCTTGCTGGTCATGTTGGTGTCGCCAAACTAGTGGATTATTGTTCATCCAAATTCGCTGCAGTTGGATTTGATGAAGCACTAAGAGCTGAACTGGAAACTATGAAAGTTGATGGAGTACACACAACTGTCATATGTCCATTCTTCATTAGAAGTACGGGGATGTTTGAAGATGTTCATTCACGGTTAGTAAAACATAATATGTTTGTTAGCATTAACCTTATTAGCCCACGCCTACAATAAATAGGGATATTCAGAAACAAAGTGAACCTTGTGTGTTTTAAAAATATGTATTTACAAAAATATTTTACCCTCAAATCAGATGTAAGAACGTGCGTTTCCGCAACAGTCAATAGAGGTACTTTGTACAACACTCGAAGTATTATAAACTTGAATTTTAAAATTAGATTTAATTTATTATCTTCTTATAACCAGCGAAGTCCTTCAGTGAGTAAATAGATAATGACACACAATAGGTAAACAATTCCCATTAAATTAGCATCGAGATAATGGGAATTCCAAGAAAATAATATTTCGTACCACAGTGATGTCATCTTACTAAATCTAAATACACAGATGGAACACTTACTAATCTGAATGATAACTAACGCCTGTAAAGAGATAATACTACTACATAATGTAATCTAATTAGGTTGATATCATGGAGGTATACGAGTATAACTAATATCCACATATTCATTGTTTATACTTAGTATTATAATATTTGTTTTCAGATTTATTCCTCAGTTGAATTCGAATGATGTAGCTGATAAAATAGTACAAGCCATCAGGACAAATGAAAAATTCGCCATTATTCCTGGTTACCTTCAAATCCTTTTGGCTGTAAAATGGTAAGATTACTTCGTCTACCGATTTATTACAAAATAATTGAAATCTTATGTCTGTTTACATTCGTTACAACCAATGTGACATATTTCAGGATGTTCCCCTGGGGCTGTGTATCTGGGTTCCTGAAGGGCTTAGTACCAGACGCCGTACCTGATCAGGTTCCAATAAAGTCAACAGAATCCATAGTAGACAAGACATTCTCCAAAGAGGACCGCGGTAAGACGAAGACTGATATCCCAGTTAGAAGAAGTACAGTGCAACAGGAGAGACAACCATAGTGTGATGGATGATTTAATAGGAAAGTTAATGAATGACAACACGCTACTAAAGAATTATAAATTATATATTATATTGTGATCTTTCTAAAAATATTTCTTTACAAACTTAGTGTCCTTTCCATAATATCCTCTTATGTCTATAATGTTTGTCACCACGTGTATTAGTGATTTATATCAATTATGTATTACATACTTATTAGGCGTTTTATAAAATTGTGATTAAAAACAAAAGTCAAAACAAGGGGAATTAATCTCTTAATAATGAGACTTTCAGATGCAATTTAAGACTCACATTAGACATCAACTATGCGTAATATCTTCATATATTAGTATGAACTCGCATGTAGGTAGGGATAAGAAATTAATATATGAGTTTTGGTATTTTTTATGATGGGTGTTTTTACGTGAAACTAAATTAACACAACCTAACTTAACTATTCGAGGTGAGGGGGCGAGGGTTATATTAATTGAGGTATTGGGACTCGTTATGGACAGACAATCCTGGTAAAGGGCAATTGAATACTTAAAAAACATTGACGCGAAGCTCTGACTCCCAGATCATTTGTACCTACAATAATTGTCTCTCTCACAAAATAGAGAATTCTAATAATCCATCCGGTTTATGTGACGAAATAATTGCAAAGGATTTTATGAGAATGTTGCATGATTTTATACAGAGTTGCCCCATTACTAATAGTAATGGTAAAGATAATCAATGATTATAACAAATGTTTGAACTCTGACAAAGAGGGTAAGATGTTCCGAAGGAATTCCATACTTACTTACGTAAATTAATTCATATTAGATTATATAAGTAGGGGTTTGCACGATACAGAAATCGAATGAAATTATGTACCTGTAAATTAATTTCATTTTCGTCTATACTATAAATTATCGCTTACTTAGAATTTAAATAATTTCAATGTCTTATAACTCCGCTTACTAGTAATAGTTACTAAATAGACTACACTAATATTTAAACACCAGCTTTCTGTTTTCTGTAATTTACAGTCTACATGTTTGGATTCAGACATTATATATTCATTCATCTTATGTAGCGTGGAGTGTTATACATGTGTTATACTTTTGTAAATAAAAATAATATGTAAAATTAATTATGTATAATGAATAAGAATTATGTGCCTATAATAAATTACATTTTTATATATTTTAAAATATTGTGTTTACATATTTTTATGTCAGATATTTTAATAAAATATTTAGTAATAAATGTGTTTGAATTTACATAGTTTCCTACATTCTGGTAGGTAGGTACCTAATACAAGACACAACTAATATTGAGATATCTGGTAGAATTTCCTTATAGAAAACTGGATGCACGAAACAGTTTAGGTTTATTAAATAATTTATATTTGGAGAAAGGTGAATAACCTTCGTTCACACAAAGTGTAGAAATAGAATTTCATATATTCTTGCCAGGTACTATGTAGCAGTATCCTCAACATCACACTGAGTTCGAAACCAAAACATTGAATTGGAAAACTGCATTCCACCCGCTGTTTCCAAACACTCACATAGCAAAGACACAGATTATTTATCTATGAGTATTGAGTAGCCAGGGCACTATTCAGTATTCACACAGATATAACATGATAGACATTATAATATTATCAATAACGTCAGTTCTCTAACTTCTCCAAGTAAAATTAGAGACAGAATTGGACCTATTTACCATAACGATTAAATTAATGATGATGCAACAAATTTAATTAGATTTTCAATAAAGTACGGGTTGCATACTCGTATCATCACTATGGCATTGATAAAATGTTAATTCTTAAATCAACTATTGCACAAACTTGTACATTATTATTTTATAAGAAATTTGTATTAAATGAAAAAAAAAACTGTAGACACTTTTAACGTATATTTGATATACAAGGAATGCGCCTCAAGTAGATTCTATTTCAAGATATTTATATCATTTAATGAATTAAGTATATTATATATTTCATAATACATATGTTGATATTCATGGTTGTTGCATATTAAGTAGTTTCAATAATCTGTATAATAAACATTTTTCACTGAGACGAATCCGAAATTAATTCATTTCGCTCTTGTTATAGTTATCAGGCATTTTGTAATTGCTAATTGGTGATTTGTACAAAGGATTTTCTTCTTGGCTGTTCATAAGCTGTAACTGATAATCTCTTTCTGCTGCGAATTTTGCATACGCTCTTTTGTCGCTATAATGTGTGGAGCACTTCCAAACACCAATAATTATCAATCCCAAGAGCAATGTAGCCAAAAAGGGTGGTAAGGCCATTAATGCATTATCGATCATTCCCCAACATGATTTAGGGTAAATTTGGATGTCGACGGTCCAGTCCCTTCCAACTTGATACGAGAAGGGATATTTACAATTTTTCCCATCTTGTTCCACATAGAAGTAGCAGAGGCTTACATTGGAAGGAATTACTGAAATTCATAAAAGAAAGATTAACAAAAATCTGAAAACAGAAACTAACGATGCGTCGAAATTTATGAATAAATCTTACCGGTTTTTGGATCGTTTATAATAACAGGTTTATATAGTGCCCCAGTGGAGGAGACGCATTCTTCTGAGGTAGACGAGGGATCTCTATGGACAGTGGCCTTAGCACATTGTTCATACAGCTGACACGCTGGATTATCACAGTTAGTACACACGTCACAGAATTTTCCAGCGTACTTGTTTTCACCAGCCCTAGTGCAGATACATTCACCTGAAAGACAAAAGGAAGATGTCTAATTAAGAAAAGCATCGCTATATTCTGTTGAAAGGAATAATAAAGCTTAAATGCCAAGAGCATTTTAGGTGGGACCGCGTGTGATTTGTGTAAAACGCTATTCCATATTATGCCACTGAGATTTTTTATGAGAAAATAAACCTTTTTTAAGTTGAGTTATACTGGAAATAGAATTAAGTATATACCACAGTGACATTCTCCTCTTCCCGAGCATGGCTTGGTATCACCTGGTAGAGTGCAGGCTTTGGTTCCAGTAGGGCAGGAGCATGTTGGTCCCTCATATCCATCACGACACACACACTCTCCACAAGAACATGCTCCACGGTTGGGACCACCACAGACACTATCAGATTTTCTAAAACAGATCAAATAATAATACTTTAAAAAATCAATTTTTCGATTTAGGACTCTGACAAACGGTTTTCATTGTGCAATATACATTATACGCGTAGATGTAGTGTTTGTCTGATTATTATATATTGTTATATTTGATGTTATGTACTGTATGACTATACGATAAATAAATAATTTAAAAATCAAAATGTTTCTACTTTTTACCAGAGGTGGAAAAGAAATAATGAAGACTTACATATCTTTATAACATTCTTTGCACTCGCAGTATCTTCCAGTATATCCAGGATCACAAAAACATGTGCCACAAAAACAGTCGCCGGCTCCAGAACAAACCAATCCCTTATGAAAATCCAGTTCATTAGCTATACAAGATGTCCTCATCAAATCATCACCATTGTCATCACTGTTTACATTACAGTCACACTTTGGGCCCATCCTTGAAAGTTTATCAAAAGGTGTTTTTTGAAAACATTGAGAAATATGTATAATACTTTATTCCGAAGATCGCGCCACTGTCAGTATCGAAACTCGAGGAATATAAAAAAACATCACGCAAGTTTGATACACACGCAGTCTCAAATGTATTCAAAGGAAAATCTATCTAGAATGGTTTACGAGAATCTTAGAGCTAAATTAATAATATCGTATGTATTTTGTATGATATATGAATGTAAAGTGTAATCCTAACCATCCCTCTAAGCAGGTGCACTTTCCACATTTTTGAATTGAATTCAAAGGACACGTATTATCGCTCGGTTCCTCTGAACATTCGCATTTGCAATGGAGATTGAGATCTATTGTTAATTCGTTGTTACCAATTTGAGATTCTGATATGACGATTCTTTTCTGAAAACAATATATGCCGTAAATTATAATATTCATCCCGAGGATCCTGAAATCTTCAGTAAGAATACAAGTGAGCGAAAAATATTAAAAGTTATGAATTAGTATGACTTCAAACTTCAATGCTTTTAAATAAAATAAATCCAATTGGTTGATTACATAACACATACCGATCCATGATCTTTAGGTTGACAATCTTTCAGAGTAATATTCACAGTTAACTTATAGGTTTGTCCTATCTTGACATTTTCACATTTCGATGTCTCTACTAATTCGTCTTGTCCACAGTTGGAAAAATATTTTACATCAAAAATATCCTCCGCGTTGTCTTTAAAACTGATTACGCTAGAGAAGTCTTCATATCCTTGCTTCACTAAGTTTAATATGTTAGAACTGTCGGCTTCTAATTTCCCAACATACGTAGTGTCTGGCAGAAGTTCATTGATTTTATCGTAATGCTCTTTGACATCTTCAGTTACGGCAAATATAACATTAATCTGAAAGAATTAGTGAATATTTTTGTTGAATGGTTATACAGTTATCAAATATTATAAATAGTCCCTATAGCAAAGTATGTGCAGTGTGCACGTCTACACAGTGAAAGGCTGATGAATGCGTTAAAGGCCATACCTTTTTTTCGGCGAGTATTCTGTCGATTTGACTAAGTGAAGGATAATCCATTAATATAGATTCTGTGTAACTTCCGTCTTCTTCAATGTGACAGAGTTCATCGTTTTTCTTAACAGCGCCACCTTAGTTTTAAAATAAAGAGGGTTTAAAATAACAACAACTATAATAATGTAGAAGATATTCGATATAAACTAAAGAAGTGACTATACCTAGTTTGCCCATCCCGGCAAAGTGAATCTTTCCATCAGTGGCTAAGATGACAATCTTTCTGCTCCCTATGGACCAGCCTATCTTCTCATCACACACCAGAACTTGCATCAATGCTTCTAGAGTAGCCTCCATGTTGTCCAGATTACCTGTTACACCAGTCTCATTTACTACTGAGACAAATTTATTTACCTGAAATAAATCGACGAGTTTTGTGAATTTTACATAGTGTCACATGTAGAGAAAAACGAATACTCGGGCGTGCACTACAAATTACATACATTAGATTAGATCATCAAGGAAATATGAAATGACCAGGGCCGCACTGCGAAGAAATTTTGTAAGTCGAAGCGGCCCAATCAACAAAGAGAAAAGGTGTACATAAAGAGCAAAGAATCAGTCGAAATTTACAAAATAAAATGCAAAGATTTGGTACACAGTTGGCCCAGTTTGCTGGAGTGCGGATTGTATCTATCTATAAATGTAAAAGGTGAATTTATAAATGAATCACCTCATCTGTCAATCTCAGTCTATGTTTGAATGTATATGTTGGCTCGCATGTACTGAGCTCTGCTGCACAGGGGTTTTCCCTGTGTCTGGGATCCATTGCGGTGTACGGCATCAAGGGTTTGTCTGCGAAGCTGCCGAAGCCGAACCTGCAAATATTAGTAACCTAGGCTAACCCACTAATATAAAACGTAAGGTACCCACTGAATGATTCGGTAGTTATACTTCCATCTATCTATATATATAAATAATCTTACTTGAAATTGTCTGTAAGTCTTTTCAGAGCTATTGGCAGATCATATTTTAATCCAACCAATGTTTCCTTGTCATCTCTCATAGACCATGTGAGGTCCATGAGATAATAAATGTCCAGTGGATAGTTCCTAGCCAACCTGTATTCAAACGATATGGAATGAGTGTCACCTGAAAAACGTAACATAAAATACCTAATAATCACCTAATTAGGTACGTAGGATTTTTTATACGTGTAACAGTATGTAGTCAAATCAGTAGTAAAATTAATAAATTCTATTCCATCTCACCTGGTTTTATTTCAACAGACACTCTCTGTGGTTTTATTTGATTGGCAGTAGATGGATCGGTGGAAGTTAAGTCACTCAAAGGTTTATCTTCATTAATGAATGAATACGTCTCCTTATTTCCCAGGATTCGGGGCGAAGGACAACCGTTGTTCTGTAGACTGCAGTTAATATGATACATAAAAGATCGATAGATTACATTATTATGATAATATAATCTAAAATCGCCATTGGGTGTTGGAGTTGATCAGATCAACCAATCCAATATTATGCTCTCAGAGTACGAAGATGTAGAGATTACGATTTGTGTTATGTCATGGATTATTTGATAAACTAGTGCACGCCAGAACACCTGAAGCTTATTGTCCATTAACCCTCATTGTATGGGTAGGTTTTATTTCATAAGTGTATAGATAATTATTCATTAACTTATTCTCAAAATGCTTTTTTAGAATTCAATAATGGTTCATACTTTTCTTTGATATTGCATGATGCAACAGTTCCCCGATCAAACCTAGAATCATCACACCAGTAACAGAAATCTCCAGCTTTCAGGCAACTATCACAGTCTTCATTTCTAGCGCAGATTATCGATTTGAAAGTTTCATCAGCTAAAACAAATTAGTGTCATGTATAATATCTTGGGTTAACTGGAAGAAATCGCAGCTCTGCGATAAGTTCGCCCAAGTGAACAATGCTTTATAATCTGTTTCAATTTTTTATAACTATATACTGTATTCACTTTAAGATTAAATAAATAAATCTTTGAAAAATGCATTAATATGTAGGTAGGTAGGTACCTATATCTACCAATATCGACTATGTATGTGTATGTATATAATGCTGGATATGTGCAACTGAAACAGGGTTGACTAGAAGATACATATAATACAATAAGCCACTCTCAGATTCTTCTCCTTTCTATTATAAATTTATGAATACTTGGTACATTTCACTAGCGGATCTATGAAAATTATTATATTGACTAATGATGCACGTGAAATACTTCTACCTTGTCCACTGATGCTACCAATTAGATTAAACCCGCAGACGAAGCACATCAAGAGAGGCACTTCGTAATACATTACTGAATACTGATGAACAAAAAATGAAAGCACAATACGTTTTTTTTTATTTTTGTTTCAACTATAATTCACACATGTTTTAATAATTGACGAACTTCACAAACTGCAATATGAAATACTATATAAATAACTGATTAGACATCAGAATTCTGTAATGTTGTATTGTGTCTATGTCTAGTTATTTGTATCGCGAGTTATCAATGAGTTTGTTTTGGGCGGGACTCGCATGTCGATAGCGGATTGAATGATAAGATAAAAGTAATCGCCAGATAATACAGGTAGGTAAGTACTAATTTTATTGCAGAGCAATATTTTTGTATAAGGCACATCTAATCTACGATACCATTATCTATCTACTCAATATACCTACTACCTTTCCTACTATTTTTTATAAAAAAAAAAACGACAAACTTTACTGTAGTGTAAAATTGAGGTCGTAGATAAAACATACCTTATAGTTATAGGTACCTAGTATTACTAAACTCACCAAAATGTAAAAGCGGCCTCCCACGGTGTGCGAATCCGGATTCGTACGTGATTTTGGATTTGTACGTACCGCCATACAAATCGCTACGAAAGCGTCTGTAAATTTACGGACGCGCACCTTCCCACGGTGTGTGAATCTACGTACGAATCCGGATTCGCACACCGTGGGATTGCGCTTTTAGAAAATCCGAATTAGTTATCACTTTATCAGTACCTAAACTATTATCATAACAATAATACACAATCCCCACTTCGTAGCTCTACAACTTGATGACGATCGTGTTTGGTTGGAAGCAGAATCATTCGCCTATCGTCATTCGTAATGCAATACGTACAAAAGAATCACTGTACCTACTTAAGTACCCATACCTACTGATATGAACCTCTGCACATAAGTGTTTTATATATGGCTACAGTACAAGGTTTTTGAATAAAGGCAGTTTTCGTATATGAAAATCTAAAATGATAGAACTTTTTTACATTCATTGTGTTTTGAGCAAATACCAACTACCACTAGCCAGTTGGTGCAAATCACACTGGGAACTTCCAGTAGCGTTATAGGTGTGCAAGAAAGACATTGCGCCACAGGTATGAAGGTACATGTTAAATGGGTTAGTCGGTAGATACATATATCTACACAGGTCCATCTATCATTTTCATTACCTATTCTTTTTGTCTAACTTTACTCATTTTCTTTTGCAATTTGATGAGAAGAATTCTTCTTTTTTGTTATTGGCTTTTCACCCATTAAGAGTGTTTCCGCCAAGAAGCAGTCTGATCACTTCACTCTCATGAGAAGAATTAAATTAATAATTATTCATTATTTTTCATGGATGACATAATTACACCTTTTAACAGCTGTACATCTTCCAGTCTGATTTATTATATTATGAATTGCAAAATTACATACTACTCTCATCAGACATTCACCCTCCATATTTCCAGTATAAGATAATCCCAATGGTTCGAATGTACCAATATCAGATTCCAAGACAAAGTTAAAATTCTTATTTTCATCTCCATGTCTCTTCTCATACTCTACCGATCCTATTACACCCACTTCTTCTGCCGTTCACAATATTACTCTGACAGTTCTGCGAGATCGAAGATTGAGTTTTTTCATAACCGCAGGAGCTGTCCATGAAATAAATACTCCACCTCCATCATCGATCGCTCCCTCTCCGACATCCCAACTATCTAAATATCATATCCAGATACCAAAACAACCTTTTCTGCTTTTTCTCTTCCTACTAACTCTGCAACCTTTGTTTCATATTTGCATTGTCATATTTTTTTAACATGGTGCCTAGAATGGATAAACAGTTAAAGGATTTTGCTGTAAAGGTGCGAATATGTAAATAAAAATATCTATATATACATCTGCTTCAAAAAAACTAGAAAAATCCATAGGCACATAGTTAGGAATCCAACTGCAAACACGGCACTCTAAAGGTATAGAATAGAAATTTATTATGAACTAGGATATTTACTATATCTGTTAAAAAAAAAACTCCATTATTTCAGACAATTTTTACATTATAAAAAATCATTTTTTTATTGTGATGTAGGGTTGTTGCGTGGCCATAAAAATTGCTAAAACATTTTCTTCCCAGACAATAAAACACTAAGTAATGTAACCATTTTTAATAAATTTTATTTACAGTATGACAAGAATCAGATGTTTTCATCCAATCATATAACTTCCAAATATGGAAAATAAAATATAAATTAACAATCGAGAATTGAATAATAATTTCATTAACCAAATATAGGAGAATAGCCTAATTTGAGTATAACTTCTTCTCACCTGATAAATAATAGTGTAGGATGTAATATCTTTTCAATATACAATAATAAAACAAATAGTAAATGATCTCAACAATAATTGACCATTATAAATTTGTGTATTTGTAATATACCTAGTAAACATGATATAATTTATAAAGGTAGTAAGATGAATGAGATTTTATTAATATCATATCATGATGGCCATATTTCATGTATATTGAACAAAGCACACATAGTGCATCATTACAGAATTAGAATATGACATATGTATGTACATAACCTACCTGCATGATAAATGTAACTAACTAACTAAATAACATAACTCTTTGAGTAAAATACTGAAAAACTATACATTCCACATAACAATTATTGAACTACTTTGTGATTTAATATTTGAACTAGATAGGTATGGATGTATTCACTGAGATTTACATAATGTGCTGATACTATTATAATACACTAAGGGGTGGAATGTATAATTTTAAACTTGAAATATTTTACTACATTTGTGCTGTCACAGTGAAAAGATTAATTACTATCTCTAATCCAAGCAGTATTATGTACTATTTTCGTTACCCGATGCAGACATTCAATGTATTACGAAACATTTTAATTTAATACGAGTAATATGTATCAGAAATTAATATAATAAGCGGCAGCAAATGAAATTGACTTTTCCTTGGGGTATCCGTACAATCCAATTAAATACTTAGGCTAGATGATACTTAAAGTAACATGTTAGTTGGATCTTCCATGTACTGTCTGAATGCCATTAACCATTGAGCTCCCACTGCTCCATCCACCACACGATGATCACAACTTAACGTCACATTCATGTAATCAGCTTTCTTCCATCTGCAATGCAAAGGAGTACAATGTTTCAATACTAATGTTGTTCATCCTCACAATTTATAACACATACAAGTAATACCATCACAACTTACCCCTTTTCAGAATCTTTATCGGGAACAATTCGTTGCTGCGTTGTTCCTACAGCGAGAATGGATGACTGCGGAGGATTAATGATGGCATTGAAAGATGTTACACCTGGAAACATAATATAATGAAATGAAATACACTGTGTATTGTTATAGAAAGCAAATAGAAAACATAACTACATAGTATGTATTTTAACACCAACTACGTAATTTAATACAAATAACATAATTACCAAACATTCCAAGATTAGAAATGCTGATGGTGCCTCCCTGGAATTCAGCAGGTTGCAATTTTCCTTCCCTAGCTTTAGCAGCCAGTGATTTAACAGTTTTCGAAATTTCAGCGAGACCTTTACTTTCTGCATTAAATACAATTGGTGTAATTAATCCTTTATCAGTCGACACAGCAATGGATATATCAACATTATCAAATCTGAAACATTAGATAGTAACATTAGTTTACCACTGTTTAAATCATCTGCTATAACACAAGAAAATATTATTGAGTAAATATAAATAATTAAGTTTATTCTTACTGTCTAATAAATGAATCCATCCATGCTGAATTAATAGCTGGAACCTTCTTAGATGCCAAAGCTGTGGCTTTAACTATAAAATCATTCATAGACAGTTTAACACCTTCTTTTTCCAACTGTTTGTTAAATGTTGATCTCAACGATGATATTTTGTCTATATTGATGTCTACAGAGAGTTGGTAGTGGGGGACGGTAGTCTTGGATTGAAGCAGACGCTTTGCAATGGTGGCCCTCATACTAGTGAGTGGAATGTCCACGTAGTTGGCCCCCGCGGCTCTGGGAGGAGGAGCTCCTGCTGCGGCTGACATCGCTGAGGCACCAGATAAGTCAGCACTCGTAATAGAACCATAGATACCAGTACCAGGACCTACAAGGTATATCAAAAGGAATCTAGTATTAGCAAATAAAACTAATTTCATGCGAACAATTTCAAGAATAAGTTAATGGAAGAGCAAGGAATCACTTATGCTTGAGTTTAGCAAGTTACAAAGTAATATTAGAAAACATCTAAAATAATTTTGTTTGGGTTTGTGACCATGATGCACATTGAAAGCCCATTGTAAGAGAAAAAATTTGCAATCTGTAACCAACGAAGATAAATGTAATCATATGGAGAAGTACATATTGTAGGTGCTAAAGGCAAGCATAATGAATTCCTCAAATTGGTCACATACAATTAGTTGGATTGGTGCATTTCTTTGTAACTTGTTAAACTCTAAAATACACAAGCAATTCACTCACCCATAGTTATTCCTTCTCTCGCCAATCTGGCTGGAAATATAAGAGTGATTTATATAACTGATTAATACAGATGTAAGACGTAATGTTTGTGTACATAATAAGTGACAGTGTAATTCATACCTTGGAGTCTAAGATTCTGAGCTTCGGCTAATCTTCTAGCCATAGGGCTGGCCATCATTCTTGAGGTCATTGGAGCTGCCTGCGCTTGCGGGGGAGGAGGTGGGGCTGCGGCCATTGCTGGTGGTGGTGGAGGGGGAGGTGCGGCAGCAGCAGCGGGTGGCGCTGGGGCAGATGCTGCCGGAGGTGCACCTCCTTCTGACAAATTCAATATTAATCATTTATCAGACTATAGTTCCACATGGTGACTGGAGTTACAGAATAAATCAACGCACAACATGACCCTTTCACAACACTACCAATACAGAATGATGAAATAAAGAACTGACAATTACAGAACAGTCTAAAACAGAACAATTATAATATATAAGATGTTGAAAACACCTCTTAGGCGCCACATATAAGATTGACTGTTGAGCAACTATTTATCAATGCATACTATAATGGCTTTGGATATTTATCGTAACACATAGTTAAGACGTTTCCCACATTAAATGTTTTTTATTCTGGCAAGTCTCTCATAGCTGTTCTCCGCCACCTTTAGTACAAACATTGTGTTGTTCGTATTGTATTGTATATAATAGATGGCGCTGACTATGTTTAATTTAGGAATAGCGGCACAAACAAGATTAAATAGGGGACGTACACTCATACAGTATTAGACACATATATTATATTGGTTCATAGGTACTTATGTCGAGTTTCCATATTACTCTGCCCAGAGATATAACAAAATTGATTTTCAAGGTCACTGAGTGTATTATTATCATATTGATGTAATGAAATAGCATCGATTGTTAATGTGCGTATAAATACAAACCGCCCAGAATAAAATTGTCTCTGTTCCCTAGCAAAATTCTTACATTCTAAATATACTGCCGCTTTAGTATGCATTGTAATTGGAATGCTCACCACTGCCTGTACAGTTTTCATTGTAATCTTTGTCGCCACCTCAAAAGTAATGATATTTTTTTTCCTTAATGCTGTCAGCGAAAATGATGTACAAATACTGCCTTAATAATTGCATGCAGCAGGTACTACTCACTGACCACCATACAGTAGGATAGGTTGACCATGTTAGTATTGATGGGTATATCAAAAAATAAAATAATGCAGGTCACCAATCTATTCATATATTTTTTGATGAGCAATATTGAAATTAGTGATAAAAAACGTGCAATTAAAAAATATATGTCCAATATTAAAAATATATTAAATAAATAATAAATAAATAAATCTTTATTAGCCACAGACCAAATATAATAATAACAAATAAATCTTATTAGACACAGAAGTATGCCAAAGGGCGGACTTATTGCAAAAGCAATGTCTTACAGTCAACCCTGCCATTCTAAAAATTAAATGTGTCAAAAATAAACATTTCTCAAATAATAAATAAATGTACATTACTCAAACAATTTTAGCATTGCAAAAACATTTACGAAATACAACAATTCCCTTTAAAAATCATCTGTACAATAAAAGAAAATAACAAGAGTGCAGTGCATTATAAACCTCTGTAGAAATGTATTGGGTGACATAAATAGTGCTCTGTAACGTTCACGACTGTTCTGTATTGTCCGGGAAATCTTTCAAACAATTCTACACTTCTTATGATATTGCTTGCCAGAACAGTTAGTTCATTACACCATCTTCCATTTTATATATATGCTCTTCAATTTCACATTCTGTAGGTAGGTATGATGCGAATTATATCCAAACAGCAGGCATTAGATATCTTACATATTAATAATTATGTGGATGACATTTTATGTTTTCATCTTTAATGTAGGTAAATAAGTACTTTGTGAATATGTGCAGATGAATTTGATAATAAAATATGAATTTATGTCCTACCACCATCATCTTTATAATCCTTGAAAGCCGCCACGTCTTCTTGGTTTTCCACAATGATGCACATCAGTTTGCCAATAGCAATGCCTTTGGTGCCAGCGGGGATCAAAATCTTAGCAAGATATCCTTCTTGGGGAGTCTCAAAGCCCATTGTGGCCTTATCTGTCTCAATCTCACAGAGCAAATCACCTAAACATTACATATACTTATTTATTTAACAATAGAATTTATATTACATTGAGTCACAATATATCTTTATGAAACACATGGATACATGAAAATAATATCTTTCTCAAATTAAAACATAAAAACTTAACATTGGAGGATGAGAATAAACGTAATTTATATAATGTTATTTTAATTTTTATCATTTTACAGTGTCATTTAAAAAGTAAACAAATGTATACTTAATCCATTTTTTATTATTGTGCAAACTTAATTCCATACTTTGCCAGATTAATTTCTAACCTACGCTATGCAATAAAAATGTACAAATATAATTATTCACATATGTATTCAAATTAATTGACACACAATTTAAATTGGAAACTTATTTTATCATTAGAGAAAAACAAAAATAAAATATTTGGCACTAAGCCCACATTGAAGTAAAAATTTGTTTTAATTTAAGTATAATTTTATAAAATAGTTGTTGAAAATAGTAAGTTGTAAATAGTGTTACACGAGCAATAAAATGAAAACAATGGACTAATAATATGCTCGTACTATATTAAAAAAAATAAGCAATAAAAAAAGCTCTTAAGAATTTACAAAATAATAAACTACTGTTCCTATGGTCTTACCATCGGAAAGTTTGTCTCCTTCCTTTTTCTCCCAAGAAATGATTGTGCCAGTCTCCATGGTGGGTGAGAGGGCTGGCAAAAAGACTTTGGTTTTGCTTGGAAGGTCGGCATAATGTCGTGATTGAATTATGTTTAATGAACATAATTGATATTTGTTTTGTGTAATGCTGACATCGTTCCTGTAAATATAATGTAATATGTATATGTAATAATATTTTAAAGATAATATGATAATCCATCCATACCATAATGGCATTTGTCACAGTGTGAGAAAACTTAACAGGTGAGCAAGGGTACACTTTTTAAAGGTAGAAATGGAACAAGTAGGTATGTGCACATTCACACACAACTGCCCTATAAAACCCCAAATACAGACATTCTGAAAGGGTGCTGACAGTCTTATTACTCTTTCACAACAAGCCTGGTGTAGGTATATTATTTTGCAGAATGGTGGAGAGGTCTACGACAATTTAAATGGTTTTTCCTTTCAAGAATAGCAGTCTCAGAGAGATGAAGAAAGATGCAGGGGACCAGAAGAAATCATTTCTAGTCAAGTAAATATACCTAATTAGGAGTCATTTGAACCAAATAAAAAAAATCTAATAAATAAGTTACTTTGGAATTAACTACTACTTTTGCGCACCCATAATATACCTATATACTCCAACAACAACTTGGCTTTCTGCATTATGCACTTGGAATCACATTACAGTTTCTCTCAACAGAGCTGACGAGTGTATCCACATTCACACAATGCGACATTAATTTGTAAAAATTATAATGTCTATCCTATGTCCTCCCAAGGGTATTTACACATCACCGCATAACATATACTCGCAATTGGCATTGTGTTTAATGTATAGCTATTAGTATAAATAACATCGGAGGAAGAGTTTAACTTACAACTTGTAACTATAAACAAACCTGAAAGTTATCAAAATAAAACTAGCAAACAAGTAAATATAACTTAACCTTGCCCTTATCATTGAAATGATGATAACATTCATATACACATGATACACTGTGTAAGTAATGCAACATTGGTTGATGATATATTATTGATATGTTAATATATTCCTATGCCTTTGCTTTTGTGGATGAAAGAAATAGAGGATACATGAGAAAATGCACAATAACTAATCATTCATGTATGTTAAAAAAAATTAGGTAGAAAAAAGTTCTCTTATAATATAAAGCACTGGTGTACAGCTCTCACTGCCTACCCTGCAATGGGCATAGAGTGAGAGAGACAGCCGTGCAAACAAGGAAAATGTTGCAATTATTCTTATCATATGTATGAAGGTTAACCACATAGAATTATGTTTTTTTATTACTGACAATGTGTAATAGTAGAACACCTATTTAAATAAGTACCTATTTCATATGAATTATTGATGAATTCTTAATCAGTATAATTATATTTCCTTCATGGCAGATCAGGCTATATAGGGAACAGGTTGTAGCTATATAGGGAACAGGTTGTACAATTGAAAAATGCCCCATTAGTTTTTCATTACTGCGATTACAGTCAATATTGGATGATAGAAGCATTGGGAAAAAATATTATTCTGTTTGATGCTGTTAACATTCCAATAGTATTATTAGGTCAAGTGCACACAACACTTAACTAATACTCAAGTCCACAGTCACTGTTAGTAAAAATTACATAGGTATATTGTTATGGTGGCAGCGTTTAAAACAGCACCAAAAAGTAGTAACAAAGGGAAATAATTCATTCCCAGTGCAATCAATATTATGTATTTGTTATTATGTTATTATATTATTATGTTTTTGATGGGAACAGAGTGAAACACAAACTCCAGAAGCTGCCAACACTAAAAATGACAGCCAACTGGTTATGCAATTTACAAAACACTTTTGGGGATCTTATGTACCAGAAGATTATGCCTTAGCTTAAAAAACATAATGCACTTTGGGAAAACGTTGTACGAAAGATGCGTAAGAATATGACGAACCTGAATGATAAATTTAGAATAAAAACAAACCTGATTGGATTAGTTCTTCGCAAACATTGTGTATTTAAACATCTAACCGCGTTTCCTTTTATGATCCTTTTGAGACCACTCCGAAGCACCTCGTTCCTCGCAGCTACCGTGCGCAACATTATCTTAAACACTAATTATATTTATAAAAATAATCCGGAAAACCAAACCCCTTCTATTTCCCCCGATCGGCCGACCTTCCACACCAAAGATTATACTTTCGATACTTTCCACACGTCTTTCAGTTCACAAAAAGTTCAGACAAATTGCTGCCATAGATAAGGACATGTAATGAAACTTCATGAAAAATGTAAATTGTAGAATTTTTATATTGGTGCCACTGGTCCACAAAAAAATACAATACGTGAGCATTTTTATTTTGATCACACATAAACAAAACCTGGGGATATTTTATATTTTGGTACTGCTCAGTATTCTGCCGAATTCAGCATTATTCTTCTCTTGTGAATGAGGCAATACCTTTCTATAACTGCCTCTTCTGACTTCAAAACTGGCGACAGTCCTTAATATATTATGTCGGTAGTACTTAATATATTATGTCGCTGGTCTCACCATAATAAACATGATAAACATCTTCGGCTTCCCACCCGGTTCCCGCTAATACAGCATTCGTTTGGTAAACATTTCTACCTACTGTCTTGCTTTTTACAGCACAGACATTGAAAAATGAAATAGGTACAGGTAGGTAATTTTAGGTAGATTTCCAAAAGAAATTCTACCTATTCGTTTCTCCCGTGATGTCGCAGAATTGAAAAATTTCTACTCAGGATCATTAATTAGGACCAGGAGAACCCGAATCCGACCTTGGTTTAAAAGTTTATATATATAAGCCATATATATATATGTCCCTTTTCTTGTGCGCACGTTTGCGGTCAAACTATGCGTCGCAGAAACGTGAAACTTGGGTGGTAGATTTTTGGTAAGTGGTAGATGAACTGATATGAGATTGGTTGAAATCCATTAAGAGGAAGGTTCACTTTTTAAGGCTTTAAATACAAAAACAATAATTCTGAGGGGATCCAATGATTGTGAGGGTCCCTGTCTGGTATCGTATGAAAGGGCATTAAATAAGGAATACAGATCAATTTACAGATTTTGTCTAGCTCAATTCCTTGGACGACAATGATCGATCGAAAGATCTAGTTAAGTAGTTACCGCATAGGTACTTAGCGTGTTTGTTGTCTTAGAAAAGTGCTTCACGATACGAGTAGAACTCACATCTTTTTTTCAAATTTCTAGTGCTTAGGTACCGGTACCAATCCGTATATTATATGAGTGGAATGAAAATAATTTGATTATTATTTGATTAGGTACTTCGAAAATCAAAGAATAGACTACATCCATACTACTCATCACTTCGCTGGTTTATTTGGTGATGATATTGTGATTGTTTTTATTATACATATGTACAGATGTACTCTTAAAATTAATAAGATAAATAAATCACTTGAAATCTACCTATGCCTGCGGCGTGCCAAAGGAATTTTTTGTTTCCTTATGTAACAGAAAAGTAACTTCAGTGTTTTTTTATGTTACGGTAACGTAAAGCATTGTAAAGCTGGATGCACAATGATAGTTTTCTATGGAAATATGAGGAGCCCCCGCTGGGAGCCCCTTAAAGTTCCCCTTTAGAATAAAATTAACGCCGACGCCACTATAAGCATTTTCTCGGAAATCAGAAGAAGTTTTTGAAGCTGGGAATACTAAATATATTCCCAAAGTCCACATAAATGAAATTAATTCCCTTAAAATATTATTTCCATATACGACAGACATACACATCTTCAGTAACCAACACTGTAAAAATTCCGTATGTAATAGGGTACTTGCATTTTTTTTTATCTTTCAAAAAATATATTAAATCGATAGTTATACTTACTAGAATTACAAATAAAATTAAATTATGTAATTTTAATTTACCGTTAATTTATAATAATTAATTGAAAATGTTAATTTGGCGAGTTTTTCTATGGTGCTCTGAAACGAGCGGCCATTGTTTAACGTGATTGTGACGTCACGACGCGATGAAATTCATAGAAAGAAATTTGATTGTTTGTGGGTTATGTATGGAGGAATTGGGGCAAGGCCGTACTAGTAAAGATTAGGCCATGGCGCGGAACAGGTAGAAAACCAACTTAATGTTATGTTTCTCACTACTGTACTCGCATACATAGATTTACCAATGTTTTTATCTTAACATTATGGACATATAGAATATATTCTTGATGTTATTTCCAAACCTAGTGAAAAAATTCTTGCCAAGATAGGTATCCATGTTATAATTGATCCGTTTGCGTAAAAGTAGCTATATTTTTCTTACATAATTAGGTACTAGGGAGTAAAGTTGTGAGTAGATAATTTATTAAGTCATTGGGAAATCTAGGATAAAATTAAAAATGGTTTATAATTAAACAGTTTATTGTCAATTTAATAAACACAATCTTGAGAGTAGACAATAATCAAATTATACCAATTTTATACATGTGTGTTATACAAATATTACCTTAATGTTATAAAAGGACAGATAACAAAGTGATTGAAAATATTATGTCAAACAGTCCAAAAACTTGAACATCATAAGCTTAACACAAATTAATATTATATTTACAGATTAATGCACACAAATAGTACGCACAGTGAATGAGAAGTTATTTATAATTAATTAGAACATCATAAGCTTAACACAAGTTAATGTTAAATATTTACAATTCAATTTAAAAAATGTTGTAAATCAATGAAAGAGTTAGTACAGATCAATAGGTATTTATTTGATAAAATAATTGAAAATTTAGGAAGATTTGAGTTTTTTTATTTTTCTATTACTACTTGATTCTGATTTTTCAGAGGATATTTTATTGTTTTTCATTTTGACCATATATTGAAATAGCAAACATTAAAGTGTTTCCAAAATATTTTCTTTGATTGCTCTGTACTTCGGTAAATTTTAGTTGCTCCAAAATAAAAGAAATCTGCTGGGTGATTTGATCAAAATAATTTTCAAGCATTTCAATTAGGTCTGTCAAAGTTATTAAATGAGGATGTCCATCAACAATTTTTGACTCTATAAATTTAAATACTAATTCTTAATCATCAAAAGATTTCAAGATACTTAAAGGATAATTGCGTTTACTTACAGTTTTTCCTTTAAAGGAAAGTATAATAGACAAATCACTATTAATTACAATGGATCCTAACACACTAGGAACATCGTCACATAAATTCAAATAACAAAAAATGCTTTTATCAGCTTAAGTAATAAGCGTCCACTCTTTTTTATGCTTGCTAATTTATCACTGAAGTAAATGTTAACATCACTAAGAGATTTAATAGTACGCGCATCATTCTCCTCTTTGAACGACTGAAGACTCTCCTTAATAGCAGCCTTCATGCGGATCTCTTCAACGTCTTCGAGTCTCCTGGATATGCTGGGAGTTGAACTGGGAACCCGGGGAGACCTGGAAATATTCTAGGAATGAGCCCTCTTTCAGCTTGGCAATTTTTCTTTCATACTCCACAAGTTCACCATTTATGACACATTTATTTGTTCGAATGATGGAGCTCTCGTCAAAATGTTTAATGCATACAACAGGATTCTTCACATGGCTAAGGTCTGTTGGAACCTTTCGAAACCTCAAGCTCCTGAGAGGTTCTACTTTGGGAAAAGCAAATGTAGCAACTGTTTCCTTTTCCGACTTATGATTGGATTTGCAACCTGCTACGTTGCAACACCGGGGCATGATGAACAATATATATGATCTGGAAAGAAGTAAACACTGATCTTAGTTTGCATTCATGTTATAAGAAACATATTAAAAACTGAAACACAGGCGACTACTAACAACAAAAATATGTGATAGCGATAAGACAGACAAAATTCACATTGTTTGAGCTTATGCTACCAATAAAAATAATGTTACAAATATATCGGTTGTAAAAGGAACAACTTAATATTCATTGTAATCATTTATGTTTCAGATCGTTCTATATACAATATTTAAGTAAATATAAGCATTTCATTATGTTTTACACAAAATAATCACTGTCAAAATTAGCATACAGGTGGTCGTCAAGTTATGTTGAAATTATCTGTCAATATAAACTTTATAACTTACCATTTAATATTCCAGTAGAAAAATATGTATTTCTTCCTTCGTAGGTATAACTTTAAGAACGTTTGACACACACAAAACAGCAGAGAACACACGCAAACGACACCACAACGAAAACACGTCAAGCAAAAATGATCGGCGTTCCATAGATATAAGAAAGCTTTCTCATCTACGACCCCAAATTCCTAACCCTAACGGGGTCACGTGACCGACAAAATATCGCCCGGCGCCATGGCCTAATCTTTACTAGTACGGCCTTGAATTGGGGAAAGTGACGTCACAATATGGCTGCCAGTCAAAAACCTGTTTTTGCGCTAGAATCGAATATGAGACTTTATTTTATAAATATATCCACAAAGACAGAGAATTAAAATCTCAAATTTTTGGAAAACCTTAATTTATAGTTAATGTACCGAAAACCAAAATAAAAAAAAAAACATGCAAGGACCCTATTAAAATCACAATAGGGAAAAAAATCAAAACATGCAAGTAATTAACAAAAAAGAAAAGGTATGTAAGGTAGGTAAGTTGTATGAAAAACGTAAAACTGCGGAGGAGATGATAAGCCCCAGACTTTAAGAGTTATCACGCCATGTTACTCCAAAACGATGACGATCGAGAGGGTTTTATGGAAATACAATAATAGTCCAGTCAAAATAAACTCAATGCAGCTCCTCGGTGGAAAGTTGTGGGGTAGTTTAGAATCTAGATTTTTTTCATTCTAGGTATATGTTTTTTTATTGAATTTCGTGTATTGTACTTGTCGGCCATTTGGATTTCGGCCTTTTGTCTTCGGCCATTTGTACAGTTCGGTGTCGGCCATTTGTCGCCCAAATGGCATTACCTTGTCTATGATGCCGAATCTTGTTCGTAACGTTGGTAGACTGGAAAAATGGCCGCTTCCTTTCGTTCTTTCTTTGAAAAAGTGACCGCCGTGTATCAGCTGTCAAAATGGTTAATATATTTTTTCGAATTATCTGTGTGATCTTAGATTTAATATAAACGACTGCCTGTTTTTCTGAATCTCGCAATACTTTTTGATAGTTATAATACAATAGTTTTCTCAATACGTCGCGTGTGAAACGATATATTTCAAAATGTCAAAATTGGTTTTTGATAGATGTTGTTTATTTTTTAGGCAAAACGCACGAAGAAGGTCGGAATCACCGGAAAATATGGAACTCGCTATGGAGCTTCCCTCCGCAAAATGGTTAAGAAGATGGAAATAACACAGCATGCTAAATATACATGTTCGTTCTGTGGAAAGGTAACATAACCTTGTTTTGTCTGGAGTTGCACAGTAGTATATAGTCGGCGATTGTCTCTTCTACTAAATTTTATAAAAATTATATAGACAAGTTAATCTTTCAGTGTTTATGAATGAAAATTTGTTTCTTGAATATAAGTTTAAGACAAATATGGTCAGAGGGGATGTGTATGTGCCCTAATATTTGTAAGATTTCTCAAGTGTATTGCAAGTCTTGGGTGAATATTAAATAATGACCAATTCTTGCTCGTTTGGTTTCCCCAGACATCAGCTATAGCCTCATAGAATGCCTACTTGCCTCTGTTATTTAAATTAATGATTACTAATTGTGTTGATTACGACTGCAAATGTCAGTATATCGTTGGGCAAGTATTGTTGAAAACTAGGATAAATTGTGAATATGGCATAATAAATGGGATGGAAAAATAATTTTGTTGAACAATTTCAGGAAGCCATGAAGCGTGCTTGTGTTGGCATTTGGTCTTGCAGACGTTGCAAACGTGTTGTAGCAGGAGGAGCCTGGGTGTACGCTACCATTGCTGCCAGCTCCGTCAGGTCAGCGGTCAGAAGGTTACGTGAACAGTAAACATTGACACTCTATCTTTTAAGTTAATAATAAAAACCTCACAACATATTATTTAGTCTTTCTATTTTTTCCAAGAATCCAACATGAGATGATGTAGTGTTCTATTAGGTTTATAAACCAACTCCCTAAACTATATTGATAAATTATTGGTACTTTTCCACTATTATGGCTTTACAGAAAGAGCAACAAGATTTATAGACACGTGGTGTGGTTACCGCACTGAAATAATGTGGAGTCGCCAAGATAATTTTGGAACAATATGCCATTTCCATTTGCCACTGCTTGCTAGTTGTGATGTCATCTGTTTGTAGGTCTCCACTTTGCTATGGACAAGAGATTTCTTTGGCTGCGGGTGTGTTGGGTTTGAAATAGTGTAAGAGTAGGTTATTTATGAATAATTCATATTTGACTAAACATGGACCCCCTTTTTCATGTTAATTCAACTCTGTTGTCCTATTTTGAGAATGGTTGTGTTACAGAGAAAGTGTAAATCATACTGTTAATGTTTTGGCAAGGGAAGAAATGTGTGTGAGCATGCACTGGCAACCCGCAACTGAATACTGAAGGCAAGTCATAGCACAACCGTCCCCAGAATGGAGCTACTGGTCTCTGTAACTTCATTAATTTTGGGTGGCGTAGTGGTCTTATTAAAACTAGTATTTTGTTTTCATTTTTCTTTATTAAGCACAAAACCAATGTTTATAAAGAAAATGAACTGCAATATATTACTTAAATATGAAATGATAATCTTGCTAGTGCTCATATTGTAGTATGTACCTACTTTACTATTTTTAATGATGTGCTGTTAGAGAAGTCAACACTGCTTTGTTTAAACTTAAATGAATCTAACAGCGCAATGCCATTTATTGACGAATCTGTACAATTTGAAAGTGCACAAATTTTTGATACAGAGTTAATACTTTTACTAAAATCTTCAGGAAATGTATACAGTCGCTGCTCTTCCGACTTTCACAGTAATATAATGGAATACCACTATGTATACGCCGTAGTAAGAACAGGTTGAAATTTATTACAGCATTTTCCACAAGGTGGGGAAGCTGATGCAAGTGCACTTCACTTGTTATAAGTTGGCATGTGATTAATTATGGAAAAAGAAGAATGTCGCACAATGTGTCAAGTGCAAGTTGCTGAGAGTTTGCTCTGCTTTTACCAGTGATCATCAGTCAATTGTAATAAAATAATATATTTTACAATGCAGAAGATTAACTTAAAAGATTAGTATGGGCAATGTCTGGAATGGTTTGTAATTACATTGAAATAAATCAAGGCACACTTGATGTCAAATAATACTTTCTTTACAATTTAATGTTTTGGCTAGAAATGGTGGATCTTATGTTAAGACAAGACAGGTACACAAAACAAAGAGACCGCTCGCAAACATCGTGGAATTTTGGGTCAAGAAAGTGTACCTAATGTGTCAACCATTCGAAGAGTGGCCGGTTTCCCTGATAAAGTTAACTAGCACAATTTTTTCATGTAATTTTTACACATAGCTCCTTTGTAAGTATGCACTCACTAGTCATTGCTAATAACCATCGAGATGGAGCAAGGAAGGCAAGTATTACACAATAAACATGAAGCACTAGCAAAATGTATACATTTATAAAAAGGATCTGGGCTTGCATACACAAACCCAAATACTTTCCTTTGCACTAGGCTAAAAGTCTGTATCGCAAAGTGTGGAATACATCGCCAGCACCGGGGTTTGAACCTGAGACCTCCCGCTTGAGAGACTGCGCTAACCATGTACTACACTGTACTACTACACATTCATATCTTTGTTGCACATAGAAAATTATATTTATAAATAGGAGATGGTTAAATTAGAATGGTGGTACATAGTATTATTTTCCTTGTGAATACATTGGTTGTTTTAATGAAAAGTAAAAAAATATATTTAACTATAATGTTAGGAGTTAGTATGTAGTAATTACAGTGTATAAGTAATAATGTACATAAATATGTATTAAATAGATGCTATTACAAGACATTGTATGTAAATCATTATATTGTTTTATATTCTAGTGTGTAGTTTAAATATGTATCAGTAGGTATATAATATATATTGATATGCATCCATCATGATAAAGACATAATCATAAAATACACACACATCAGACCAAATAGCAAATTCATTACTAAATGTTGGGAAACATTAGTACATATTTCATAACAAGTCAAATATTTGGTGGTCCGTGTCGAAATAAAGTTCATTCTTCAAGTTTTTTAAATGGCAAATTACATAGCAGTTATATGATCCGATTTAACTTAAAAATAATAATCAAATAACAAATATAGTGTTAACATTCGATTAAATACATGATCAAATCATATTCCATCTTTCAACTAACCGAACCAATCCCTACGCTCTGTACTTAGTAGCTATAAGCCAATAACATGGTAAACACTGTGGCAACAATGGATGTCACGTACTACACAGAGAAAGATGAATGGAATGGACATTGAATAGTGCGTTTATTTTACAGCAGACAGCATGTTTGTCTATAGTCACAAATGGAGAATTAGCCATAAAAACTTGTTGCGCGAAATATAGGTAGGTATGTATATAAAATCGATTTAAAAATGTCAGGTGACCAACTCAAATGGATAGAATAGGGTTTCAGAAGAAGTTCCAGCGAAAACTGGATGCTGTATAATCCCAGTCTAGCACAGATCTTGATGATTTAAAACTAGAATTTGCCAGGAGAGAGATCTTGAATGCATTATCTAAATCAGCAGATTCAGTTGGCACGATGGAGGACCCAGTGGATGCCCTGGAAACGGCTGGCAGGAGTACAGCTGTTTTAATAGATGGAGTGACGCAAGAGGAGGGCAAAAATTTACATGATTGTGTGGCAGCAATAACCTCCAAGGTAGTTGTACTCATACTTACCAACGACTTACATAGGGTATATTGATTGGGGAACAGGAATCAGAATAAAACTAGACCCATTGTGGTCTTATTTGACTCTTATGCATGCCGCAAAAAGTCTTACATGACAAGCAAAGACTTTCCTGGCAATCTTAACTAGCTGGTTGAGTGGCATCAGGACAAATTCTGATCAAGGGTCCCGATAAGGTATTTATTGTAACACCACTATGAAACATTAAATTGTAAGAGTACATCATGTCTATTCAACCTTAGAAACAGAATTATACGCAATTCCTAAAAAAATTGTGGAAAATGGAACAGCCGGGGATTGGTATTTTTAACTTTGTAGCACATATGTAGTAATAAACATTTTTAACAAGATATCTACTTACAAAACATAAGAATGGCAAAATATTCAACATCCCATATACATAATAGATAACATAAATACAAAATAATTTCATATAATATTTACAACTACTTATAACCTAATAAGTAAAGAATAGTAATTAAATACAATATAATGTATATAATTCCTTCTTTACAATATGTAGTACCTAGTGATAATATTGCAACTTGACAAAAAATGTAGAAAACACGTGGGAATAAAACAATATTCTCCGATATGCAGACTATTTGTGACTTTCATATTGTATGCTATATTATTAGTAGTATACTGAAATTATTATATAAATCCGTAGCAAGCCATACTAATAAAGGAAATGTTTATACTATGCTGATATTATAACAAGTTATGGAATGTTGAGGATTAAATAATAAAAGCAAATATGAGTAGGATTATCTTAACTATGAAATATTGACTACAATTACTTAATATCAATATGTATTATATTATAAGATTTTACACACTCACACCTAGCCTAGCATATACCTATGCCTAATGTAATTTGGAAGATCTTAACACGTGTCATACATTTTGAAGGTGTTTCCGTTTCTGTACAAAGCCCAGACCCCTTCATAAGAAATAATTACATGTCTTTTTCTAATGAGGATGTGAGATGTGTCTCACAATAATATAAAGTTAGGAACCCATAGATTATTATAAAATTATAGAGATTGCATTAATATGTATTTTGCCTGAATTGTAATAAGTAATTAGCTTTTTATACGTAGAGGCAGGCCGACACATTTCTCAGTATTATCAGCCAGAAAAGTCTACATATTATCGTTTACTATTGATATGCAAATTTATCAATAGACAATAATTCACCTATCCAGATATCAAGGGATTAGGCTCAGATTGACAAGCATTGCGCCTCAAATAGTATTAGTATTTAGAAATTTTCTTACAATATTCCAATTAGTATTTAGAAATTTTCTTACAAGGATTACAACATTATTATAAAATACATACATATTATTATGTTTCAGATTCACAACACAGAACAATAAGAAAGATACTACATAGGTACTTTGTATCACATACTATGTATTATCTGATATCAAACACATTAAGTAGAAATGCATATACAAAGTAGTAGAACAATCTTATTTTTCATGTCTAATTACTAAAATTAAATTACAGTGAAACTCGGATTTTAAGTTTTTCTAGGGACCAGCGAAAAAAAACGTAAAATAGGGGAAAACTTAAAATGTGGGAAATGATATTTTAGTATGTCCTATAAAACCGTAGTTACTTTTCACTGTTAATTTCATTGTCATGTAGTAGGAGTGATTTCTTGACAGTAATTATGTTTACAAGAAACAAAAGTGAATTATATCATTAAAAAACTAAATTGAAAGAACTGAATTTTCAGAAAATACCCCATACAATAAAAGTCCGTTAATTCAAATTCCAAGGAACTGAAAACAGGAAAAAAATTGAATTACGCGACACGAACGTTTGAATTTCGCGCCAACTTTACGGACCTGACACCGAAAAAATACTGTTTTTCAAAATTTTCGTAATAAAATAAACTGAATAAATATTATAAGGAAAACTTGCGATTTTTCGGAAGCAACCCACGTGGATGTCGAACATTTCTCACAAATTTGACCCTCCAGATGAGAATGTAATTTAACGCGCACAAGACGTAAATCACGCGCATTTCACATTATCTGTGAGTATAAATAGTAGCACTTCGTACACAACACAATTAATATCGGAGTAAACATTGAAACAACTATTTATTACTTTTAGATTTCAAAAAGTCACTTTAGATAGTTTTTATTTAGACGCGTATTTATCATTAGGTACCTACATGTCCAATGACCTAGTTAAATTTTTTGCAAATATCAAATGGTGTGTCGGGTCCTTCCCGAGTTTCTTCTGAACATCCATTAAGGCTGACAATACACATCGCAATTGTGGAAATATAAATTGGAATAACCACCAAAGTCAAAGTAAATTAAATAGGAATTGTTTTTTTTTTCAAATTCAACAGAATTGGTACACTAAAATTTCGCGAAAAGTAAATCACAAAGCACTGTTAAGAATAATACCCACGTGTAGGCATAGGTATATTAAATACCTAAATAAAATGAGTAATGTGTATGTTGTGCTACAATTAACTGGAAAAAAAAATACGGAAACTTTAAAGTTATACTAAACACTTCTGGTGATTAAAATTAACACTATACTATGCGCCGCAAATGTTTAGATTCGCAGGAAACAAAGCGACCGGATGCACGCGGTGTATGTATACATAGTACACATACATAGGTACTACAAGTTCAAGACGTAGGGATGTAATGGGGGTGATAGGGGTGATAGGGGGAGATAAGATAACATCGGCCGGAGACATGTTGGCATTAAGTAAAAAGGTAGCAATGCGACTTGAAGCACTTTCTTTACGTAATATTTTTTGTCGAACTTTTTGACAAACAATTAAATTTTACATGATTTTGTATAGATATTTCAGACAACTTTACGGCTGAAAAAAACGTATAATCCGGGAATTGTTTTTGGCGGCTGACGTAAAATTCGGGAAATTTTTGTTTTGGAATGTATGGGAGTGAAACGGGTCTGGCCAAAAAAAACTTAAAATAGGGGAAAACGTAAAATGCGGGAACTTAAAATCCGAGTTTCACTGTACTATGTATTAACTAATTACTACAACTTAACAATAATCAACCATTCGCCCAAATCATTTAGATAGGGGGGGGGGGGGGCAACATACCAGACATTCCAACAACTTGTTGCACTCAATAAAAATCTGAATTATTTATTATTTACAATATACATCATGTATAACATAAAAAAAACACATGAAGAATTTATTGTGAAGTAGAATACTGATAATTTCAACATCTTTTACATTAGGATGTGTTATAACTTTATAAAACCTATTATATAAAAACAGTCATTTTTAAAGTCCGCTTAAAAAAAGTTGATTAACATTATGACAGGATAATACACATCCTCAGAGTGTGCATAACATTTGTGACCACTATAATACTTAAATAATATAGTATATGAAGTTATTGTGACATGCAGTTTTGTAAAATGTTCACTTATAGATTTCTTTGTGAAATAAAATACATTTAACTAAATCCAAAAATACACAAATCACATTACCAGACCCACCACACCATTGCATTTTTATTTACTGCACTACTATATTCTTCCAGAATTATTTATTATTAACCACATAGGTTCTTGTATAAATCACTAATCAATCTAATTTATTTTTATAACATATAATTTTTTACTATTTAGAAATTTTTAAGACAATGTGGTTATCTATTGAAAATTTTTGCAACAGGACATAGGGACAGAAAGGCTGCATAAAATAACAAATAAATAAATCTTTATTGGCCAGAGAAAAATATGCAAAGTTACAAAAACAGGACAATGGCAGTGTGTCAAATGGTGGACTTATTGCAAAAGCAATATCTTACAGTCAACCCGAGAAAAGAAAGAAAAAACTTATATATATATATATATATATATATATGAGCCAGAACAGAAAACTGTTTTAAAATCATGGCAAATTTAATTCCGTACAAAGCAATGCCCTGTTTTATTTATTTAGTCTTAAAGGGGACAAATCATATAGTAATTATAAAAAATGGACATAAAACAGATTATAAAGCATTGTTCACTTGGGCGAACTTATCCCAGAGGTGCGATTTCTTCCAGTTACCCCCACTGTGGTGGGCTGTGCAGGATAATGTGATATTAGATTCTGCTTGGATATAAATTGTACGAATAATCTCATAATGGCGCCACATTATAAATAATATGTAAATTGCAAACATAAAAATATATCTACTATATATAAATGCTTATCTAAAAATTGTCTAGAGAAAATTTATCTAGGTCCATCCATGTCACATGATAATTAAATATACAAGATTATATACAACATTATTATGTATAACTAAAATCCTAGTTCAAGAAGAAAATATTTGACTTCAGATGAATTGAACCACATAGTAAATACTTACTATTAAATTTACAATATTTTAAATGCATTAACATGATTGATAAGAATCATGAATTTTTAAAAACTCCAATGATAGACATTATAAAATACAGTACACATTAAAAAGTACGACAGTCAATTACCTCTGTATTATTATACAATAGAGAGATGTAGAATAACGATATGTACACATAATATAAACATTACAGAGACAAAACATTCTTTCCAAAATCTGTACCAAAAGAAAACAAACACTGTACAATGAATAATAGAAATTTAGTTACATACAAATGTAGGAAGACGTCACACTTCAAACTCTGCCCTCTGAAAAACAAATATAATACATAATTAGTAGTAGTAGTAGTAATACATAGCAGTTGTAATTAGGATTAAGGCTCGAAATTTCATATAACGACAAATCCTGGAGTTTTACAAATCGCAGCTTGGTGTAAAATGCCGCTTTGCTCGAACATGAGAATTTCAATTCATTATAGACTACAGCTTAGATAAGTGTTAGATATGGTCAAGTTGGTAGCCATACTTGTTATTTTTGTATGCAATTTGATCGTGGATTTAAGTATCACTTCTGTCATTTTCATACAATATAAACATTGCCGACACATGATATTTTTATCGTGTTATATTCGTGTTATTTTGCTGTTTTGTTCACTCGAACCGTGCTTTGATTATTGAAAATGAATATATTATGTTATAATACTCACAATAAAGTGATACGAAAGACGCATTACAGTAAAATAATACAGAAAACTATCACGACAATTACGTCAACGTAATTTGATAATAATTATAATTATAAACTATCTAGCACAAAAAACAGTGTTCAAAACAAGTAAACATTATTTTAGTGGTCAAATATTCAAAGCACAATACGGTGACACAAAACATTCACAAAAATAAACGCGGAATACACACACGACCGATATCACTTACGACGCCATGTTATGTTTTTATCAATAGTAATCTTGTTGCCTTCTTCTAACTAAATAGCTCCAGCTCTTTCTGAACACGTGGCGCCGCCTGGTGGGGAATAATGTAACTTGGGCTAAGCGGCAGATTTGAGGTTTAAACCAACCCCCGGGGTACGTTTAGATTTACGGGCTAGATTTAGGATAAACGGACATTGATATTCTCGTAAATTTAACATAAGCTCTAGATAACGCAAAATTAGAGTTTACGGGCCGCTTAAACAGAATTGAAATTTTGGGCCTAAGAGTACAAGTGTAGATAACTTACACACGGCTAGATGTGTATTGGTAGCTATTGACTAACTGGCATGGCCAATGTGTTGGTCTCCATCTGCTTGCCATTTGAATTTAGTCTCCATTAACCATTGTTGGTCCATACTGTCTGTACAAGTCCTAAGAATGGGGACCGATGGTTGATCGGAATCTCCTTTATCAAGACACGATCCTGTATTTATATGTTTAATAGTTTTTTTCTGCAAATGATAATATAAAATTAGCACATGGCAATTACTGCACTTTACATAGTGGATAGTTGAGAACATCTTTTGACTACAAGCTCATACATACATCAGGATCATAATGCCAGGCCTGGTTCCCTGCCATTCCGTGACATCTGACAAGGCGCACAGGTCCACTAGGATGTGCAGCATCTAGACAATTATCATCAGACATTATTTGTTGTCTTTTAGTATATGCAAACACTTGATTTCCACCCAATCCATGACAGAAGGCTTGTCCAAGATTTTCTCCAGCTTTATGACCCATTGTGTCTAAACAATGTCTTGATACAGCATTACGAACCTACAAAACATGAAATACACCTTGTATTCAACTAACGCCTAGAGAAGTATACATTAATATGGTAAGTTTTCTCAATAAACAAATACTTACATCACCTAAATAGTAGTAGTCTAATGGCATTTGACTCTCCGGGTAGACATTTTCCAGATACCAACGGAAACTCTTACATTGCAGATTCTTTCTAAGTTCTGTTCTATCTGTAATATCTCCTGTTTGCACTAAGTTTGCACCTGTAGAAATCAGTTGCATTAATTAATTACATTACGATAACTACATAACTCTAATTTATTCCTACTGATGAAGGGATATTAAGAAAATATAATGATCGTTTAGAACAATTGGAATATCCAAAATGTACTGCTCTTTTACTGAATCCAATTGGCAAATAATATTTTTGATCTTGAATGAATTAACACACATTATGACATTAGTTCAAAACCAAACATTGTGTATGGAAATACCATGGCAGAGTAAATGAAATCATATACAATGAGTAAACATAGTTGCTGTTTTACTTCTTGCTATTACGAAATATTAAAATTGTTAACATAGTTTGTATTTAATTACTTCTTCTTCGCTATTAGTCTGCAGAGTGATAAGAAACAACAGAGCATGCATTGTATTCTACTCCCTCTAACAATAGCTTTTGAATACATTACCAAAATATCAAATTCATACTAGGCAAGGTAATCACCTATTCCATTCGTAACACTACTTGGATTACATTTTACAAATGGTATATTTAAAAGTATTTTAGGAAAGAAGTAAAAAAGGTTATAAATATTCCTGTATGATGATAGTGATGGGATGCAGTAGTGTTAGCATTAGTTAGTGTATTCATTATGTGTGTCGGAACATGTTCTATATGAAGTATGCACCCAATGTAATACTAGGGGTAAAACAAATCAGAATAAAGCACAAAGAGACCCTTCACCATCATCCATGGAAGGGAAATTGTAATAAGTTGTCAACATCAAATAAAATAAATAGATAGGTGAATATTATATTTTAAAAGTGAAATGAACCTGGGTTGACGAGATAGTAGAAATTCTTCCACGAGTCAAGCCATACTTCGGCGAGACGAGCATTGTTGTGGTTGACAATACGATTCGAACCACCGGGGAAGGAATATGGAGTAGTCTTCCTGAAGATGTGCCCCACACGTGAACACGGTGCTATCTCCAGGATGCCTCCGCACATCCACACCTACCCAGGCCACACCATTAGTTACCTCACATGTCTCACATATCTACCACCTCCACACCTTCACATAACCAACAACCATAGGACATGTACTGCACTGCACTGCACTGCATTACTTACATACTAGTAGTAATACTATATCTACTGCTACTACTGTGTATGAATATTTATTCACTTTAAACATGTCCCATGATTGGTTGGTTATGTGTTATATGATTTGGATGGAGATTAATAATAGGTAATATGTATGAATTATGGGGTAGATATATTGCAATGTTAATATTGTTCAAGCATAATCAAACATACATTTCTTTTCAATACTACAGTTAAATATTACTTTATTGATCTTTAAAAAGCATTCTTTGTAGACTGTTACAAATTAGTTGGTATCAAACTGCCAATACTGCAGAGAATATAATTACTACTACAACATTAGTGATTATATTATCTAGTATTGTTTATGATGCGAGTATACTTGAGACATTATATTAATGTAATAATATTATTTAAATATAAATATGCAACAACAACATGAATGAACGATAACATTGTTAGTAATAATAAAAAATACATAAATATTAATGAAAAACAAAAGCAACAGACATAATGACAAAATGCAACATTATTATTATAAGGCTTTGAAACACTTTGATACAACATACAAACAATAATGTGTTATTAATATAAAGTTAGGTATGATGTACTGTACTGTCCACATCAGAAATAGTACATGATCTTTCATTTCTCCCAAATTATACTTTCTCTTCACAAGTGTGTGAGGTGTGAGAACAATGCTTTGTGAGACATATTCAAATTTGTCTAAACAAAGCTTTGTCAATTAACTTTAAGACAAATTATTATTGTTTAACCAAGCCTTATTATTTGATCAATAAATATTGATTAATTAGTATTATAATATTATTACTACATGGTAAACAGCAAATACTCCAGCACTGTAAGAAACACAAATACATTACATATTTTATTAGTAATCTAAGTATGTATTGTTAAATTGGATGGATGAATGTTAAACATTAGTACCTACATAATGATTTGTAACATGTAGTGTTTATTTCACCTAGTACATAAGGTATATAGATTAAGTACAATATTGTTAAATACATACATATTTCAGCCAAAGGATAATATTCTATCTTTGAACTCTTGTTCTATTTGCATTCATAAGGTAAGAAACAAGACAGTCGTACATAATATGTATGTAGGTAAGGTGAAATGTTAGAGAGTTAAGAAATAGGAGCTCTACAACTAGGAGTATCCACAAATTAAACTACTCCTGAATATGTTGTTAGGACTATGTGTAATCCACTGTATAGAAGAGAAGGAATAGCTGGGCACGGAAAGGAATATATTATGTCAGGATGTAGGAACAGAAGGGTACCCCCTTTCCTTCAGTTTCTCTACGTTCTTTTTTGTTTCCGAGTGTAGGTAAGTGCCTTAACGTGCTTATAGGAAAAGATGTGGGAAAAGGATGAGAAAATCCCCAACATATGTATACCCACTTTTATAAATCTATTTCGCTTTCATTATGCCATGAAACCTCATTATAAAAAAACAAGTAATGCCACCCATTTTTCTCTTAGAAATTATTCTATCGTATAAATATTGGCAAACAAATGGTATAAACAAATAAGTAAATAAATCATAAAATAAAAATAGCACTACATGGAAAAAAAAATGGTAATAAGTTTATTAATCTCTTTCTGGCTCCTGAATATGAACATAACCCGTAGACTGTATTATCTATTATTGCAACTAATTCTCCATATCTCATGACAAATCATGATTTGCCGAAACGTTGGAAGTTCAAAACATCCAACAACACAACTGCGTTCAATAAAAACATCAACATTGTGCCATAAAACCCGCAAGATATGAAACTATTGAAATATTAAAGAATATGGCAAAAATAATTAATAAAAAGATATTATGAAGTAAAAAGAAAGGAAACTAGGGTTGGAGAAATAATAAAAAATAAGAAAAATAGTAAAGCATGCAACAAAACAAAAGCATTCAAAGATGAATAAAGCCAACACATTATTATATTCCCATGTAATTAGTTCCCCTACGTTAACAAATTGGTTAGACAATTGAATTGAATACAAATTGATTGTAGTTTTCGTATATATCCAACCTGGATTCATGGCGTAATAGAAATCCCTCCATTCGTCCATCCAAACTTCGGCAACTCGAGCAGCATTGTGCAATACTATTTTACTGACACCTCCAGGGAATGTGTACGGAGATTTATCTCTAAACACGTGGCCCACATGTGAACAAGGAACTATTTCCAATGTACCCCCACACTGCCATACCTAATGCAATCATTTATATTATAGGCACTACAAATTATATAAACACACACCACCTACAGAATATTTCCAAAGGTGTGGTAGGCATATCGCAATACAATATAATGCTGAAAAAAACATTAATCCAATCTTACTCTGAAGCTCATTTCCAAATTCTCCCCGCCCCAAATATCCATGCCTTCATCATAGGAGCCAATCTTGTAAAAGAATTCTTTATCTATGGAAAATAATCCTCCAGCCATTGTAGGAGTTCTCAATGGTGCAGTGCGATCTCCTCCTCTGCGAGTCATTTCTCGTTCAGGAACATTGTACCTTTAACATTCACAGTCAAATAAACAATCAACCAAACAACCAACATACAGTAAATTATTATTTTTATATAAAAGATATTCTAACCATCTGAAATTGAGCCTCCAATTGAAACCTCCCCATGTTGCATCTGATGCAGTAATGTATTCAAACGTGTCATCAGATATGACATCAATGATGGGACACACTACTGTTGAACGATCTACTACAATCCGTGATAACAATGGCTCTAGCCACCCCTCTGAAACATAGGTATATAAAATTGTATGTATTACTATTTATGTCTATTACTACTAAATGCATATGTGAAATTGGTGACATTTCATTATTCCATTTACGTTAAGACTTCACAGACGTACGCACCTTGTATTTAAATGTAGAAAAATTAATAGATTAAAAAACTTTCATTTCAATCCCATATCAATAATACAGTATGCATACAAATATAATATAAAAAGACACGCCAAATTATTTTGATTGTTTAAATTTGTTTAGTTCATACAAACAAATACAAAAAACAGGAAATGCAAAATCATCAAAAATCAGTAAACAATGGATAGTACTGATGACAGCAAATTAATTAATTCAATGAAATCTATTATGAAGGTCTGTCTGTAGGAACTTGTGTGAGTTGGCAACTAATCAATACATTTACATTACAATAATCACACAAACAATACTACTACTTAGTCAGTAGTCACACTATGCATATTATTATCAATTAATTAATGTGGTGAATGAAATTAGTATCAATGGGCAGTAATAATAACAATAATAAACTCGTCATCATCAACAGGTGAACTCTGTGACTAAACAATGGTTTCTCCCTTTTTGGTGAATATTGATGACCTCGATAATCTTCCATATTATGTGTAGCGTAGTAAATTGGTAATTGGTATACAGTTATGTATGTGGTAATAAACCATTTGTAAATAAATAATTAAGCAAACAAATAACGCAATATATTTCACAGAAAACATGTATTTACAGTGTCTACAGTCCACATTGAGTTACGTGTCCATTGCACTTAATATATTCATATCAGGTCATAAATTCAATAAGTACCTAAAAGTATAACAACGTTGGCATATTCATGTAGAAAAATATTTTGATGTTGTACCTGTACATTCACAATGCGCATCCAAGAAAGTAATAACATCTCCTTTAACATGTTTGGCCCCGAGTAATCTTGCTCTTATTAAACCAGATCTTTTCCCAGTTCTATAAACGTGAGTTGGCACAGGTAGAGTGTTCACATAGTCTTCTAATTGCCTTCCCAAATGATCTACGACACAAATTATAACGCTATGAACCATGAAAAATCATAACAGATTGAGTTAACATCGTAATATTTTATATAAAGTAAGCACCTTTTTCACTAGCATCATCTACCAAAATGATTTCCTTGAGAAGAGGTCTAGGTGAACGATTGATGACACTCCATACGGTCCTCAGGAGGGTTGTCCATGCTTCATTATGGAATACTATCACAATACTTGTAGTTGGCAGAAGCTTTGGATACACTTTACTCTTACATCTGAACAACAAACAAACAGATAATAATATAAAGACATTACATACACTTTACAGTACAAATTACTATACTTATACAAGTAGGATTATCACAGTGAATTACTACTTACCCTTTCAATCTGACATCTCTAAGAGATCTGTTTAGTGATATGATATCACTAGCCATTAAATTGAATTGATTTTCTTTGAATTTCTCCTTCATTAAGGCTTCCTTCTCTGGTGGAATATGTACAGCACTCCCTGGGGTTTAATTCAACAATATATTAATCAAACTAACGTATTATTGTAACGAAATTACTATTCATTCCTCAATATTCTAATACTGTAAGTATAGAATATAATATGACAAACAGATAATAGGTATCACAACATAATACAAGAGCAACAATATAAGATACAGGTAGTAGTTAATTATATGTGTGTGAGTTATGGAAGGTTGGTAGTGTTCACAGTGTGACCATTCATGGTTAACCATTGCATGCATAAGATGCTCTGTCGGAGTAATTGCTCTGAAAGTAGGTAATTTTTTACAAGCCATTTGCATTAAGCTGTATATCATTAAGTGAAAACCGTATCACACCATACAATGTTTTATAGTTACTTTAACAGAATAACACTATACAGAAGACACTTACTAATCCGTTCCAACAAGTACACAAATTCTTAGACAGGTGGATACCTCGACACTTTGTTAAGTACTAGGTAATATGTATTATATTATGACGATGAGCGTATTAACTGTCTAAAGATAATCTTCCAATACACCCTTCTTACAGTATACAGTTTGATAATGTTAAACAAACTTCAACATTTCTCGAGGACACGATACATTACTTATCTATTACAATTACTATTGTTGTTGGGAATTGAATGGACTGTATGGACAGGATAAGAAAATGAAAAAATACCCATTTCTCCTGCACTATTTCCATGTTCCGGAACGACAGGTGCAGGCACCCACCGCTTCAACCTGTGCTCCATGTATGGCTCCATATAGAAGAAGCCCAAAGATCCTTTCCTATAACTCTTTCCATGTTGTATAGATTCTCTCTTATTATTTAATGCTGGTTCATGCTTCTCTAAAGATTGCAGATGTGCCGACTGAACCTGTTGAAGGAATACACAATATGGAAGTGTTAGGACTTAAATAAGAACACACAGTTGCTATATACTAGGTACGTAATAAGGTCACAAACATCAATTTCAGAAAGAGAAAAGAAAACCTTTTTAAAAAAGTAAGAAGAGATGGCAACTTGAAAAAGAAACATGAAAGAGTAAAATGTTGCCAAAATAAAAATAATAGGTACTAAATTTTTCCTAAAAAATGACAAAACTATGCCAATATTTTTCTACTCAAATAAATGCTAAATACCTATGTTAAAAAATTCTAATTACGCTGATGTAGGTACACAATTATGTTCTACAATATGTACGAAAGATGAAAAAAAAGTTTGTGTTTTTTTTCATCGATCATAAAGAAAATATTAGAAATAAAAAAGTTTTCATATATCTTTACGTATTTACAATTCCTGCATTCCATACAAATTTTAAGTAGCTACGTAAGAATTTTGATGTAGGTATGGATGGTCACGAAATGAGTTCGATTTACATTCTTTTACAATGTTTATGCAAATCATAAGTCACAAATATGACAAAAAAAGTGCCGCTAAGCCTTCCACAGTCTTACTAAAAAGTATGCCAAATAATATGCTAATGCTAAATGCTTATTTTCCATGCCAAACTGGGCAAGAACATCCCAAATCTAGCATTAAATATGCCAAATCGGCAACACTGTAAACAGGAAAGAGAGACCATTAAGTTGGAGACAATTAAGTTTTAATAGGGCTTTAATAGTTTTTATTGTTTCAATGTGAAAATTTTGAGTGCCAAACGCTAAAAAACTGACTTTGACCGACCAGTTTCTACCCCTGTACAAAGGCATGCCCTGATAAACTTAAATATTGTATATCTACCCCTGGAATTTATTTTCAGTTATGTTACGAAAATATTATTTACGTAGGTGTGACAGCCGAATATATCAGGCAAGACTTGCATTCAACAAAATGTCAAAGATCCTCGAATCAAACAATTTAGAACTAAAGCTCTGCAAACAACAACAGCAGAGGTTGTGGCTTTCTGGGAGCGGAGGGGGATCTAATGAGTGCTGACCGACACGATAAAAAGAAGAAGAATATTGATGTATGGCTGAGAGACATGGTGCCTCGCTGAAAAAGACAAGAAGAGACGGGAGGCTTTTGAGATGTGGTGTTACAGAAGAATTCTGGGTATTTCCTAAAGGGACCACATCACGAATGCCGAGGTGCTCAGCAGAGTTGAAGAAGGGAGGCACCTACTTAAAATCATCTCCGAGAGACGTGCCCGCTGGATTGGCCACATCATGCGCCTAAAGGGTCTCCTACATGACTTAATAGAGAGAATGGTTGAGGGGACAAACCACACGGGGTGCCCCCGACGGCAGTACCTGGACCAGGTGTACGAGGACATGAACTGCGCCACATATGTCGAGCTGAAGAGAGCTGCGGGAGACAGAGAAGAGTGGAGAACAAGATTTAGGAATTTGCTGTAAACCAATCCGCAGGATTGAAACTAGAGAGGGAGGTGTGCCTATAACTTAAAATCAAAACATTATACCTAAGTATGCCATATAATAAAAAAATAAAATTCTGAAATTTGTTTCATACAGGTTGCTTCCTACTAGTGTTCAGAACCGGGAAATCCCGGTCTCGAAAGAACCGGGAATTCCCAGTTTTTTTGATGTTACAAATAACCGGGATTTAAAATTTGTGCCCCGGTTCTTTCGGTACTTTCGGGACTCGACTTCAAAACGTAAAATTTGGTTTGTATGGCGTGTGCAGACTGCGGGCTCTGCAGACGTAGTGTGATGCGGTTAGCAGGGGAAGGAGTCAGTTGTTTTGTCATCGAAAACTACAAAATTTGGACATCTCAAAAGTAAGTCTTATTTTTTTATATTAATCTTTTTGGTAAGGTGTTTATTTATGACTATGATCATATCGGTTAGTTTTTATAGTAGGGTGGACGCACCAATCCCAAACCAGTTAAGGCAAAAATTCACATTGTAGTACCTAAAAATCATTTTAATTATTCGGTAGCACCACTTTCTACTCCCTTCATAGGCTGGTATCCTAGTACCGAAAGAACCGGGATTTCCCGGTTCCGTTGAAGACCGGTACCGAAATCCCGGTTCTGTAAAAACACACCGGTTCCGGATATCCTACTTCCTACAGTTGACTATTCTTTTAATTTTTACGACACTCCACATAAAAAGCTACACAGGACATGTCATTAGCCGACCGCAGCCAGTCAAAATTTTAATTAGTTAAATGAATGTTTCACTAACAAGGTGTCACAAATGTAAATAGTAAACTGACATAATAGCTAAGACATTGTAGTATCTAGATGCAAAGTAATCAGGCGGTATCATCAAGCGAAAATACTGACACTGTGACTATAAAATAATTAAGATTAACTTTGGTACTGAGTTCAAATTGTCTAGGCGTAATCCCTGATGCCATAAACCATACAAATGGGAAGTTGTTAAGATCCATACCTCAACATCATATTCTCCAGGCTTCTTGCCACAGTCCCAGGTACCCAAGCAGTCCGCATAGAACATCAAAACCACCACATCAAACAATAACCACACTAAAGAGGTTAATAATATTATTCGGCATGTGTGAATCCTTATTTTACTACGAAACATCGTACTATTTGTATTTTATTAAGTGCTTTATTACGATGACCAATCGACACGAAAACAAAAACTATGCTTCAAACATCAGCACAAGTTGATTACTCATCACGCATCATAATATCTTTTGACGGATATTGCTCTAAGTATTCTATACTCGATAATCAATCGCAATCCAAAGGCTGCAGTTACAACTCGACATAAACCACACATAAACTGACTGTTGCAATTTGCAATACAGGTTTTCAGATAGGCAATAGAAAGCACTTTAAACCAAAAACAGTTGAACGACAAACTTTAAGTGTTAATGAAGGTGTTCTTATCAATGCATTGTCTTTCACTTATCACACATAATAAACAAAAAAATTAAACTGAATTAATCACAACTAAATGCATTTTAAAACCTTCACTTCACACGTCATACAAAACGCACCCTCATTTACACGAAGACAACACGCACACATTCACAATTTATTTCTGAAACTTTATATACCATTTACCATGTCAAATTACACGGAAGCAACGAAAGAGAACAAGAATGATTTCTTTCGTTTTCTCTATGGTTGTTGACATGTCAGGTAAAATGTTAACCTCAACGAAAACTATTTCCCTAGAAACGTAAATTTATTTATTTATTTACAATCATACACGGCTTTTAGGCCATTTGAACAAAGTATATTGCAAAAATCACAAAAAAATCAATAAAAACAGTCAAACAATTATACACAAACCATATTCTGATCAAAAAAGGAGACATAGCAAACAGAACAAACTGTCATATAATGTAAATAATAGGTCCTTCTCAACAAATAAAATTAATCAGGTAAGTAAGCACTGTATTAAATAGGATCAGTGACTACACACTAAGTGAAATCGGCCAACAAACATATAAAACACAATCAGTCACATACCGCATAAAAGATTACCAATAATGGACCATACAGAACATCAGCTACAGCATATAAAACAAGTCACAGCATCAATAAATAAAAAATCAAATTAAATTCAAACTCAAATACAATGTATAAAATTTTCCGTCATATAACACTGACAATAAAACAAATCAGTCACCAAATAAAAGAATATAAAAAAAAGAGAAAAGACAAAACAGTGCAGCATATAAAATTGGTCAGTGTTTATAACAAAGTAAGTGAGTCATAAATATATATATATAATACCTATACAAGTAAAAACAATACAACTTGGTTAATTAACATGATAAAGGTCGAAAGACCAAACACCTACGAAGAAAAATAAAAGTTTGTGCAGGAAATCTTGAGTTATACCCCGTAATACAAGGCGAATCAGGAACACGTCGTGAGATGTCTACGGACTGTGGAAGGACTCCAGAATGAGACGCTTGAATCAACTGAGCTGAGACTTACCGCAAAAATGTCAGCAACACCAGAGAACTCGTTGCCCAATCGGTGGAGACGTAGTATAGGCGAAAAGTAATGATAGATAGTTGGTAGAGACATTGAACGCGAAGGGGGCGGCAAAATGGAACAACATATAAAATAACATCTTGATAAAACAAAAAAAGAATCTGAATTTTCTTCTTTTGATATTTCTTTATATATCCTTTTTTGTGATAAGTACTTACTTATTTTTTATATTTTTATTTAAAGAAAGTAAAAATAAACTACAACACGACCATCATTTTCATCTACTTTTATAAAAAAGAATCACCGCGGCGCTGTTTATATGCTTTATTATGCCACGTCTATATAAAAGTTTTAGTTACTCTCGCCTAGTTTCCAAAATTGCAGACACCCATAGGTAGATATGTACTTGTATAGGTACTTTAGGGGTCAGGCGGGGCGGCATTTTCAGAGTCCGCCCCGGGCGGCTCTAATGCTAGTTACGCCGCTGCTTACTCCCTACTCGAAGGAGATGATTATATTATGATGCTTACGGTGCTTACGGTCAGTCGTAATTGTTCAGTCTATTTCATCGTCAATATTTAAATGTAATTCAATTGGATATTTGTAAAATACTTAGGCACCTTTTTACTCGCACAGAAATTAGATATATCACAACGATACCAAGCAAAAAGAAAAAAAGTTCTTTTAACGTTCAGACCAGACCACATTACCTTTCTTAGTTGAGTCAAATATGACTACATTGCGTTTCACCTTACTTGTCACACTTTTGCTATAGAATCACTACGAAGCCAGTGAGTTATTTGAGAGTTATTTAGTTAAGAAACAAGTTATTTGAAACAAAAGTAAATACTGCTAATGAGTGGTCAATTCTAAACTACATAGGTATTAAGTTAAACGCAAAGTTAATGAAATTAACAGGCATGGGCGGAGGAGTGGAGGAGCGCAGTCATCAGAAATATGCACCTTGTTGCAGATCCGTCTGAGCGAGTCACCGGTTTTGAGTTGGATAAAGCAATGGTCGACGCTAAACCGTCTGAGAACGAGAACGAGGAGTGCAGCTGAGTGTCACAAACAGGGTTACATCACCGACCCCCGTTGCGACTGCGGGGCCCCTGCCCAGACCCTCCACCACAGTGGCGAGACATAGTGAAGAAGGTCGTGATGTGGCTTGTTTATTATTGAAAATGTATATAATACTTTGAACAATAATATGTATGAAAAAATGTCTTTAATAAAAAAGTAATAAAAAAAAGCGCCGCGAGCAATTTTTTTTTCAAACTGATGGATTTAAATACTAATCTTAGAAAATCTATGATACCTACCTATGATGAGAAAATGTGTGGTAGTTTTGTGAGGTTTTGTCATTTATTATGAAAAAATATATACCTACTCCAATCTATAGGGGAGCAGCTGCCCCCCCTCCCTCTGACGATGCCCATGTATATAATGAAATTGACCTAAATTACGTCAATTAAAATATAGTCAAATTCAACGATTTTCATCGAATTATGGCAATATTAAATAAAAAAATAATCATAGACAAGTTAAACCATGGCTGCCAATATAAAAATAATGAAAATCTGTTAAGCGCCACACAGCAGTTATAGCACAGAACACATATACTGAGTTATAGACGCACGAGACGCACGTACAAAATCAACGTTAACCAGTTAGGTTTTTTTTTTTAAAAGCACTAAAGGGCACTCGAAATCGGTCTAAAAAAAAATAAACACAGTAAAAAACCCTTTTTGCGCTTTAAGAAAACGGTCTATCCGGCTTGTCCCCGAGGAAGTTGAAAAATAGGATGTCCGATGGCTGTTGGATGGCGTTAATAAAAATCTATTGAAAATCATAGATAATATTTGAAAAACTTTCTTTCGACTTCGAACGTCAACGTCAAATTGAAACTACTCAAATTGGTGTTGTTGCTGTCGGTGCGCAGAGTTCGATGCAAAATTATTAAATAAAAGTACTAGTACCTATTGCACCGCCTTATTTTTTAGAAAACGAAATGTGGACAAAGTCTGCCTTTCTTTAAAACTGTTGCAACGTATTAAATTGTGTATGTCGAACTTACCTGTACGTTAAGCGAATGTGCGACCAAAGTGATGCTATCAAATACTATATAACATGCTATCGTGTCTGATGGCACTGTCAATAGACTGCCGTATTAATAGGTAATTGTTTGCTATTGACAATACTTACTGAAAAAGTATTTATTAAGTACTGTTGGTTGTCTGAGCCGCGAGTGAATCAAATCTAACGATGTAGGCAGTCGGCTAAAAATCTATTAATATACTTGCTATAGTCCAGTTGAGGCACTGCATTGCATTCTGTTAAACTTGACTATTAGCGTTGTGACTCTGTGTTATTTATAATCAACGTTCTGTCAGTTCTGTGCCTTCAGGGGAGCTGGGAGAGTGGAATTTTACTGAGAGTTTTAAGAATAACTTATCTTATAATTATATAAATTTGAAATGCGCAGACTAATAGGGAAAGATTCTGTTATGGCTGAAGATATTAATATAATATATCCTGATGCAGAAAATAATAGTGACAGACATTATCTATTAAACAATAACCATGTTAAACCCAAGGAGAGTGTTGAAAATTTGTGGATTGTGGCAGTGCAGATGTTTATACCATTCTTATTGGCTGGGTTTGGAATGGTTGCAGCCAGTCTTTTATTGGATGTAGTGCAACATTGGACAGTGTTTATTCAAGTATCCGAAGTATACATCCTCGTACCGGCTTTGCTAGGTCTCAAAGGCAACTTGGAAATGACTCTAGCATCTCGTTTATCCACTCACGCACACTTGGGTCATTTAGACACTTCGTTGTGGGCTCTGGTGGCAGGCAACCTTGCCCTAATTCAGTGCCAAGGGGTATTAGTGGGCTTCTTAGCTGCGATGGCTGCTGTCATCATGGGCTGGGTGCCTCATGGAGAGTTTGATATCCATCATGCCTTATTACTTTGTGCCTCTAGTGTTCTAACAGCTTCCTTGGCCAGCTTTGTTCTTGGATGTATTATGATTCTGGTTGTTGTTGTGTCTGGAAAGATTAACATTAATCCAGATAATGTCGCTACTCCAATTGCAGCCAGTCTGGGAGATTTAACAACATTGGCCTTGTTATCTTGGATTGCTTCCTTATTGTACAGTTCATTGGGATCTAATGTGTGGCTGCCAAGTTTGATTGTGATTGCCGGAGGGATCATTGTTCCACTGTGTGGATATATAGCATCTAAGAATAAGTTCACTAAGCAAGTATTGGATGAAGGCTGGTCTCCTGTTATCTCCGCTATGGTGATTAGTAGTGTAGGTGGACTAATTTTGGATTATACAGTCTCCAGTTACAAGGGTATAGCTGTCTTCCAACTTGTAATTAATGGTGTCGGTGGTAATATGGCGGCTGTACATGCTTCCCGCCTTTCTACATGCTTGCATACTGGAGGAAAGCCAGGACCGGTTCTAGGCAAGACCTCTAAACTCCTCCTTATGATGGTAGTGCCTGGTCACTTGATATTTACTTACACCATCAGCTATTTGCAGGCCGGCCACACTTCCCTCACACCTGTCTTCATCATCATCTATATGAGTGCTGCTCTAACGCAAGTCCTTATCTTGCTCACCATCAGTCATTACCTCGTCATCTGGATGTGGAACTGGGGGATTGATCCAGATAATAGTGCTATACCTTATCTTACTGCTTTAGGAGATCTTTTGGGGACTGCATTATTAGGTGTTGCATTCCAAATATTATATGTAATAGGTGATAAGGATAGTGACTTAGGAGACTAAATACCTATTTATTTTATGTCATAATACTACATCCTCTGCAACTTGTGCCTCCATAACATTTATATTTTTATCAGAATTAAATCAACATTAGATTTACACTACCTATCATACTGCACGTATCTATGCAACTATGGATAAAACTTCATTCCCTTCACACTGTGTCCCTAATAGAGGTAAGCAAAGAGGACAGGAGGTGGACCACCGTGTCTCCATGCACTTTTCTTGCTTCCGTCTCATTCATACAATTCTTTCCATGTACCAACTGCTTCTTTAACTCACAATGTATAATCTGTGTTGGATCTAGATGATTCTGGGATATTAGTGATTCCTTACACTAGATAATACCAACTCGGCGACAGTCGCACAATTGTTGAGTTTATGAAACAATATATTAATCTGTTACATAGTAATGAGGTTAGGGTTAATGTGATTTCATGTACCGTTAGGTGATTTCACTAATTAATTGTGTTTTTTTATCCAATGTTATGTTATGACCTCTGTGATCTTCGTAATATTATATTTCTATTTGATACACACGTCTTATTTATCTAACATGTGTTGTTGACGTAAGCGTACAGCTGGATACATTATAATGTTATTTGCATCATGAATATTTGTTTTTCAGTACTGTAGGATAAGTTTTTATTAAATATATAGTTGGCGACTATTATATTGTTTGCATATGTTCCAATAATTCATGTTGTAATATTGTTCCTATTAAATTATTATTAATCTTCCATATTATAAACAATTTTCAACAAAACAGAGTTTAAAGGAAATCATGAAAAAATACTGATGCAACATATTATGTACCTATGTCAAAATTTGTCATTTCCAACTTCATTACAGTGGGATATGATAATGAAGGTCATTATAAAGTAAAAGGAGAATGCTCATTTTGTATGGGAAAAAAACCCAGGCCCGGCGCAAACGAAATGTACCTCAAATGATAGGTAACAATTAGTAATTAAATACTGCATAGGGGGCATCATCGAAATCAATGGCTTAATGGGTGAAATACCTATTCGAAGTTTCACATTGGTCACACGAATATATAAGAAAAGGAGCATTAAACAGTTACAATTGCGATTCAAAAGTATATAATATGACAAGTGTAAGGTAGCCTGGCTGATTTTTCTTCTTCTTCAGCAGCCTTGATCCCTCCACTGCCGGATGTAGGCCTTAAAGTAAATGCTCATGAATTATGTAAAAAATAAACATGTCCGGCGCAAACGCAATGTGACTCAAATGATAGGTAAAAATGAGTAATTAAATACTGCATAGGTGGCATCATTGAAATCAATGGCTAAATATGTGAAATACCTTTTCAAAGTTTCCCCTATACAATTTCGAATAGGTATTTCACACATTTAGCCATCGATTTCGATGATTCCTCTTATGCAGTACTTAATTACTCATTTTTACCTATCATTTGAGTTAGGTTTCGTTTGCGCCGGACCTGATTTTTTTTTACATATTTCATGAGCATTTTCCTTTCGGCTTATATCGAGCTGTGGAGGGACCAAGGCTGATGAAGAAGAAGACGAAGAGGACGGGCTACCTTATACTCATCATATTATACCCTTTTAGACCGCAATTGTAACTGTCTAAGGCTCCTTTTCTTATATATTCGTGTGACCAATGTAAAACTTCGAATAGGTATTTCACCCATTAAGCCATTGATTTCGATGATGCCACCCATGCAGTATTTAATTACTTATTTTTACCTATCATTTGAGTTACATTTCGTTTGCGCCGGGCCTGGGTTTTTTTTTAGCATTCTCCTTTAGCATCTATAGCCGAATAATTTTAATAATGTAGCCTCTATGTATATAATTTATGTATGTTATTTTGTAAGTTGTAACACAACCAATTCAACAAATCATTCGGTAACATTCCAAGCACAATTTGAACAGCAGGTGGACACATTGTATTGTTGATATAAACTATGTTGTTTAAAAACTGTTGCGTAGTTTTTTGAGTCTATTCTCTGTATGAAGTTACACCACCCCATTCTACGTAATTCTGTTTCTAATTATTCAAAAATGTATGACCGCATAAACTGATGCTATTCTTCATTACAATATTGTCTATTGTTGTGATGATGTACTTAGTAAAGTTTTTGTTACTTAGTAATTTGTTTAGGAAAAAGAAGTCATGTAGGTAGTAGGTACACAATATGTTTTATGAAAGGGGGAGTTTTCCACGCTCACTGATTACTATAAAAGAATAATTGCATCATAAATAATTTCTGCATTTGATAATAATATATTGTTTAATGTTTATCTATAAAAATTGTACAAATAAAAAATGCAATTAAAATTTATTTTCATGTGTGCAATCTAGAAACCAAATATAAAATACTACTTACCTATATTTTCCAGTGGCGTATATAGGTTTTCATTACACGGGGAGGGGGTGATCTAGTATTTGACTTTTGGAGAGGGGGGGGGGTGAACTAAGCTTGACTATTCAGTCTGGTTTCATATTATATTTGTTCATATTAAGTTGAAAATACTCCTGCGAGGGAGTCAACTAATATTTTAAGTAAATAATAGTAAATTTCATTAGTGAAGGTGAGTGAAAAAAGTTGTGTTATAGTTTGGCATTAAAATTGTTTGAACAAAAAAAAAGCGCAGCAGGCGAAACTGGTGATTTGATGAGTATGGAATCTTTCTATAGTAGATGGCATATCATTGTTTTACATTTTGGGTGGGGCCCAGTCATCTTCGCCCTCTCCCCCCTATATACGCCCTTGATGTTTTCCTTTGTGTAGGTACTGTTATTGTATGTATAAGTACTGTTATTGATATGTATTGCCATTATTTTCTTATATTTATCTAGTCTAGTGGTATAAATTCATATTTTACTTAAGCCAATTGACTTATAGAATGTGCCTTAGTACTTTGTAAGCTAGTATTATAAGCTCTCAATATACATAATTTTGTGCAAAATTTATAGAAATCCATGAGATTTAAAATTTAACATATAAATAAATCTTTGTTGGCCAAAGAAAAATAAGCATAGTTACAAAAACAAGACAACGGTACCTAGTCTGCCAAAAGGTGGACTTATTGCAAAAGCAATGTCTTACAGTCAACCCAAGAGACCATAAATTGTATACCTTTTAGTTAACAATGCATAATATTCATACAGAGATATGTGAAGAAGTAAAATACATGGCCCCAACAATTAAGAATAGCAAGGTTTAGTGATCTCTCTGTGTTATAATGGGGAATGTTAAAAAGGCCAAGAAAGTTTAGCATATATCTTGAGTATTGAAAATAGTTCATGTTAATGAAATAGGCTATTGATACTGTGGATGATCTTGGGTTTAATAGAATGATCTAAGAAACTAGTGATCTGAAAGGAGAAGTCTGGTAGCTTTCCTATGTTCCTAAAGAAGCCCGAGTGATGTACATGAGCTACTTTAATTTATATAACCTATGTGTACGAATATTGTTCATAATACTATATTATTGCCATTGTTGTATTTATTTTTCTCATTATGTTAGTTATCCTCATTTGTTATACTAGTGTAATCTACATTTAATCTATTTTTGGCCAGTAACTGTATCATAACATAGTTGTTAATTAGGCACATATTTAATTTATTACTGTAAGCGTTGATTTGTACTTCTCACATACAAGTTCATGTAGCACCTGAGATATATTTTTATACAATGTTGCAATCAACATACAGTTGCCGTTTAATGGCCAAATTTTTTGGAATCTTCAAAAAAAATTGATAACAATATTTACTATGATAATATTTAAACAGTGTTGCTATAAGACTTATTTATTATCTAACATTTTTATATACGAGTCGTATAGTATTAAAAACGGCAATCTCATCTCGGACTGCTGCAGAGTGAAAAATGTTTTGTCTAAATTGCTGTTCACGATTCTCATAGCATATTGTCAAATTTGAAACCACTTCACTTTTTGTTAAAAATTCTATGGGTTATGGCCACTTTCATTGCCATGTTAGTACTTTAAACTGTGTAGTACTTAATAGAAACCTTTCCACATTCTTAACTCAATTTATGCAGAATCAACAGATACATAGTTATTTTTAATACTATACAGCCTATGTGTATAGTAGTATGTGTAATATGTCATGATATTATTATCTATGAAACTGACTCTGTTATTTGATTTTATTCACCAAGTGTGACTTGTATTATAGTACTTACTTAATTGGAAAATGATTATACATAATATACATGGGGTACACATTCCCTAAATTGTTAATGTTAGTGTTATTTCTCTTTACAATACATACTACATATTATTACCTTTATGAATTAATTAGCCTGATGTATGCAAATGAAACACAATAATATTTTTCTATAAAATATACTTTAATATTTATGGATTATAAAGTAATTTCAATTGCTTACAATTGATTCACAATACATATATAATATGTACCTATAACACAAATAAATTACACAATTCATTTTTACTTCAATATAAATAAAAAGTCAATATTACATAATATGATGATTGGTAACATTATGCTTTTGAGGAGACCGATGGCGTGACATCACTCTTGTCCTAAAGATATTTCCACCCATACATTTTTATATTAAAATGTCATCATATGTCATTTAGTTAAGGTCTTCACATCAGTCTCGCATTCAGATAAGGACCAGGGATGTTGCAAATATTTGCATCCGCATCTCTAGAGCTAGATCAATTGAGCTTGAATATAAGATCGTTATTTAAAGGCGAGGGCTTAAAAATTTTGATAACCCTGGACTTAGAAAGGACTGGAGAAAATTAACAACACTGACCGTAAATGCTAAAGAATGTTTACAAAAACAAAATGAGAGTGAGCAATATGTATGGTGTCCTTGAGTTGGTGACATCAATCTAAGGTTGGCCCCTAGTCCCACCCTGGCAACAATCCTGAAATTCCACTACACAATTTTTACCCTTGAATATGATATATATCATAATGTTATAGTCCCTACCTAGTACCAGAATTTGTGTATTTTAGGAAAAACAATCAAAATCGTTGATTTTTTCCCACATTGGCATCCGATATCCGCGGATGTGAGTATTAAATATTTGCATCTGTGGATGTCTAAAAAAATGACATTTGCAACAACCCTGATACAGACAATGGAACACATTCATAATCACTGCCTTATATACATACAATACATATCTTTTTAGTTCAATAAATAAGATAAATCTTTAGAAACTACACAAGAAAAGATAAAAAAACGTTACAGTTTGTCCTCAACAGAGGCAAGAGGTCTATATATGACACCAACTATATATGTAGGTATAATAATAATTTAGGTATGTCCCAAAAGGTTGTATCTTACATTGTACCAATATTTATAAATAACATCACGCATTGTCTACATTATTCCACATAAAGCAGCACTTAAATATTGTTTAGCTCACAATCCTCTAAAAGACTGTAGGGAAATGATAATAATAATCGATTTTGAAGCGACTTATTAAAAATTCATCCTGGGAGATCACAACAGGAGACACCATATTGTGGAGAATGTCTGTGATAGTATTGCAGTAGAGGACTATAAATATTATTATGTATTACAAGTACAAATTACATAACATTATAGTTTACAAACATAACTCGGTAACATCCACTGAGGCATTCAATTATTCATTTGCAGATTTACTAACTTGAACAACTAATATCCAAAGTCTTAATTTTTTCTTGGTAAGTAAAATTGTATTAACAATTATATTAATGCACTAGATAACATTTTATTGCTCTTGATTGGTTTATTAGACCTACTTGGTACACTAGTGTGGATATCAAATTACACATATAATTTTTCATTGGTTTCTTTGTAATAAAATTCCTAGCCACATTCAAAGTTTCTCGTGACTAACCTGACCTTATTTGACACAAACATATGTAGTATTTTTTGAGTTAGTCTGGAATAGTATTAGATGTCATACTTCTCTAGCTAAAGGATTCAATTTATTAATTTATACATTCCCTGATTTTTTAGAGACCATCAGCCACTTCATTGCGAGTGTTTGATAATAATCACAGCTTGTAAGTTAAACTTATTTATCTACGACCTACATATAATAATATTATTTTTGTGTGTACAAGTGTTAGGAAGTTGGATGAATTATGCTCAAGATAGGGCGGGAAGGCTTAGATTAGGACTGGGATAGTATGTAACTAACAGCTTTTGAAAAAGAAAAGTATTTTTTAAGTTTTACTAAAAAACAAAAACATTTTTTGTAGTATTTTAAAAGTATGTATAACACATATCCGACTTTGTATTTCCTTGGAAATAAGTAGGTAATTACGATAATTCTTCAATAATCACCAACCGATTCAAATACCGAGTAATTACAAATTTCATTACACAAACATGCTTTGCACTCGTCTATATAAATGCCTTAGCTATTAGCTTGCTGGTACTAATTGCATTATAATGATTATATTGTGTTATCTGAATTTAAGAGAATTGGAAAATACTAGATACTAATTATAATTACATAATCTATAGAGTCAACAATATACACACACTAAAAGGCACTAACATATTAACAGTCATAAATAAAAATTCATAAAAATATACATAACATAGGTACATAGTACAATCTCAAAATTACAATACAATACCTATTTATACAAACATATTTTTAAAAATTACATCAAGTAATATTTAATCAAAGTAATCAGTTGCCAAAGTATGGATTAATAAATCAAATCGGAATAAATCTCTTTAAACTTTTTACATAGATGCCCAAAATTAATAAATACGTATTGTTAAAACAAGAACTTTAGATTGAAATAACCTCCAAAGTGACATAATAATTAGTGAATTGTAATATTTTAAAATACGATGAAGATGACAATGCGGGTATAGCCACCCTACTATGCTTCGCCACACGCCAACTGTGTTTCACTACACATAAATTCAACAGACAATCATTCACAACAGAATACATTACAATGAGACTAAACATAGGATCTTAAATAAATACATAGTAGCTTTAACACAAATAATTGTTACATTTACCTTTATTAACATAAATTAATATTGAATGAAGAAGTCATCAGATTAGAGTTGTATGGAAATGTTTGAAAACATGACGAACATATTATAAATAATTTCACTCATGCGGTGATTCTTCTGGAACAAGGACCCAATCACCGTCCCGATCATCGAATGGAAGAGGAGCTCCCATCACTTCTAATTGCTTTTTTAAACTCATATACAGTTTGACTAAGGAGTCCTGAAAATGAATAAAATCAACGATATAGTATACAAAGAACATGGTCGGGGTCAGGGGGCGTTGTACAACTTGTGGTTGAAGTTTACTCTCTGTATTGTAGTGACATTAATATATACAAACCTTTTCATCTTCTAATCGCATAGCTTCCTTCTTCTGACGTAATTCTTCTTCATCTACATGTTGGTCTAATAACTCTGATCTATATCTGGATAGAAAAGCCAATTCAGTTTGAACCTGAAATGAAAATTTAAATTTTGTTAAAGGGTGAATTCTTCTAAAGAGCTGATGCTCAAATAACATTTCTTAGAAATTATGTGTCGAGCTGGTAGAGATGTTTACCTTGAGATACTCCCTGGCCAACTGTTTATGTTCTTCGAATATTCCAAGAGAGACTTCATTGGTGGGATCTGGGGAGATTGCTCTGAGGTGGGGATCTAGCATCATGTGCATGGAATCTAAATCTGGGTCAGGGTCGGGGGCTGGGTTGCTGTGTGCTGCTGGAGGTTGCCTTGGTGAGCGAGATGGGGGACCCTCACCTCCGCCAGTTTGACTGCTGTTACCTAGAAACATTAACATATAATATTAACCATTTAATATTTCCCCATAATATTTTAGTAAGGTTGTAAGTACTAAATCCTCAGTTTTACATGGTGGAATTCTCACACCACATATTCTTAGTATAGATACAGCACTAACTTGGCTATGACGTAGCTATTAAAAATAGGTATATTATATTTTGAAATTTGATAAAAATGATACAATAAAACATGTAAGATATAGTGGTTGCATAAAAAACAGGCGCAACCCGCTGCATACAAGATAGTAATAAATAATAATAAAGCATTATTAATCTATATGAAAGTTGATTCTGGTGCACTGTGCAACATACATCGGTATCAGGTATCGCAGTTTCAAGAAAAATATTACTATAGGTACGTACTACGTAGTTATCTCCAATTGATATTTTATAAGTAGACAGATGGAGTCGTCATAAAGAAACAACGAAAATAGGAAAACTCGTATTTTCAAATTTTGGGGGTTCAAACCCCCTCTTATTATATTTAGCGCTGTTTACGCCCATGGTTGTTACTCATTGTCTCTGGTCCTGAGCTCGAACCCCCCTCCCCCCGGAATAAATTCCTGGCTACGGCCTTGACTAGAAGGTGTTATAAACCACCTACCACTGATATAGCTTACTTTATATTTCAACAAGAAAGAACGGACAATGTGATTATGTGGGTAAGAGTTATATAAGGGAGGAGTTACCTTAGTAAACACGTAATGCTAATTATAATGTATTTTTAGATAAGGAAGTATGGCACTGTACGTTGTTTACCTTTGCTACTATGAAAGAGTGTTTAGCCATGGAGATTGTAGACATTGTACAGTGTAGACAGACATCAAACAGATTGGAACTACAACATTGAAGATATAACGATAAAGACTTGTATGTTTCACTATTCATGCGCGGTTTTACATACCTATAAAAAATTGAAGGGAGGGCTTGGTGATTGACTGTGTGGATACTTTAGAAAACTCTGTTACATATGTGGGTATATTTTTACGTATATACAGTAGTGATTAGCAAAGCCTTTTTGCGTGAATTGTACACTGCTATTTGTGAATATACAACGGCACTAACGGCAGTATAGGTAAATCTAAACAGTATCCTCACGAGAGATTTTTTTGAGAAGAGGGAATGAGTGTGAAGTTGGGTGTGCAAAGTGATATGGACACTGAGCAGGGGAAACGTGGAAATTATTTTTCAACAAGGGAGATTATTGTTCATTCTCTACTTAATTAGTCAGTGCCTTACGTTGCATTTCAAGTTGCAACTAATTTGCCTGGTTTGTTTCAAGCACTTAAGTCATCCGTCACTTAAGTCTCACACTTTTTATTAGACAAATAAATAATATTGAAACAATACCGCATTACAAAACAAGGCCTGCCTACAAATATCTATCGCAATTAAATTGAAGACTTCTATTTTATTGGACAGGATCTGTGTGGGAAACACTGAAGAGGGAGCCTACCCCCGCCTCCGTTCCTCTAACTTCTCCTATTGTAGAGGTTCTACTTTTCGTTTATTTGCATGCAACAAAAGTATATAGGTTTGGTACGTACTACGCACGTACTACGTAGTATCAAATGTGGTGATGTTTATTCCGTTTTTCTTTTAGAGAACATTCCTGGTACAGAAGAGAAAAGCGGTCGATAATGGTTCATTTGATAAGTTGTTATTGTAGTACAATCACATTCATTCAGCTCAGTGGCTTGCCACGAGGCCGTAAGCCCACAATTGGCCATTACCTAATTACGTTATGTTTATACACTGCGTTCATAAGGATTTCCAGGTATGAAAAAAATGTTACTTATTATTGCAAATATTGATAGGGTGGGAGTCGCTAATCAAGTATTACTCTATTACTAAAGATTGTCTGTGCAATCTACGAAGCCATTATGTACGAGGATATTTATGAATACATGAAAATTTGTGTCGGTACTGAATACTCTAGGATTGATGCGATATGACGCCAGTAGCCGTCGCAGAAAAGAGATTGTTTACATTTGGCCCAGCACATAGTTATATAGTATACTCTTACAAGCCATATAATGTGATTATAATACTCTATTAAAGTGACTAGATTTAACATTACCACACGTAGATACAGAAGACATTGCATTAATATTAATAGTGTTACATATCTCTATACTCATATACATACGAAAGCGCCTGACTGACAACGCGGAGCCCAAACAACTAATTCTAGAAAACTGAAATTTTAAAGACAGATACGTTTTAATACAAAACCTCCCAATAAGAAGGGAGTTTTGGAAATTGCGCGGGGGTAGTTTGTTTTGAAAGTACCATATCTCAGTAATAAATTAAAATAGAATGGTGTAATTATGCATTTGCATCCTTCTTTTAAAATAAAAAAAAATACGAATTTTATTTTTCTACCAAAATTTAAGTGCTGAAAAGGGTGTGTTTTGTTTTCCGTCAAAACAGCCCGATGTCTATGTACCCACCTGTGTACATATTAGACATGTGCGCCGGCTGCAAAAAAGCCGGCGGCGGCGCCCATGTCTAAAATTGCCGGCGGCGGCGCCACGCCGGCGGCGTGGATATAAAGTGGGGGGAAGCATTGGATTTTTTTGCAATATTGTTTTAAATGATTAAATACGTATATGTGAAAAGGATAATGATAAAATCGATTTATTTATTTTGAAAAACTATAATTATTTCAATAACAAAGTAAAATAAAAGCTCATATTTGAAAAATAATGGAAAATATCATTATTGCTTTTTCATGGTGCTGGAGGGCAGGTCAAAATAAACTAATCCATAAAGTCAAATGCGTCAGAATGAGCCTCACTATAGACAGTGGTGCAGTCGAACAGGTTTCTCATTTAGCAATATTTGGGCTGTTAGCTAAACGGTGAGTGAATTCAAACTCTGAAATAATGTTCAGACTTGCGACTACGAGGTCGACCTTCCACAAAATGCAAAACCTATATGTAACCAAGAAGTACGGTTGAGCATAAACTGTAAAAACATATATGTTATATGTGCTGTTGTTTGGAGTGGAAGGGTAATTTAATAAAACTATCTTATTTGCGATGTTATTTTAGGCCTAAAAATAAGGATAATTAATAAAAAAAAACATAAATTCTGGTGTTTTTAGTCGAAGGGTACATAAAAATAATAATGATATCAACCAAAATACGTAACGCTTAACGGTGGGAAGATAAATTACAATTTGGAGTAGTCTGTAATCACGGTCCGAGAAACTACGTTAGGGGATAGTATTTTTAAAAAAAATTAAATGCAGCTTTGGGTGAGTGAAATAATTTAATTTTAACGTTAAAATATCTAATTATAATCACATTTTGACACTTTGAAGATCGTAAACGTCAAAAATTACCAAATGAATATCGTTTTTTGTCAAGAGAAAAGGAGTCATTATTATTTACACAGTGTTGTATTGAAACAAATGAAATAAAGCGAATCTAGTCAAGTGGAATGAAAATAATTTTGATTAGATACTTCGATAATCAAAGGCTAAACTAATGAAAAGTGAGAACGGTTGACCGAAAAGATGAAAGGCCGCATTTTTGGTCAGATATTCCAGGTATAAATCATAAAATCGATTTATTTATTTTGAAAAACTATGATTATTTGAATAACAAAGTAAAATACAAGCTCATATTTGAAAAAATAATAGAAAATTTCATTATTGCTTTTTCATGGTGCTGGAGGGCAGGTCAAAATAAACTAATCCATAAAGTCAAACGCGTCAGAATGAGCCTCACTATGGGCGTCGAACTGGTTTCTCATTTGGCAATATTTGGGCTGTTAGCTAAATGGTGGGTGGAATTCAAACTCTGAAATAACTTGCGATGACGATGTCGACCTTCAACAAAATGCAAAACTCCTATGTAGCTAAGAACTACGGTTGAGCATAAGCTGTAAAAACATATGTGTTATATGTGCTGTTGTTTGGAGTGGAAGAGTAATTTAATAAAACAATCTTATTTGCGATGTTATTTTAGGCGTAAAAATAAGGATAATTAATAAAAAAAACATAAATTCTGGTGTTTTTAGTCGAAGGGTACATAAAAATAATAATTATATCGACCAAAATACGTAACGCTTAACGGTGGAAAGATAAATTACAATTTGAGAGTAGTCTGTAATCACGGTCCGAGAAACTACGTTAGGGGATAGTATTTTTTTTAAATTTAAATGCAGCTTTGGGTGAGTAAAATAATTGAATTTTAACGTTAAAATATCTAATTATAATCACATTTTGACACTTTGAAGATCGTGAACGTCAAAAATTACCAAATAAATATTGTTTTTTGTCAAGAGAAAAGGAGTCATTATTATTTACACAGTGTTGTATTGAAACAAATGAAATAAAGCGAATCTAGTCAAGTGGAATGAAAATAATTTTGATTAGGTACTTCGATAATCAAAGGCTAAACTAATGAAAAGAGAGAACGGTTGACCAAAAAGACGAAAGGCCGCATATTTTGGTTAGATATTCTGCCAAAATTCACGTGGTTTAAAAATTTCAGCGTGGTATGATAAAATGGATCAAAAAACCATAAATTCTTATTTTTCCTTATGATTCCCAGTTACATAAAATAACGTTTGTTTTTCATTTAATTTCCACCATGGAGAACCAAATTATTAATGCCTTGTGGCCGTCAAAACTATAAATAAATAAATAAATCACATCCTGTTTCTGGTTTTATAAATAAGATAATAATAATATAAATATGACATAGAAAATTCCCCATTTTTTTTTTAATGCAAAACCAAATGAACGAAATATGTGAGACGCCGGAATGGGTTCCTGGAAAAGTACTTATTTCGATTTCTGTCTCAAGAAACACAAGATAAATACTTTTGGTCACACGGGTCCCACGCCGCCGGCGTGAGCGTTTTGCCGGCGGCGCGGCGGCGCGCCGACCATGACCAGCGGCGGCGCGCCGGCGTGGCGCTCATGTCTAGACATATATACGTGTTTTCATTGATGGTGAAATATTGTATACTACGTCCAGTGAAACACGGCTTACGACCAAAAATATTTGCAATTTCGTTAATCGATGAAAATGATATTCTTTTATGATACGCATTAATTAATTCATATAATTTAGATGATATTCAGTTTGATCGTAAAATACAATGAAATGACATATGTACTTAAGTAGTGCAGGATTATATTTTGATAGGTAAATCGAATATTTGCAGAAATATGACCAAACATGTAAGCATGGTGGTCGTTATTAGGAGTACGTTAGCCCAAACAAGTGGATTTGAGTCCCAATCCTTTTGGTTCTGTCAAAAAATAGCTAGCCGGGCAACACGGGCGTTACAGCTAGTGTAGAAATAATATATGTACATATTAGGTAAAGTATCCTCCGTAGTAGTAATAGTGGTAATGCTGATATTCTAAATTTTTGTTCTGATAAATTCTATATCAACCTAAAATATGCATTGTTAGTAGAAATTTCCCGATGTTGTATGTACTGACTACTGAATGTAAACAATTGACGTGTTGAGGAAAATCACCCTTAAAATAATATACCTGCTACTCGTATTGTACTGAAGGTTATCCTTATACTATGTTGGTGGAGAATAAGCTGTAACGGTGCGCAATGTAACGTTAGGAATGTAACAAGAGTTTTCATATAACAAGTACATAGTAGGTTGGTGGGTTGACTCACTGTAGAATATCCAACTGCACGTAACGGTGTCTCTTATAGTGGTGACCATACTGCCAGCTGGAATGTCACACATGGCAGGCACTGGGGCTCTACGTGATGGGGGCGTCGTGCTCGTGGAGGGCGGGAGCCGAGGCCTGGGCCGTGGACGCGTCGCGTCGGATCACTAATCACTGATCACAAACACTTTAATACTTCACGCGGATACACGTTCATTCAACTTTTCAGTATAATACCAAAGTCAGTATAAACATTCAATTAACCGTAAGATCAACTGTAGAACTTACTGCGAAGCGACGGCACCAGATAAAACAAATCCAATGAAAACCGTAAAACGGAAGTGTTCGCACATTGTTTTGGATTTGGACGATGGACAGGTTCTTGTGTCTTCCGGGATAGTGGGCGCCGTGAGGTCCCGCGCCCGCGCACCGTCTGTACTCCGAGGCGAGGAGACTGAGAGGAGAATGTGTGTCGCGATCCGTGCATGTGTGCGTGCCCGTGCCGCTCCCCCCCCGGGCCGCGCGAGCGCCCCTCGCCCCCTCTGCGCTCCACACCTTGCTCCCGGTTATTCCAGGAGACTGACTCACTAACTTGCAGGGCTATATCGGGGCCCGTGTGCACACACACTCACAATGTACATTGTACACTAACACTCGCTATACACTATACCAGCCATGTCAAACATTCACATACCACATCCCTACTACATATAACACGTCAGTATGAAAAAGAAATCCCATTTATTTTTCAAAATAAATATCATGAGTTCGCGTGTTACTCACTCTCATTACATTATATGATGTTGGTTAAAGCTAAAATAATCGGCCTTGCACGGGAACAAAGTTCAGACAATGGAAGTTGCGGAGTTCAAACAAAATATGAATGTATAGGTATAGGTACATTTCCTACATAGCGACAGGCATAAATCGGGTAATAATCAAGTATGTAAACAGATACCACTTAAAAACATGTGAGGTGTACATAGATCATGATAATATTTTGTTATATTACATTACAAACCTTCAGACCACCCTATCCAATCGGAAAACGGTGGAACAAAGTTTTCCCGCATCCTACATATTTTGATTGATGAAAAGTTATCATGCGTAAGAGAACTTGTATAAAACTATCATTGAGAGATCAGTAAGACTACATCAGATCAGAGAGATGAGAAGAGATACAATTTATACAAAAAAACTTTAACGAACAAATTATCCTTATTAAATCTATATTGTTAGAGAGGTCGTCCCCGTTGCATAGTATCGGAACATTAGACCAATAAAACTAAGTATGAGGTTAATTACATACTTCTACACCTACCTATTTATATACATCTAGCGCAACAGGTTCTAATGAATTATGCGCTAATGAGTCATCAAGAGAAAAATTAAGAGCATTGTTGTATCGTCGTGATACGAATGAATTGGGCAAAGCTCCAAATCAAACCATAATAGTAACATTAAACAAGACATATCTTTACTGTATAGAGTGTATACAGAACACATCTATGTAGCTAGACCTAATGTTACTTTATATACTGGTGTACCTAAATACTATATAAGAGCAGTACATTATCCTAGGGATAGCATTATTCCTCCTGTGAATCAAATCATCTATCCAGGATGTACATACGTTTAACAGGAATTTTAAGTATCGCATCTGTAGTAATTCTAAAAGTTATGCAAAGAGTGTTAGGGCGTCCCCAATCTGTGTACCTAGTCATGTAGTGGCTCACCGAATTCTTGGTACAAATTCTACCGTAAAATGATTCTGCAAGCATGTCATGGACATCGGTTCATCACAACATCAACAAGATGTTATGCAATTGGCACTCACCTCTCCTGTTCTTCCTATATTTCGTGTAATAAAAAACATTACTAAGTATTGGGTACCACTTTAAAGAGCATAAAGTAGGGAAGTGACGGAAGCTTTAAACTTTAAAAGTATAATTTAGTATACACAAGGCCAGATTGTATTGATATCGCGTATCATAATATGTCAGAGTGTGCCCTTGTGGTGGAGATTTTTTCCCATTAAAAATAATTTAAACAATTTTTGGATTTTGAAAATTGTGGGTTTGGTACTGAGTTAATAGGTATTTGGCTTAAAATATTCAAAGATATCTCTAGGTACTATGACCCCTCCACTTATTAAACACCCTGTACTGTATGTTATACTTGGAGTTAGAGACTGATATTTGAATGTGTGTATGTAGTGTAGTAGGTACATACAATACATAGTAGGTACCAACTACCAACATACGCAGCACGAAAATCTTTTGTCAAAAAAGCAATAATAACATAAAAACTCATTTGGCATTCCGACACTAACGTTTAATAGTGTAACCAGTGTTTCTAAAGTAAATAAATAATAGGACAGGACGATAGTAAGTAAACTGTAAATACTACAACGTGTACACTGATGTACAGTAAATTCCAGAGGCGGGCACCGTTAATCAAAAAGTTAACTTCGTTAATCGATAATCCGTTAACTAAAAAGTTAACTTCGTTAATCGTTAATGCTTTACATTTTGAAAAATGTAACGGAAGTTAACGTTAATCCGTTAAAGCGTTAATGTAAAAAATCGCGGTTAAATGGCATGAAATAGAACTACTTACATAAGTACTACTGCTATCACACTATCGCGATGTATCCCAACAAAGTGGGTACACAAATACATACAATGTGCCTACAACAAACAAACATACAGAATGGGTAGCGAGTCTCATTCTTGAATAAGAAGTAAAATGTCTTATAGAAATTTTACAAACACCTACGTACATATTTATTAAACTATCAAATATTAACGGACTTAATTAACGGAAGTATAATGTAACGGAAGTTAAATAATACGTTAACTATTTTTGGAGGTGAGAAAAGCGTTAATTCGTAACCAAAATATTAACTTCGTTAATTAACAATTAACGGATTAACGCTTTTCTGCCCAGCTCTGGTAAATTCTAATCTGATGCATAAAAGGATTTTAATACGTGCTATAAAGGTTGCATATCAGCAGGAAGAGTGACAGGTTTTGGATGTCGCGCCAGGACGACACGTCGCAATTACATAACATCGAATTTCTTGTATATTGCAGTAGTTGTATAAATGACTTGGAAAAGGTTCAAGTGAAAATGACAATACTTGTAACTTTTGTTGCACTTCCAATAAGATAATTTGTATAGTGCCGTTTTGTGAGTCTATATATATACCCAGTCATTACCCATCAGTCATCACAAAGTCGCTCAGTATACCTATTTACTTATTATATCAAAACAACTAATCAATTTAGGAAGGATTTCTGAAACAAGTGTGTTTCCAACTGGTTGTTGAACTGAGTTACAGTTTGTGCCTGCTAAGTTCGTTCCAGGCTGGAAAGCCTGCAGCAGAGTAAGCGCGGCAAAGATATTTGGGTTTCCCAGCATAAAGTGCGCGAGCCTAGTATTTACAATGCGTGAGATTGCGATGGATGTAGGTATTGCACTATTGGTCATTGGGCTCCAACTGATGCTGGTATACTATACGAGTATGTGTATAATGTTATAAATAGTAGTACACAAGGCAGATACGAGATTTAGCTAATCGATGTGATGTGAGTCATTTGTGTTTAAAACAGATCACCAGAGAGGAGAGGCCACGTGATATGATCAACATCAGTTTGTTATGTTGTGTGTATAGTACCTACTACCTAGTACCTACCTAGATACCTAAGACATAAATAAATCCACAGTAAGAATATCACACATACTGTATGGCAGTATGGGGACTGGGGAGGGTACACAGTACACACACCACACACTACACTAGTCACTAGATGATAATAATACATAGGATGGTTGTCCCTCTACCTCTGTATGCATGATCTCCTATATTACAATATAATATATTGGCTGCAAACATAATATCCATAATAGTTTTATTAGATAGATAATTTTGATAAAGATTCTATAAATACTTAATATAAATTCATACCTATAGCTTTTATGTCCAATTCCACCAACTTCCACCTAGGCAGGGGACCCTAAGTAATTTCCATGCAAAAACATAGATATTATTTTTTAAAGAATAAAGACAACCGCAAGCAGAGCATAAATCCATATGAAAACCTACATAAAACTCTCCTACGTTAGGTGCCCAAATATGTCCGCCCAGAATCTCCCCAACTAGAAAAGTTCTATGTAGAATTTCATGTGGATTTATGCTCTGCTTGCCGTTGTCTTTATTCTTTAAAAACAATATCTCTGTTTTTGTATGGAAATTACTTAGGGCTCCCCTGCCTAGGTGGAAGTTGGTGGGATTGGGCATTACTGTTTCTATTTAACTAGTATTATAACTAAATTATTTTTATCAGTTGCCATCCACTCCATTTTTTGCTATGGTTATGTGGCCATCCAAGAGAACAACCTGAATGGATAATAAAGATCTCTACCTGCCCCGCAAGGGATACAGCGTGAGGGGATAGTGCTATGTTAATTGTACTATTATCCACATGTTTATATTTCTGCTTTTTCAATATTTTCTATTGCGCTTTGTGTAGCTGCTGGTTTCTTGATGCTTTTATTTTGATTTCTAACATTAACAATCCCTATTCTGATCTACTGGACTCAGTGGCGTAGGTATATAGGTTTTCATTTCAGGAGGTGGGCCGATCTAGTGGAACGGGGGGAACTAAGCCTGACCAGAAAATAGAACCAGAATTCCGCTCTAGATTAAGAACATTAAATATAATATGTTTGTTTTTCTTAATGTTCTTAAGCTGAAAAAACTTGTGTGAACAGTTGCGATGGAAATGGGCAGAACCATGGACATTGCCAGCTTAGAATCTGGGGGGAAGCAACTAAAATTGCAACCTAAAAAACTAATAATAATTTGTTGAGTGAAAAATGCTGTGTTTTAGGTTGGTATTAAACTTTGGTACAAAAAATAGAAAAAAAAGTTAGAATTTTTTTTAAATAATCGTTATACATACGGCCCTCCCCCTTATATACGCCCTATATTGTACTGGTACAGGCATATAAATCTCAAACGGGGCTCTTTCTCTAATACTAAGAATTTATTACATGTATGTAATATTAGTTTATGACACATAATACTAGTATAGAATCACACTGGAGTAGTGATTTATTGACAACTCACTTCTTAGTAACATACATTATAGTTTTACCCTTAATTACCTAAACTTCCAGTTAATTACCAGGGCCAGCTATAATACAAATGTGAAAATACCTGTCGGAGAAAACTTCTGACTTCAAATCAATTATCAACTCGATCCTTTCAATCGTAATAAAAATCTTCATTACGAGATTCATTAAGAAAATTAGCTGCTAAATCAGAGTTTTTAATTGAAGAATCATGTTAATTATTTTCCTGTGTTAATTAAAAATTTCAACTTGAATGTTAATACTTTGTTTCTGTGTGAAGTAAACACAACCGCAACCCTTCGAATTACGTACTATTACATTTTCTTGATGGGACGAGCGTTAACGAGTCACGGATGTTGACTAAAATGAAAGTGAAAAAGTTGGGATGCTTGAAAGGACATGTAGAGAGAATGAAAGGATAACAAAGAAACATACCCGGGAGAAAGAAGAGGTGTAAGGAAGCGCGGCCGTTCAAGAACCACATGGCTGGACCATGTACACTAGATTCTCAAGGACGGACGTGTTTTTAGTAAAAGGAATCACAGAGTATGCATGACAAATTGTATGAAGCACGAAGTGTGTGCAAGGATAGCAAAGTCTGGCGATCTTTTCTTTCTGCCTACTCCACTAGGGACGTGGCGTGAGAGGAGAAAATAGAATAGAATGGCTAATGGGACAGTTTAAAAAATAGAAGTTCCATAGGGCATTGATTTCCCTTGCACTGGTAATGTAATCACACTTCCATGGATATACCTAAATGTAGCATAATATGCACTATATATTATGTATAACATTATGTTTCAAAATCAGAGATTCAATGTAAACAACAAGAGTAAGGTGTATCATTCACAGACCATTAATTTATCATATAAAAAGAATTGGGATATAAGATATTCATCAGCCATCTAATATGAAATCAGGGGACTTGATCCAGTATTACTTACATAATACATTACACGATCCCTCATTTATTATGAACAAAAAAAGTTAATTCTGGGGATTACAGGGCTAAGAGTTCACAAAAAGCCACTGAAGATGATGCTCTAAGCTTCCAAAGATCTTTGGATTGTGTGTTCAAATAAAATAGTGGAAGTAAAATACAGTGTTTTTTCATTTTACAAAATTTGTTATAAATGCACTTCCATAAAGTTAATCTTCCTACAATCACTAAGTACAATTTATTGTTTAGCATTATGCCTAATTTTATTGTACGTACTTTGTTCACTTGGAGAATAAAATAAGCAAATTCTTAAAAGCATTTGCCTAGCTCTGTTTACTGGAGTGTGGATCTGCGAACTTGGTGGTGACAATATATTATGCACTTCATGACAAAACAAGATTTTAGCTCACTGTGAAATAAGCAGGAAAGGGTTTGTGTATACCTATTTGTATATGACTGTATAACTCTCTGTAGATTGCTGATCAGATAACTACAATTATCAACGAGCAAAGGGAGAGAAGAATAGTGATAATAAAATGGCGACATGTTAATATTTGGAGCATTGGTTATTAAACAATATCTATTGTATCCCATGGTATAGCACATTAATAACATAATAATCCACTGACCCTCTGTTGCTGTACACCATTCTACCAACGATATGGTCACAGTTCTAGCAGTGACATGACAAGAAATTAAAGGCATTGCATGTGTCTACATATCCGGGTGGACAGAGAGGAGATATGAAGTGATGTACTTACCAATATTACAATTGTCCATGTAATTATTGAAGCCAAAGGTGTTCCCTGTGTTGGGATACTCTTCTAGTTCCATTTCGTCCTCAATGTTAGTTGGCTCCCACGCATTCTGTATACAAACAAACACAATGAAAGGGATGCTGAGGGACGTTTAGATTTCAACAAAGGTTTCTACCAAAGTAAATTGTTTCTAGTACAATAATAAGAAGCTGGGAAATTTAGAATGTACTGGAAGACAATATAGTAATACTATGTAGATCATTTAACAGAGTATCTAATAGTGAAAGTACTGTACGAAATTATTAATTCATTAATTAAATGCTTTCCATCAACTGACATCTTAATTTCTGTTACATTAAGGCCCATCACACACTAGCTAACTATTTAGATTTTTATAGTCATCGGTGTTTTTCTTCGTAATCTCACGTAAAAGAGTTATAAAATTTCACAAAATATCTTTGTTTTTTTAAAGGGAACATAAATAAGCATGAATCTACAAAAAAATTAAATAAAAAAAATTGAACAAAAATTTGCATGAATCTGTGAGAGCTTTTTAGACCGCACCGCTAGGGGTGCTGCATTCACTTTACACCTCTATTGGTTAAAGACGAAAAAACGTGTCACTTAAAAAAAAATGTCGGTATGTTCTGACTTCTGACACATTGACTTAACATTCAGGACGTGTGTGGAGAGTAGTCAAATCATATGCATTTTCGAGCTTCCGGAATCAGAATCTTGAATGTTAGATTTTTTTAATGAATCTTGAATGTGAGAAATTATCTCAAACTATTTTCGAAAACTTTCCAATTGTATAAACTATTTACCCCGTAAATTTTACTATGGCATCACACCTAAAATTATTCCAAAACACAAAAGGATGATAATTCATGAAAATAAATTTTGATGAATCTCAATACAAAACGTACGGGTGTTTGACGGAAAAATACAAAAAAAAAAAACATGACTTGAAAACTACAAAAAATCGCTGAAGATATATGGGGGTTCATTCGATAGGTATTGAGATCCCCATCACCCTGCTTCAATTGGCGACTGTAACACCGCGTATATCTTATGTTATATTTGGTAGGGGAAAGCTAGTCTAAGTGACAAACTGTCTACAAAGTCTAAGTCTAGTCTAAGTAACTCAACACTCAGATCTCTACAAAAGGCAACTGATAGTTCAACAGTTCTGAGAATTATACAGCAGAATCATATCCAGGGATAAACTCAAGCACACTAGAGGACTCTTCTACTCGACACATACTCATACACAATTTAAAATGGTCATTTAGTGTACTACAATGTTTTGGTCAATCCTCTATTGGAAGGCTTAGATAAAAGGTTTGGATTTATCCTACGAGAAGACGTAGAAAGTTTGCAGTAGTTGCATACCTACATAGAAGTGGTTCACTATAAACAAAGGAGCCTACATGCCACATGGTTTCTTATGTTTTAGTCAGCGACATAATATATTAAGTACTAATTAAGTACATAATATGTTATCTCTTTGGTTTTAGTAGTTCATAATCTCAACACTAATAGTAAATACTCAAAGAGTTTATGCAAGGATTAAGTTTAATATGAATTGGGCTGGGCATACTTACTGGATCCACTTGTATTTCCAAAGGAGAATGAAGATGTAGATTATTAGTATTGTGTGGTAACATTCTTTCACTTAAATTTCCATTGTAGTGAGCTGGATTGTAGTATCTACCTTCTTCAGACATTGGGAATTGCCTCCAGTATGGGTGATTAGTTTCATTAGGATTATTATTCCATTTGTCAGGATTCTGAGAATAGAAGCAAGTAATTGAGTTAGGAGACAACATACTTTGTGAAGGTGATATACTGTTGCCTTCCGTATCTTGCTTACAACTCGGATCACTGTCTGCATGCCCAAGATGCATGTTGCCAATATTATAGTTCAACATGGGGTTTCTTTGTGGCATGCTCGAGTCACTGGACGATTCGGGACTCTTTCTATCGATAATATATTGCCCACCACTAAATTGCTGGTCTAAGGGTGAACTTTGAGGCAATAGTTGTCTTTGATTTTGCGAGAAACACTTAGGATTCAAGTTCCTAGAGCCAAGAATTGAATTAGATACAGACATTGGTGAAGGCCTACTATTTGCAGACTTTGTTTGGGGGCTGTTTGATATTCTATTGTTGGATTTACCAAACATTTTTCTATTTGCATTGGGTGAATTCGATGAAGGAGATGTACTGATAGTGGGAGATTTTGGTTCATGTTTAAATTGTTCAGGAATCTGTAACTGTCCAACTCTAATTGCAGGATTCATAAATGAGTTTAGCCCTTGAGGTATATCACTGATACTTAATGGCCTTTGGCGATTCATCGAACCAGTCGCTACATTCTGAAGTCTATTAATCTGGGATTCAACAAAACTGTGAGGTCTTTGTGGAGAACGTACGTTGCTTCTGTGCATCACTTGCAGAGGCTTCATTATCTCATTAGATTCCTGCGAAGGTGTCACTTCATTAGAGTGCTCCGTGTCCGTTGTGAAACTCTCATTGTTGATTGTAATGTCTGCATCACTGTCGTTGTCTGCTAAGCTCTCAGAGAAAGATACATTGTAATCAATAGGGGCATCTGCACCAGGGAAGAATTCACAGAAAGCATTCATTCTTTCAACCACCTGCAACAAAATACAAAAATATTACATGGAAATATTCATTCAGTTATTTGGAAATTAATTAGATGATAAGTGTACCTCATGCATACTCGGTCTCTCAGCAGGATCTTTTTGCCAACACTGTGTCATTAGTTTTTCGATTGGAGGGGGGCAGTTTTCAATCAATGGTGGGCGTCGACCTACATGAAAAGAAAAAAAACAATGTTTGATTGTGTTATTGGGAATTTTCATCATTGTATGTAGTATAATGTTTTAGCAATAATGCAACGCAATAGTGCATGTACATATCTATTAAAAATGTACAAAATTTTTCCATAGTTTCAACTTGTGACACAATTGTGTGAGAGAGTGTGCCTTAATACAGTTAAAGTTTTACTAATATGTGGAGATAATTTTGTAAACTAGACATAATGATCAGATGAAATAAGGCGGTAAGGACTGACACTAAAGAGGCACGCAAAATTACATAAATCACAGGAATACGTTCCTTTGGTTATGATTGTGTGGCCTTGCACTACTCACTGATAAGTAATCACAGTGATTTGAACTACACACTATTTATAATGAGGTAACTGGTAAATGCTGTGTATGTGTGCAAATGATACGCGACATTCTCTTTGCACAAACGTTAACATTACATTTAGAACGAGTTTAATATTTCCCTGCACCGTCCAAGTGTTCCCGGTCTCTATTGACTATTTGCCTTTAAATTACTTATAGTTTCTTCTGAGTCGAAAGATAGCAAATGGGAATCAGTGTCGTAAAGTCTATTTGCTCACATCTGCACATCGACACCATGCGGAAACTGTACATACGATGGATATAAATGCTTCAAAAGTGTGCATAATACAAAGGTTTGAAAACTAGGACTTTTGTGGCCCGAAAGATTTGTTTGGGACAAGCATAAGACCGGTGACAATCCTGGTAAATTGGGATGTCTGGCATTTATGAACATCTCACTCACACAGGTCACTTGAAAAAAAAATTGGGGCTTTTTTCACAACCCAGGGATTCCATTGGTGAAGATGGCAGTTTTTTGGAATGTATGTTGTTAGTGGGCTTCTAACGTTGTACTCAAATTTGTGAGCCATAGGGAGCCGTGGCCCATATCTGTCTGTGCCACAGCCTAAGGAATGATTTAGAGCTCATCTATACATTATTTTTTTATTATTGTGTCTTGTGGAGTGAAGAACAAAGTGCTACAATATAAATTAGAAATAACATGTATATTCTATGATAAGCTTCGCCAGTTTAGAAGCTAGGGGGCGGGGGTGGGCCACTAAAATGTTAAAAACATAAAATATAACGCTTGCTCGCTATAAATAATTTTTATAGCGAGCAAGCGAATTTTTTTTGATTTTCAGACTTAAATCTTGTTTATTTTTCATAAAATAAAATAAACTTAAATACAAAGAATTTGTAACATGTGAACAGGTTTAATTAGCGCCACAGTCCTTTTTTCATAGAACAGTTTATGCACATAATTTAACAGAATATGAAAATTTCTATAACTTTTATGATGTGACAAACATTTTATCTGTAAAGTCAATCGTTCGGGAAACATTTCGTAAATAAAAATAAAACAGGGGAAAAAACTATGCTTTTGGTAACAAATTTGAATTTAACATTACAGGACTGATACGTAAAACATACAAAAACTCAAAAATCTTTGGCAGCATTGTTGGATTAGTCATTCATTTTGTAGCATGGCATTTTAAAAACTGTTATTAAAATTACATAGTTAGCAGTTGGCACGTACTATATATTATTATTCTATGGTTGGCACAGCTCTTTAGAGCGCAAATCTCCCAAGTGGAAAGTATTAGGTTCGAAATCCGGGCCTAAAAATGTATTCCGCACTTCACAATGTTCACAAGCCAAGGTTTTTTAAATATAAATATTTTATAAAGGATCTGGGCTTGCATACACAAACCCAAATACTTTTCTGCATACCCTGCGCTAGGCTAAAGCTTGTGTCACAAAGTAATACCGATACCGAGAGAAATACCGATATTCTGTCCACATATTTTGAAATATTATGTATTATGTATCAGTGACGTAAGTAACAACAGTATGTTTAAATTGTTTAATGCAGTGCCAACTCACAAATGTTACAGCAAACTCAATGCCGGTGGCAATCATTGTTAAGATATAACTCCGCACATGTGGGTGGCTGGCCCTCGACGTGCACCACTATCCCGCATATGTGCCGAGTTGGCATGCAAGCTTGACAGATAATCTGCCATAAAATACGTGTCGGTTATTTTGAGTGTGTAGGGCAAACAAAAATCTGTTTTATTTAAGATATGTACAAATGTCTACACGGACACTAAGTGGGGTGTGTTGGTTATAGCTATTTAACGCAAGAATAAATACCATTGTGCACCGCCCACATAATGCGATATGCTGTCCCTCCAATTTCTCCAAAAGGTTTTCTCCTAGACAATACTTCCCACAGTATGATGCCCCAGGAGAAGACGTCACACTTCTCCGTGTAGGATGAGCCTTCAAACACCTGCAATCAATTCATTTGTTACTGGAGGAATGGCCGTATGTAGTGTATGTGGGTATGCATATGCCTATACATATATATGTAGTTTACCTCTGGTGCCATCCACGCTGCACTGCCTTTATTATTAGTCATATATGTTGCCTTATCTGCCGCTGTTCCAAAGTCACATATTTTTAACCTTAGGCCCCCCATTACAAGCAGTAAGTTAGGTGGTTTTAGATCTCTATGTATCAGAGGTTTTGGTTGCATGGAGTGAAGATATGCAACACCCTGAAATTAATACACACATACACGTTAGTTATAAGAACTACCTAATAAATTAATTTGAAACATATAGGTAATAATACATAATAGAACACAGCAATACCTCAGCACACTGCCTAGCCCAGCTCATGGCGTGGGCAGCTTTATACTTTGGCTTAGGTTCACAGTGAAGCACATTGTACAGAGAGCCTCCCTCTGCAAACTCCATCACTAGACACACTTGAGTGCCTTTTGTACACGCTCCATATAACTTCACTATGTTTGGATGCGACACTCTGGATAACTGTCTTACTTCTACGCTGAAGGCTTTTCGTTCTGCTTCTGAATTTATATATTTTACTGCTACATATTTCCCTCTCCATTTTGCTTTCCACACTACTCCAAAGGCACCCTTGCCTACCACCTGTGAATGTTATTTATATTTAAAATGTCACTCACACGATGTTAATAACAATAGTATTTTAGAGTAAAAGAGGCATTAATATGTACATAGCTTTGCTGCTAAAAGGTAATGCACATCTAGAACTAAATATCTGAGGTATTAATAAGGGTGACAAAACACAAACTTACTGATTCTTCTTGAATTTCACTAAAGTCAATTTCTTCCAACTTTTGCTGCACTGCATTTCCATGTTGTATTTGTGAAGCCATTAGTTATGGGCAACATCACATAATGGGTTATAATTTGTTTTACACCAACAATTACTTGAGAAATGGAAAATGAAGTGAAATGTCAAAAGAGAACAATACTTTCTTGGTTATGTTACTACGAATAATATATACATCTATTATGTATATTAAAATGATACGATGCTGTTTGTACGGGGGTACGACTTTGTTCTAGGCACTTGCATACTTAGGTATAGGATCCGTTTGGCATGAACGGATGAACTGAATAAGAATATAGTCGCCTCTCTTTACTCTCATACAATCATATGGGAATATGTGGACATATGAAAAAAATGTGTTTTTGGTTTTCAGAAGTCTTGTTTTCTTACGATTATAATAAAAATTTAACCTAATTAAATAATAATTATAAGATTTTGTTATATATTTTGGGAACAAAAACTGTATTTACTGCCTAATAATCGTTGACGGCGAATTTTTCCGTGAGGTTATCTTAAATTTTACAGCTGGCAACACGCACACGAAATGACGCCGTTCTGGCTTGTTTGTAATCGTTGTTTTGATGTCAGCCATTTTTACGAATCGGCGTCTCGTGTTCATTCTCGTGCACAGAACACATATACTCTAACGAGAAGAACTACAACTACATAGAAAACATATGCATACACGGAAAATGTATAGCACCGCAGTTGTGGCCAGTGCAAAGCTCCTTGAAGAAATTGGCGGCAGATTTGAATGTATTTCTAGACCATAAAGAATATTTTGATACCACTAGTAACTAAATAATTCCACTCCAGTCAAAAAAATGATGTTAATCAAAATTTTTAACTGAAATGAAATCATTTAATTACTAGTGTGCACCAAGCCCAATGTTACCGAAATGTAGAATAAAAGACACTAAATTCATCAAACTATTTATTGTTTAAATGGTAATAACACAGAGTATATAATATATATTTTAAGTGAATGTAGGATTTTTAGGATAACTGTGTTTCAAAATTTCATCATATTCATCATCAATTTCATCAAAATCAAAATTAAAAACACTTAAAAATAATAGGAGTCCTTGTTTCAGTGCAGTTAGCAATAAAAGAGTCTATTTCTCACAGTTTTAACACTTAAAAATAATAGGAGTCCTTGTCTCAGTGCACTTAGCAATCATCATCATCATCATGTGAGCCCCCCTGCGTCCATTGTCGAACATAGGCCTCCCTCATTGATTTCCACAACTCCAGGACTTTCTTTATCCACCTAGAGTCTGTGGTTCTGGCCACATGACCAGCCCAACTCCATTTCTGGCTGGAAATTCTGTGAACGACATCGACGACCTTGGACCTCTCTCTGATCCAAACATTAGTTTTCCTGTCTCTCAGTGAAATACCCAACATTCTCCTTTCCATGGCTCTTTGTGTCACTGATAATTAGCAATAAAAGAGTCTATTTCTCACAGTTTTAACACTTAAAAATAATAGGAGTCCTTGTCTCAGTGCAGTTAGCAATAAAAGAGTCCATTTCTCACAGTTTTAACACTTATAAATAATAATGAGTCCTTGTCTCAGTGGGGTTAACAATAAAAGAGTCTATTTCTCACAGATTACACCTTGTAACTACAATACGAAAATGATGGAGTCTTTCAAAATGAACATTTGTTTCAACCAGTGATATATATCACTGGTTTCAACGCATAACAGAATCGTCTCATACACATGTTTACTATGAGGCAGTAATGTCCACGTGAACAAAACGAATAACAATCTGCCAGTACGTCACACTTTAAAAGATATGATCTAAAAGTCTATTTCTCACAACACATATAGTTTATCTACAACACAACCATTAAAAACAAAACGAAAACACGAGAATGAACACGAGACGCCGATTCGTAAAAATGGCTGACATCAAAACAACGATAACAAACAAGCCGGAACGGCGTCATTTCGTGTGCGTGTTGCCAGCTGTAAAATTTAAGATAACCTCACGGAAAAATTCGCCGTCAACGATTATTAGGCAGTAAATACAGTTTTTGTTCCCAAAATATATAACAAAATCTTATAATTATTATTTAATTAGGTTAAATTTTTATTATAATCGTAAGAAAACAAGACTTCTGAAAACCAAAAACACATTTTTTTCATATGTCCACATATTCCCATATGATTGTGTGAGAGTAAAGAGAGGCGACTATATTCTTATTCAGTTCATCCGTTCATGCCAAACGGATCCTATACCTAAGTATGCAAGTGCCTAGAACAAAGTCGTACCCCCGTGTTCTCGTGTTTTCGTTTTGTTTTTAATGGTTGTGTTGTAGATAAACTATATGTGTTGTGAGAAATAGACTTTTAGATCATATCTTTTAAAGTGTGACGTACTGGTAGATTGTTATTCGTTTTGTTCACGTGGACATTACTGCCTCATAGTAAACATGTGTATGAGACGATTCTGTTATGCGTTGAAACCAGTGATATATATCACTGGTTGAAACAAATGTTCATTTTGAAAGACTCCATCATTTTCGTATTGTAGTTACAAGGTGTAATCTGTGAGAAATAGACTCTTTTATTGTTAACCCCACTGAGACAAGGACTCATTATTATTTACAAGTGTTAAAACTGTGAGAAATGGACTCTTTAATTGCTAACTGCACTGAGACAAGGACTCCTATTATTTTTAAGTGTTAAAACTGTGAGAAATAGACTCTTTTATTGCTAATTATCAGTGACACAAAGAGCCATGGAAAGGAGAATGTTGGGTATTTCACTGAGAGACAGGAAAACTAATGTTTGGATCAGAGAGAGGTCCAAGGTCGTCGATGTCGTTCACAGAGTTTCCAGCCAGAAATGGAGTTGGGCTGGTCATGTGGCCAGAACCACAGACTCTAGGTGGATAAAGAAAGTCCTAGAACAGGCAGAAGAAGTGTTGATAGACCTCAAGCACGGTGATCGGACGATGTAAGGCGAGTTGCGAGAGGCGGTTGGATGCGGTCTGCCCAGGATAGGGAGCTGTGGAAATCAATGAGGGAGGCCTATGTTCGACAATGGACGCAGGGGGGCTCACATGATGATGATGATGATGATTGCTAAGTGCACCGAGACAAGGACTCCTATTATTTTTAAGTGTTAAAACTGTGAGAAATAGACTCTTTTATTGCTAACTGCACTGAGACAAGGACTCCTATTATTTTTAAGTGTTTTTAATTTTGATTTTGATGAAATTGATGATGAATATGATGAAATTTTGAAACACAGTTATCCTTAAAATCCTACATTCACTTAAAATATATATTATATACTCTGTGTTATTACCATTTAAACAATAAATAGTTTGATGAATTTAGTGTCTTTTATTCTACATTTCGGTAACATTGGGCTTGGTGCACACTAGTAATTAAATGATTTCATTTCAGTTAAAAATTTTGATTAACATCATTTTTTTGACTGGAGTGGAATTATTTAGTTACTAGTGGTATCAAAATATTCTTTATGGTCTAGAAATACATTCAAATCTGCCGCCAATTTCTTCAAGGAGCTTTGCACTGGCCACAACTGCGGTGCTATACATTTTCCGTGTATGCATATGTTTTCTATGTAGTTGTAGTTCTTCTCGTTAGAGTATATGTGTTCTGTGGTTTGTGCGTTCGCTTGGTTGGTATCGCTGGTATACGTACTTTAATGGTACCAATGGTTCTTTCTACTTAGTATAGCTTAGTATTAGTTATGAATTCAGTAGGCAATTTATTTGTATGAAAGAATCTCGCAAAATTGTAAAATATCACCATGGAGTGGCGCTGGCGTCGCCTATTTTTTTGTTGTAGATGAAGATGGATAACAGCGAACATATATTATTAATCTATGCAGCGAACTGAGCGATGGAGCGAACACTCTGTTGGAGTTTTTAGTTCGCTAACTCGTCGCAACTCCGTATGTTTCAATAAAATTACATATTATTATTAGAGTAGAATTCACCCTATTTGGCGCGTGGTCCCAGCGCAGCGATCGACCGTTTTTCATAGTTTTCTTTTTTTTTTTTTCGTAGTTCGGTCATTCGGTGTAGTTCACCGTTTTGCCACCGCGAGCCAAAAGGGATGAATTTGACTCTATTATTTAGCCAGACTCGACATCTATGTAATGTTTGGGTAAGATAAGTATTTAAATATCGCATAATGTTTATCTAGAATATTCATAGATGCCAGTGTATATTGGACTGAAGTACATACATACATCGTAGAACGCGTAGTTGTGTAGACTCGTAGTCCGTAGAGGGAAAAATTGAGAAAATTCGATCAGTTCACAGCCATGTCCACGGAATATATTATATTAAAGTACAGCGACATAAGTACTCATTGAAAAAAAAATATGATTTCAATATTGTAGGAGATCATTGGGCATGGACCAATGATTGGAACTTCTAGTCATCTACCTTGCCCCGTAGACTCGAACCGAAGCCAACGGTGGACCCAGTAGCATAGAAACAGGCCCTGAGTTTTCGCCCCCCCCCAACCATTCTCAAAATTTCTTATTTAAAAAAGAATGCACCATTTGGAATGAGTATCTACTGGGAATTTGGGACTTTTATCAAATGAGATTTAACATTTCATAGATAGTATAGGTAAGTAGGAAACTCTATTTCATCTATAATCCGGTGAAATTAAACACAAAACAGTTTCTCGATGGAAAGTTGTGGGGTAGTCTGTTTTTCTTTCATTCTATACGTATTTTGGGGTGCTGAATCCGAATCCGAGGTTTGCCAACAAAATTTCGTGACGGAACATGGCGAAAAATTGGTAAAATGGCGAAAATATTCATTTTCTGGCGATTTCTTTATAAGAACTCGAAAACTGACAACTTTCGTAAGTTATTTTTCTACGAAAAATGAAAGTACGTAAAATTTACTACAAAATTGCAATATAAAATTTTTCTCTAAAATAAATAGCAACGGAGCTGTCAAGGTCCAAAAAATGGCCAAATTTTCTTATTGTTTTACATTACGAGAATCGAAAATGTATTGAAAAAGTTCACCTTGTTGCCTTCATAAGCAAATTTCGACAATAATTCTTTAAATTCATGAGTCATATTTTACTTCGTTGGAATCAGAAAACACAAAAAAAACTATTAACGAAATTTTTATTTAAAAACACCGAGAAATATTTGAGCTAGACATGTTTAAATAATTTTATTTAAAAATATAGTAATTTGTTTAGGCTAAAAATGTTTAAACCTTTTTAGCGTAAACATTTCACTATATTTTTAAACAAAATTTGTCCTGAAACCTTTCTCCATGTTTACTGATTCCAACGAGGTAAAATATTTATCATAAATCTGAAGAATAATTGTCAAAATTTGGTGATAATTCTAACAAGGTGACTTATTCTCCATACATTTTCCATTCTCACAATTTAAAATAACGAGAAAATTTGGCCAATTTTTGGAGCTTGACAGTTCCGCTGCTAGTTATTTGAGAGAAAAATTATATATTACAATTTTGTAGTAAATTTTACGTACTTTAATTTTGCGTAGAAAAATAACTTACGAAAGTTGTCAGTTTTCGAGTTCTTATAAAGAAATCGCCAGAAAATGATATTTTCGCCATTTTACCAATTTTTCGCCATGTTCCGTCACGAAATTTTGTTGGCAAACCTCGGATTCGGATTCAGCACCCCAAAATACGTATAGAATGAAAGAAAACCAGACTACCCCACAACTTTCCATCGAGAAATCTAAATGCACCGTATTACTACCAGTGACTTGTTTGTTGTTTCGAGTGAGCAAACACCACCCACCGAGGCTTACTCAGCCTTTTGACAAATCCGGCCCTGCATATAGAGGTGTAAAATTGGTGTATGTAAGGTAAGAACTGGGTGAAAAGTAGCCAATATTAAACAAATACCTAGAACAGCTGTAGTTTAATCAGACATTTATTTATGATTATAATAAGTACAATAATGAATAATATTTGTTAACAATAAGTTATTTTATTACGAGATAATAATAGGTAAATATAAATTTCTTATTTTAGTGATGTAGCCACTAGACCTACACTACATTCGCTGTACCTATACCTACCTACACAATACACACGTCTTATTTTGTGGAAAAATAAATCCTGCGTTGTACAAATTATTTTTACTAAGGATTTCAGGTGAATTGATGAGAGTTTCTCTCAGATGGGCTACAAGCTGGACAAGGCAAGCTACTTCAGGACTTATTTAGTTGGATTCTTCGTGGGATGGTTTCAACTACAAATTTTAGTCCCTAGATAAGTACTTTTTAGAGATATGTTTCTTTGGTGGCACCAGCGACATAATATCTCTTTGGGTGGCACCAATTAATATATATTATGTCGCTGGGTGGCACCAGGTGGCACTTTACCTGAGTGATGGTACAAATTCCTAATAATGTAAGGGAATATCAATTGTTTTTTGTTTTTCTGTTATAATATATAAAAAAAAATGTGTCACTGTTTTGTTGTTAATGTTGTGTAATTGAATTGATGAAAACACCGGAACTCCCCTCCAATACACGAGAGAGGTCTCCTCACATTGGAGGGTAGTATGGAAAATGATAATATTGTAATGAGTTTATATGTGTAAACTATAGAAATGTAAGATATTAGTTATTAATAAAATTATTTGAATTTGAATTTAATACGCTAATATGTCTATTTAAAAATGTGAGGTGAGGCATAGGTGAGGTGGTACAACATTATTATGTAAAATAATCTTATGGGCCAATCTAGTTTATGTTACTAATATCAATCACAGTTCATACATCAACAATAATATTCTTCCTGATTTTATCACTTTTCTTTGATACACAATCCCTTACGCACTAAGTATATGATTTTATAATATTAAACAACTAATTGTTACACTCATAAATATATTTACGTAAGTATGTAATAATATTACAGGTTAATGAGATGATCACTTAGGTAGTTGTCTTAGAATAGGCGCGTGTGGTCCTTATAATTATTTTACTATCCAATGATATTAATTACGTGAATAGACCTTACTGATATTGTTTTACGTTTTAGTAGGATCTATGAAGATATGCTTGTTGTGTTGAAGATAATTATGTAACCATAGATTGACAAAGATAATTAAGTAGGTACCCTCTGTAAAAACCTCTTTACAGAATCATTCTGCGTTTTATTGGATAAGTGTTTAGATTTGAGTTTAATTCGGATGATCTTAAAAGATCATTCAGAGTGTACATATCTTCTCGAGGCCTGAAATAATTAGGTTCTGAACCATATTGCTGCCATTTGGCGATCGTAGATTTCTTAGATGGTCGATTTTTATAACTTAAACCTTGCCATTGTCGTTTCCTACGAATCGCCTCAATATTCTGAAGATAAGCTGGTTCAGATGGAATTATTTCAGGGAATTCACGAGGGTATTGATAATGGGATGTTTTCGGTTGATAGGAAATGTGTGGACTGTATGACGAGTGAGAGAAGTGAGTTGGGGAATAAATAGGTTCATCCAACCAATGTTCATCCAAGTCATCTCTATCGTTTGTAGAACCATCGTAATAATCCTGAGCCAGGTACTGTCCTGGTGAATAGTACGGGGCAGCTCCTTCTTCATTTTGTCTCTGCTCCGCTTCCCACAGAGACAGCAGGTGACGTATTTCGTCGCTTCTTAAGGAGGAATCCCTTTTGCGTCGATTGATGGCAGAATACCTGTAATAATAAAATACACATACACATAAGTCATGTTAAACTATTGAGGATATCTCTGTAGGTACTACGTATGATATAACTATTAGGTATATACCTACCTCGGAGCCATTTTACTGACGCGACTATGTGTTGCCCCTAGATCAGACCTAAGGGTGTTTGCTCTTTTCCTCCTCAAATTATCCCTACTCATAGATGGAGGTTCTCCGTACAATTCTGCTCTCATGATGATATGTTCGAGGGTGCCAGGTGCTATCTTTGGAGATGGTGGTGCATCCTCGGGGATCGGCCTACCATCGTAAGCTAAAATAATATACGAAATGTTTAATACCAAGGTATATGCAATGGTGTCGGGGAGTGGAACTAAAATGTAGGTAATTAGTAAAAATGTGTAATTACAATCATCATTAAGTGCCATGGGATATGGTAGTCCAGTTTTATCACTTCTGTTAAGGAAGAGTGTAGAAACATCATCCTTTGTTTGGTCCCAGTTTTCTGGAAGCTCTGGAGTTAAATCAGGTGCTTGCGTAGTAGACAAACCAAGACTCTCTTCAATATCCGTGATATCTAAAAATAAGTGCATAGGTATAAGGTAGGGGTAGGTACATTTGTGTTAAAAACATAACATTGCGATACTCGTGCCCACTAACCCTAATTAGTATAATGAGTACTGAGATACCTACCATACAGGAACGTAGGAAACTTCATAGAATATGTACGTAGATATATAAATAGATTTCACGTACCTACGTCTTAGATAATATGGGTTTGAACATCCTACTCACCTACCCCGGGTGCTACCTACGTATCTCTACTCTATATGACCTTTGACATTATTCATTTAAATTTATGTATATTTTTATGACGAATAATATTTACGATCTCAGATTACTTCTGATGGAGAGGGTTATACACGTGATTATGTTTCTTAGTAATTAAAACTCAATTTGCGAAAAATACGTCGAATAATATTATGCTTTTGAATTTGTACGTATTTACTATATTTATAAAAGGTTTTAAAAGGAATAAAAAAATATTCCAACTAGTTACCTTTATTTCCATGGTCCGCATTTTCTCCGATGGGTTTGGGAGCACCATGAATCAAAACAAGAAGAGAGCAAACAATCCAAAAACATTGAAAAACTCCCATGATTTGGGATGCCGTGCGGCGAGCTTTGTGTACAAACTCGGTGTGTTACAGGTTGCCTATCATCCAGGAGGATATTGAGCTGCGTACTACGTGACGCTCCGTTTGCACGATTTCAACATATTGCACGACCGATAAATAAAATACCTACTTACTTACCTTATTTCTTTAAGATCAATGGCCAAAAATGTATGGAGCCTCCATTGACGAGACCAAGGAAATGAAAGTACATGCTTACCTTACGATTTTGGCAAAGTACATATTATCAAATTGTGTCCCGGGAGAGTCTCACTATGATCATTCCAGGTCACAGGAACAAAAACCTAATATGAACGCTTGTACATAGATGAGACAAGGAATGAGATTTGAGAACATTTTGTTAGTCGATACTTTATGGACAGGCGCAAAGTACTTGGTGACGGTAATGATTACTTCAATTACTTGCAATTGTCTAATTTAATGATTATTCAATCTATATTTAGGAAATAATCATTATTACGGTACTAAATCCTATGAATGAACTTGTTATGTGGAAACATTGTTTAGGATTTAGTTAGGATAAATTAGACATTATTAAGCACCTCAAAATATTATTTATATTTTATTAGAAGAGTTTTGAAAATGCATACATAATATTATCGCGTAAATAGAGGTATGGTAGAGATTCTATATTCCGTCTCATTCTGAAGCCATGGATGTGACTGAAAGGTCAAAGGGGTGATCCTCTCGGTAAATTTCTTTCAAAAACATTTTCATGTTTTTGTTTGATACAAAAAAGGCGGAAGGCGAAAATAGGTAACGATTATTAAAAAGATTGAATAACTATTCACTTAGTAGGTAAAATAATGTAATCTCAACAATAATATGCAGCTAAGTAATTAATTACTACTGCCAACAAGTTCTTTGCGCCTGTCCGTAAAGTATCGACTAACTAAATGTTCTCGAATCTCATTTCTTGTCTCTTTCTATCTGCAGTCTACAGGTGTTACTGTTATCTAGTGGGGATAAGATGTGTGTGACGTCTGAAGCTTTTCTCAGAATTTTCCAAGAGGTATCTGTCTGTAGATCTCCAAGGACTCAGAGAGTAGGTAAGAGAGGTGGTACCTAATACCTATCTCTATTTAGAAAAAGAAAGCTATATTTGCTTAAACTTAGAAAACTTAAAAAGCTGATCGTGCACACGCCTATTTGAGATACCTACATAAATTCTGTGTACCTGTGTTATAATTGTAGGTTTCTACGAAAAATCTATTATATACACGGTGTAACAGTAATCACGGACCAAGCGGAGCAGGGTGATAGAGGACCTCAATACCTATCGATTTAACCCCCATGTATGTTCAGAGATTTTTTGCAGTTTTCGAGTTATAAATTTTTTCTTCAAACCCTGACTTACGAGACATTATTGGTCACAGAGACACCAATTATTGACATACATAAATGTTTTTTTTTTTTTTTTTTAGGCCTAAGATCACTCGCAAACGAGTGGAGGGCCTTAAATAGAATAAATAATAATAAATGTATTTTTTTCTAGATTAGGTGAATAATATATCTTGTAGATATAAAAACAATTATGGACCTATCTGATATCATCACGCCATAAAAAAATGTTGAATATCAAAATTAGTCAATTCAAAATTTTAATAAATGGTTGAGGACAATTTGAAAAAAATAATCACATAATAAAAATTTCTCTAATTATTTTCAAACCCTAGCCAATTTCATAAACTATTTACCCTGTAAATTTCATTGAGCTATCTCTACGGAATCTAAAAATTTGTTTTAAAGCAAAGAAATTTTGGTAATCCTCCATACAAAACGTACTAGGAGAAAATTTCCCAAAAAAAATCATTAATTTATATCTACCATTTTCGTATTTCCATTAGACTTCGACTGCAAGATTAAAAAAGTTATATTCGACTTTTTTAATCTACCTACAAAAAAGTATTATTCTCAGACTCACTATGACGTCATCCTAGTCACCCTAGAATAAAATCATCTTGGATGGTTTAGGATTCACATAGTAGTGTATATTGAAATAATTATATTTTTGTATCATCACGAAATAAAGATGGTGTTATGCGAAATAGAAGGGAAGCTGGCAGAGAAAAATATTCTTACATTAGCATAAATACATATACAAGTACCTATCAAGTAGTACATATTTACATAGGTATGGACTATGGCTGCTGATCGCTGACTGTATGCAACATAAACCTTAAGGAAAGAAAATATTCAATGTGAATTGTATGATAATTTTATACTGGGGCACATCATTAATTTACAATATAAATGAGGCGCTTTATACAGCAGTGCTGATACACATTTAGGTAGGAGAATAAAAGAAAGATAATGCATAACGTGAAGCCACTGTAATGCAAAAATGTCTTGGACCGACATGATCTCTGTAACACTGAAAGTTAAATGACAACATACCTTTAATAATTTACTACTATTAAATTTTATTACGATGAAGAGACAACCTGGTAAAGTACGTGGGTACCAACTGGATCCAAAGAGCCCAGGACAGAGCGGTGTGGAAGCAATTGGAGGAGGCCTTCGTCCAGGAGTGGACGGGAATAGGCTGACGAAGAAGAAGAAATTTTATTTTGAACATGTGTTAGAAGATGAGAAGTATGTAATCAATCATGAAGGGGGCATATGCACTGAGCAAAAATCTTCCTATTTTTGCTTCAACTTTTTCAAACTTTGTATGAGAATGTTAGCGCGAAATAAGAATAACGTAAGCGACGAAGTGAATTATACCATTTTAAAAGAAACCTGGGAAGAAATTCAAAAATCTAAAACAGCTGATTGTTAAGATTATAATTACCAGTATTTTGGCTAAATTATACTTTTATATCTGAAAAACTGAATGCAAAATCTTCAATCCCGTAAATTTTATTTTTTTATTCACGGAATTTCGAAATCCTGTAATTCTAAAACAGCCGATCTGTAGTCCATACTTTCATCTATCACCGTTTCCGTCAGTATTGGCTGAGTATAATCCAGGGGGCCGAAGCCCAATGACAGCATTGAGACACCTTAAAAGGAAGATTGAGGAACATTCCCCATAGTGGTCATCAACTTTGGAGAAACTCAGGGAAAAGAAAAGAGAATGATAAACACAAATATTACAAACCTAAATACTTTAAATACCATAGGCCATTTATATTTTTTTTGAAAAATGGGAAAGGTCTTACAGAAACATGATTCACATGCAAGGGATATGTAATTCAAAGTTCTATTTCGATTCAGATTTTTTTTCATTTGTAATCAAAATAAAATAAGCAAGTAAAACATCAATGAAAAAAAGTAAAAATAAAAACATTAAAAATACAGTAAAAATACTATGATACAATAGGACTAAAATATAGAGCAACCACATTATGATCTCATCAATATAAAATGCATGTTCACTCATATACAAAACGAATCAATGAATACCTGTATGCATACTTTAGTTTCTATTATCTACAGGACCATACATCTCACTGGAGTAGAATCACTTGGTGAAGGATTGTCCAGCAGCGAGTGTTTGGAGATCACAAGCTATAGAACTTAGAAGCATACAGGGAAAACATAAAATATACTAAATACCTATCTAAGTTATCTTTATTATTCAGTTATATTTGTGACATAAGTTGAATTATTTCATAGTCTGTTGAAACATTAAGCATTTATTAGTCATGTTGATTTAAATAAACCTACTAGCAGGGCCGTAGCCAGGATTTCATTTCGGGGGGGGGGGAGGGTTCGGGGTCTGGACCAGAGACAATAAGTAACAACCATAGGTGTCACCAGCTTCGAAGCTAGGGGGGACAACTAAAATTACGGTATTGCCAAACTGCATAAAAACTAGGAAATAGTAGGTACTATGAATTTTAAAAAAAGCATTGAGTATACAGGGATTAAAGAAAAAAAATCTATCAAAGTTTGAAGCTTTACCTTGCCGGAAACAATGCTAGACTCCTTAGGCTTTGTTGACAGAATTGTGAGCCAAGAGTTTGGCAAAGTTGTAACGGAATAAGCTATATCTGCATTACATTTAGGGCTGCCACCTTTGTAAGAGCGTAGACCCGGAGATTCGGAAAAGACGAATTTGTGACCATAGTTGACCTTTTTTTATTTTTTTTTTTGGTCCACACCATTATTCCAAACCCGGAGATTTACTAAGATTTACTATGCTGACCCGGAGACCCAGTTTTTCTATGGGGGGGACCGGGAACCCGAGTATTTTCCTTTATTTTTTTTTTGGTCCACACCATTATTCCAAACCCGGAGATTTACTATGCTAACCCGGAGCCCGGAGAACACCACTCAAACCCGTAGACTCCGGGTCAAACCCGGAGAGGTGGCAGCCCTAATTACATTTATTAATACATGCAGGAAAGAAGTCTATAAAAGTAATAACAATAAATTGAATCTTTGTATAAATCTTTTACTAGCTGAATTCTTATTCTTTTCATTGTTGCATACTATGCTGGAAAACATGAATACTTATCGATCAAGTAAAGTATACAATCCATAAACGGCGTAAGAATTAAGGAGCCACCTTTAGGTTTAAATCTACGTGAAATACATAAAACTATAGAGTTATCTTATAAACTATAATCATCTTTATATTTTGTACACAGTCATTTTTAAAAATCCAACTTATAATTGATATTGGTTAATTAAACTATTTCTTGTGTTTCTTTTTGTTTAATTTTTTTTCCCGGATTGACTTTTTGTTTTTAAATTTTTTCCTAGATGCTTCGTGGCCGCTATCACTAGAACTGGATTCATTAGAACTAGAAGAGGTACTTGCAGATGAACTACTCGATGAACTAACTTTTTTTTTCTTGATAGCATTTTTCTTCTTTTTTGATTTCTTCTTTGGTTCCGAGTCAGAAGATGAACTGGTGGAAGAATCTTCACTGCTGTCAGAGCTATGGGAAGATGATGATGATGAGGTTGATTCAGTTGAAGACGATTTAGTTCTTGTCTTCTTCGATTTCTTTGACAACACTTTTCTTTTCTTTTTAGATTGCATTTTATCATCACTACTTGAACTCGATGATTCTGAAGAACTTTCACGTCGTTTATTTTTAGATTTCTTACTTTCATTTTCCAGTTTACTCGAATTTTTTTTCCGTTTCACAGGTGGTGCTTCGTCCACAGTTTTATTTTCAGGATCAACAGATTTTTGACTCTTTCTTTTTTTACTTTTGACATCCTTTGTTGCGTGCTTATCATTGACAGTACTACTGTCCTTCTTTGTAATAGGAGCAGTCTCTCTAATATTGGAAGTGGAAGGAAAGTTAGATGACTTTTTTACATCTGTGTCTTGGTGATCGCTTCTTCGCGATATGCTTCGTTCCTTCTTCGGTGATCTACTACGTCCCTTCTTTGGAGATCTACTGCGTTCTTTCTTCGGAGATCTACTGCGTACTTTCTTTGGGGATCTACAAGATTCTTTCTTTGGCGGTCTCCTACTTTCTTTTCTTAATGATTCACCATATTGCGTACGGGGTGGCGGACTGTTCTCTCTCCTCGGTGATTTGCTACGTTCTCTCCTTGGTGATCTAGTACGTTCTCTTCTGGAATTATTGCTTTCACAATTATATTTACGAGTATCAGTATAACCTCTATTTGGGGAATGTATTTTATTAGATACTTTATTGAAAGATTCAGTAGTATTTTGGTTGTTTAGAGTAGAGCCTCTGCTTGATGTATTATCCCTAGAATTATAGTTTTTACCAGTGCGATAATCAAGCGGTGATCTATTTTCTCCCCGTCTTGATGATCTTGGAGATTGCTCCCTTTTCCTTTCACCGCTGTTCTGTTGACTTCTTTCTCTGGAGTATCTTTGAGTGTAATGTCTGTCACGATGATAATCGCTTTTATTATCCCAATAACTGTGTGTTCTTTCACTTCTAGGATCTCTATTGTTGCCTTCATCACTTTTGCCATTTTTCTTACCAGACTGATCTTCCCAATTACGCTTTCTTTTATCCTGATAACTGGGATCTCTGTTGCTACGAGACGTCACACCTTCATTGATAGGTTTTCCATCATTATCCATATGTATCACTCCTCTGCCTTTGCCTCTCCACTTAATTTTAGAAACTGATTGAGAGAAATCAACATGTATTCGTCTATCATCTATGAGGACATTGTCCATTTTGAAATAAGCATCTTCACAAGATTTCTTATTGTCAAATTCAATAAATGCGTATTGTAAAGAATCTCCCGACTTTCTATCTCTGATGACTTCGCAACAGTTAATTTTACCAAATCTACTAAATATTATTTCTAAATCATCATCACTAGTAACAGGATTTAACTTACAAACAAAGAGGACATTTTCTGGAGGTGCCATATCAGCATCAGGCAAATCTCCAACAATCTCCAGAATTGTGGCCCTGGCTTTAGCTTCTTTCGCTTCAATCATTTCTGCAATTTCTTCTTCGGTCTTTCCCTTTGTCTCATCAAGTTCTTCATCTGGGGCAATACGCCCACCGGCCAATCTCCCCGCAGATGGTGAAGGAGATCTCGATGGAGCTTGCAAGCCTTGTGGATCGTTAAAAGGATCCTCCAAAATAACAGTATGAGTTATGCGTACATCTCGATATGGTCTATAAGTGGAATCACAAATAGTTTCATTCAGCAATCGTAAAATTTCTACACCCTCTGTTACTTCGCCAATGACACAATGTTGTCCATCCAAGGAGATCAAATCTGAAGCTAAAGTGAAGAAGAACTGGGATCCCATCATTCCATCACCCATCCCCACCATAGAAAGTAATCCTGGGTTTGTATGTTTGATTTTTGGTATTTGTTCTCCTTGGAAATACTTCTTAGTTGGTCCCTCAAGGACGCCCCAAATTGACTGTCCTCCATCTCCTTTTCCTGTTGGATCTCCAGTTTGAGCGATAAAGCCGTGTTGTATGGTGTGGAACAGATTGAAATTATAATATTTAAGTTTACACAGTTTAAGGAAATTTAAACATGTCAGCGGACGCTGATCTATAAACAAATCAACTGTTAAATCACCTAACGTTGTTTCAATTACTACAGACATTTTTGTCGTATAAATTATGTATTTTTACACAAATTTTCACGAAAGCTTTCAAATGAAATAACAAAAAGCCTTCAATACCGTACTCCACTTCAACGTCGTCGACTTGACATAAATGTACATAACCTCACTCAAACACAAAATGTCAACAGTGTTGCCGTTTTGAAATTAGCAAAACTACTAGACTTTTTGTCAAAAAATACTAGAAAATACTAGATGGGGGTCGACAAAATACTAGAAAAATACCAGATAATTTTTTTGTCGACCTTTTTTTTTTTTTTTTTTTTGGTCCTCCGCGAAAAAATGTCACTGTTCTGTGAAAATACGTCGACGGGGGGGGGGGTCCCTAGGAAAAGTGACTCTTGGGAAAAATTGACGACCTTTTTTTTTTTCGTCGCCAGCTAAACACTTCTATCACAAAAAATTTGATGACGGGGGGGGGGGGAGAGAATATTCTATGTTTTATAAAATTTTTTAATCGTGCTATTTTCTTTTGACCTTGACGACTAAAAATTTGACGAGCGGGGGGGGGGGATTAATAAAATGAATAAACCAACAATATATTCACATTTTTTCGTTTTTTCTTTACTGATTTCTAAACGAAATTTGAAAGCGTAAGAAATTTTTGTTGCAAAGTGCCGGAAAATACTAGAATTAGGTCTAAATATACTAGATTTTGATCAAAAATACTAGAATATACCAGATTTTCGGAATATACTAAAAAAATACTAGATTTTTCAAAATGCCTCAAAAAATACTAGTTTAGTATTAAAAATACTAGAAACGGCAACACTGAATGTCAAACGTATACGATCACCATGGAACTCAAGCGAATGCCTATATCATAGAAAAATTACTGTCGCCTATAGGAGTGAGTAGTGCGGAAATAGTCCCGTCGACGATTTACGTGAGTGTGAATGAGACAAAAAAAAGAAAAGTAAATTTACTTAAAGGGCTTTTTGTCTCAACTTCACACACAGGAAGCAAATATATCTGCACTCTTCATCATCCTCACGGGCGACAGTATTATATTTTTTTATGAATGTGCTCAGGGTTCCATTCCAGCCACCGTCTTAATATTTATATGACTGCCATCTATTGAAAATGGGTATAATCTATTAACTCTTGAACATTGCAGGAAAATATGGAATTTATACACACTGCACCACCGTACCCAAGCGGTTTGTTCGTAAACTACCTGTTTATGTAGAATAGATACACGCATAGATGGTGTATATGGATGCCAACCTGATGATCCTGATATTGAGATATTCGAGCCATTCGTGCTACAATTCTACATGAATAGAAACTTGGTGAAAATCTATGAAAGAAACGTTTTCCTTTCCGATTCCCTGCGAAACAGTGGCGTATATAGGGGGAGGGGGCCCGGGCTTCCCCGAAATGTTAAACAATTCTTTAAAAAACGTTATTTTAAAATATGAAAGTTACTCAAGTTCATCAACTTCAATTATTCATTATTCAATTATTAAAAAAAAGCGCTATATTTCTTTGTATTTTTTGCACACAATATTAATATCAACCTAAAACACGCCATTTTCCACTTACATTCACGAAAAAATTTAGCCTGCGGCGCTTTTATAATTTTTATATTGTGCGTCTATCTGCAAATTTTTGTTGCCTCCACCCCTCCAATGTCAAATATTAGATCGCCCCCCCCCCCCCCCCGAAATGAAATCCTATATACGCCACTGCTGCGAAATACCTAGTTGCATGAAAATTGAGTGATAGTGTGGACCGTGTGTGGACTGGACACTGACTGGACAGTGGACACGGACATCTCGGACAGGCTGTACCAACTAGGGAATCTCTTTCGACTAAATTTTTCTTACAGCATAGTCTTGATTGTATAACTTTTATAAGGATTTTGTTTTTAGGCTACTCTCATGTTTTAAATTTTAATTATCGAAGTACCTACTTAATCAAAATTATTTTTATTCCACGTTTTTTTTTTTTTTTTTTTTTTTTTATAGAATACCATTGGAAATATTATTTTCCTAGTATTTACATAAGTTATTTTAAAAGCTTATTTAAGGGCTTATATGCACTGAGCAAAAATCGCTCTATTTTTTCTTCAACTTTTTCAAATTTTGTATGAGAATGTTAGTGCTCAGTAAGAATAACGTAAGAGACAAAGTGAATTATACATTTTTAAAAGAAACCTGGGAAGCAATTTAAAATTATAAAACAGCCAATTTGTTAAGATTAAAATTACCAGTATTTTGGCTAAATTATACTTTTATATCTGAAAAACTGAACGAAAAATCTTCAGATTCCGTAAATTTTAGAGGTACTTTAGGAACATTTTTTTATTCAAGAAATTTCCAAATCCTGTAATTATAGAACAGCCGATTTGTTGTCCATACTTTCATCTATCACTGTTTTCAGTTTCAAGACGATTCCCTCAGTATTAGCTGAGTAAAATTCAGGGCACCGAAGCCCCCTGACAGCCCCCTTGTCAGCCCTTGTGACTGGGGCCCACTGTCCATTTGCAACTGGGCTAGCTGGCAGCTTAGCCAGTCTGCCACCGGGCACACCCACGAACCTGACCGATGACTCGAATTTTTTGAAGGTTTTATACCAATATGCAGTGGCGGATTAAAACATCTAGGGGCTTTGGGGCTCCCACCGGGGGGTCCTACGCAGTTGCTTACTTTGCGTACCTACCGCTTAACCCGTCACTGTATATCTACAATCACTATCGAAATTTTGAATTGTAATGAACGTCTTGAACAGTTTTGTCAAAATATTTTTGTCCCAGCTATAAATAGCCGTAATTATGAAACTTTATTGTAAGTGATGCTTCTAAAAAAAGTGAGAAGAAAAAAACTCAACAGGAATTAAAAATTGGAATGTTAAGACTGTTAAGAGACTAAGGGAAAGGGAACATCAGGTTCATAATATTATAGTATAATGTCACATGAGGGGAGTTGGATGTATTGTGTCTACCTGTGCAGTGTGCCTAGCTGCCTACACACAAGGACGTGATATTACATTTCCTCAGTAGGGTCTATTGGGTTTATTGGAAAGCGCACCTGGGGAGCTATTACATTATAGATTAGATAGCATGATCATTGATCATCATCGATGTACCAACTCTTCTCACAGCCGTGTGATTGGTACTTGCAGATGTTAGGTTAGGTTATATATTTTTATTAATTTTTATTCTATCTACAATATTATAAAGAGGATAGTCATTTGTTTTTCTATCCAAGGAATAGGCTTGAATTCTAGAACTCCGATTAAACAGTGTTATACCTCTTTAGAAACCATAGAGGCTGCCGGGTGACATAGGCTATAAATATTTCCAATTTGATATAATAATAAGTATAATGATAATTATTGACCCTACATTTAACTTAATCTGTGTAGTGTACACAGTAATAGGGCATTGAATTGACTCTTTGTATTGGATCAATTTGTTTTTGTGAATAAATAAATAAATAAACATATAGTGCATTCAAAATATCTAAGCATACGCTTTATTCGACATGGGTGTTTATAACATATTATTTTAAATTATAAACTGTATCAATAATTTACAATAATTTTAGTGTCTATAATGAGCTTACAATAGCCTAAGATCCGGCCGCTCGAAATATGACCTATCTGCTTTTTAATCGAAATGTGATTTAAATTGTAGTTTACATAGTGTCCACATACATCGGCATAAGGTTTTCTATCAAAATTTTGCCGCGTCCTTCTCCTGCCCTCCCGAATAGGCCCTCCTACGCTGTTTTCCGTATTGTTTGGGAGACAATGGGCAATAACAAAAATAACCCTTATTAAATTGTCTATAAAAATGTTCTATGCATTTTTTCATAAGACTAGCATTTTACCCTAACGTAGGTACGTAAACGATCAGAAATGCTATGGAATCAAAGAAGGGTAGTTTTCATTTGGTGGTTTTCAGTGGTTAAGGTATAACTCTGTGTAGGGGATACCTGTTATTTGTAACATCAATAGTCAATACTAGAGTCTAGAGTAATTTGAGTTGTCACTAGAGTACAGATGTGCAGTAGGTGTTTGGTACCTACTCACCTACTTCACCTACTTGTTACTCTGAGTGTTTGTGTAAATATTTATTTTGGTGATTGCCAGTCACATCGGGTGCACATCGCTACATTTCACTACTCTACATGTTCTAGAATAACATGTACTAGGTTAGTTATATATGTATGCCTAAGCACTGTGTATTATAAAGTACCTAGGTAACAAAACGTCTGTGTGCCAAAAGGTGTGTTAGATATCGTCTGTTGTTGTTTGTCGTACAGGTTTGTAACAGGTAAGTAGATTAATAAAAATATATTCAGAAGATAGCCAATTATATTAGGAATGACAGAAAACTGATTAACGGGACAAATCTGCGAATAGTGGCAGAAAAGATAATGGGAGAGCTTAAAGCTAATAGAAGCTTTTATTTGCGAGTGGTTTTCCTACATAGAGAGCAGTCTCTGTTTGTGCTACGATGAACGATATGTGCTTTAGAAGTGGGTTATTCTTAGAGAAGTAAGAATGATTGACGTCTTTTTGGATGTTTTTAATGTTTTTCTAGCCAAAACCAATAATTTACTTAAAATATGAATACTGACAAAATATTCCGGCAAAAGATATAGGAGGATATAGGTATCCCATGTGTAGGTATAAGTTTAACTAAATACTAGAAGGTACATAGGCATAAATACATGCGGTATAAATACATTGAGGTATTCTGAAAATCTGTAAGTTGAATATCTATATTGTTTGCAGTGTATTGAATTGAAAAATCAAAAATACCTGAGACTAATTAAATATTCTCTCATAAATTTAATAACAATTAGGAATTTATTGATTTCCACAAGGATGTATAAAACAAATACTTAGTAAGAAATGAAGGTACAGACAAACATTCGATAAACCTGATATAACGTGTTAAAGAAGACAGTACCTACCTACCATCAAGGTCTATGTACCAGCACCTATAACACTTTATACGAAGTGTAGATAGGATAGGTATATTATGTAAATGCACTAAGTATTTATGGAGTGGACCCAACATACACCTACTTCAGGCTGCATATTTTCTTTTCGTTTGAAGAAAGACTTATGAATTATGAATTAGGCAGAGCAGTAGTCTACAACTAGGTAGACATACATACATATCTACATACCTACATGGTGTATTTTAAAATTCATTCTCTTCCTCACAGTCTTTTTGAAATGTACAAGAGTATAAGGATTAATATTTATCAAAAGAGCTTTTTGAACATCTAACATCTTCCAAGTTTTTTTCAATGCTTTGTAGAGGTGATGCATTTTAGTTCGTTCTCCTACGACAAGTATTATGCAGATAGATGTACCGTAGATATGTAGGTACCTATATAGTAATGCTCTCTATCATGAGAACCAGAGTCAGAGATGTAGGTATGAAATTGTATGCAAGTGTATTTATTTACTATACACGAAATAAATATTGCTATCTTCCCACGTAATATAGATATGGTTAAACGAAAATACATTATATATATAATGAACGGAGGGGAATTACGATGTAATTCAATATTGACAATTAATTCAAGAAAAAAATAAACATTTTTCATTTAATTACTTATAGGTTTGTATATCAGCGTAGGGAAATTGTTATTTTAAAAAAATATGCCGCTGGTCCTTGTTATATGAGATTATGCATAATTAGATGTGGTGTTTGGAAGATCGGAAAAACAAAATAAAATTAGGTATTTTATTTTCAAAAGAATGTTGCGAGCATTTATAGGCACGTAGAACAGAAGCGTGGCATTCTGTTTCATTTCATCTTCGATATTTATATTCAGTGTGAAAAAGAAGGGAAGATATGTATAGTGCTCGGTATGGATGTACCTACTCAATAAAAAACATCCTTTGCCTAAATACGTGAAGACTGTTTTTAATAAAATTCCCTGGTGGTAGATGGCAGTAGTACCAACAAAGACATAGTAAATTCAAGTGTCGTATCAGGATCACCTACTAAATTATTCAAACAACCATTGAGTTTACAGTTTTTCCTCAACAGAAGCAAGAGATTTGTATTCGCACAGTTCAACATTACGTGAACGACCTTGGGGAGGACGCAGGGTGGGTGTCCCGACGCTTACCTTTCGAATTGTTAGTACCTTCAAGTGATTGTAAAAAAAATACTTTTTTTTATATCGTATATTTTTTAACTTTAAAGAAGCTACATTAACTTTTCAGAATGAATTAAAATAGAGGGTCCCAGCATTTCAGGAATTTATGAGTTTTCTGTTCAGATTTAGAACTAGTGATTAGCCCTAGTAAAAATGTTATAGGTGGGTATCTATTAGGTACCTAGTCGTAATGTTAACATTTGTTTTGTAAATAAATATATTATACTGCATTTATTATTACTTGTCTCATTTTTCCATACAATTACTATGTAGTCAGCTGCCAAGTTATAATAAACCGAAAAGTGACAGATGTGATATGTGTTGGATGAGAAGGCAGTACGTTAAATGATCTGTGTGATTCCTCAATATTTTCTTCTTGAACAGTTTAATTTAAGTTCTTCTATGTATCTTCTATCAGAGGAGACACTGTGTAAAGTTGTCAGTTCGAGGACTATGCTTTTGATGTTTTTCAATTGTTACTTTTTTAATGTTGGGAAGCTACATGTAATAACTCTGTTATAGACATGTAGATATGAACATTAATAACTCGTGTAGATTTATTATGTATAAGGAGATGAGCGCCATTCTATAATGTAAGGAGATTGATGTTGGTGGGTGGCTGTAGGGTGTGAGATAAATATACCCAGGGAACGCCATCTTTTAAACATCTCTATGGATTATTATAATATACTCATTATGGATATATAATATGTGTTTCATAAGCTTTGAGCATTTTTATACGTACATAATTTACTACGTCTACTTAATAACAGTTGATATAGTAAATTAAGGGCTTGGCACCAGGAATGACGTCACAGACATTTCCCACGGCATTAAGGTTCAAAATCGCGTGACAATCGCATGATAAAATGGTAAAAATAGCGTTTTTTCCATTTTTTGGGGTTAATTTTGCGTGTATCAAAAAACTTTTACGGTTATTCCCTAGATTTTGATGCAGATTATCAGTACAAAAAAAATTTTACTCCGCGACTTTTGGGAAACGAGTTTCCGTCTTTCGGAAAAAAGTACAGAGGTGTTTTTAAATATTTTTTTTGAGAAATCTATACAAGATATAACAAATCTTTTACGGTTATTCCCTAGATAAAGGTTCAATGCATCTACCCATTTTGTTTCAAAGCATATTTAGTAACGGTTGTCGAGATAGAAGGTCTCCCGTTTTTAGAAATTTTTGAAATGTCGTTATGCACACTCTTAACTAACATGTTAGAATTTCTATTGGACACGACTGCCAGAGAATGTCAGAAATTTAATTCTTTTATTAAAAAAGTAGTCAGCATCAATCTAAACGACATAAAACAATGGAAACGTTTTGGAAGAGGCCTATATCTAGCAGTGGAGAGACAGGGGCTGAAGAAGAAATAGTCGTAATATCTATGGGTACCTAATAATACACCTATTTCATATTTTAGGAGAAGTTGTAAATAATTACAAATCTCCAGACTTGTACGACGTACGTTAGGTTCCAAAAATCTCACTCTTCCCAATTTAATATTTTTGTATATTGTTTTGTATATTATCTAGGTGGGCACCCAGAATCCTACAGTGGAGGCCCTGGAACAAAAGGAGAAGCGTCGGAAGACCTCCCAAAAGGTGGTCTGATGACCTAGTCCAACAAGCCGGAGGAACCTGGATGCGGAGGGGGAGAAACAGAGATGAGTGGAAGAAAATGGAAGAGGCCTACGTCCAGCAGTGGAGGGAGGAAGGCTGAGGAAGAAGAAGAAGAAGAAGTATATTGTTTAAGTACCTATATCTAGCAGTGGCGAAGAGTGGATTTCAGCAGAAGAGAAGCCGGGGCTAACATTTCTTATGGGATTACGTCAGATTAGACACTATGATATTCATAATTTTATCCAAAAGGTAACTCGATGGGAATCGGATTCTTAGCTTCGCGCCTGATATCTGGGAAATCATAGATCGAAATAAAAAACTTTAATTACCTAGTGTGTAAAACTTCGCTCATTGATATTTTTGTATAAAAAATAGATATCAATTATATTATGCGTTTGTCGTTAGGGCTATACGAGAATGTGAAAACAGGGGTGCTTCACCCTCAATAGAACAAGATGTTTGGGCAGCTCATGTCCCATTAGGATCACTCCAACTACACATACATACTACATAGATACTACAGGCACAAGTACCTCATACAAGAAGTCGTTGTCGTGGGGAGGTAAGTCCACACCTCACTTTTATTAAATGGCCAAATTTTGGAAATGATGGTAATTTAGGGATCTAAAGGAACGGGCAGATAATGGCGTGGGAGGTTTATTGTAGGGTCTAGAGATAGTTGTTATTTCAGGATATTTTTTAGCGTTGTGGAGGAAATGGATATAACACTAATGATCTCAATCCTTAGGGAGACGTTATATTTTTTACGATTCTATAAGACCGTTACTTCTTATAGAATATTTTCCTTATAAAAAATAAGCAGAAGTAGAACAAAGTTAAACATATCCTTATAATATTAGTATGGGGATGCATAGTTATTAATCGTATATGTCCAAGAATCAGTTTGACACAGGAGAACTCTCAGACTGAATATTCCGCGAAACGAGAGATCGAATCTGGGTTATGATATATATATAGGCTATTAAAAAATCAAATACTTCTTACGGTTAATGAGAAAAAAGGCTTTAATTACAAAACAATATGTATGCAATAGTGGTTGCATCAAATCTAAAATTCAGGCGCAGACACGCCGGACACTAAAGTTAGTAATACGAATAAAATATTTTTTATCTATCACTGAACTCGGAAATGTATTTCTGATTAAAATATCTTACATGATATTTTAGAGGGTGTCGGTGTTGGATTTTGATGCGGTGATTTTTTACAGTTCTGGGTAATAATGCCGATTGGCTTAGGGTATAGGGCCCTTGGGAGTAATTTCAAGATATGAGAGGTGAGAATCTATGCTTTTTGCATGTAAACTCACGACTGCGTGGATTCTATGGGGTGTGGAAAAGTGAATACCAATTTCTGAATGTAGGAAATAACCGTATCTGTATGGTTCGTAGTCATAATAGTTAAATAGTATGAAGTTATAAGAAATGTCTGTTAGGTACTTTTATGTGTTTTGATATTACAAATATATAAAGTTTTCTGTGACACGTGTCTGTTGCAGCTTCAGAGACAAGTACATAATTTCTCATTGCTGAATATTGCTCGTTACTATGCCTGGTCCATTTCCGCTGTACAGTTAGAGTACCTATCTAATAATATTATGAAAATAGAAGATAGGTAGATATTTTTTACTAGTACGGGACTTAATTAAATTCGGTAGTTCTAAATGATGATTTTTTGTGCAAATTTTCAGCAGTTAAATGGTTATTGTGTATTATTATTTACCCACTTTTTCATGGTAATGTATTATTAGGGGATTGAATTCAGTAAAGTAACGTTGACATTTGCATGGAAGAAATGATTATTTGAAACACAACCCAATCCAAGTAGTGTAGAAGGGAAGGGGCCTGATGCCATTTACAGCTTATCCTTTTCACTTTTAACCCTTTCTCATTTTGGGAAATGTTCGAATTATACGTGGAAATCTGAAACTCTTTCTTTTAGAAGGCGATTCTAGGCGGCTCGTGGTATAAATTTTAATAAAAAAACACCAAGCAATGGTAAGCCTGAATTTTTTAGCAAAATGATATTTCCGATTTAATCGTCAATTTATTAGGTATATCACATGTTCACAACCTACAACTTATCTGAAATCATATTGTACAAATAGTTCTAGGCATCCTTACCATTGATATGTAAAAAAATATTTTTTTCGGAAGTAGCATATTATGAAATGAAATAAATAAACATTCCATACATAATATGTGGGCCTACATGCAATCATTGACACTCTTGAGAAAATCGATTTATTCTGAATGACAAACTTCTCTACGCCACTGTCCTTATTTGCATGGACACAACTAGTGATTTTGTCCTTAATTTTTTCTATACAGAGGGTGAGATACAGGAAAGTGTGGAAGGTAAAAAAGGGATTAAGCCCCCATCTTACTAGGGAAACAAACTTTTATGGACTAAAGTGGCATTAACCCTTTCAGTTACCTTCTTTCTTATTGGTACCTACGTACCCCATCTATACCTCGTGTATCATAAGGGCATATTATTTGTTAATGTCAAACATGTTGTATACTACACTCCATATTAAAAATTCAAACACTTTGAAGATTTGTAGAAAGAAATTTAATATAAAATGTTATATAGCTATCCCCGCTATCCCCCCCAGCTTGCTACACATTGTGTATGCTTATCCAAATAAGGATTCTGTACGATAAAATGTTATATAGCTATCCCCGCTATCCCCCCCAGCTTGCTACACATTGTGTATGCTTATCCAAATAAGGATTCTGTACGATAAAATGTTATATAGCTATCCCCGCTATCCCCCCCAGCTTGCTACACATTGTGTATGCTTATCCAAATAAGGATTCTGTACGATAAAATGTTATATAGCTATCCCCGCTATCCCCCCCAGCTTGCTACACATTGTGTATGCTTATCCAAATAAGGATTCTGTACGATAAAATGTTATATAGCTATCCCCGCTATCCCCCCCAGCTTGCTACACATTGTGTATGCTTATCCAAATAAGGATTCTGTACGATAAAATGTTATATAGCTATCCCCGCTATCCCCCCCAGCTTGCTACACATTGTGTATGCTTATCCAAATAAGGATTCTGTACGATAAAATGTTATATAGCTATCCCCGCTATCCCCCCCAGCTTGCTACACATTGTGTATGCTTATCCAAATAAGGATTCTGTACGATAAAATGTTATATAGCTATCCCCGCTATCCCCCCCAGCTTGCTACACATTGTGTATGCTTATCCAAATAAGGATTCTGTACGATAAAATGTTATATAGCTATCCCCGCTATCCCCCCCAGCTTGCTACACATTGTGTATGCTTATCCAAATAAGGATTCTGTACGATAAAATGTTATATAGCTATCCCCGCTATCCCCCCCAGCTTGCTACACATTGTGTATGCTTATCCAAATAAGGATTCTGTACGATAAAATGTTATATAGCTATCCCCGCTATCCCCCCCAGCTTGCTACACATTGTGTATGCTTATCCAAATAAGGATTCTGTACGATAAAATGTTATATAGCTATCCCCGCTATCCCCCCCAGCTTGCTACACATTGTGTATGCTTATCCAAATAAGGATTCTGTACGATAAAATGTTATATAGCTATCCCCGCTATCCCCCCCAGCTTGCTACACATTGTGTATGCTTATCCAAATAAGGATTCTGTACGATAAAATGTTATATAGCTATCCCCGCTATCCCCCCCAGCTTGCTACACATTGTGTATGCTTATCCAAATAAGGATTCTGTACGATAAAATGTTATATAGCTATCCCCGCTATCCCCCCCAGCTTGCTACACATTGTGTATGCTTATCCAAATAAGGATTCTGTACGATAAAATGTTATATAGCTATCCCCGCTATCCCCCCCAGCTTGCTACACATTGTGTATGCTTATCCAAATAAGGATTCTGTACGATAAAATGTTATATAGCTATCCCCGCTATCCCCCCCAGCTTGCTACACATTGTGTATGCTTATCCAAATAAGGATTCTGTACGATAAAATGTTATATAGCTATCCCCGCTATCCCCCCCAGCTTGCTACACATTGTGTATGCTTATCCAAATAAGGATTCTGTACGATAAAAAAAGCTTCTTATTTGTAAATTTTATTATCAGCAATATTATAATATCAACACAAGATGTTTCATAAATAAGACGTTTACGAAATACAATAGAACATGTTAAAATCAACAAACATTCGACACAATTAATACATGTCACCCTCAATTTCTTCGTAATCTTTTTCTAATATAGAGAGCTCGTAGCGTGCATCCTTGAATTCCTCTTCTTCCATTCCTTCCCCGATATACCAGTGGACGAAGGCTTTCTTGCGGAACAATAAATCAAACTTCCTATCCAGTTCTCCAAAGATTGTACGAATTGATGTTGTATTTGCTAAGAGGGTAGATGTTCTTGGAGCCAGAGCCAGGTTGGAATCCGCGACAACTCCTGGAGGAGCTTCATTTATGGCTAATTTGAATCCTGTGGGACACCAATCCACGAATGAGATTTGAGATTTCACTTTTACATTCGCAATGGCCGCATTCACGTCTTTTGGCATCACATCTCCACGATACAGAAGGCAGCATCCCATGTATTTGCCGGCCCTTGGATTGCATGTGAGCATTTGACTTTCTGGTTCGAAGAGTTGAGACGTAATTTCAGGTACAGTTAATCCTTCATGGTAGAATCTATCAGCAGTCATAATTGGAGCGTGTGCTGTAATAGGAAAATGTATCTTTGGGAAAGGAACAAGATTAGTCTGGAAATCTGACAAATCAGCGTTTAAGGTTCCCTCGAATCGAAGTGACGCAGTGATGGACGATACAACAGTACTGATTATTCTATTCAAGTTGCAGTAACTCGGTCTCTCAATGTTTAACTTCTTCTGACATATTGCATATATGGACTCGTTGTCCAACATAAAAGCACAATTGGCTAATGGCAATAGTTTGTTGGTAGATAATATTGCATTGTATGGTTCCACTACGGCAGTTGAGAGTCTTGGTGAAGGGCTGATAGCAATCTCTAATGTGCTCTTTTTTGAAAATTCTTGAGCTAACTTTTCTAGAAGATTTGCAGTAAATCCCGAACCCGTACCTCCACCGAGCGAATGGAACACCAAGAAGCCCTAAAATAAAGGATAATTTTTAATTTAAATAATTTATAATACGAGAAAAATGGGACTCTATAGCTGAATTCAGAAAGCAAGCATATCGTTTAGGTAGGTACCTGCAGTCCAGAACATTGATCAGCCAGTTTCCTAATGCGGTCCATGGCGTATCCTATAACTTCTTTTCCGGTAGAATGAAACCCCCTAGCAAAATTATTAGCTGCATCTTCTTTCCCAGATATCAACTGCTCAGGATGATAAAGTTTTCCATACTCGCTGTTCTTTATTTCGTCTGGAAATTAAACACATTATTACTATGGCAACTATAAACACCTACCTACAAATATTCACAAGTTAATTATTGATTTCATGTCTCATTATAACGGCAAATTTTCAACTTTACTTCACGGAAATGCATCAATTCAAAGTAGTTACCAATAACGGTAGGTTCTGTATCGACCATAACTGTTCTAGGAACCAGTCGGCCATGGTTGGTTTCTGTGAAGAATGTTTCCCAGGTGCGAGAAGACTCCGTGTGTTGACTACCTTCGTTCATCTTGCATTCTCCACTTGGGGACACTCCATGTTCCAGGCAATACAGCTGCCAAGAGGCTCCTCCAAGTTGGATTCCAGCTTGTCCTACGTGGATAGAAATACACTCCCTCTGAAAATTCAATTCAGTCGATTCAGGAGATGAAATAATCAAGCTGGTGTGAAGGAAAGATAGTAGGTAGGGCGAGTTATGGAATTTTGTCACAAAATAATATTTTTTTTTACAAAAATGATTAAGAGAATAAATCTTAATGAGTTTCAATATTAAAACAATTCTGGAAGCTAAACAAAACGTATGGAGATGCATAACTAGGGAAAAAAAGTGTATAGAAATCATACAAAATTCTTACCATTTTGGATATTAGTTAATATATTTTACTTTAAATTTTGATTGATAACTGAAATTTAGATGAAATAAAAAATAATATAAAATAGTACTAAAATTTTCACAAACTACATAGGTGGACAAACAAAAATGAAATGAAAAATATTAAACAGTTTTCAATTATTTTTTCACGAAAATTTTCAATTTGAACAAAATCATTCTTCATACAAATTTTGAATAATCTTTTTTTATATATAGACAGTCACCATACTCTTTAGGTACTTGCACTTGTAGGTACTGGAGTATTTATTTTCATTATCTAATATGCACCTACATTGATTGTATGAAATAATTTTAAATTACATTTTTTGAGATCGTGGCAACTGTTCAATGTGGTTCAATTCATATTCCAATCCATCAAAGATAATTAATTTTAATGAGGATTTACATTATATGTGAAAGTAATATTTTTATGCAGATACTTTCACAAGAAAGCGCTTAACTACGTATCTATAGATTGTTAAGGTATTTTAAGAAAGTATTATGACCGAGGTACGCCCTACCTACTATCTTTCCTTATTATCTCAAGTAGGAAGCTCTGTGAAAAACCGCGTGTGGAACAGAAACTTGTATGTCTATGAAATATAAATTTCATGTAAAAGTTGCGCTGCAGTAGGGAAAGCTGAAACTAAACTCACATTTATTGGTAATGGTATGAGGGAAGGTGGCGAAAATGGTTGTCGTCTCTGTCTGCCGATATGGGTGTGTCTCTCTCTAATGGCGGCGGTGTCGGCTAACCTCCGGTGGGTTTGCGGCACGGAAAATGTGTGTCTCGGTGCGCCGATGTCGGGCGTCGCGGCGCCACAGGCCCCGCCCACCACCCTACCACCCGCGCTCGCCCGCGCACCACAACCCGCAAATCTTTAAGATGGTAGCGCTCAGGGTTGCGGTTATGTTTAATTGGACTGGTGGAGGTTTCGCAGAAATTTACAACCAAACATGTGACTTTTCCTCTCTACGTACCTAATGAAATTACTCAACGTATCCTGACAATTTCCTCTGTTATTGATAATAATTATATTTGTGTACTCACCTCATGTACCAACTTATAAAATTGTCATCATTATCTATTCTAGGTTGGCTTAACAGAAGCAGAATGTATAGATTAGTTTAATGATGAAAATATTTCCTTTATCTTATAAAATTATAATTATCCAGTGAAGCAGAGACAAACATACATTAACATTATAATATAAAATAGTAAACATAAACAACAAACGGACCAGTGAAGGCAAAGGCTGTAACCATATCTGAGATGACATTGTTTCTTGGTTTTTCGGGTGAACCGTGAGTAGAAATACTTGATCGATGTTTTGTGACTCCTACTGATGTCTACATCCGCAGAGGAAGACACCAGTAGGAGTGTCGAAACGTCGATCAAGTTTATCTACACACGGTTCACCCGAAAAACCAAGAAAATATGTCAATTGGACACTGTGAAAACCTTCAACATTTCTGAGATGAGTTTAACGAAGAGTGCTTTCAGAAACAATAATATTTTTTGGTTCCGATAATCGACTATCATTCACGGATATATTAAATTTAGTCTAGTGGAAATATTTCAACAAAATAAATTAAATATATTTTATTATAATGATTGATGTCCCTAGATTTTTTTCTTAGTCAACATGACACGTACTTATTCGTGGTAAAAAGAAAAGGTTGAAGAAGTGGGTAAGAAAGAGAAAAAGGCTGGTTTTATGAGAGAGTTGGGCGTCTTGGCAAAAGGCGGCGCTACTGAGAGAGGGGGGTGGGAGGCTAGGGGAGGAGGAGGGTGGCAGTGTCTTACCTACCCGTGGTAGCCGTGGTGTGTTATCTAAGGGGTGACTCGTGGAGAAATCTCATTTCAATTGAAATCTTATCAATATTTTTTCAAGTTATCCTAATCGTTTTCATTTAGATGATAAAACTAAATAATGCTGTCTCAAAATGCCTGAAGGTACACGATATGCTTTTTATCAGTTTATCGAACGTGATTATTGATAGATTTTTTTTTTTCTTAATCTGATATTTTTGTTATACCTACAAAGACATCATAAGAATTTGGTATTGGGTTCTGTGTCTGTACAAACTAACCAAAATGATATACACTTCACAGTAATCACTCAAAAAGCTTATATCGTTGTCATAGTACAAGAACATATGTGCATGCAGTTTAGCATCAAAAGATTTAATTTCACTATCAATTTTTTTACTTTATATTCAAACCTAATTACCTAATATTTTTTACGTGCTAGGTAAATCCAACTAATTATTATCAAACAAGTCGAAGCTTCACAATGATATTACTAAAACCTTGGTACGGAAAATTCATAGATTGGAGATATAAACGATTACTTAATAATAATTAGATATATTTTGCTGTAAGTATATAAATAAGTACTGGAAAATTTAGCACTCTACGCCACTGTAAAAAGAAAGCAATCGTTCCCTTACTCCTGCACCCCCTGCCCGTCTTGGGGCCAACCAACGACGTTCTTTCGGTCGTTTTATCGCCTTCTTCTTCCACACTAAAATATACCTTCATACTTTTCCCTCACCGCCGTCCCTCACCACTTTCCCTTCCACCACCACCACCACCTCTACTAACCCCTATCCACACAGAATGTCATATCAGGGTGTAATGAATGTTGAGCTTCTTTCGCGATGTTCATTTCTTTCGAGTTTTCATCTTGACGCCGCAAGACAGCCCCGTTCTTTTCCGTCGCGACGCATTGCACGCACCGGGGAGTGCATTGCATAGATAACGCGCCAACTTTTTAAAAGTTTTTCTCTGCATTAATATAGCACTTTAACTGTTGCTAACATCAAGTTTGTAATTTCTCCTTTCAATGTTAATGCCTGTGAATGTCAGTTCTGTGTGCATTAATATGCAATTTTGTCAAAGGTAATAAAAGCGGAGATCAGAGAGTAGCACACAATATGAGACTGGATTACAAATTAAATATTAGGAAACTGTAAAAAATAATATTTTAGTGAACCAACCATATTCAATACTTTTACAATTTAATGTTCTGTTCTATGAGAACAATCCGATACAATAGTAGAACACCTGTAAAGTTTGTTAGGTTTTCACATTCAGGAAGTTTCAAAGTTTCCTACCTTCCTTATATTACCACAGAGGGACTCAATGGGTGAACGATTAATTTTACTATGTAATTGAGGATGTGATGACACGTTACCCGCGTAGTACCTAATATGATAATTATGATGTTGTGTTTTAATGTTCAAGAGTTCTGTAATGTAAATCTGTTTTAAATATCCCAGAAATTGAACATTTTTATTATAATCATTGTAGGATATTTCGAGTAATGTTTCTTTTAAAATGACTTTGCATAGAATAAATATTATCATATTTTCAGCATCTCCATTCTTATTATAATAATTATTCGCTGAAAAAAAAATCAGGAGCATTCAAGATTAATTACTTGTGTATCTAATTAAATAAATCTTGCATTTCTTGAATTAGGTTTTTTCCCGTGTATATAACAAGTGAAAATATTAGCAGTTCATCATGAAGAGTTTATTCTGAAAATTTTATCTTCATTTAGCGACATTCAACAGGGTTAAATAAAATAGAAGGAGAATAAATTTCTTATTGTAAGGTTTAGTGATAAAAATAAATATTTATCTATCCAAATTCTTCTGAAAATAGGAAGATGTATAAATCTTGGATAAGTCACCCACTTAATCAATTAATATATTTTTATTAAATTGAAATTCTTTACTAATAATTTCAGCGGGACATAGGACAGTAAGGGTTTTTCAATATACTCTCAAATCACGATATCTAGATTTTTTATTTTCGAATTATAATTAAAACTGATCGATTATATACAAAGTTCATAATACGTAGTAACTCGCATGTCTACTTGAATCAATAGAAGGGCAGAAGATGAATAAATATTATCCTTTCAAAAACCGGTTGCACGGGCATCGAATGAATCATATTCATGCACTATTATAAAATGTAATTCCCTTCATCCCTTAAACTACAATAGCTTCTGTAGATACAGGGTTCACAATTGTATAAGGATAAATAATGCAGCTTTACAAATCTCCTTCCACAATCATTGTTAAACGGGACATTCTCTTAAATAAATGTCTATCATGTTATACGCGTAGGTACCTAATATCCGTTTTAATTGTCACTTTGCGTTGTTGATGATTTTATGAACTAATATTCTGATGAATTAGATATAAGGATTTTAAGGTCGTACTCGTTAGTCCATCAGTACAATCACGCCACTTCCCACAAAGTGACAGGTGGGTGGATTTTGAATTACATTAATTTACGTGTTACTTACTATTCTTCTCTTTATCGGTATTTTTGGCTAAATCGTGTCGGTCATCTCAAGTTTTCGACACTTGCGTTATAGTCATCAGACATGAATATATGCCAACTCATATAGGTAACTCTATAATATAGGATCAAATTTAATTAGGATCTATAACAACAAAACAATAAACTTGTTCGTTGGAGTCAGATTTTAATAATGTCTGATAAAAAATTGGAATATCGATCGGCACTGCATGACTAAAATGACAGCCCTATTTGAAGTAAGCCCTTTCATTGCCCCAATCAGCTGATCTATGAGGGAGATATACCTTCACCCCACTGTTGATCTTACTGCATTGCATTCAACATACCAACTCGTGTAGTATAGTACCTACAACCTACTAACTCTTATTGCTATATTCCCCATTCCTTGTTTTACTCAAAGTGGTGCTCATGTACTAACTCATAGATATGTATTTTAAACTCACATTATGATTACTAAAATACGACCCATAATTGTCAAATTATTTAAGAAATCTTTATCAAATATATATTTTTTTCTTTATTTTATACATGGACTCTCAACAGGTTAACAATAAAAATATAATATGACAAACAATTACATATCAACCATAATTAAATACTCGTAATAATAAGCAGAGGTGTATGGTAGCTGACGGGTTGTACTCGAACGTAAATCGGGTCAACGCGCGCGGTTCGATTCCCTTTTCTAGTTTTCATGCGAAGATTACGAAGTGTAAAAAGATGTACTAATTTGAGTTTATTTTGATCAACTTTACAAAAAAATAATTATTGTAATTTGTCCACTGTGAAAATCCACTTTCTTCATAAGCCATACATGCACATAACTTCTGACCCTACGGAGTTCGGATCAGAGCGCACATCACGAAGTATTTATGAATAATGTAGATAATATAAGTTACAATAAAATATGACACCCTGATCGATTTTATGATAGTTCGTAATTCTGTTAGTATTTATTATATATTCCTCCAAATCTTTATGTCGTGATCTGAGAATGTAAACCTTCACCCCACAGTCAAGAGATACAGGAGAAAAAGTGGTGACAAATAAAATCGAATCAATTGATGTGTGTTGGAATATCCACGTTTCCGATCTTTTAATCTTCGGAGCAAATAAAGAATTGGAAGAAATCTACAATGGGGTTAGTTTTCCCCACAAAGTCATGTCAAATTATTGTATAGAGTACTTTGTACTGTACTGAGGTTTGTTCAAAGGCGTATTATGATGAATGCGATATTCAAACAGATATGGATAGATTTCGTTGAGAATAAAGCTTATTACTGTTTGTAGACTGGAAACCAAATTGAAATTTAATGCTTGAAATGTTCGATGTTCAATGAGATACTCACTTCAAAGGGATGTGATGTTTAGACTGAAAGGGATACATCTCAACTATTTGATATCCGAAACATTAAAAAATACAACAATGAATAAAGAAAAACGGCCATACCCTCGATATACTCTTTCTAAATTATGTATTTTTTTTATAGACCTACCTATAATAATTAACCTGTGACCTTTAAGTTCCAAATCAGATGTAGCTTCAGGCTTCAGCTTCAGAATGTACTCCGGGCTAAACTCTGGAACATAACAGGCCGGCGATTACAATTCCACACCTAAATAATTTCATATCGTATCCTACGAAACACACAATGATATAATGTAGGAAAACAATTCGGGATTCTTGTTAGCTATTAAAAATAAAACTAACCAGGTCTTTGTTACTATAATAAAGTTCTATGTTAATAATGTTTATTGCTACCAAACCAAAATAACATAAATACTCGCATGTGTTTCCACAGGTTGGAGAATCTCCTATAGAGATAATTTTAAGAACTGTTATGCAGACAAAATAAAATATGATTACATTACAGTGACGTGAGAGGTGAATCAGTGATTTACTAACAATTTGAAATTAATCAAATATTAAAAATGGAAACGGATACTGTATTGTGTCTCCCCGCTAGTGCAACATAAATGTTTCAAAATGTACTATACCTTCATTGTGTTCTGAATTAGAGTAGGTAGTATTCTAGCAGAAAGCATCAAGTGTGTGTAGGAAGAGAGTCGAACAATAGGAGGTAATAAATAATGCACTTGTCTGGGGAGGTGAGTTCTACCAGTGGACCCGCAACAGAGGGAGGAGGAATCTCCGCCGAGCTCTTGGCTGAAAGAACTCTGGAGGGACTCTTAGCCGAACATCCAGGGGAGCTCGTTAGGACGGGTTGCCCGCATGTGGTGAGTATTATGTAAACACTAAATAATATTGTGAGATTATGTAAATATGGAGATATTAAATCATATTATTATAATGAATGAATGTCCGCTACGTGGAACTTTATTATATAAACCCGTATGAACGCATTTAACTAATTTAATTACCTACTATGTTCATAATATTGATTCTGAGTGACGGAACGCGGAACAAAATAATTCCTAGAAATATTATACGAGTACTCTCTCCCATAGAATAATCTCTCTCCCAATAAACATTTTAGATGAACACATTCAACCCTGGCTGGAACACGACAGCCTGGCTACTATAGATTCGCTATAACTAAGTATTAATTATATGAAACATTCTTTCTTCTTCTCACTAAGCCGCGTGTCTCTCCATGGCTGAATGTAGGCCTCTTCTAATATTTTCCAATCCTAATTTTTGGGCTTGTCTAATCCTCTCATTATTTGCGACAGGGACAATGCCACCGACCCACCTTCTCTGAGGCCGTCCTTTGTTCCATGGTCTCCAGAACTCTGGGTACCTATCTGTCTGTTTCTGGAAAAGTTACCTGCACATTGTCTTTTTTTAATTTGCCAATGCGATCTACACCACAATTTAGTTTATGTATGCTTACGAAATTTTATTATTGTGAAATAAATTTATTTTGGATTGTCATGATGTGATTAAATAGAGAGATTTTTATTTTATTATGTAATTTCTAACAATAATGTCGATGATTATATACCCATAGGTAGATTTTTTACATAAAATATGTATAACTAATTGCACTTTTTCTTTAGGTATGCACTGTACTTCCACCCCACTGGAGATCCAACAAGACATTACCAGTGGCCTTCAAGGTAGTGGCCCTGGGAGATGTAGGAGATGGCACTGTGGTGACGGTGCGTGCAGGGAATGATGAGAACTACTGCGCTGAACTGAGGAACTCTACAGCCGTCATGAAGAATCAGGTGGCCAAGTTTAATGATCTCAGGTTCGTCGGGAGAAGTGGAAGAGGTAAGGAAACATTATTTTCATCTATCTATCTATACTCTCACGCCTCGTCCCCTGCAGGATAGGCAGAGAGAACAGAGCGCCTCTGTTTAGGAATATTTTATTCATACATATATCAAAAGTTTTACTGGGCCGATGATTTTTTTTATTTTTTCCATCGATCCACAAATTGACACAATACATTTAATTTGGAAAGATTGATAAATAGATAAGTAAATAATATAAAACAAATAATAAATAAGTTAATTTCACATAAAATAATTGCATAATACCTATTGGTAAGTTAATTCAGCAGAGATGAACTTCTGATTTTATTATACCTTATTGTTAATTAAAATTTTGTGTATTGTGTAAATATCGAAGCGATAATTGCGTGAAAATAAGTACTGTTTTAAACATGCAGGTAGGTGGGTAATGTGGGTATATACTTATTATTATTGAAAGTATCGCATGAATGTGTTTCCTTTGGATTTGCAACCCTTGGTGTGAGCTCCTATCGACAGTCTAATTAGTTTACCATCCCCTTTACTAAGTGAAATGAATACACAGAGAGAAGTATCATCTTCCTTACTGTGTCTTGTGCCTTGCCTTCCTAGACGGCGGTAGTGGTATGATGCCAATATCTATAGTAGTCTAGTGTTAATCCTTTATGGCTTCGGGTCAACTTTCACATTGTATACTTGTATAATGATTCAATTACAAATAAGTACTAAATATTTGATTATTTTTTCATCTGAGCAAATAAGTTGGTATTTGTGTTATATGGTATGTAATGGCTTTTGTATTGAAATTGTTGCAGCACTGTGGTATTGGTAAAGAGATACGATATATGTATAGTGATTAAAACACACATCTAGAGCATTTCCTCCATGTAATGCGAGTAATAATGAATATGATGAATATTTTATTACTTGAGAAAACACTCAAGTCAAGAATAATCACGATATGTACTTGCATGGAAGTATTATAATAATATACAAAGTCTGTGTGAACTCGTTGGCATCAATCTTTGATTAAATTATTTATATTATGGCTTTCTAGTATTACACACACACATAGAACGAAAATGTGCATAGAATAATAGCCTAGGTACCCAATAGTCCCAGATATGCCCACAGATACATTTGAGAAAGTTTTTTAGGCGTGGTAATAAATCTTATTCGTTTAATAATTACGGAAGATTGGCGATTTATTTTTAAAACAATTGTCTCATTGATCTCTTGCAAAAACAAAAATGCAAATCCTCACCATCAAGATATTTCCACAACCAAAGCGTGGGTGGAATATGCATTGCCTTACACATGAAACATTTTTTTAATTGATGGAAATACTCTTTTTGACTTTTTTTGCTTTCAGCATTTTCTAATTTACAACAACTTTAAAAGAACCGCTACGAGTGGGGAGGCCTTGTGTCATCCCTGTGTTCCCTCGAGAAACGATGAACTACAAAGTATAGTAATAATATAGGAATAGTCGAAGTCACCTAAAGGTATATTATTTAAAAGAAAAGCAAATGTTGGATGTGGATAATTCCGTATAAAGAAATATTTATTTTAAGAACCTTTACTGAATAACCTCGAGGGTGGTTTAATCGTTAAGCTTTTAAGTTATTATTAAAAATTCACCACACGCCACTTCCACGAAGCAAACCTATCATTCTACATCAGGTCCCCCACCCTCACTCGGGATATTTTTCCGGGACAGGAAACGAACGAGGAATATTTCATGAATTTTTATTTACAAACCAGATTAATAAATGAAGCCGAGTGGCCAACCTTAAGTAACAAAGTAGAGAGTCAATATACCCTCTAACTGAACTGCAGTATATTCAAATGTGCATAGGCAGATATATAAATAGTAGGTACCTAGTTTAAATAAATTATATTCTATTTTATCCTATCCTCACGCCGCATCCCTTGCGGGGTAATCGGAGACAACACGTCGCCAGACTTTCCAACACTTCTTGCTTTTGTCATATTCATACAATGCGTTAAGTTTACGATTCTTTTTATTCAGAACACGTCCGTCCTTGATAATCCTGTGTACACGATCAAATCATCCGGTTATTTGATAAATAAATTGCAGCAAATATATAAATACTGATTATGATTTGAAGGATTGTTGACTACTCCAGTAGGTTGACAAAGTATTGGAGCATCTTCATTAATATGAACATTTTATCGTATGTACGCTGTATAGGTAGTTGTATAAAAATTATTCGCATCATCAGTTTTCCAGTTATTTATAACGACGTGTTGTTTGTTGGTCGTTCCCTACAAGGTATGAAGTTACTGCCTAGTTATATAATAATAGGAACTTGCTCCTGAATCGTTAAGTTCTCCCTCTTATGAAGTTGTTGCAAAGTTAAACGGAAGCTTTTTACTTGGGATGTTTCTCATTATTATTTTTATATTCGGTATAGTAATTCAAGAAATAAGCGTCGATTTATTAGTATTACACATATTTTTGTTATTGTTATATAGAATATGGCAAGGAATAATGAAAAAAAAATATTTAAGAACCTTGTTTAGAAGTGTAAAAGATTATATAACGATTAGGTACACATGTTTTGTACATTTCTGGATGAGGACAAAATTTTGTCCTCAGATTCGTTTGTTTTCTCAATTTTTCATAGTAAAACAAATTTAAAACATACGTACTTCAAAAAGTCAAAGAATGGGTAACCTTATATTTCCAATATTCCACTTACAACTATAGATGTACATATTTTATTATTCTGAAATAAAAAGTGCAAATTTCGCATTTTACAGCAACGTGTTGTCGACGCAGGGTCTATCATTTTCGACTTGTTTAGTGTCGTTCATCTTAACATTTTTCCACTTTGCGCCCTCTTGACAACATCCCTCACCTTTGCTATTTTTAACCCTCGTCCCACGACTCCCCCAGGTAATTTTTCTGTTCTGGTATCAGGTGTATTTACTTAATACACTTCCTTTATCATACACTTGCCCCTAATTTGACAACTTTCAACAATAATTTAAGTCCCGAGTATAGATATTATTATTATCATAATGAACCTATACTTAGTTAAACATAACCACGTACGTTTTCATATAATGATTAGTACTTGTGTTTTTATGAAATTGTAGTAGATCATAAAATTTTGGTGATTTAATTAAGTTCTTTTAATAAATTATACCTAGTATTATTTTTCCTTGAAACATAGTATACCTAATCATAATTTTCTAGGTCACAAATATTATTTTGGTATATTTTACCCTCGCTATAATTATACTACGAGTATATTTAGCAAATACAAAAATCATCTTTCATAAATTTGAAGAGCTACGTATTTAAAAATTCGATGTTTTCAGCGATTAAGTTATCGATTGTCTAATCAAAAAGTTTTTTGACGATAATCTCATCTGTGTCACAAATTTTCCGTATCAGCGGAGGCGGTGGTTTCATTCAATTACTCGGAATTACGAGTATTTCAATACACCTAGTGGTTCTAGACCTAATTAGTTAATCATTGTTTTTTTAATTGACGTCTGATTGTACAATACTGATGTGATGCCATTAAGTATATTAGAGACTAAGTGAGTTGAAAATGTTATGTTATTTGTAAGGTAAATGAAATATTTTTTTATCTATAAGATATTTACAAATTGTTGCTAACCAGACATTTTTATAATATAACATACCTTCTAATAGTAGGTAAGTACATCACTTCTTATCTACTACCGATGCATTCGTAGCTGCAAATATTCGACTACAAAGATAACTAGATCCCTAGATATTTATTAAAATTTCCAAAAACTTTTTTATATTGTGAAATATTTTTAATTATTAAGACAGAATCTCCCCATCATCCTGGTCAGGTAGATTTAATTCGGCGATATTTTTAATTCCCCTCTCGAAAGAAAAAGTTCTTTCTACTCTTCGTTTTTAATTATCGAACCACTCATTCCTAATTATTGTTAGAGTCACGTGGGGTAACTGTACGCAGTTTTGAATTACGATGCAATTAGAACAAAACTAGATGATATTAATATTCAGCTATAATTTATTATTATAGAATAAGCATTTATAAGTCACAAAACAAATAATAAAACTAACCTCTTTACATATAAAAAAAGATAATGCAGAAGTTCTCCAACATGTCAAATACGTACACTTACCCCACTCGAGGGGCAAGTGTACGCACCTTGACGGGTAAGTGTACGAGTTGCGTAAACTTACCCTGAAATGCACAAATCGCAAATAAACCGACCCTAATCATAGGCTCTACATTTTTTCATGCCACCATGACTGAGTCTCCTGTATAGGTGGATCTTTATATCCAATCCTGTATAGGTGGATCTATATATTTTTCCTTGCATAATGGACAGAAAAAGTTTTGACTTCTTTTTTGTAGGCGAAAATTTCCTGGAGTGTCAATTGCAGTTATCTCTTTACTGGTCTTTACCGCTTTACCGTTCTTAAATCCACTCTTCAAGGCTTTCATTTTAGGTTTTTTGACGGTTTTGACAATTTTGCTTTGTTTCTCCTCAAGTATACGCTGCGTACACTTGCCCCCGTACACTTACCCCATGACGTCTCAATACAAGAAATTTTAAAATAACGGCAAACAGTTGTCAGTATGCAATACTGCGTAATTGCTCAACAATAACAACATTATGCCGAGAAATATTAGCATATAATACTAGGATCTTAGATAAGAGACTATGAGAGACTACATGAATGAATTATTTGAATAAAAATTAAGAAAACATGAGAAAAAATTCTTTTTCCTGTCAATTTTTGCTTTCAATGCGCAGAACACAGAATATACGTCCAACTTCGAGCAACCGCGAAGCGCGACAATTTTCATGTGAAAACACTCCAACAACAGTCACTGCTTTCACACAAACTTCACTGCGTACACTTACACTCTGCGTACGGTTACCCCACGTGACTCTATAAGGGAACAGGGTGGAAAACAGCGGGATTATTAGAATTGGCAGCAAATTGGCCCATGGAGAAGAATTCAGGGTTTTTACTTCTTTTATGTTGACTGTTGGTACATTCTTTGATTGTTTTAAAGAATAAATGTCAGTATTCTCTTATTTCAGTCGTAATAATGAAATATAGCAACTTTGATGCGTAGAACATATGAAATAATTTTCTCTTCAGGATTAACATTGAAAAGTGTTATGTAGAAGAATAATTGCCCTAATTATAACCTCTATAAATTATTTATTCTTCCTCGGTGGCTCTACACTCTACATCCTATTTTATGTCTTGGTCTCCTGAAATATTATCCACCAGTTATTCATATGAATTTATTTCCCAACTTGCGTGATAGGTAAATTACGAGTTGATAGAAGAAGTGGTAGAAAGAAAAATGCTATCAATTTAATACATAGATACTCCATAATACTTGTATTTCCTACAGATAAATGGGTTTGAGGAAATCTCAGTAATAACCTAAATAAAGTTTTTTTTTTATATCCACAGTAGAATATTTTTTGATCTTGTATAATTCATCTCCCTAGCCAGGAAGTTTGAGCTTGTTCCCCCGCCCCACTCATTATTAGGATACGAGCCACCTTGGCTACCAAATTAAGATGATGTTCAGCGGGAAAGGGAAAAAATATGTTCTTTTGAATTTCCTACTCAGCGATAAATTTTTAATGTGAGGGTTCTTAACAGAAGTAATTCTATTCCTCTTGAAAAAATGCAAATCAGAAATATAGCCACCTAACGTAAAACACTTTGCAGTTTTTTATATACCTACATATAGTTGGTTATGCCTATAGGTATATTTGTTATTCAATGGACTGAATGTGTATAAATCGCAAACTTTATACAAATCGTGTTACATTTTGGAGCTCAATTTATTGATAGGTCATGCCACTCTCAAAGTAATAGCTAATATTAAAAAACCAATACAACATATTTGTATTTTACACACTTTTTTTAAGACACGTAGAAGTAAGTCCGAAAATCGCGCACTGGAACCGTGATTTCTATTTCGGCAATACATTATCTTTACATTCGTACAGATATCCTTTACTACCCCCCAATATAAAGAAAGGGGTCGAAAAAATAAATCTAGAATCGCGTAAATAGGTGTTTATTTTTTGATACACCAAGGGTAGGCTTTGTATGCAGACTTTCTCGCCCCCGCCACGGTATTCTAAGCCACCGCTTGTGTCTGACATTTTTGACAAATGTTTTAACGACATGTCGACATGATACCCGTTTCCCTGATATACAAATAATATAGATTCACACATACACCTAATAGCGCCTATCTGAAAATTGGTCCAAAAATTTTCATTCGTTTCTCTGCAATCATGATTCCGTTTATAAAGTATAACACAAGATTCGCCGATTTATATTTATACACAGACTTTGCCTTTTTTCCTAATGTGAGAGCAATAAAAAATAAGAAAAAGTTATTAATGCGTTTGTTGAATTGTCGTCGTAGTTTTCAGAGTGGAAAAACTGGAATATTCTTCAGTAATAAGTATTGGGCATATCCAATGGTCAATCGATTACGCCAACACGGGATAGTGGTGTTTGGAATGATATCAAATCTATGAGAATATCAATATATGATTCTCCCAGCTCTATTATCGGTATGCGACTCAACGGCCACTCTTCGCATTATTTTCCTGAGCGCAACATTCGACGCATCAATGAAAGCGGTCATCATAGCAAACATCTATAAAAGATTTAATAGGATCAATAGTAATATGTATACAGTGTATGTACGAGTATATACATTATGTAAATCATGTTAAAATATTCGAGAACAAGGTACACGAATAAGAGTCTTTTCTGCGTCTTGCGAAATGAATTTTATATCTTAATGTAATAGCTGGTGGTTTATAACAACCCGCCCGCTCATATCGGAGAGATAAGCTTCTCTTCTTATTTAAATAAATATGCCATGACCCTAGGGTGGAAGGTGGCTGAGGGAGGGATAGGGGAGAAGCAATGAGGGGAATGGGTGTTGTGTGAAGCCGCTTCTTAAACCCAGACCGTATTCTTGGCTAAGGCGGAAAATTTTAGTTTTATATGGATATAATTCTTTATGGTACTGTAATATGTATGTTGTTTTACACACAATGGTAAAAATGAATTACCACTTGAAATTTTATACTCCACCAACAATATTTTCGCCTGAGAAGTAGATACTAACAACTGATGGCATAACAAGAATAAGTTATTAGCATAGGCTAGGTTGGTACATGTTTAATGTATTCTTTACAAATTGTTAAAATCTTAATATTCTTACGAGTATAGGCATTTTGAAATTTAAAAAAAAATTTAAAAACGGGAGACCTCGATCACCTTATTATTTATAGTCCAAGAGCCCGCTGCTTAATTTATGACGTATCTGTTTTTTGATCGAAATGTGGTATAAATGATAGCTTACCAATAGGGTATTACATCGCGCTAGGGTTGCCTATCAAAATCTTGCCGCAACCCCCCCTGCCCCCCCCCCCCGAAAAGGTCCCTCTTCGCGGTTTTTCGCATTTTATAGGAATATGGTAATAGATAGGAGAAAGTAGTCAATGACAAAAATAATCCTTGCTAAATTCTTTACAAAAAATGTTAAGTCAATTTTTTCGTAGAACTAGCAGTTTGCCCGCAATGGCCGGTCCAAAACCGAAATTCATTTAAAATACTAAAAAAATGTATTTAAACTAAATTGGTTGAAAATTGATAAGAGCTACAGGAAAATAGTCAGAGAACGAATTAATAACCATAGTCTTAGCTACAAAATGTGCTATAACTTATGTTCATACATCTAATAATATCGGAGTTATTACAATAAAAGTCAGTGACGAAAATTCTTAAAATTTAGTTTTTCATAAAATAACCAGTGATATAGCGCCGCAGGCCAAATTTTTTTTTCCATAAAATTTTAGTAATAATGGATGGAAGAATGTGAAAGAAAAAAAATCAAAAATTTTTTTTTTATTTTTTCAAAAAATATCCTGTTTTTTGACCGGCCATTACGGGTAAACTACTAGTCATATGAAAAAATTGACTTTATGTTTTTTGTAGAGAATTTAGCAAGGATTATTTTTGTCATTGACTACTTTCTCCTATCTCTTACCATATTCATACAAAATGCGAAAAACCGCGAAGAGGGACCTTTTCGGGGGGGGCAGGGGGGGTTGCGGCAAGATTTTGATAGGAAACCCTAGTGCGATGTAATACCCTATTGGTAAGCTACCGTTTATACCACATTTCGATCAAAAAACAGATACGTCATAAATTAAGCAGCGGGCTCTCGGACTATTATGGTTTTGAAAAAAAAATACGGTAGATACATACATTAAACCTTTATTTAGGGAATGACTGTAAAAGATTTTTTATATCTTGTATAGATATCTAAAAAAAATTGTGAAAACACCTCTGATCTTATCTCCGAAAGATAGCACCTCAAATCACTGAGATTTTTTTTACATTGATAATATGTATTAAAATATAAAAAAAATGTATAAGTTTTTTGATTGATACGAAATTAACCCCAAAAAATGAAAAAAAAAAAACGTTATTTTGACCATTTTGTCATGCGATTGTTCATGCGATTTTGAACCTTAATGCCGCGGAAAATGACCGTGACGTCATAGTTGGGTTGCGAGTCTTAATGAGACGTGATGGTTTATTATTACAAGCGATCAATGCTAAAGTTTTGTGCTTTTTAATCGTGCAAATAATTTAATTATCAATTATTTCTATTTACGGGTCTTATGAAAATATTATAGTCCCCATTATCCTTTTAGTAGTGTAGGCCATGACGGTCTATTTTTCAGCAGAGCTACCCAGAGCTACCGCTCTTCTGAAAGTATGAACTTCTTTTAAGAATCTTTATAATCAGAGTGTTTTAATGGAACATCCTACTTTCCAAAAGTTCAAATGTTTGATTTTGTTTTGTTTTTAATTCGTGAATCCGCTCCATGCCTAATTTAAGCGTCGCGCCGCTTAATGGGGCAACACTTATTTATGAATACGCGGGAAGTTGGGTGTATTTTGCATTTAAACAAAGACCCCTTGTCTCCGAGGCCATGTTAAGTGTGACAGTGTGAGCTGGTGTGGGGAGGGAGAGGGGGGGGCTATGTCTTGCCAAATGTTGTGGTTCTATGATATTGTCCCACATTTCTCAGAACAATCTTCATTTTATGTTTTTTTATATATTAATAGATAAATAACATAATATTTCCATTTTTCAAAAACCTACGAGACGTTCAAGATCCACAGCAATAGTAGTAAAATGGTTAATAGTCCAGTCTCCGAATAAACACAAAGCACCCCCCGATGGAAAGTTGTGGGGTAGTCTGTTTTTCTTTCATTATATACGTATTTTGGGGTGCTGAATCCGAATCCGAGGTTTGCCAACAATTTCGTGACGAAAGATGGCGAAAAATTGCAAAAATATTCATTTCCCGACGACTTTTTACTATAGAACTCCTAAATTGTCAACTTTTAAAGTTATCTTTTTACGCAAAAGTACATTTACTACAAATTTGCTTTACAAAATTTTTCTTTAAAATGAATAGAAACGCAGCTGCCAAGCTCCAATAAGTATCCAAATTTTACTATTATTTTAAATGAATCGATAATACATAGAAAAGGATCACCTTGTTACATTGATAACCAGATTTTATCAATTTTTGTTATTATTTATGAGGCATGTTTTACTTCGTTGGAATCAGCAAACACGATGAAAGATTTCAGCATAAATTTTATTTTAAAATTTAAAATATTGTGAATTGTTTAGGCTACGAAATATATATTATACGGAAATTTGGCTAGTTTTTGGAGCTTGGCAGCTCCGTTTCTGTTTATTTTGCGCGTAGAAAGATAAAATACAAAAGTGGCCAGTTTTCGAGTTCTAATAAATAATTCGCTGGAAAATTAATATTTTCGGTATGTTTCGTCACGAAATTTTGTTGGCAAACCTCGGATTCGGATTCAGAACCCCGAAAAACGTACAGAATGAAAGAAATGCAGACTACCCCACAACTTTCCATCGAGAAATACATCTAGACTAGATGGGACTATAAATCGATTCATCAGTACTAACTGCACTAACTCGACTTCAGAATAACCAATGAATTCATATAATAAGATAGCTATACATTAAATAATCATGTCCTCTAATAGCAAAAGAAGATATGCCCATTTTGTCATCTATTGTACTGCAAATGTTGTTTCGAAGAAAAAATCTAGTAGTAGTTCTTGTTCTTCTATTGTTTTCGGCAGAAATCGCCGAGTACTCTGTGAGTATAGGATTTATCATACACCTGGCTGACGACATAAAACGTAAAGGATTCGTGGATTCCCTGTTAATTTTCTTTTATTTTCTATAGAATGTGTTTCATTCTTGCACGTTCTAGTATAAAAGGTACCACCTATAATAATATTATTGTGAGCGAATGTTGTGCATATAGTCTCCATCGTATCTTGACCTTTTTTTTCGTTATTTTTCCTTTTAATGGCGGCTCGCGATCCATCACGTACGATGGTAAAGGGGTCGTATAATTGAATCAAGCCTCATTCAGATGGTATTGTGATCAAATTTCTACGGTGACTGAAAACATTCTCTCTACAACATTTTTTACGATGCGCCGGGAATTTGGGTCTAGTGATTTATTATAATTATTCTCTTTGGGTTGCTCCCAACTACACAGCACTACCTTAAAAAAGTGAAAAGGATTCTAAAGACCCTTTTGTTAGATGTTCCGGATGTTGTATACCTAAACTCCTAGACATGCTGTATAATACCTATCATAATTCATACATTTAAGGACATCTAAAGCCTATTATTACATATAAATTTAACATTAGGTAAAAGCCTTGCTTGCTTAGCTACTGATATTTTTTTTATTATTACCAAATTTAATTTGGTATTCAGAGAAAATATGAAATGATTGCTATGATACCTATCAATAGTTGAAATATTTTATTTCTCGTGTTATATTATTTTTTAAATGGATAGAAGATTTAGTTAATGAAGATCTTTTCAAGTGGCAGGTGCCGATTTTAAATCTCAGCGTTGTCATAAATTTAAAATGTCATGATTTTTTTTAAAACATAATAATACATACGGACAGCAAGTGTTTTATTATAATGATACATTAATATATGTATATTATATCTATAGCTACTTCAAAAGAAAATAAATAGTAGCTACCATCTACATTATTATTTTATTTCAATCCCTTCCGTAAGTTGGAATATAATGCCTTTTTTAAAACAGTAACTTCTTCCCTCAGAAATATTTTTACATATTTAAAGGGACTTAGGGGTGGTGGAGAGAAATAAAAAATGCATTTTGAAAAATCAATGGAGCATATTTGGCTTTTGATATGAGAAGGCGGCATCCCTTCGGAGACATCTGTAGAGAGGGAAATTATTCAAAATCTCTGAAGAAGCAGCCCTAAACAATATTCAAGGGGAAGATGAATCTTAATAAACATAAAATATTGCTATATTTTGTATGTGAGAAACTTATTCTGTTTGTATCATAAAGAAGGGGAGTTTGTTCTTTTTATTGTTTCTTGAAAATATCATTTTTTATTGACACATTTGAATTTATTACCTGACGCGAAAACATAAGGTACAAGTTGGTGGAACCATATTCACTCTATTGTACCTACATCGTACTAGTAACTCAGGTATATTGTACCTGTAACATTGTATGTAGCTGTAATATTTTCAGTCTATATATTGAATGAAATTAGATAGGTATATAAGTTCCTCACAAAGACAGATGAGGTAGCAGTTATAGGTAGAGCTATGATGCTATTATAATGTTTTAATGTTGTTTTAAAATTGGTTATTAATTTAAATTAGGATCTACACAAATGAGAAGTTTTTTTATTCCGCAGAAAGTCTGTCAAATATTTATGCTAAAATGCGTTTATTTATTTTTTTCAGGAAAATCCTTCACAATCACGATAATTCTTTCAACAAGTCCTCCACAAGTGGCTACCTACGCTAAGGCTATAAAAGTAACCGTGGATGGGCCAAGGGAGCCGAGATCGAAGTCAAGGCATCAAGCATTTCATGCTTTTCACTTTGGGCCAAGATTTCACGATCCTCTTATGGCTGGACTACCATTTAAACTCTCTGGTAAGATATGTTTTTCTTATAGGTATTATGTTGTAATCACTGAAAATCGTTAAATATTGTATTGGATTCAATGTAAGTAAAGGTATGATCTACCGAGATTTCTGCTATAGTTGAAGCTGAAGCAATTACTTTCTAATAAGGAATTTTTTAAAAAACACAAATAAATAGAGTACTTACTCCAATTTAGAATTAAAGATTTTAATAAAAGAGCCTGTCTTCGTCTTGGTACCTACGCAATGTGTTCGGAGGTTTTGTATAAGTTATTGTTGGTATTTCCGTTTTACAAAGCAAGAACATTTCCTAGTGACATTTGAATGTGTCACAATCTTAAGATAGTTGCATTCTGTCACGCTGGTGGTGGCTGGTGGCTGGTGGCGTGATGGGGCTGAAGCTGCGCCGTGTTGCCGTCACGTCACGTGCCTCGACTCCTTCATCACCAAGAACAAGGGTTGACACATTCATTTCGATTGTCCCGCTGAGGTACCGCCTGGCTGTGACACAAATCCATTTTATTTCATCTTGACGTTTTGAAATAAATTTATAAGCTTCGTAAAATTCTCACTTCCTTCGAGTATCTTATCAAATATAATACATAAAGTTTTGAGAAGGTTCTTTAAGTAAATAATGTCACTTCTTGAAATACAACTCCATTAGTTTTTCTGAGGGAAATAGGTACTTATAGTATCTAACAAGTAGGTAGGTAAGAGGAATGTTGTTGTAATGCGTATATTTAATAGTTCATCAAGTCTGGTAGGTATATCATAAGATTTTATTTCACTGGACAGGATCGATTTACTTACAAATTTATATTTCAAAGGCGTATTACTGTTGTTATTGTGTAGATATTTGTATGGAGAGGTATAGAGATCTATTACGCATCTTATTTCGCTATCTGTATAATATTTGAAGTTCTGAAAATTGAGGCAAGTAGTTGTATAAGATATTACTGTGCAAAGATGATGCTATGCTAACTGTTTTGCGTTCAATGTTCACTTCACCCTCGAGTAATATCTATTATTCCACACACGCTGTAAAGTGTTAATACAAACAGCAAACATTAGTTAGG